>JASDFA010000011.1:0-1200000 GCA_035772735.1 Datura wrightii
CAGTAGAGCACGAGCGAAACATCAGGATGAATCCTCCTAGAAACACCGCAATCTTTCACCATCCAACTTTAGGAGATTTTGAATTGCAGCATGTTAGCATTTTTGGATTTCGTGAAATTTTTTCTTCTTATAAGCTGTTCATGGTCAATTTTGTGACAAAATCTCGTGGCACATTTCTTTCACAGTTACCGGCAAGTGCAACTGATTCTGAACTTGAAGAGCGTATCATTCAGCACTTAGCTGCTGCTGCTGCCATGGGAAGAGCACGCCACCTTGCTAGAAGGGAAGGTCCGCGAGGTAGGTCATCAGCTCAAGGCCGTCCCCATTTTCTGGTGTTTTCAACTCATCCAAATGCTTCTTCTCCTTCTGGTGCTTCATCTTCTACTCAAAGGAGTGGGAGTGAACCCACTCCTGAAGTCTTGGTCTCTGGTCAGAATTCTGCAATTGTTTCTGGACGACCAGTTACTCAACCATCTTCTTTTCAAGCTGATCAGGTTCCTGCCTCCGGGTCAGGATCAAATGCTGCTGTTAATCAACTTGGGACTTCCTCAAACAATAGGTATATTTGTATCTCAAACTTGGTTCAGAGTTTTGATGGTTTCCTCTTTCTTTTGCTACACATGAGTTACAATGTTACATATTACAGTCACGGAATGATTCCTCAAAAATGCAATGAGTTCACAATTACTGCCACAAGAAAGCCACCATCAGAGCAAATTTATAGCCTAATAACGGGGCACATGAGCCTGTTGGCTCTTCATAAAATTAGATATTATGTATATATTTTTCAAAATTAGTATGTAATATCTGTTGGCACCTATACTACAAATAGGCTAAATGTTGCACCTAGTTGAATGTCGACATCCCCCCCCCCCTTCTCTCCCTTCTTTTTCTTTCTTTCTTTTCTTTTTTTTTAGTGGTGCAACTATGTTCTGAAAATCCTAGGTTCTCCTCTGGCCACCGTCCTCGCCCTTTCGAGATAGGGGCACAGCAAAAAGGCCTTCTCATGGATTATTCCCTTTTTGATGGCTATATGAGCGTCTTAATTCCCATTCACCAAGAATGAGAAGTGGACAAACAAGATTAAAACATATCATAAATGTTGAATATTACTTCGTCCGTTAAGTTGTACTTGTCCAGTTTGGACTTCGCATGCCCCTTAAGAAATAATGGTTGAGATGGGTATTTTATCGACATACTCATATTAATTGCTGTTTAGTCTAGTCTTTGAAAATGATTTGGAGAATAAGTAATTAATGTTAAGGGTAAAACCTGAAAAAAGAAAAATGTTTTTCTCTTGATATGCTAAAAGTGAAAATGTATATTTAATTAGTGGACAAGTAAAAGTGAACGGAGGGAGTAGAAAAGAGGGGACAGGGGAAAAGTAAAGGCCAAGGGACAAAAGACAATATGGCCAATATATTCTCTTATTTTTTGCTTATTTTTGAGTTATGGTAATGTAGGAGGACTCCTCCTCAATCTTCTCCTAACAATCAAGACAGAGCCGGGCCATCAGAGTTTCAGTCTTTTTCAGATTCTATAAAGTCTCGGCTTAGTGCAATGTCAATGAGGTATATGAAAATCTAATATCATCTCTTATAACTCTTCAGCTGACTTCTTAAACATCAGATAATTTTTTTGCTTGTAAGCCTTATTTGTTTTGATTGTCGTTTTTTAGATACAAAGAATCTCTAACAAAGAGTTCAAGGGGTTGGAAAGAGAAATTTTTCTTGCGTAATAGTTCAACAGCAGACCATTGTGCAGAATCTAGGAATGAAGTGAGTGCAGCTGTTGCCACTGTATCAAACCTAATGGAGCATTTGGAAACAACAGACAGTAGAGCCAGTTCTGCTGAATCAAATATATTGGAGGATACTTTACCTGTCGAACGTGCTGAGCAGCATACACCTGAGATTGATGATACCCATTCTTTAAATGAGGATAATAGGCAAGCCCCATGTGCTGCAAGTTCTGGTTCAAACTATGTTTTGAATGACTCATAGCACTTTCTCTTGAAGGTAACTTGTGAGTTCCAATTCTTTTTAGTCTCTCTACCCCCCCCCCCCCCCCCCCCCCCCCAAAAAAAAAAAAAAAAAAAAAAGAAACAAAGAAAATGAAGAAAGAGATAGAGAGAGACCCAAAACAAAACAAAAGGGGAGGGAGAACTGTATGAGAAAAAGAGAGGGTTTCTCCATGAATATTACATACTGACGGCTTTTATCATCTCCAATGAGTTTGGCGCTTAAGCACCTAGTGCTTCTGGATATGATGATAAGAGCTGCCTATTGTATTTCAAGTGCATACTGATTAGTGAGACAGAAAAGCCTTCTTGTGTCGAAGCAAGTTGGTATGGCAGTATACCGTTGAGCACATTGACTGACCTTAGTTGTTATGCGACTTCTGCCGCTCATTGGAATATCCACATGACTAGAATACATCTCTATTGTGAGATGTATATTTTCATCAACGTGGATAGAAAGAAACCATAGCTATTTTAAGGTTGAGAATAGACTTCTATCCTTGTAAAGTTCAGATGCCCGACAGAACTTATATTTTTGGTAAAGTAAAAGTGGAATGCTAGAGTTCTTGGACTCCTTTCATGTGTAAAGTCCTAGAATTCCTTAATCACATTTGTAACATCTAAGTACCGTCAAAATTTATTTTATGATGGTGACTAAGAGGATAATAGGTGATTGTATAATCAATCGTTTGCCAGTGTGCAACTTTACAATCAAGTTGATTTATATGGGGATATGAGTTGTAGGCTTGTGGTCTCACACCAAAAGTGTCTTGAAAAAGAAAAAGAAAAGGTTGATTTATGTAGTACAGTTGCTTTAGCTAAATGCTTTGGGCAAATCTTCTGGTGATCCTCCAGGAACTGATCCAACTTCTGGCACAGAGGTTGTTTTCGCACCTCTCCTTTTTAAACGGGGTTAAATGTTAAATAGTGGCGCGGAATGATCCTTTTGTGTAAATTCCCCCCTTTCTTGTTCTTCTTCTTCCTCCTTTTATCCCCTCTCTGTCTTGGGTGGTTGGAAGAATGGCGTCTAGGACCAAATTTTTCTGCACTTCTCTAGCCTTACATTCTATTGTAATTTCCCGTTATGTTTTTTTTCCTTTTTCTGTCAATGTAAGTATCTGTTTATTACAAATGAATTTTTCCTCCTGCAGGTGGATACTCCTACCAACATCAGTGATATCTAATTTGCATCTGTGGTGAACGCTAATACGTTGAAGCTCATCACTCAATGTAGTTGCTTCAATAAAAGTAGGAGGATGGATGTTATCATTTGGCCCAAGCCGTATATATGTATGATAATATAGATGTAAATTCGCCCATTCTGGATCGTACTGAGGAATACAACTATTGTCTTTAGATTTTTCATGAGCCCTCCTTTATATTCTTCGTTAGAAGTTGTTGGATCATTTTCATTTTTGGAGGATCTAGTAGCATTGAGCGTTCACTTTCACACAAATCTCGATCTTGAAGTAACGTTGAATGTGTACATCTAGTTGTATGATTTGTGATCATACAATGAGTCTTGCTGGGCACTAGAACTTACCCAAAATGATTTCAACTTCCTTTTTCTTGCTAAATTTTTGTTGAGAGATCTGTGTATAAAATGTATATACGTATTGGTAGCAAAGACGGCATGTATAGTACAAGTGTACGACCAATGGTGCTTATTCAGCGTGTAAGCATGCTCTTATTTGTCTCAGACAAGCAAAAATACAGCGACTCTAGTAAAGTTTAACGACGGCTATTCAGATACTTGAGATTTCGAGTAGGAGAGAAATATACTCCTAACTCTGTACACATACTGAAAGAAAATTGCCAGAAGCCGCATTTCTATTACAACAATGCAGTACGGAAAGATAAACAGTCAATCCCATAGTGTCACTGGTTACAATTTGAACACTGCGATTGATTCTTATTCCTGAAAGAAGTTAATTGACATTTAACACCAAAACCAAACTTGAAAACTGTCCTTCAACCCGGGATAAGATACGAGAATTACTGTCCTTCAACCTTGTTCTGCCACCATTCCATGAATTTAACCTGAGCAGCCATAGTGTCCAGCCTATATAGCTGCAGCCAGTGGCTAGCAGCTTCCTGTCCAAATGTCCAGCCAAAAACAGCTCCAGCTCCAAAAGACAGTGCGGTACCTACCAAATGGAACATCAATACAACAAAGTCAATCATCTTAATCAGTCCATGACTCTCCCAAACCAAAATTTGATACACTAAAACCCATTCTGTTTTGTGTTTTCCGCAAAATTTATAGTGATATATGATGTATGTTTAAGTACAAATAAGTTGCAGAGACATCAAATCAGTTTTTTCAGGGCACTGAAAGTATAGAACCTGAACTGTATAAATTTTGAACAAAAAGGATCATAATGATCAAAATAAGTCAAATGCTACATATATTTTCCTTAAAATTGAAATTGTGTGACAGTTGGTCTATGCAAGATTTGTTACTTCCTTTAGGCTGACCATGTTTGAACTTTGTTTCACAAGGAAAATAAGGGCCATGCAATCCGTCCTTACTGTTTTTCATCAGAATATGAGCAAAGAAATGAAAAAGTAAGCTCGGAAGTTGCCACATCGGTGGAACATAGTTAAACTTCAACTGTAAAAGAACACAGAACAGATTTAAAGATGGCAACAGTCAATTTCAGCCCCCAAGTATGCAGTTAGAAGTAGTAAAGGACAGAACAAGAGAATCATCAAGTGTAAAGGTTTTCTTCTGGGGGACACACTTTGGGAAGATGAAGAAGCAGAATCTAATGTAGAACTTTATTTCTTTTTGATTGGTGGAATCTAACATAGAACTTAACACATCAAATATTATTTAACTCACACATTACGGTATGAACACACAACACTCTAACATATACGATACCTAGAAAATACTTAACCTGTTTGCAAAGACATGGTTGATCATCGTGTGGCAAAAGCTTCTCATAAAATCAGATTTACTAAAACATTTTTGAATGAAGTCACAAGTGAAGATCTATGGAACATGTTCCTCTCACTTTTTGGTACTAATTGGACCTCCCCTAGAATGTCAAAGAAACAGTGGAAAGCAGAACCCTAAGAGAAGTTGCCAGTACCATCAAGATGACTTGACAGATGATTCCAGCATGTATTTTTCGGTGTCTTTGGAAAGAGAGGAATCTCAGATGTTTTGATTACATCTCAACTCCCAACAGTAGATTGAAATCTTTTTGCCTTTTGAACCTTTTCAGTCGGGGCAATTTTTCCCCTGTGAATGATCTAATCCCCCTTTTAGATTTCATCAGCCCTCACTATGGTTTAGAGACCATACTTTTGCTTTCTGGTTAACTCCCTGATTTAGTAGAGGAAGTTTTTGTACTCAGGAGTTAACCATGATTCTTTCGTGTATTTACTTTGCCTCTCCTTGATGCCTTTTTAATACAACACCTTACTATATAAAGGTTAAAATCCAAGACAACTAATTCCTGAAGCCTCTGGTTCTTAAAAGACTTTAATGCTCGAAATTGGGCAATGAACTAGTGATATTATGACAGCAATGTGGGTGGGGATGGAGTGGAGAATTAAGTTCAATATACCATGCAAACTCCTGGAATACTTCCAAGCAACACCTGCAGTTGAAACAGCTCCAATAATGCCTCCTACAGCACTAATCTTTGCTGCTTCCCTAGCAGTCTTCAGCTGGAAAGATAAATAGAACATCAGCTCGAATTGGTCAAAGGGAAAAAATAGAGGAATGGTTTCTGACAAACATAACAGAAGCAGTAACAGTAGGAATCAGAGAAAAAAAATACAAAAATATGCAACTTCTTATCATCTGATGTTGACAATACCCCATGCCCTCCTGTGCACCGTGACAGACTGACCAATAAGCAGTTAACATGCACAAAAGAGAGAGAGAGAGAGACAACAACTGTTAATTTCATTCCATGAAGTAGTGGTAATATATCAATACTAGTTTGAAAACCATGGCCAGTAGCTCAAATCAGGACATAGAGAGGAATGAGGATTAAAGCAAATAGGCTGAGGTGGGGACAGCTTCTCTTCTTTTCCTTTGGAGGTTCTGGTGTGTGAGGGGAGAGGAGAATCAAGAGAAATTGGGGATAACCCCAGGATTAAGTTTGTGATCAAAGTTATACTTTGTTTGGTTGACGGTATAAATTTATCCTGGAAGCATACTGGAAGAAATATTAAAAAGAAGCTAGTTTCCATTTGATGCCTACATCTCTTTCTCATTCCCCCTCTCCCAGACTTCTCTCAAACTATTTGGAACAAGGGAAAAGGAGACAAACAAAAGAACAGTTTCAAAACTCTTCTCCTTTTTGTTTGCATGGATAGAAGAAGAGAAAGAAAATGGAACAAAGGAAGTTACCTCAACAATGTCATGTGAGCATTAAAGGTTTAATAGACACATATTTGACAACTTAAGGTGTTCAATAGGTCAAAGCTAGAGTTCATGTGTCTAGATGAAAAATAGTGTCAAGGATAAAGAGAGGCCGCAAATGTACTTCACCCCTGGAGAATCCATTCCATGTATAAATTCACTACTTAAACCAGCTAAATTAGCAGGTGACTGCAAGAAAAAGAAAGGAAATTTTCGAATAAATTTTCAGCAATTGAGACAGCAATAGAGCAGAGAGATTCCCCAGGACACCACTCAATTCAAGAGGAACTCTAAGAAGATTAACTAAGCCAACTTCAGCTAGCACAACGAAGAAATGCACTTCAATTTTACCACAGATGCATGCCAGTGGCGAGTCAACTTATAAACCAAATTCCAGAGAAAGCATAAAGAATTTAATGGAAGAATTAAGCACTGTTACAGACTAGAGAACCAAAATTACATATTCAAAGTTTAATAAAACACCCAAACTAGTTACAATCACAAAATCACTTAACCAACCAAATTCTGATATAACCAGAAAAAGTGCAACCGGTGTCTGAAATCCAAAATCTAACAGCATAAACCAATTAAACAAATTAATCGGAAGTCATCAAAATACATATTAAGCAAAAAGAGAGAAGACAAGAAACGCATGGATCAAAAGAGACGAATCAAAGAGGACCCAGATGGGCAAACGTCTAAATATATGTAAATACACACAAAATCAAATGAAATGTAAGCATATGAGATGATCTGAAAGTTCTTCAGAAAAAAAATAGAAGGAGAAGGGAAATACAGTGGGTCCGTGAACTGGGTCAGAAGCAATGAACTCCTCAACATCAGAATCGGACCAAGAAGGGAGTGGCTTGTCGCGCTTGATGAACCGGGAATAGTTGTCCAAGAAGGAAAATCTCTCGCCCCAAAACTCCTTGTATCCTTCCCAATGTCTCCTCAGGAAGGACTGAGATGATGATGAGTCCTCACCCATTGTTAAATCAATGATTCAATTCAAGCTCTTCTTCTTCTTCTTCTCAAAAAGTGGTCCTAGAATTATTCCTAGGTTGGTGTGATGAATGATGATAGACCGATAGTGATTGTTCTTGCAAGTTCTGCTAGCCGCACCCGACCCGAATCCGGACACGTGGATAAGGGTTCGTATGGGCGGGTCGGGCTAGTGTGGTTCTCCACGATCGTCTACAACTGTATGCCTTTGACCAGTTTTTAGATGTCTTTAATTATTTCTTTTAGTTGATTTTAGATGTCACTAATACTCCCTGGCTTATTTTTATTTGTCCGCTAAATTAAAAACAAATATTTATTTTTATATATTTAATTTAAATATCAGATATAATTTATTATTTGATTTTTAATTTATTTTTATAATTATTTTTAATATATTTTTTAAAATATTAAATTTATTATATTTAAAAAGTAATATAATAAAATTATTTTTTTATTTATTGTTTTTTAAAAGATATTTCATGTTAATACTGAACAAGTAAAAATAAACGAAAAAAATAACATAAACTTTTTTGACAGCATTAATTTTGGGACACACTTTTTTAGTATTCTTTTTTAGAAACTTTCACCTTTTCTTATTTTTGTAAATTAACTTAAATTCACGACCTTAATATTGAAAATGAGGAAAGTTTCCTACCTATAAATATGCTAATAGGAAAAAATTATGATTTACAGTATATCTTTCAGCTATGCTAAGTTTATGTGAATTAGACTTACAGTGTCGTAATGACACAAACTTTATCTACAATGTATTTATATAATAAAGTACTAAAATTATTATTTATTACATTAACATAATTACAATTTATCTACAATAACACTATAGTCATAATATTAATTTCACTTAAACTTTAACTATATCATCAAATCAATAACAATATATCTGTTTTAAAGAGGTTTATATATAGAATGACGCGAAGTAACTATAACAATAAAGTTGTTAAATTGTACATATAAGACAAAATATATTTACCAAAATAATTTTATAACTTTAGTGATCTTTATTATTATTAGGACCAATGGATGTGATGCGCAAATTATGGATTCATTCAAATTTATAGTAATTTTAGCTCAATTTAGTTATATAAATTAAAATTATTAAATAAACATAAATAATAGATTTTAAATATACTAGATTAAATGAGTTACGATAGACCAACCAAATCATGGACTCTTTGTTCAATAATCAAGTGTCAAATTCTAAAGTTTGCATTTGAATGTCAGTTAGTAAAATTCGATTAGTGTAGTGTGATAATAATAATTATACGATTTTACGTGATAATAATGATTATATGACAATAATAATAGTAACAAACTTTATTATAGGATGTTAACTCTTTGGAAAATTGTGTGATGACTCAACAAACGAAGACAAAGTATATACTTTAATAAGATTATAAGATTTATAATATTTTAATTTTTAAATGTAGGTTCTTGATAATAAACTTATAAGAGATTTTCAGATCGAATATATGTATCGACATGTGTATATAATGTTTTTGTTAAGACTTCACTTATAAAATTATAAATAATATATTATTGTTGTTGGTTGGCGTGCAAAAGTAATTTGGGAGTAGTTGTAGACTTGAAAGTGTAGTAGATAGAAAATTAAATGGCAATTAGCTAATGCCCTCGTCAAGAAAGGAGCAAGATAGATTTGTTTTTATGAGCTAAGAATTTTACTAATTCCACCTAATATATGCCAACTCTATATTTTGGGGAGACAAAGGTGAACTCATATGAAACGATGGGCGTGAATCCGTTAACTTTGAAAAAAATTATATATTTGTAATATGTATGCGCCAGCTTAACAGCCTGTGTTTGAGTTCCCTCGAACTACAAACCTATGTTGTGTTACGTGTGCACGAAAGCGTGGGGTCTTTGGACTCTATTTCTGAGCAAGTGTCAGTAGGTAAGCAGTTAATAACACTTCACTGTCATGAAAAACAACCCCACAATATTCAAGAATCCAGAAAGTGGATTGGTGGCAAACTTAATATAGCAAATCGGAATGCATAATCCTTATAGTCTCACGTTCCAAATTCACAGCCACAAATTTTGAATCCCCGCCTCAAAATTTTCAGTCCAGAATTCAAAGAAACTAACTTTTTTCCGGCAATGAGCCGGCTGGCGGGAGTATTTGCCGGAGTATTCCTTCTGCTGGCATTGTACTGTGGGCTTGACCCTTTTAAGCACAGTGCAATTTCTGGAATCAAAGACTTTAAGGTTTACAGAGTTGATGCGCCACCGTGGTCTGAAATCCCAGTAGAAAAGGACACCCAGAACTTGCTTCAGAAATCAGAAATCGTGTTCTTGAACCAGATTCAGGGCCCGGAAAGTATTGCATTTGACCCGCAAGGTCGTGGACCCTATACAGGCATAGCTGATGGGAGGATTGTGTTTTGGGATGGAGAGAAATGGACTGATTTCGCCTATACCTCTGCTAATAGGTGAGCTTTTAGCTAGAGTGATGAGTCTTGGTTGTTTTTTTTCTCTGTTTTTGTGATTGTACCTTTGTTTTCTACTAGTATTTTTTATGTCCATTTTCTTGATCCTGTAGAAATGTGCTAATTTCTCTGGAAAACTATGAGACTTCAACATGCAGATGCTGTTTTAGATTAGTTTTAAATTGTAAGGCCAGCTGGATGAATTTGAAAGATTAAAGGAATAAGGGTGAAGTTCAGAGTGCTGTTTATAATATATGGAGTTCTTCTTTGTCAACAATGAATTCAAGTTAAGTTGGTTACAAATTTCATCCACATTATGGCTATATCACTATTTGGAAATTATTTCCTGCTCTTATTGAGAATCAGCAACATATTTTGAGAAAGTGCTTGAGTATAACATCTATTTGTAGCATAAACAGTAGGGTTGAAGTCTTCATATACTCAGAAACAAAAGGAATGAATGTTGATATTTAGGCTTCCAAAGAAGTGGACCTTAGTGCTTCAGAATATGATGTATTTGATGACTCACTAGAACCTTTGTCCACCACATCTTCATGATTGACCAAATCTGTTCTGTATTTTGATAAACTTAACCTAAGCACCTTGAGTCGCATTGAGGAAGTTGCAGAAAAATACATTCCATTTCTCAATGTCTCTTAAGTTGAGTGAACATGAATAAAACATAGTCTTTATTATATGATGCTAGCGATTTTAAGCACTGGAATCAGATGGGAGTCAATCCCATTTTCGGAAACTTTCTTGCTTTGGTCAATTCAGGATAGCATGAGAGCACATCAGGAAATGATCTTCAGATTCTATTAAGAGGAAGTGAATTTCTAACAAAAAGCTACAAAATGTCTCAGTTTTCTAAGCTATCTGGCTTGAAGTTGTCAGGAAAGTTGAAAGGACCATAAGTTCCTTCTCCACAGAGAGAATTAATATTTAGTCCTGGACCTAGCATGACTATTTTCATTCCTGATTTGTCAATGAACCTGTCTCAGTTGAATGGCTATTGTCTCCTTTATCTTATCATTTAATCTGACTTTAGTTCTATGATCCTAGTTTATTCTGAACATCTAACTTTCTAATTGAAATTATAGAATTATGATTTGTTAATGATAGCTGATCTTCAATGCTAAAATCTTGTAAGGCCGTTGGTCTAATCTGATTAATCAATTTTTAACATGTCATAACTTCTCTTGCTCTTGATGAAATTATATTCCATAATTGTGCTGCATAGTCATTGTATAAAGTCTCAAATTGCTTTTTAAATTTTCCTTTTTCAATGATCTAAGTTTCTGGTCAACTTTCTCCGACTTTCTAATGAATGCATTCTGGTAATCTGAATTTTCAGGTCTGACCTTTGTGACCCAAAACCATCACCCCTGAGCTATTTAACAAATGAGCACATCTGTGGTAGGCCTTTGGGGTTACGGTTTGATAAAAGAACAGGTGACTTGTATATTGCAGATGCATATTTTGGGTTGATGAAAGTAGGGCCTGAAGGTGGACTAGCAGAAACATTGACAACTGAGGCTGAAGGAGTGCCTCTGGTATTCACAAATGACCTGGACATTGATGATGAAGGAAACGTCTATTTTACAGATAGCAGCACTAAGTACCAAAGAAGGTAGCTTATGCATTTACTGTTTCTTCATTATGTACAGTAGATTTCTTGATATAGTTAACCTTGATCCTGACTCAAGAATGAGACTTTGTCATAAATGAAATGGGCTATTCAGAAATTTAATTAAGGCCTAATGTTTCACATGGTGAACTTGAAGTGACAACATAGTTTGAGAATGAAGAAATCCATTTCACTATTAGTTCTCATATTAACAAATGGAAGACACAGGGCTCCCTATCTTAGGTGGGAGAAAAATGGTACAATGAACCTGTGGCAAGGTGTAAGTGAATGGATGATCATTGAGAAGCTTAGATTTCAATGTGGTTGAAGGATTGCACCTAACTTATCTAACATTTCTTATTTTGATGAATACCTAAACCTAACTTATATCTGGTGTTGAGAAACATTTTATTGCCATTTACAAGCATTCTCTTCAGGTGTAAATACGACAATACGATTGTCATGTGTGTTGCTTCTTCGATAAGAGTATTAATACCCGCCCCATCTTCCTCAGGAATTTTGTGCTGTTGGTTTACTCAGCAGAAGATAGTGGGAGGGTTCTGAGGTACAATCCTAGTACTAAACAAACCACTGTTCTTATCCGAAATCT
The DNA here is from genome assembly GCA_035772735.1 of Datura wrightii. Lineage (NCBI taxonomy): Eukaryota > Viridiplantae > Streptophyta > Magnoliopsida > Solanales > Solanaceae > Datura > Datura wrightii. The sequence continues at coordinate 12,109 of JASDFA010000011.1, forward strand.
CCAATTCCCAAATGGTCTGTCACTAAGCAAGGATGGTTCCTTCTTTGTATTCTGCGAAAGTGCAAAGGGCAGGTACATTTTTTGACCAATAAGTTGGTATGTTTACAGTATTGCATAGGCATATAAGAACCCAAAACATATTTAATTTTTATGAAGGATTTGGTGTGTCTTCAAGATCTATAGGAAAAGTTACTTAGGATTCAAATTTCTCTTTTTCAATTAACTTTTTTTACTACCTCGGTCCAACACCAGATCTCCTGTTCTAGAAAAGGTTTTGTGCTCCTTGAATGATCAGGCATATGCATGCCAAGTACATGCATGCATCATTACATTTGAACATATACATGCAGACAGGACATATATATTTACCCAACTTGGTAATTGAAGCAACTTTCGAACAGATCTATTCTGGATTTTTTGGTTTCTGAATCCAAATTTTGAAATATATATGAAGTTCCTGTCTTTATAGCATTTATCAAAGAATCTTGTTGCTGAATTCACCTTAAAAGTTGCAGTCTGAACATGCAATGGAATTAGTTTTCTTGGGGCAATAATAGTTTCTGGTAAGATTCTAGGAGTAGGAAGAATGAGGTACATCATGTGTTCCTTCATAGGTTACAGAAGTACTGGCTGAAAGGCGAGAAAACGGGGACCTCAGAAGTGATGGCAGTCCTCCCAGGATATCCTGACAATATCAGACCAAATGAAAGAGGTGAATTTTGGGTAGCAATCCACTGTCGCCGCACAACTTACAGCTATGTAAATTCCAAATACCCCCAACTCCGTCTATTCTTGCTGAAGCTTCCTATCCCAATAAACCTCCGATCCCTCTTGTACCTCGGAGGCCAGCTACAAGCTATTGTTGTGAAGTATAGCGCTGAAGGTAAGCTGTTGCAGATATTGGAAGATGGACAAGGGAAAGTAGTTAGAGCTGTAAGTGAGGTTGAGGAGAGAGATGGCAAGCTTTGGATGGGAAGTGTGTTGATGCCATTCATAGCAGTTTACCAACTAGAATAAAAAGAGTTTAGTATCTCTTTTACTTTCTTTCACCATTGATCTGTTTTCTTTTACTTTCTCTGAGGATTGAACAGGACAAAATGCTCTTTTTTTGGTTCTTCATGTTTGTTTGTAGCATCTATTTTGTGAGAATAATTCTCATAAAGATCGTCTGAAATGTTTCAACATTTTTTCTGACTCTTCTAGATGTGTTTACATAAAGAAAATTGAACATATCTCATAGAAGATTTGCTCAGTTCTTGCATTATTTGGATACTTGATAAGTTGGAAGGTACAAGCAATAGAAAAAATACGTCAATCTACTGAAATATTGATATGCTACAAGTGAATATTTGCGACAACAATTAATAGGGGTAGCTTAAATAAGTTTAGATAAACAAGGTACTTGGTAATAAGGTTTGAAAATCAAAGGTCCCAAGCCCATTTCAGCCTGTTTGACAAAAAATTTGATAAGTCAAAAATGTTTTTTTTTTTTTTTTTATTTTTAAAATGCTCATGCTAGAGAGTGAAAAGTTTGATAACCATATAGGAAATAATTAAGTGTTTTTTGAAGAATAGCAAAAATGTTTTTTCATAAAATGAAAAAAAAAATCTCCTTATTAACACTTTTAGGACCTTGCCTAAGCACAATTGCTATTTCTTAAGAGTATTTTTTAAAGAACATTTTTTAAAATAAGTATATTTTAAAACACTTTGAGAATCTTATTCAAGAATAAATTACTACTTTAATATTGATAAAAATGTCTTTGAATTAATTAATTAAATGCAAGTTGTTATTCACCAAAAATACTATGGACGGGCATAGTTTAGATCACTCCGAAATTTAATTTTTTTTGGATATTTAGTTTGGATTATGGATTGAATTTGAATTTTATTTTTAAAATATATGAATTTTAAATTGGATATCGAATTAGTACTTCGAATTTTTGGATATCAGAAAATTAAAATTTTTGTATCTTATATTCAATCCTACCCATATCAAATATGTTCAATACTAATTAGTCTAATTTTTAAACGTCCAATAGATTTGTATCCTACAACTCTACCCATTATAGTATTAACTTCAGTATGAAAGTACACGACATGAGCATTTGGGTGACCTCAATCGTTATTAACCATAGAATGTTATACATTTTAAGAAGCAAACTATTAGGTAAATTGAGACAGTTAATTATTATGATCTGCTTAAAGGCTCAAAAATATCAAAACCGAATATTCAAAATGATTAATTTCAGAATCAAACTTAAAAAACTTCAATCAATCTGATCTTATTTGAATTAAATTCAAATAATAATTTTTTCAATTAAAAAATTAAAATTTTTATATTCAATTCAAACTGCTCGAACCTCCACCGTGAAAGAAATACTTTTCAAAATGAGGAAGCTTGGCCCAAACAATCTATAAATTGCATAGGTTAGTTTTGTATGCACAGTACAGTTGTTTTAATTCCTACAAGGTGTCCCAATTTCTCAAAATTGGGAGCTGCAATTACATCCCAAATAGTGTAAAATGTGATGTATCGTGTCGTTGAGAAATAAGTTATTTCGCTTCAATATGAGATAAAAATAACATTATAATTTCGAGATAACTATTTCAAAATAAATTATCTCAAGAATTTTTTTCGATCAAACTTAGAATAAATTCATCCAAAAATTAATTTTGAAACTATTTATTCTTATCCATCGTACCAACCCCTAAAGAATATATACAAGACAGCCCTAGTCTAATCAATTGAACCATTACTTACAATTCTTTTACTTTTCAGGTGAAGCATGCACATTGACTGTAGTAGTTGAGTTTTGTAAAATTTACAATGCATTTGGTACGAGGGATAAGAGATAGTTAATTTGGAAATGAGTTTATTTTACATTTAATTAAAATAACTTATTTTGAAATTAATTATTCCTAAATTATACTATTATTTTTATTCATATTGCATAAGATAACAATACTGAAATAACAAATTTCAAAATCACTTATTTCCAATCAAAAGAGCCCTAATAGTGTAAATAAATTCCTTTCTCTTTAATAATGTAAAGTTAGTGATAAGGAATTAATCTGAGGTCATTGTTATGTAATCAATTATTAGAATTGGTATATCACTATTCATTACTATGTCCAAAATTCCAAAATAATTTATGTGAATAGCCTTCTTTACATGAACTAAAAGGGTCCGACATAACCTACTTCAAGTGTAGTAATCCGGGAACCAAATTACATCAATTTTAATTAAAATTTTTAAAATATATTTTATCGTATTAATATGAAAAAGATTATAAAATCTAACAATTAATTTTAAAAAATTATCTTAAAGCAAAACGTGATAAATAAAAGTGAATTGCGAAGTAGATTTTAGCCTCCTTTAATTAATGGTCTTCACATAATTCATCTCATTGTTTTTCATTAATTTTTCTTTTTTATTTATTGAGCAAAAGAACATTAGAGTACTGAAAAAGTGAGAATCATTTGGAACATGAAAAATGTTTTTCTTCTTTTCTTACCATTTTTTAAATTATCCTTTTTAGCAATTATCATAGAAGAGAAAGAGAGAAGCAATAGAGTAGAATGATCGATAATTATCATATTTCTGAAGAACATTTTTGCTCAAAAATATTTTCTAGAATTGGTTGGTCGTTACTGAAAAAATATTTTTTGCACAACAAAAATTACATATATAGAAGATTAATAAGAATACATTAACAAATTGGAGATTAATCTCATCGAGTCTTTTCACAAAACAATATTAATAATAAATAACATTTAAGTGTTAGTTAAAGTAAGAAATATAAAATTAAAAGTTAAGATAATTGTACCGAAAATGACTTACGCTTATAAATGCACATAGGTTATTTTTCTCCTTTTGATGTGAAATGATGATTTATAATCTTTTTTATTTGCCAAACACCAAAAGAAAAGTTATCTTAAAAATAAATGACTTTCATTATCATACTAAACAAATGAAATTTCTAATTTATAACTTAGGCTATGTTTTCGCATAAATTTAAATTAGTCGGAATAATGAAAAAGTGATCAAATTTCTATCGTTTAGTGTTTTTTGGTGGAAATTGCAAAATTGCAATGTTTAATTTTTGTGTGTGCAAAAGAATTTAAGTTTTTATTATTCATTATTATAAGTAGCAGAATGACGCATTCATATTACCAAATGCACTGCACTAAAAGTCTTCTTTTTTCCTATGCTTTGGACACTGACTTTTCATACCAAATACAACTTACAAACAATTGAAAACTATATAATTATTGAGCTTTGTCACTTTATATATGGGAAATAAAATTGACACCTTTCTTTTTCTATTCTTTATTTTATTTTATTTTGAAGCTAGAAATGTCAATGATGCGAGACGGGGCGAATTTAGATATAGGTAGATGCTTTGGTGCACTGGTGTTGTGGGGGCGGATTCGGTTCAAAATAAAAGTTAATTATGTGCAAGTTAATATTAAAACTTTTACAGATTTGGGTGTGGGTGAAAGGCGAATAAATACACGTGAAAATACTATATAGAACACGATGGGTCGGGTTGATTTACAAGTTAAGAAAATTTATGAATTCGCATCTTACATTAAATCATACCACTTGCCATTTCGAGCCGAAGCTATAATTTTTTAATGGATTCGAAACAAAAATTAATTATGTGCAAGTTAGGGTTGAAATTCTTATGAAAAATAAAAAAATTAACGTGATTGGGGCAAATGGATGCCGGTGTAGGCGAAAAGCGAATAAATACAGGTGAAAATGCTATATAGAACATGGTGGGTCAGGTTGATATTTACAAGTTAAGAAAAATTTAAAAATCCACACCTCACATTGTACCATATCACTTGCCATCCCGAGCCGAAGTTATATTTTTTTATAATGAAAATTTAAAAATCCACACCTCACATATTACCATACCACTTGCCATCCCGAGCCGAAGTTATATTTTTATAATGAAAATTTAAAAATCCACACCTCACATATTACCATACCACTTGCCATCCCGAGCGAGTTATATTTTTTTATAATGAAATTTTGGTATAAAGTAATTGGTGAGTTTTTCTTTTATAATTTTTTAAAATTAATTTGCAGTTGATTAAGACTAAACCTTGATGACTTGGTTCAATCAAACTAAAAATTAAGAAAAGTAATCTACTGGGCCAAACATGTTTATTCTTGGAAGTGTCACCATTAATTTCCTAATATGGAAACTAAGTTAAAAGTAAAAGAAACTCAAATTTATCAAAATTCAATCTTCTAACGATTAAAAAACTAGTATTAGTATTATTAATTAACAGGTTTTTGTAATTATGTTTAACAGGACTCAAATTTGAGAGCATTTCAAGTTTAATTATAGGTGGTTATTTCTCTAAATTATTAGCTTTATTATTATGGGACCAATCAAAATTAAAAGCACACCTATAAATTTGGATTTAAATTGTATATATACTATTTTTATTTATTATGGAAACTACCTCTAATTAACCTTTAAAGTGAACTAATAATGGAACGTCCTTTACCCTATCAATGCATATATATAGAAATTAAACTCAGCATTTTGTTAGATGAGAATCTTTATCTCCTAATTATGTGGTGGGATTTAAGTAGCAAAAGATTTACTTTGTTTTTTAATTGTTCACATCACGTATTCATATTGAAGTCTGAGATTCTGGATTAATTCAAATTCGTATTATATTAAAACTCATTAAATTAAAAAAGAAAATGCTTTTTGGTAGAAATTTTTTAATACCCAAAGTTCGAAGCTGTTTTTTTATATTTAGAGGTGGCAAAATCAGCTCATGAGATTATAAGTTACCCAATTTATTCAAGTTTGGGCTGATAATTTACCCGTTCATTTATTAGCTTAGCCCATTTCAGCTCAACTCGTATCAGTTCATCAAAGTTTGGGCTGATATTTGACCTAAATTGATTTATGAGAAATCTTGTCAAAATATTTTCAAAAAGACATTATATTTTATTTAATATGTTATATTTAGTCATAATAAAAAAAGTATTAATTTTATAAGTTATCAAAAGATTATAAAAGAACAAATAAAGCAATTAAAACTTAATTAGAGTTGGACGGGTTGGGTTATGACCCGCATTTTAGCCCATTTCAGCCCAACTCGTTTCAGTCTAAGTAACTTTTGAACGGATTAATAACCCGCTCATTTATTAATTCAACCCATTTTAACCCGTCCAAATTCAACCCAACCCGTTCATTTGCTACTTATACGTATACCTATCGTTGCTCATCCCCTACAAATACTTTATCTGTTTATTCTTATGAAATAAATATTATTTTGGTAAAAGAAAACTTCCCAAGTTGATATTCAACCGACAAGAGAAAATAGACAATACTAGTAGTGGACTGTACGGATCTAAGATATTTTTTTTAAAAATATCCATCCAATATCTAATATCCGTATGAAAATCTAATTAAATTTGAGTTTTCATATTTGCAAGACTCATTTTTAGAGATAGCGCTCTCAATAGATTTTTCTTTTCATTCTTAAAATCTTGAATTTGAAAACACTGATTAAAAATCAAGAGATCTCAACCATCCCGACACAATCCATGTCGGTACGGATCAAGATATACACTAGGGTTAGTTGCATTTTGGGGTTAAGGTAGAATATAAATGGGTACTAAAAAGGCTTGTTAAAAAAGTGGTCCAAACAATGCTGGACACTTTGAAAACAATCCACTACTTCACTGTTTCTATGGTCCCTATTTAAACTGTCATTTGTTGGCTATCGCAGGAACAATTCCGACAATGTTGCGGAATTCGATTAGATTGAAGAAAATATAATTTGCAAATATTCATATTTATTTGAGAGTAATCCATAATATATGTTTCTTTTTATTTCGTGCATGTCTTTTGTATATGAGTTTATATATAGTAAAAAGAAATTCAGTTAATTTTTAAGTGATATCACAATTAAAAGGGGCCAAAAATAGATCTTTAAAAACTGATCTCACAGGACAATTTTTTTAGCATAAAATTTATTTATTTATTTATTTATTTTTTTACAAAAAACAACCTTTCAAGATTGGTTTTAATTTTTTTTTAGCAATATATATATATATATGTATATGACCCTAGAATAGGATAAGGTGGAATATGAAATTTTACGGTAAAAGTAAATATGAATTGTTTTTTGGAGGATAGGGGCAAATATGACTCTAGAGTTGGATAAGAATAACAAATATGTTGAAGACACGGAGATTTAATGGTGTAAGGGTAAATATAACTTTGTTAAATATAAGGTCAAATATGACTTTAAAGTTGAATGAAAAAGACTAATAAGTTTAAAAAATATAACAAAAGGAAAATATAACTTTTTTGTAAATATATACGGGCAAATATAATCTTTTTTTGTTAAAATTTTATAAAAATTGAGTGAGTTGAGTTATGACATGCATCTTCATTAATCCATTTCAATCCAGTAACATTTGAGTGGATCAATAGCTTGCTTATTTATTAACATTTGACATGACAGCACTTGAACCAAATAAAGATATTAACAAGCAAACTAAACAGTTGATGAGTAACAATACAACTAGTTAAATAGAAATATTAACCTACTTCCGTTCTAGTAGATCATAATAAAACACAAAATCAGATGACAATATTCCATCAATTAAAATGATGATTTAAGTAGACTTTAAGTTTGGAATCATCTAGTAATTTTTTAAAATATTTATTTTGATCCACGGTCAACTCAACCAACTTCATTCAAGCTTCAGGGACTAGCACGTTTATTTGGGTCGGGCTAAAAATCTCTTTTTTTAGAGCTCCAAAAATCACAATCCAACACTATCGAATTATGAATTGGGTTGCGTCAGCCTACCAAGTCCAGCCCATATTGATAGCTCTAAGATATTTTAAATAAAATTCAAATATATCTCGGTAAATTTAATTTTTGAAAGCAAACTATAGCTTACGCTTTACTTGTTACACTTTAATTGTTCAAACTCTCGCAATTTATTTATAGAACAATAAAACTAAATTAAGAGGCCGTTTGTACATGTCAGTAATTTTAAAATTAAAATTTTTATTTAAATATATAATTTAAGAAATTTTCTGATAAATATAATACTCTGCAATTTTCTAATCAAATGCCATTGTAATTAAGTAACGTGTAACATATGTGTGTGCTGTCAAATCAAAAAAACAAAAAACCTTTGCTGTTTGCATGTATGCTGTCACGTTCATATGTTTTCTACGATTAAGGAACAATTAAAAGTTCTTTTTTGAAACCAAAAAAAATCATCAGACTCAAAGTCAATCCCCTAATCCAAATTTTTAGTTTATGTTTTAATTAATTACCTTCAAAATCTTTTGGATTATCGTCTTCTGTTTCTTCATCTTTCTACAAATTATATTAAATTATTCATATATGGCTTTTCTCCCTCTTATTATGTCACATTGTTACTAATTAATTGGATTTTTTTTCTTTCTAAATCTAGTTGAGATCGGCTTGAACAACTGACATTATCAAAAAAAATTAAATATTATAATCTTAAATTAAAAATATATAAATATATTTAAAATGTCTTTGTAATTTTAAACATATCAAATAGAATATTAGATATAAAATTTACTGAACGAATAAAAAAAAGTTAAAACGAAGAAAGTAATATAAGTATTCCTTTTGTTGTTGTTTAATAGGTAGGTAGATGTGGCCTGGATCTAACCTCCATAAATTACACTACTAGGCTATTAACCATTCAGCCACAAAAAAAGTAGTAGCATATCTGAATCTAATTGGGGTTAGCGTTAATGAAGGAATCAAATCCGAAAAAAGAGGACTTTTAGTTGTAAAATATCTAATGAAACTGTCGCTGGAATTGAGATCTTAATCAAAGAGAAAGATCTTATTCGATGAAATAATCGACATATATATTCTTTGATTCAAATATTATCATTATAAGCAAAGGCATAGTTACATTTAGTTTTTGAAAAGATCAATTCTCTTCAGTGAAATGATTTTTTTGTACTAACATATTTATATTATACTTTGAGATGTTGCTCTAAATTTTTAAGTCACGAAAGAAATAATTTATTTGAACAATGAAGCTTATTTTTTAGCATTAAGGCGTGTTTGTGAAAAACAGAAGTTATTTTTTTCATTTTTTTTTCTCATACTATTTGATTTTATCCTTGTAATTAAAAAAAAAGAATATATTAAAAGAAAATAAAACACAATGTATATGTATTGACACCTTTCACCATAGATTGTACATCAATTTGTCAAATTGCTCCCATGAAGTGGACTCACATACACTCTATCTTTCTTGATGAAGTGAGTATGGACTATGGAGGAGGTAAGGGGTAGTTTTGGTACGCTAGACAATCATGGATAATTTTGAAATAAAAATTTAGTATTATTTTATCTGTTTATTTGATATATTATTAACTATGATAAGTTATATTAAAATTAATATATAATTAGTATCAAAATAAATTAATTTTGTTAGAGGGTGGATAATAGCATCAGAATTAATTATTTCGAAATAAAATAATAAAAATAACAAAAATATCCGTAAGATTCCTCAATTTTTTTTCCTATTAAATAAGGCGGAAAGTATTTTTATAAACAAACAACTTCTTGAAGTTTTTTTCAAAAAAAAAAAAAGAAAAATTCTTGACAGACATTTTTATAAACAAACACTAGAAATTATGTAATACATGTTATTTTTACTATAACAAATCAAATAATAAATATAAAATAAAATCAAAGTAAATAATGACGATATAACTACGATATAACTGAATCTCAATATATAACTAATTTCAATATAATTTATTTCAGCATAACTTGTGTTCTAACCAAACGGCCCTGAGTGTTTAAAATATAGCTTCAGTATTTGTAATTCCTCTCTTTCTTTCTTTCTGTATATATAAACATTCCAAAAGCATTAATGTATCGCCCCCCTCGTCCGCTTCACATAAAGCAGAGTGGTCACTTAACCAGATGCACTCCCACCCACTCATTCATTCAATCATAACACCTCCCAACCCCTCCCCCCACCAACCCCCAACATTAAAGGATTCATTTTACCTTTAACAATTTTAAAAGAAAACTTTTTTTTTTGTTTTGTTTTTAATGGATTTATAAGTTGATTTTGTTAAAAGAAGTATTACACGAAAATGCAATTTAAGATGTGACAACTGAAAATAGATAAGTTTAATTACCGTTTTAGTCTAAGTTAGGAATTAATACGATATATCATATATAGAAGCTTATTTATAATTACCTCATAAACTTAATTATATAATTTTTATACTACGATGATGTGATGATTAAACATGGATTTTATATATAACCGTATAAGCGTAGTGTTTATCGGAGAGATTAATCGTTTACATTGTGTGGCTAAAATTTTGAAATAATAATTACACTTACTAATAAGTAGTAAATAGTTATTTATAAGGTTGGTGTTCTTAATTTTTGCATATTACTCTATTAATTACACTAGGTATATGTTGAAGAATAAAAAAAGTTCACATCGGTGGTTAATGAGAGATTAGGGGTCTCTTTATATAGACTTGGGCAATCCTCTCCTCATAAGCTAGCTTTTCGGGTTGAGTTAGGCCCAAGATCTATTCTTTACATGGTATCAGAGCAGGACCCATCTCGCCCGATGTTTGACCTTCAAATTAAATTGCCCGGGCACCAGATGTCCAGTGCTGGATGTGGGGTGGGGTATTGAAGAATGAAAAAAGTGTCACTTCGGTGGTTAATGAGAGATGAGTGATCTCCTTATATGGACTTGTACAATCCTTTTCTCATAAGTTAGAACTAAAATTCATTTCTTAACCATATAGATATGCATGAACTTCGGTGGTTAATGAGAGATGAGTGATCTCCTTATATGGACTTGTACAATCTTTTTCTCATAAGTTAACTTTTTGAGTTGAGTTAGAACTAAAATTCATTTCTTAACCATATAGATATGCATGATGGAGAAATTGTTTTCTTGATTTTTATAAAAAAAGTTAAAAAATTTTGACAAGTGATTTCATTTTTAAATATGAGATACCTCAAAATTATTTTGTTCCGTTTAAATTATAAAAAGATAAAAAATCTCATTTTCTTGATATGTTTTTTTTTTATGCATGACAACAATAATACCACTATATATGATGATCCCACTACTTCCTTCACTCACTTCTCATCCTTCATCCCCCACCCCCACCATCCCACCCCACCCCACCCCTTTGCTCCAATACCGACCAGACCAGTCCAATCCCATCTATCTCTTCACCTCTAATATGTGTTGTTTTGTACCCTTTCTTTCTCTCATCCCTCCTCCTTACTAGCCTTTTCTTCCCCTTTTCCCCCATCTTTTGTAGGTCTTTTTTTAACTCTTTGCTAGCTAGAATTTCATAACATGATGAACATTGCACACATATTTCTTGATTTGGACACACCTTTTAATAATTAATTCTCACCCTTCTTTTCTTTTAGTTTGTTTTCTTGATTCTTTCTTCTTTCTTTTAAGTAAATTCAGAGCTCGTCCTTGATCCGTCTCTTCTTCGATCCGTGATTCCCGGGCTAAAAAGAAACCTTAAAAAAAAAAATGTCACTGGACATGACATATTCGTCTTCCTCGGAACGTGTTTGCTATGTTCACTGCAACTTCTGCAACACAATTCTTGCGGTACACTTCTTTAATTTAATTTTATTTGTTCATTCATCTCCTTTTCGAAAATTTTAAAACCCTTTTTTGCTAGTTTTGAAATGCATGTTGGGAAATAAATTTAGATCGAATCATTAGAAAAAAAAGAAGTTCATTTTATTTTTTGAGGCCCCCATGGTCTATATGATGATGAATACAACTTCAAACTAAGTTTAATTGTTCCATTTTTGTCTGGATCTTTGAAAGCAAATCTTGTGAAATTCAACAAAATTAATCTTGTCAAAACGAAGTCTTTATCTCTTTACTTTTTTTTTCTTTAGTACAACCGATAAGGGTTAGAAAGATGTGGTGATAGATTCCTCGTTTGGTCACTCAATTAATAGTAATTATTTCAGAAAGTTGCTTTCTTTGTAGGTAATTGAAATCAAGAAAAAAGTTGACTTTCTGAGATAATATAAATATTAATTGAGTGATCATCAACCCAAAAAATGTGATCTTTCGAGAAATTTTGCTTCAAAGTGTTATGAAATTGTCATATTTTATGCTAATTGAAAACAAGTGTATCATTGTTTTCTCTTTTTTCCTCTTTTTTCTAGCTTGAAATTTGAAGGTTAATAAATTGAGCTGAGATCCAGTATTAATTTTGTTCCAAACCCTATCCAACAAGTAGGCAGAAAGTAATTAATACTTACTCTTTCATTAATTTGAGTAGAAACAAGCTAAGTATTAATTAATTTCATATATATATATATATATAGGTCTAGATCTCTATATATTAACAGTTACAGATATATATATATATATATATATAGGGTTCTTGTGAATAGTTTCTTTTTTTAAGGATTCAAAACTAATTAAATAGTCCACCATTTAACAAGTTCGTTATTACTTGTACAAAAAAGATAGTAATTGTATTTAATTCCTCATAATTTGGTTATAAATTTCCTTTTAATTCTTCTTCTAATTTATTTATTGGTTTTCCTCATCAGGTTCGTACTACTGTACTGATCATAAATAATTGTACCAATCTTGAAACCATCAAATTCTTTTTTCTTGAAAATAAAATAGTATGCATTTGTCCACCGGATAATGTATAATCCTCTTACAAGATACATTTTTCTTTAATTTTTCCCCTCATCTAGCTCATTTTGGCCATTCATTCGTAATATAGTAAATGGTGAAAACACATCTAAAGTATTTCAGTTTTTCGAGTTTTATGTCTGAACTATCTCCAATTGTTTATTGAAACACATTTCAACTATCATTTATTTCTTTTCCTACCTGAAATATCACATCATCGTTCAAGTAGAAAAAGGGAACAACTGATAGTTGAGATGTATTTCTATAAATATTTGATGATACTTCAGATATAAAATTCAAAAGATCATGATACTTCAGATGCGTTTTGCATCTTTCACTCTTAATAATATCAATCTTCTTCCTCCATTTATAAAAATGTAGTAGTTGTTTGATTTTAAGAAACAAAAATAATAATAACTGATGATGCTAGAGTGATCTAAGTTTTACATGAGAAAATTTACTTTTGGAAATTATATCACAAAATTTATTTTTAAAGATATTTGAATAGGAGATCCCTTATGTATTTCATAATTTCAGTTGAGGTCATGTCATTTTCCTAGTTTAACATCTCTTTTCTAGTGACTGAGCAGAAGAAGGTCAGAAAAAGTCAAGAGAGCACCCAAAGGAAAAGAGATGAGTCCAACAGCCTACTTTAAACAGGAAAACTCCTTATAGTAGTTATTCCCCATGTAAACAAATTATGGGAATTCTTGAGTAAATGACCTTACCTTTCTTCATACTGCTATAGATATACAGTAGTCATAATAATACTCTAGCCTTTTCAGAAAAATTTATCTACTTTCAGGTGATAGTCTGAGGATATCTTTAGATCAACAAATGGATGGAGGGTGTTTCTGAATCATTTTTTATCCTTTTCCGTGACTCTAGTAGAAGAAAATGAGGAGATTTAAAGACAGTTTCGATTGAAAAAAAGTATTTTAAAATCAAAATAATAAAAATAAATCAAAAGTCATGAGTTAAAATTACGCTTCATAAGTACGTTATAAAAGACTATTGAAACAGGCTTTTAAAAAGTCAGCCTTGGGTTTTTGTACTGTCAATGCTGCACTAACAAATGAAACTAGTACTACTAGAAATTTGTGAATTTCTCACCAATATTCCCATCAGAATGTCATTCTTTCTAAATTAAAGAGGTTCAATTAAATTATACAGTTTACATAAAAGATTTTTATTTTTTTGAAAAAAAACAAAAAGAATTGAGCAGTTGCATGGTGTAATATTGAAGAAAATAGTAAATTAAAAAGTGAAAAATAATAATATAATTGTATTGTCAGGTTAGCGTACCATGCAACAGCGTGATGACAATAGTGACAGTAAGGTGCGGACACTGCGCAAATTTGCTTTCTGTTAATGTTGCACCTTCTCTTCATCAGTCTCTCCCACTTCAAGATTTACAGGTATAAATGTTTACTAGTTATTCCAGTAGAATCTTTTTAGTGTTTATTGCCTTTGATGCTCAAAAACAACAATGTCCAAATAGTAACATATATATATATATATATATATATATATATATATTAAAGTCCTTAAAACAAATGATTTGATCCTAGTTTTTACTCCTTCATTTCTACCTTAGAGAGACCAAATTGTTGAGACATAGGGTGTGCGTTCGAGAAGAAGAAAAATATTTTATAGGAAAATAAATAGGTTTCCAGTGGCGGAGTCAGCGTGTTGATTATTGGTTCACGGCCAAATTCAGTGACTTAGGAAAAATTCTAAATTTGTAGTAAGAAATTCATTGAATTATGTATAAATTTTTAATTTAGAACCAGGTAACTTAAAATACCGAGCTCATAAATTTCAAATTCTAGCTCTAGTTCTTACTCTTTTTTTTTTTTTTTGTATTTGGTACAATAACAACAATAATAGTAAACATACTCAGGATAGTTCCATAAGTTGAGCCTGGAAAGGTAGAGTGTATGCAGCTTCACCCTACCTTAGGAAGAGTGTCTAGTACGTACGTAAGCAAAAAAATTATTCTAAAAGCATTTATATATAATCTTGATAACTATGGAAGGTGTGGGTGGTGGATATGATCGGGTGTGGGCAGTGGTAGAGTCAGAATTTTCATTAGAGGTATAAAATATAAAGAAATAAACACACAAAGAAGTCAAAAGGGAGTTCAACATATTTACTTAGAAATAATTTTAACCATGTACAAGACGGTGTAATATTCCGCTGAAAGGGGTTCAGATGAACCTCTCGGTTCTACCAGCTGGGTGTGGGGTAAAGTGGTGATGATGGGGTAATAGGGGTGGGTGGATGAAGATGATATGTGTTGGAAGATGGAGATACGGAATCTAAAAAATATTTCTCATTCGTACTCAGCACTCCTGTAATATAATTTTTGAAAATATACGGTCTAACCGCTTGAACTTTTAGATAAAATGATCACAAATATCGATTTCAAATATACAATGAAAAATATATAAGTATAAAACTAGTGTACATAGTTGTATGATTATTACTTGTCATGTATAGTGTTATTATGTTGAATTGGCAGAGACAAGATCAGTCAAGTATTGAAGATGGGAGTAGAAGCTATGGTTCATCATCCTCTTCTACCAATTCATGTCACAGATTTTCTGCCATTCCTACTGATCATGATCAACCTAGATCCCCTCCTATTCGCCGTAAGCTCTCTCTAACTAATAATTTGTTAATTCTAGTTATCGTTAATTACTTAACGTGCGAGATTCTTTTTTCACGACTAATTAAGTGGTACTTGTATGATTTGATAACTTGAAATTCATGTCAATTTGAGAGGAGTGCTCTCCTTTAAATACAAATTACTCTCTCCATTTTAATTTGTCTGATTTTGATTTGATACGGAGTTTAAGAAAATTTAGAAATTTTTTGAATCTTGTGATTTTAAACTAAAGATACGTGGAACGTATCAAAATATTTTTTTTAATCTTGTGGTCTTAAACATTCCATTTTGAAAGTTTAAGGTTAATTAAAAATTTGCCAAAAATGAAAAGAAATATTCTTTTTTAAAAAAAAAAACGAACTAAAAATGAATGCAAGACAAACAAATTAAAACGGAAACTACATTAAAAATTGAATTTTGGTTCAAATGGAACTATCCACCGGATAAAAGTCCTATCCTTTCTCAACTCTATAGTTTGTAAATTGAAGTACTACTATATATCAATTTAATTTAGTAGAAAAAGTTTTCTACTCGCATTTCTAAATAACAATAATAACATATTCAGTATGATCCCACAGGTGAAACTTGAGAAAAGTGAGGTATACAAAGGCCTTAGTACCCTTGT
This sequence comes from Datura wrightii, assembly GCA_035772735.1. Lineage (NCBI taxonomy): Eukaryota > Viridiplantae > Streptophyta > Magnoliopsida > Solanales > Solanaceae > Datura > Datura wrightii. The sequence goes on from JASDFA010000011.1 coordinate 28,144, forward strand.
CTTATATGAGGTACGGAGATTGCTCCTTATAAAATAATGCACAAAAAAAGAGTTGGCAAACGTAGAATTTGAGGAAAGTGAGGTATACGAAGACCTTAGTACCCTACCTTATATGAGGTAGTGAGGTGATTTCGTATAAAATTATGCATTTAAAATAATAAAAAGCAACAAAGGTGAAAGAGAAATGATAGGTAACAAGTAGCTAGCTGATGAATATTGTTTGAGGTCTTTGATGATTTTGAATAACATCTATGACAAAATGAGAACAATTTATCCATGTGTAAGATTAATTGTGTACCATCTCATCAGCTGGGCCACTAATAATGAAGTTTCCCACTTATATGATCTGAGGTTGATTGTGACATTACACTTCTACCCAACTCATCTGTAATACCAGTATCTTGAAACATAGGTTAAGTACTTTTGAATTCCTTTGTTGGCATGTTGCACCCTTTTTTTCTCTTAGGTCCTTTCTTTGAATAAATAGATTTAGTTGTGAGGCTAAAATCTAAATTACTAACCTCAGCGACAGAGTCAGAAATTCATAATATAATTATTCAAATTACACCATGTGTATCGATTTATGTTGTCTCGCTTTCCTAGGATAGACATAATGATAGTTCGGAGCATCGCATACCTATTTATCCTTTAATAAATATCAGTAATACGTATTAGCATTATTCTCATAGTTTTTTGTTTTTATTTTTTATTACTACATATTATTTTTTGTACTTGGATTATGACATTATTTTGTTGTTGTTATTATTCTTTTTTGTTGTTAAATGTTGTATAATGCTTTCCGTATTATTGTCTTTTTCAAACTGTTTTGATATATGTTACTTAAGACGAGGATTTTTCGAAAATAATCTCTACCTTCACAAGGTTGGAATAAAATTTAAGTACACTCTATTTTCTTCAAATCTCGCATGTAGAGTTTTACTAGACAATGTTATGGTTATTGCATATGTATTAAATGTTTGAATCTCATTTAACACAAGAATAGCTTCTCCAAGATGAGTACTTATGTTGGTTAAAATATCTCTAGATTTTTGGACACATTGAATGTATATATAATGGTTAAATTTCATGGTTTTCAGACAATATAATTATGTCACTGAAAATAACAAACTAATTAACTTTATCACAACTTAGTTTTAGAAACATCATCTAAGCTCTAAAGGGAGACACATAATTTAAATATAACGGCCAGCTGAAAAACGTTAGCCAGCGCGTAATAACTTTCTCTGATAACAACTTGTTCGTTTAAGTTTTATCCAACTTATATATACAAGGTGTTGCTTGCTTCCTCTTAGTCATTAACGACTTATGTAGTAGTCGGTATTTCCAACATGCTCCTCCTTGGCCCCCTCCCCCTACTGAAATTATATGTTCAAATATATATTTGTTGGAAACTTTGCAGCACCGGAGAAAAGACAACGTGTTCCTTCTGCCTACAACAGATTTATCAAGTAAGTTAAAAATTATTTCAACCATCCAGTAAAGTAAGATATGTGTGTATTTTACTTATGCATATCTATGATGTACTTGTGAATTAATTGAATGTGTAGGGAGGAGATCCAAAGGATAAAGGCAAGCAATCCTGATATTAGCCACAGAGAAGCTTTTAGCACTGCTGCCAAAAATGTAAGCTATATATAATACCATAGATTTTATTTTATTTTCTTAAAAAAAGGGTTTCTTAGTTATTCTTTTATGTTCGATACGTAATCAAAAAGTATTTTTCTAAAAATATCAACATATAATTTAGTTAAATACTATGAGAGGTAAGATAGGAGCTACGAAGGTGGGGTCAAGATGAGGTATGTTGGAGAGTAGGGATGACACAAGTAACGTGGAATACTACATGTGGAACTTGTTTTCTCTACTTCTATTAGGGAATTTTTTATTTTATTTTTATTTTTAAGAACTTGTTCTTTTATAAAAAAGAATTTTTAAAATTTTTTAACCTAACGAACATAGAGAATTAGAAAATACATCCATAAGCAGGATTGAAGGTGAAGGTGCTTATCACTGAGCAACTCCCTCCTATCCCAAAATGCTAAGTTATATCCTCCATATAATCAAAATTTAAATTACATATGCATATGCCTTCTATTATTCATTTATTTTCTACCTTCATGAACTGTTTAGTATAAAGGAGAATGAAGCCCTAGATAGTATTTGTATTTCTTAAAATTTCATATCTCCCTAGTATATGCAAGTAAAAAAATTTCACGAATTCAAATCGTGGAAATAACTTCTTGCAGAAATACAAAATAAAATTATGTACAATAAATCATTATGATTCGACCCTTGGTCGGATAAACAAAAAATATAGTTCTTAGAAACTTTACCCCTACTTTATGGATTTTAGACTTCTCACAAGAAATCTATGGTAGGGACAAACAGAAGAGGCACTATATAGAAAAAAAAGAAAAGAGAAAAGCTTTATCTATGTGAAGAATTTAATTACCTTTTTGGTATTTACTGTATACTAGTATATGTTTGCAGTGGGCACATTTCCCTCATATCCACTTTGGACTCAAGCTGGATGGCAACAAGCAAACCAATAAATTGGATCATGCAGTTGCAGGAGAGGGTCCTCAGAAATCTATTGGTCTCTATTAATATGATCATTCTATATATATACATATATATATTATGATCACAAAATATTATATATACATAATATAATATAATATATTGGTGAGATATATATATATACATATATATATATATATATATAAATCTCTCCAAACTAATAAACTGTTTTAGCTCTTTTCAGCATCATCCCTTCTAGGGCCTTGGATTCCTTGTTTGTTTGTTTTTTATTTTGTTTTTTTCAAAAATTCTTATTATATGTTGTAAGTAACTATCTTCGTTTGTTGGTGTGAGTGCACTTAATATTTTTTTTACAACAATAAAATATTTGGTGTAGTTTCACATGTCGGACAGTGTATTCCACTTTTTTGTTTTTCTTTGTCTTTCTTTGTCTCTAATAGTTAATTGGACTAAGGACAAATTAAATTTGTCCTTTCTAATAAGGATAGAATATACATAGACCGTAGTCCTACTGCCTCAGAGAGTGAGAACTTAATATTTTCTTTTAAATTGGTGAAAATTTAAATTATCTAAATAATGATTCAGAGTATACTTTTACGAATGTTCTCTCATTTAACTTGTTATAAACCCTTAACAAGGGGCATCGGGTTCAAGTTTTTGAGGATAGAAAAAATTCTATTTAGAGTATCACCTTCAGAAATGAGTCTTGTATATACTATGTGATTTATATTTAATTAAATTTTAATACGAATATTGAGTATGAAAAAATTTGTTATAAACGGGAACTAACAAACATAGAGCACATGGTAATGCCAATAGGGCATATATTAAGATCATATGTAAGTATATCTATACACTGAGAGATAGGGATTAAGGAATTCTTGATACAATGAAACAGCTTATATATATAGCTAATCTAGATTAAGCCTTACCCTAATCATTAATTAGGAATATTATTTGAATTAGGACATGATCTAATACGTGTTAGTTACGTTATTGATTAGATATTAGTCACTAATGCTATCTGTAATTACAGTATCTTATAAGTAACTTAATTTTGAAATATATAATTATGATTATATTCTTCACATGGTCAGTAGTCAGTAGTTTGAAAATTAAACTCTAAAATGTAATGATGATACTTAGGTTATAATCATAAAAGGTGAAACGATATATGTTGCATGTCATGTCATGTCATAACCGAACAGTATCAATCAACTAGATTGGTGTTGCTCAAACCATCCTCATTTCAATTCCCAATATGTTCACACCACCCACCATTGGTTTTTTTTGTTACCTACAAATTAAGAATTAAAATATACTCGAGGATATTAAAACGAAATAAAATAATTTTTTCACATTTTTTATATATAAAAACTAGAATCTTTTATAAAAAAAAAATCATAAATTTTTTTAAAAAGTTATAAAAAACTAAACAATCATTTCTACCTATTATACAAAATCACAAATGCACAAATATAGCATGATTGGCTTTAATTTTTTTTTTTTTAAAGGGATCCCGAGGGAGGGGGGTTTAGTCCTATGGTATTTAAAAAAGAAAAAAGATTGGGAGACAGGGGAGGAGCAAATGAGGAAATGAAACCTGAACTAATTTGATAAAGGTTCGATTCTTCACGTTATAATCTTTTTTCTTTTTTTTCCTTACCCCTTGCTTTCAATTTTTCTTTTTCAATAAGATGAGGAATCAAACTTACACTAATAAAGTGAAAGTTTGAGATAGCCAATCGATTAAATTATACTAAGATTCATCTATTCTATGATATTTTGATTACTTGAACTTAGAAATTTCTTATTAAGAGCGGAGAAATTTCAATCGTGTTTAACGGAGAAGCTGACACACCCATGAATGTAGACCCACTCACACACACATATGGAGAGAGAGAGTGGCGGGGAGGAGTTGATAGTAACAGTTCATGTGTTCATGAGTCACAGTCAGATCAGAAAAATGAATATGACAAAGGAAGAAATGGGGGACCAAAATTTAAAAAAAAAAAAAAAAAACCACCGAATTTGATGGCTCTGCAAAACTAATGTGAAATCCAGAGCAGCTTTAAACGAGAAAGAGGGAGGCGGAGTATTATTATTGTTTGGTTTTGTGGCAGCAAAAGTCATGCACGCTATTTCTTCCATTTTTGGTATGAATGACTGTGAAAATTCAGTTAAAAACCATTTATATGATGCCTCTTTTGCCTGTCCAAATATATCACTTCTATAATTCACATTTACTTTGTGATTCCGTCTCAGTGAATGTGTATGGTATATCGCGATGAGGATTTAAAGTTTATGAATTTATATAATAATTTTAAATTAATTTATAATGATAATTGAGTCTATAATTAAATATTTATAAAGTTTTGGTATAATTTTTAATATGTGTCATTGGCTAACGCCAGCATTCTGCCTATGGGAAGGACCACGGAGGGCTGGGGGGTCCGGGTTGGAGTCATGATCTAACATGACGCTTGTTTGGTGGACTTAATTAATAAATAAAGTTGCACACTTACTATCAACTATAGCTTTTGGCACGATGGTAAGCGTTTGATCCTAACAAGTGGTATTAGAGACAAGGTCATGGGTTCGATTCCCAAGAGTAACATGTTGTCTGAGGTAGGTGCTGGGAGGAAGATTGTTGGGTAACACCAACATCCTGACTATGACATGATTTTCCCATTCATTTTCGGCCGAACTTATTTACTGTGAAAACACTATTATTTTTTTCTTTTCCCACCACTAATCGGTATGAAAAAAATCATTTTGACATTTTTCAATAAAAAATCATTAAAAAAATAATAATTTTTCAATAGTGTACGCAGCGCATGAGCAAAAAAGTAATGAGTTCCCGAGAACTCGTATATGAAGAGCTGGAAAATCAGCCCCCGAGGGGATCAGTAATTCAATGGAGTTTAATTATATACACCGTCCATATAAATAATTTTTATATCATTAATTAAGTTATTTTTAAATATTATAGTGGGTAATATATATTTCTTATTTTATAATATTTTCAAAATGATTATTTGTAGATATTCTCGGAATAACTTAAAAAATTATTTAAGCTAATAATATATAAAACTTGAATTCAATTCAATATGATATAAGAGCTAGTCGAAGTCCTATTGATTTTATCTTTTTATTATTCACTGAAAAGAATATTTACCTCATTACCTGCTTGGAGATGCTTCCTCTGTCTTAAATTTATATGGTATTTTTTTTTATCTTTAAAAGTTAGTTTAATTAATTTTTAAAGTTAACTTAAATTTAAATTAATTTAATATTTAAAAATTATAATTTAAATATTTTAAAATTATAATTTAAATATTATAAATTACAATTATTCTTAAATTAATATAATAATAAATAATATTTTTAAAATATTAATTAAAATTCATATAATTTAAGTCTTAAAAAGCAAAAATTTCGCATCTGATAAGAAAAAGAGTTAAAAAGAACCATATGCAAAGTGAAGGGCGTCTTGATGAAAGTTTTAAGCAAGATGATTACACAATTACACTATTATATTTCTTTATAATACGGTTAAACTTTTCTACAGTGGCAGCATTTGTCCGACAACTTCATGGCTATTATAGTGCGATACTGTTATACATGTATAATGACATTTGTCATGTAGATCTCATTTAGTATTTTGAAAACTAATTAATTTATTAACTAACTTCATTTTTAGTTAGTTAGTAATTAGTTTTTGTAATTTATACTATAAAATTACTTCCTTTTCAATTTATATGGTAGTAATTTGGTTGTGTATAAAATTGAAGATATAAAAAATTTAGAATTCATAATCTTAAACTTTTAATTTTGTTAAAAAGAAAGGTGGTGGTTATTTCTAAATAGGTTAATAAGGAAATAATGCTATATAAAATAAATCGGGGAAGAATTATTTAACATTTCTATTTCATGTAAATACATTACTAATAGTTGTTAAGTTAGTATGGTTCTCCTAATTCTAAAAAAAGACAGTCTGATGCATTAAATATTTGTTATACACAGAATTCAAGAAAAAATCATATTATAAAAATTTATTATACGCGATCTTATCAATTCTATCAGAGATTATTTCTACAAAAGTAGTCCAATTAAAAAAAGATATTTGTGAGCCAAAAAGGAGTAGATATTTGGAAGCATCTTTATGGATAATGTTTGGCAAATATATGTTTGCACATAGAATTTATCTAATTTTTGAGATATTTTGAAAAATCAAATTTTCAAATTCGAAAATATGTTTCAAGACTGTTTTTAGGTCAAAATATAATCATTGAATTTTTAAAAATCTTAAAACATACCCCAAACTTTTATATTTTATAAAAAAGCCTCATATATTTAAGATCCCCACTAATCCCTATCTGTCCTTCTTATCATTAAACACACTCTCCACTATAAGAACGAGAGCTAAGTTGTGCCCAAAAAAAAAAAAAGAAAGAAATATTAGTAGTGATTGAAATATTCACCGAATATGAACATAATGATATGATTGTCATTGAGGAGACGAATAATCGACTCAAAATAACAATATTGCTTCATCTTTTGGATCATTTGACTTGGAAATATATGCTTACCATAAAAAGATTATTTGTAGGATATGAAAGATTATATTAAAATATTGCTAGTTATTATCGTTGTTTTTTTTTTTACATCGATAGATTTTTTGCAAATGATTGTAATTAGACGAACTGTAGTACCTAGTAATGTGTTATTAGTAATTTTTATTAGAATATCATATTATGATTTTAGGAGAATGTATTATCTATAATTCATAATAAAAATGAAAATTTTGTGTCAACCTTATCTGTATATAGGATTATGATTTGTGATAATTATAATGAATGTTATTAATGAAGGATCTGCATAATTTGAGATAAGCAAGTATATTTGTTTGATATGGTTGAGCATTTTTGATAGTTTTTAGAACTTACAGATATAAGAACCCGTTTGAATTGGTTTATTTTAAGTGTTTTTAAGTCAAAATAGTTTTTAATCAGTTTTATAGTGTTTAGATAAATTAAAAAATTGTTTTTACTTTTAAGGTAAAAGAACAAAAATAAGTCAAAAACCCTGAGTTAGAATTTCTAATTTATGACTTTTAATTTATAAGCCATAAGTAAAAAGCTATCCAAACAAACTCTAAATTATATTTCATGTTTTCGTAAAGAAAAAGTGCAATATATTTTTGAGAAACTATGACCAAAACATTTTAAAACTTCCAAGTTTCATTCAAATCTGATTGGGTCATTCATATAAATGTCCTTATCATGGGGTGATATTTGATTTTTGCTCTTCAGAATTGCTGGTCTTTAATTTTTATCCTTCAAATTTTAAGTAACAATAAAATAGTCAAAGATGCTCTTAACAGCAAAAAACAAATAAAAAAATATCGTAAGTCACAAGTTTAGTTAAGTTATGCTACAGACATAAGTTCAATCACACAGGTTATGCCTCAGAGCATAAGTTCGGTGGCACAAGTTATACCTCAAGGCAAAAGAAATTATGTCAAAGGCACAAGTTATGCCCCAAGGCATAAGTGCAATAATACAAGTTAAAAGAAATTGAGCTCAAGGCATAAATTATCCCTGCATTGGCACATTTTATGTCCAAGACAAAAGGAAATTATGTCGAAGACATAAATTCAGTAGCACAAGTTATGGTTAAAGGTAAAAGAAATTAAACTCAAGACGCAAGTTATGATCCTGGACATAATTTCAGTAGCACAAGTTATGCCCTAAGGCATAAATTCAGTGCCATAAGTAATGTCCAAGGCATCAATTCAGTGGTACAAGTTATGACACAAGACATAAGTTCAGTGGATGCTCTAAGGCACAGATTCTTTAAAAATCTTACCTTGCGAATTAAATATTGTAAAATTTATGTCTCAAGACAAATTTTCTAACAAGTTTACCCCATAAAATTAGATCATAATTAAGAATATTTTGATTCATAAATTTTTATTAAAATAAACAGTATAAATAAAAATTAAAATTTAAAATTACCTTAAAATAAAAATAATTCATATAAAAATTCAAATTTATTTTTTAAAAAAATATTTAAAAATTTATAATCAAACGCTAATCCTATGTTTTTAATGAAGTTGTATGGTAACATTGGAATGTGACATGCACGGACAAAATTAATTAATGTTTGTCACCAAATTATAACCCTAGCGAGCTACCAAGATATATAGTACTGTAGCATTCAACAAATTAAATGAAAAGACCACGTACTATAAAGTGTCAATGACTTCTGACAAGATTGGACACAATCATGGAATCCTCAACTACCTTTTTTTCTTTTCTTTTTGGCCTTTCTTTGTCAAGTGTGAAACTCAATAATTTGAAGAATTTTTATGCTTGTAAATTTTTAAATTTTATAGTTTGTGTTCACACTCCTTACCAAATTTCATGTTTGCAATATTTACATGTGGAATTTTATTTATAAATCGTTGATTTCGATCTACTCGCTAAATATGACCCACAATGATGCATGATCACGATTCATTTGAGATAATTTTTTATTCGTTTAACTCTATTTAATCTTAAATTGTTCAAAACTCGTTTAATCATCAAAATATATTCACATAAACATAATTACTAAAATCAATACTTAAAAAGACAACAAAAATGCTAAATATATATATATATATATATATATTTTTTTTTTTTGATCGAACATCAATTTTTTTTTTAATAAACAAAAAAGATATGGACTTTAAGGGTGCAGAATCTAGAATCTGTGATGTCAAATCATTGTAGTTGGGTAATTTGGAAGATAGCTAAATAAATATGTAGTAATATACTTGTTCTTTTGCTCTTCATCATTAACTCTCTACTCATTTTAACAAGGAAAATATATGCAAATGTTATTATATTATAGAGTCAGCACTAGTCTGTCATGTTGTCAACACCACAAGCCCAAAGGAGTAGCTAGCTGCCCAGCTTTTTAATCAAGTCTTTTCCCATTTGCCCACTTATATTCATTTCTTTGATTTCTTTTTTTACTCCTCACTGTCTCTTTACCGCAATACTCTACTTTACTAACAGGCATCTTTTTGAAAACCCGATCAAAAATATTGTAATCAGGTATTAGAAATAGTTTTAAAATATTATCTTTCTATATATTAGATTAAATTTATCTTTTTTTTTTACTTATTGGATTAAATATGTTAATTAAGGATAACTATGTAAGTCTTTAATTTAGAGGTGAATTTAATCTAATAGGTGGAATGTGGGCGCTTTTTAAGTTATTTTTAATATGTTTAGGGCAGTTTTGATCTACTAGGTAGAAAGAGGGGCAAATTTGATTTAATAGGTGGAAGGAGGGACAAATTATTTGATTCAATAAGTGTAAGGAAAACATTTTAAAATCATTTCTATTACGCTAGAGGCATTTTGACCCTTTTCTGCTGTAAAAGTTAACAGTCACATTTAGGTGTTGTCCAGACCGCGTCGCATTGGCCATTGCACTCATTTGGATGTTATATGTTGAAACATGTGTACTTTAATATTAAAATATATTTATTTTTTATGTTAGTGTATATAAATTGACAAAAAAGTGGTCGGTTATCCTTGGTGTAACTCATATAACCATTAATGTCATTATCTCTTATTAATTATCTCGCTGTACCTTACTTGATATCCCACTACTCTTTAATTTATTAAATAGAAGAAATACTACACATATATAAAGGATGTTTTTTTTTTCTTATGTTGACTAGAAAAGAAATTGTATGTTTGTGATATGAGAAATATCATGTTATAAATAAAAAAAAATTATAATGTATTTATATTGAGGTGGGAACAGTAATAAAGAGAGTTGAGATAAAAAAAAAATATTTCAAGTTTTCAACTAATTCACTTTATAAAAGAGAGTAATTTTATGTTGAAGGAATGAGTTCTTCTGGTAGAGTTTTGGACTCTTCAACTAATCTGAAGTTGTTTGAGTCACACAATATTGTTGGATTGTTGTATCCCGGATGGGACAAGTCAAAAGTGTTACTATTGGATCAGGGAAAAAAATCATACAGTAGTAGACCTGAATCTTCTTAAAGAGAGCGAGATATACACGTCTCAACCTGAATATTAATTATTTTCAAAATATAGCTACAAATAATAATTATTTTTAAATTATAGCTATTAATAATAAATATATATCTAACATGTTTGCTACATTAGGTAATTTATCCATCTTTTAACAAGTATATTGATAGAATATACAAATGAACATATTACTTTTTCCCTATAAGAGTGTAGATGAGCTAATCTAGTAAAAATAGGTTACAGTGACTGAAGCCTTTATCTTTGTCAACATTTAATCTTCTGATCTCTGTTACATTTTGCAGTGGTCAAGTTTCACTCACATCTCTCTACTCAGGCTGCACCAACAACTAGGGTGTCAAAATTGGTAGATACCTAACAATTTGAGCGAATCAAAATAAATTAAGTTAATTATTTATTCGTAAATTATTAAAATTGAATTGACTATTTAAATTACATATTTATTCAATTTTTAAATCGGATTGTTTGGGTTTATCACCCTCTAAACCCTAAATGGAATGACCACGTACCCCGGAAATTATGTCATTGACTTTTTTCAAGTGGACTCCTCCAATGACCTTTCCAAAAGATCCTTTTCCTTTTTTGCTTGTTTTAGCGCAGGAACGAAAAATGAGAGAGGGGATTATAAAGTAGGAGGGAAATTGAACCCTCGTTAATAAGTAAAAGTTTAAATAATTAATTAATTGAACTGTTAATATTTTCGGTAAATAATATATTGTACGGTTGACATTCTTACTTTTTAACAGATTATCTTGAGATGCTGTTGTTGGATCTGATAAAAGTGGGAAGCATCTATTTGTAATAGAACTGTAACCATTACGACGAATCCAAATACATATATTCTCCAATGATGTTCAAGATTTGATTTCACATTTATAGACCCTCTGCTTTCTTATAAATCTAAATAGCCTCTTGGAGGACCACATTGGAAAATTTAGCAAATTATAGGTTGCACTTGGGGTTAAAAATGGAAGTAGGATAGTAAGATAAGGTAGGCTATTGTTAGGGGTGGGCGTTCGGGCCATCGGATTGGATATGAGAATTTCAGTTTGAATATTTAATTTTCGGATTAAGAAAAATACAATCCAAACCCAATTCAAATAAGTTCGGATTGGATTGGATTGGATTGGATTTTTTAAGTTTGGTTTCGGATTAATCGGTTTGGATTTTTCTGATTTTCGGTTTTGACTTTTGAGCTTTTTAGGTAGATCATAATAAGTAACAACCTCAATCCACCTAATACTTTGCTCCTTAAAATTTATAACTTTCTACAATTAACAAGAATTGAGGTGACTCTACCGCCCATGCGGTGTATTAAACTTTACGTACTCGTGAAATATTTTATATTTGATTAATAGAAAATCTCATATTAATTTAATATTACGATGGATCGTAGGTATTAATTTATTAGATCTTGAAAATTGGACTTATTAGTATTGGACATATATGGTATGAGTAATTGAGTAGGGTTAAATATAATGTATAAAAATTTCGAATTTTCGGATATCCAAAAATCTATAATACTAAATCCAATATCCAATCCAAAATCCATAATTATTAAAAATGAAATTCAAATCCAATCCATAATCCAAAAATCCAACCCAAAGATCCAAAAAATTTGAATTTCGATTTGAATTTCGAATTGGCCCAAACTATGCCCACCCCTAGCTATTGTTATCATTTAATTGACGCCCTTCAAATGGATTGATATTTAATTTTTGTCCTTTAAAATTCTTTTAAAGCCGCAGAACATAACTTGTGGGATATTATAATGCTGATATAAAACTTATGTCCCGAAAAAGTCATTTTCTTTTCGGGTGAAAAAATTAAAAATTAACACAAAATAGGAGCAAAAATGCAAATGACCTTATTATTATGTTAAGTGTTGCGACTCCCCTTTTTTATTCAAGAAATTACACCTAATGGCCTTAAAAATGGATAATCTTGAAGTTTTGATCCCGGTTGCTCCGTTGACAAACCTTCAAAATCAAAAGTCGAACTTGTTAAAATATGTAGTTTTTTCCGAGAAGATAAACAGGGTCAAAAATTCAAGACCGTCCACCTCCGAGCAATTCTTGTAAATCACCCTTTCGTATCTTCACCTACCCTTGTACTGTTGTAATACTCCTTCAATTTACTGCCCTGTACTTGACCCTGAGTGAGTTAACTTCAGACATTTGAGGTCGTATTCTTCTGTATTTACTAATGTTGTTAAGTGGATATTACAGTATTTGGCATTTAGTGCCACTTGCACAAACTGAGATTACCCATCATCATACACCAATAAGTCTTGCAAGACCAACTGTGCTGGGCCACTGGGATATGATGGTATCATTGTGATCCGTCCATCCTTAATTAAAGATTTTGACTTTGAGTTTGAGCTCCGAAAATAAAGAAACTCTTTGTAAATAGCGTTTTGCTCCCCTTAGGGAGTCTACCGACTTGGATTCAGATTAATAAAGCCAGTGAATTTCGAGTATTGAGTACTGAATGGTTAAACTAAAAAAAAAAAAAGAAGATAATCCTATCCTTGCAAGCTTGTCGTTTATGTTTTGAGGTTAGATCTATGATACTATCACCCTATACCCAGAAAAGAAGGGGAGGGGTGTGGGGGGTGGGGGAGGAACCCACATGCATGTTACCCAATATCAAGAAGGTGGTCCAAACTATTTAAAGGACAATCAAAGAAATATGAAGTTTGTAGTGCCTTTTGGGGTTTCCTATTATAGTATAGACCCACCAGATAGATTGAAGATTCTTTTTATAAAAGAAGTTACAAAGAGGGTAGGGAAAAAAAATGGAAGAGGAATTACAGGATGACGAGTCGATGAAAATTCAGATAGTCAACTAATTTGAGCTACTAAGATTTCCGTATTTAAGAGTAATTTTTAAGTTAATGTGAATTAACAAGCACCACCACTCTTAGCTGAGGTTCAATCTCCTTCCCACTTCCTTTACTTGTTTCCAAGATTAAGCACCAATAACAATAATGATATATTCCACTCAACAAAAGCTAAACACTCCACAAAAATCATTTACATTGTTAAAGCTAAACACTCCACAAAAATCATTTACATTGTTAAGTCATTATCTCTCATTTTTCCCTTCACTTGACAAAAGCTAAAACAAAAAAATCATTTCCCATTCTATAACCCAAACTCCTAATACTGTGGTTCCAACTTCCAAGTATTTATATTGCATGACTTACTAGCAAGCTACTATGGACCCTTTGGTTGGCTGCACTAATTAAAATAGTTCTTGAATTAAAATTTAATCCAACCAATATATTATTTGATTACTCAATTCAACTTAATTACATCTAATACATGAATTACTTATACACCATATGGTGTATTAATTTATACCAAGGAAACAAGGGAATACTGGGTTTAACAGTACCTGTATAAAACACCTAAATGACTAGACTACCCCTCAATCCTTTTTACTAAATTTTTTTATATAAAAATTCAAGAGTATAATTGTAACGAAGATTTTTGTAAAATTTTAAACTAAACATAATACATGATATATCTAGTTTTAACACACTGAACCAAACACTTGATAATAAATAATAATCTTACCATTACAATCCATGTACTAGCAATTCCTGCATTACTAATCCCTATACTACCAATCCTTACACTACTTGTCTTCGTACCAAACGACCCCTATGAATTGAAAAGCAAGCTAGAAACCCCATAGCATATAGTATAATGCACAGTGAGATCACCAAAATTGCAAATGAAATTAATATAATTTCCTATCTGATGACATTCAAATAACTTCATATCAGAAAAGACCTTACCTTTTTTTTTTGTTTCCTCTGCTGTGCACAAGCAATCTGTTACAAACTACTAGTTTCTGATCTGTTGGGATAATAAAGGAAAAATGTCTTCTATTGAAAAACAGACTATGTAAACAAGAACCTTAAATTCCTTCCCTCTTTGCTACAATTCTACACAATCCTTATCACCACCCTCCACTAGATTCTTTTTGACCCAAAATTACAACTAAACTAGATGATGCCAAAGGTCAAAGAATGTTTGTGACCAAACCGATTCCTGTAAGGCTTTGCAAAAGATAAATCAAGCCTCGATGTTTAGTAACTATCATCTAACCTAACGTTAGATTTCTTCAACTCGTCTATAAAACAAAACATAGGCCGCCGAGGTTTTGATCTTGTCTTGGCTGATGGGAGACACATGGCTGTCGTCGAAGTCATACCACCGATCAGCACCTTGCTAGATTATTACAAGAAGAAAAAAAAACAAGTTAGAATATCTGAATTGAACTGGGAAAACTGGAAAGGTCTGATATTTGACTTTCTTACATATTCTTCATGATGCAGATTATAACAACAGAATGAAGATGCATGACTAAAGTTTAACATACAATGGAAACACATGCAATAAGCAATCAATTTAAATGGAGATGATGCCTTGGAATGTAAAAATACATAAACAGAACACTCTTATGAAACAAGAAGTTTCTAAATTTGCTGGAGATTACAGTGACCCTGAACCCCCCACCCACCCCTCTCCCCAAGTACTAATCTTTTTTCTTATTTGATAAGTTAAAGTTTTATTAAGAAATGGTACCAAGATAAATACTGCAGGAATACAAAAGGCAGGACTTGATTTACATTACATATTCAGGGATTCTAACAAGTCCAACATATCACGCAAATCCAAAACCAACTTCCCTTTCATCTAGAAGTACAAATTTTGCATACATCTATACTGATCATTAAAATACTCCAATTTTATCAGGTTTTAAAAGAATCACATTTTACCTCAGACAAGAATTAAATGCAAGCAAAAGAAGCAAGGTAATCAAAGTAGCAGCACCACTTACATGAACAAATGCAGTATAGTGACCCCCACCCATGCTTCCATAATGGTTGCTAATTGCATAAAGCATATAGCGGTAGGAAGATTTTCCATCTTTATAGGCCATATATGAGGATAAATCGAGATCATGAGTGGGGAAGTCAACATATGTCTCCAACTTGTTCTTTAGAAACCGGCTGTATGAGAACCTCTTCAGGTGGATGACCAGAATTTCCGGCAGTCTCCAAAGATCCAACTTCTTAGTGGCTTGACGATGCTGCTTGCATCCGGGGCAGAACCTAATGTTGGATATGAAACAAAGAATGTTAGGCAGATCATATTCATACTTCCCAAGTGAATGGCACAAATAAATGATTGGATGATACAATAGAATATTAGAAATATTGCATGAAAGAAGTCTTTTCACCCCATGAATATGATTGTCCTTGCCAAAAGTGACCCATGGTAAATAACTGAATATTATTATCTAAATTACTGTCTGTAGCTACTCAGAATATACAAGAAACAAAGAGCTACACCTAGAGCTTGCAGAAGCACAATGTGCAGAAAGTCAATAGAGGTGTTACATGAGAGCATCAGCCAATGTCATCGTTTCTTAAAATAATTGAACTAGAGGTTTGAAATAAAATTTGTATCACTGGGAGAGTACAGTTATGTAATTACAAATGTTGAGGGTTTATAATTGTTAGCACAAACCAAAAAAGAAGCAAAAAGAGGACCATTGCGAGAAATCTCTAAACATTCATATGTTATAGTTTATTAATACATAGCTTGTGTATAAAAGGCATACAATCACAAAAGTGAAGGAGTTGCATACTTACCACATATCTTCTGGCCCTAGAGGCTCTTCCTTCAGAAATGCCTCAAGACATTTATACAGTGAGACAGATTCTTGTGGTCTTTTGCCAAAAAACCCAGACTTGAAGACTTCTGGCAGTGAGCTGAAAAGGCTTGTATTGTATTGTTCAAGCATTTTAGGTGACCAATTTACAAGTACATTTAACCGTCCTCGGATATCTGTGGACTGTAATGGCTCATTCATTACAATCTCAGGGCCTTTAGTGGTTGCCTTATCATCTGATAGGTAAAAATGAAATTCCATTTCTAAATGTTCAGCAACATTTTCTTCAGCAATCCTTTCTGGAAACCCATTTACTCTTTTGTCGTCAGGTTCCATGTCTGTGCTAACTTCAATGTCTGTACATGCTTCAGTAGAACTTCTATCAAAGTCATGCTCATCTGCCTGGGCTCTATTTTGAACCAAGAATGGTGCAAGTAACTGCAGATAAAGACTACAGATATCAGATCCTTTAATAACTCTACAATGTGCGGCAAGTGGAATACCAAATGGCTTCCAATTTGAAGTCAGCTTCCCGTATGTATAATACCTGCACATGCAGTCTTTATTAGATTGCTAGAATGGAAAAGGAAGCAAGAAAAAGATTTTTTGCCAAAAGAAGTATCAGCCGTCTTATTTAATGAGTCAAGGACCACTATGAGAATCTTCCAGCTTAACAGATCAAAAATTCAAAGAGCAAAAAATACAGGAAATTCCACAACATGAACAACTTCAGCAGTTAAAATGCATGAAAAAAGCAATAGTTTCCCTTTTGCATCTTCATGATTGTCTACATAATCTAGAAGGATAACACACATCATTTCAACTACATGTTGCTCCAAGAACCATGCACAACAATGATTTGTAATGCATTCAAGTGAAGCGAGTTGAGATGAGCATGTTCAATAGTACTATATAAACCACCTCACTTTTACTTTATGCAAGATACAAGTATATGGCAACTCACAACCTACACTTTTGACTATCTTGATTTCTAGTTACCATAATTTATCGCCTACTCTCCATAGTAAACTAGTAGATTGAGAGAAACTTTTTTGGAAAAGGCAATTCATAAATATCCTAATCTTCACACCCCAGGGCTTAGTTCAAGTGGCAAAGGTTGACGGACTTGTGGCTTATGTCACAAGTTCAAATCCTGTTTCATACGAATTAAGCATGGTATTTAAGTGGTAAGGGTAGAAGGAGGGGCCCATTATCCCCAAGTTCAAGGGTTGTGGTGGCTCTAAGGGTGGCCGCAGAAGGATTTCTCGGTCATGAAAAAAGAAAATATCTTAATCTTCACTGAGCTGGCTAAAATGTAAAAGGATATTTGAAGAACAATATTTTAGTTATTGTTCATAGAAACACCAATAGTGAGACTAACTGAAACAGTTGAAATTGTTCGTATGATACTATATAAAATTTCACTACTAAATCAAAAGAGTAACAGCTATTTTTCCTACACCCCTTAGTGATGCTTACAAGCACAAGAGTAGTGATGCCAATAAGATAGACCCCGAAGTTATGATAAAGTTGTTGAAGTTATGATAAAGTTGTTGAGGTTATGATAAACTTGTTTTGTTAGACTGTTCAATGGAGCTTTTCTATTTCAATTTTTGGTAAGTAGATAAAGTAGTCAAAAGTTAAGCAAAGATGAATTCATAAGCAACCTTGGGAGCCAACCACCAGAAACAATGTGAGCTTCATTATGATCTCAAGATAGTGATTTCTACTTCTACTTTTTTTCACACAGAAGACAGTCTAAAGTGAATGCTCCTTCCTAACAAAAGACTAGTTGTAATCGCATTAACTTAAAACTGAGCATTTTGAGATACAACGAATCAGACATCACTTGCTCTATAGTTAAGGTAAATGTTTTTTGTCAATTCTTTTAAGCAATTGTAATCATAAAGTACACCCACAACAGCCCTGCTATGATTAAGAATGCTGATGTTGAAGCACCACCATCAGAGTGCTCTTTTTCCTACTCATGAAGCATGGCTGTGCATGCAAGACACGTCCGTAAAATGACTAGCAAATGTTTGATGAACTTCAAAGGAAAAAAGATGAGGATAATGCGCAAATTATGAGTAAAGTAAGGACATACTCATCAATCTGTTGATGTGTAAACATAACCAAGGGGGCTTCTTCAGTACCCTTCTGCAACCGATAAGCAACAAGTCGGTCGCCATCTCTTATTAAAGATAATGAATCGGTTGGCTCCTCAAGATAACGTATAATGCGGTTGTTGTATATCTGTGACCAGTAAATGGTGTAAGAGCTAGAAATAGTATTTTATTTAGGAAATAGAACGAAAAAGGAAACTATTTGACTATCCGACACACGGCATATAAGAGCTGGAAATAAGTTCTCTTTTGACAACAGAAAGCAAGCAACATCTTAAAATACATAGAGACCATTTCTCATCTTACTGAAAACTGCACTAACCTCAGCCACCAAAAGGGTCTCATCAGCCTCCAAAGAGCATGCAGTGCTCAAAGCACGAATCAGATCTTCAAGCTTTCCATCCTTGGGAACAGTGATCGTAAATGTAGATATCTGAATATCACTGCCACTTTTTATAACTGTGAGAGTCATCGACCTCATAGATGTAGATGGCAGAGGCAGTGACAAATACATGAATGGATCAAACGTGATGGAGACCTTTCGGCAAACAGGACAGACCAATGTGGAACGATATTGACCCTGCAACAATTGAATAAGCTCCAAGAAATAAGACTAGACAAGAAACTTGTGAAAATGTACAGGAAAAAGATCAGATAAAGTAGACATCTAAATGCTACTAAGGGTCACAGGCAAATCATGACCAGCTGGAAAACCTTATCTCTGGGCTAACTTGCGCACCTCCACTAATGCCACGAGGTACCTGCTACCTCCCACCAGCACAAGTACCAGGTAACACTCTCCAAGCCTTACATATGGAACGAAATCACCTAGTTCTTTTGCCTCTACCAAGATTAGAACCTAATACCTTATGATTCTGAACTCACTTCATTGACTACTAGGCCACATTCCTTGGGTGCTAGAGTCAACTTTATTAATATAAAATAAAATAACAATAAGAAGAAGACATGCTGTCGTAAATGTGTTGTAGTTGAAATTTATCTTAGAAGTGCAAAGCTTTATCTCACAGCTGATTGGTCAAAGATGAGTTTAGAGATTATATACGCATAGACCACATAATGCATAAAAAGACCAGTTCCTTCCAAACACAGCCTATAGACTGCATAAATGTCAGCACAATTCACAAGGTTCAGATAAGGTAGATTCAGGTTTTCATATACTTAACGTTGTAAGTTGTAAAGGACATACGTTTTACTTTTTAACTGAGGTTAAATGCTGGATATTCTTCTTAATTCTTTTTAGGGATATTTTATTAATACTCAAAAAGACATTAAAAGAAAATGCGGAGACCATTTAGAGAAAAGGGACCAATACACATAAAACTAATTTATTTTAATATAAACCTGAATCCAAAAATCAGCTCTTTGTTCAGGATTACATTCTAGAAAATTTTCCTTTTAAAAAGATCTGAACCAAATTTTTGCATCAACAAATAGGATAAGAATTCACAAAAGATCTCACTAAAAGTATAATTGGTTTGTTGTCAAGTTTTTTTTTTTTGGATAAGATAAGAGTTTTTATTGATCAAAAAAAAAGCAGAGAATCTAGAGCAAAAAATCTGGAGCATTTGAAGCAAGCTTTAGGAACACTGGTTATACTTCCCCAAACAGTTGTGATATCATTCAGTATAGTTCCAGATATAGTAAAACATTATACCACTTTACTCTTTTTGCTTTTCAGGTCATTGTTTGAAATGAGATCATCAATTTCCAACTTTTACCAGTGAGAGACAAGAGACCTTTGGGTGCTAGTGAGATAAAATGATTCCTACTTCTAGTGAGATACAAGAAACCATCATGTGTTACTCACTTGGCAAACGTCCACTATGATGGAATCATTACGAGCCAGATGATAGTTCCAGTATTCATCAGCGATCTCTTCATCTGGACGATCATCACCATCCTTAGCTTCAACATAAGGTTTATTCTTGACGCGGTTCAAATCTTCGTGGAGTCCATCCAATAGAAAAGCTAAGACCTCCTGCAGATATACATAAGGAGAATTAGATATCAAAAGATGCCTACAAAATGAGAGGCCCGGAAAAGAGAATATAAATAAATGACCTGAACTGAGAAACTAAATCCAACAGGAAGGACTGAAATTGGACCTGAGAATCATGCTGATTGAAGCCGCTGAATTGAGGAGCAAAATGAGCGAGCTTTAATTTGAATGCTCTAGGTGCCACAGGAGCCGCTCCAGGAGCCCATAATTTCTTCAAAAGGTCACCAAAAGCAGAGGCAATTTCTCCCTGAAACAATTTAAAGAGAGGAACTTAGGAAAAAAATGTGTAAGGAGACAGAATAGAATACAATGTTGGGATGAAATGAAGTGGGAAGGAGGAGGAGAAGTAAAAGAGGTAAGTCTATTTTCCCGTGTTTGATAAGAAAAAAAAGTGGAGAGATTGAATACCCTCCGAGCCAATTTTCCTAACATCTACGAAATTGAATGGAATGGATACATATATATTTTTGACTTTTTCTCCAAGAAAACCAAACACAGCTGGAGGTAAATAATGAATTCTTCACCTCGGGAGTAATCTATTGAATTTCTCTCCAAATTTCTCCAACCAAACATAAAGTATAATAGGTTAAGGGATGTCAACATTGAATTATTCAGAGAGAACTGAAGAAAACATCTGAAACAACCAGCAATAATATTGAAAAATTCAAGATTGCTTACATTCATTCCCAATGGGTTGTCATGATTTATTTCTCTCTTGTAGTCCCCAAGAAAGTAATCAACGAGCTTTGGCGTATGTGCAAGGCACTGAAGAGCACTGTTCATGAAACAGGTGTTCCCTAGGTTTTGCAATCCAGTCAAGCCCAAGGTACCAGCTTCACATAGACCTCCAGAAAAGGATGACGAACTGCTCCTAGTGAGATTAGAGGTTATACCACTGCCAGTGCCATTCATCATAAGAGAAGAACCATTAAGGTATTGCATTGACATCTCATCCTTTTTTGCTTTATTTTTTACAGAATCTGATAACCCATAAACCTGCAACTCCAAGAGCAGCTGCAAAGCAAAAAAATAAGACGACAAAATAAGAAGTCTTTCTAAATCATTTCTTGCTTATTGACAGTACTGTTAAATGGACCTTGGTTCTAACTCAACCCCAAAAGACAGCTCAGATAGCTCAAGAGGAGAGGATTGCCCAAGACCATACAAGGAGACCAAGTAACCCATACTCATCCAATATGGGACTCCACTAGACATTTGAAGCTTGGACAATATAAGACAAGGGGGCCAACATCGGTAAACAATGAATTGAGATGGAGCTGGCTCTAATACCATGTTATGGAACTTGGGTCTAAGTCAACCCCAAAAGCTAGCTTCACGGGGAGGATTGCCCAAGACCATTAACCATTAAACACATAATTCTAGAGTCACTAATAAGACTGTAAGATGACCAATAACCAAGTAAATGCCTTGATGATAACAGATTACTATGAAAGCTTAGTTAACTGGTAAAGTACAAGGAAAAAAAGAGAAAATAAAACAGCAAGAACTTTGGCATCCTTCTAATTTGTTTCACAGGTACACAATCAAAGAAAACGTAAAACTAATCAATGATGATGAACCAAACTGGTAAATAACTTTCACAAATGGAAGAAACAAATACCAAATACTCCGTGTATTTGTAATCTTATATCCAGCTAAAAGCAGCAGAAACTAATTTACTCATTGGTTCGCCAAACTAAATGGGTGTATAAGTGGATTGTTAGACAACAGTGTCATTTATTGTGTGTTTCTCTTGTCCCGCGATAAACTAAAAGAGCTAAATCTCCTTAAGGTGTACGTCATTCAATGTAGAAGGAAAGAACACATCTACCTCTATTGGATGAATAATCCTTACGACCACTAAAACGAAGGAGATTCACATAAAACTGAATTTAATAGGCTAAGAATTGATCCATGCTCAAGAAAAAGCAAAACTAATACAGAAAACAGATGATCTCCCAGTAAGCTGGAGAAAATTCCTTTCATCACTTCATTCCTGGATGGAGTTTTAACGTGAGCATATTCATCACCTTAATAACTGCGACCCTTTTTATGAAGCAAACACTAGATAAAGAAATACAAGAATCTGCTAAAAGAACTTAATTAGAAAACGACCAGAAAAAAGTTTAACCATATTCATTTTCTAATGCAAAACAGAAAAAAGATGACAGATGCCGCAGAAGCATTGGTGGATTCTTAATTGATTAGTCATGAATTATGACAGAGTTGGAACTACATACATCTTGCTCTGACTGCTTCTGAGAGTCTTTGATCATCTTATTATTTTCATTTGAAAAGAACGATGTTGTCTGCCCAGATAAATCCCAGATCCTCGACTGCAAAGAACCAAAATGCCATTAATCTTCTCAAAGAGACCCTTGCAATTGATTAACAAAAATATAGGAACTTACGGGTTCTGTATCCACACTAAAAATTCTGCAGGCTCTTCTAAAGCATTCAACTGTATTGTCCTGAATCAAATGTAAGAAAACAAACGTAAAAACTAGACTCTAAAGGATATAAAGAAGTGCAAGTGAACTGCAACTCATAGGTGAGGATATATTGCAAGATAAAACAAGAAATATCGTCCAAAGAAAACTGCAAACGTCTAATATGCAACATTACAAATGTAAACAAGTTATTCCAATTACTTGGTAAAATGAGGTGGTACTTTTGGAAGCTACATTTTTATGAACACAAGCTGAGGCTGTAAAGGACAAGTCGACAATAACATGTTAAGAGAAAAAGAGCTCAAATTAGCATCAACTTTTGGGTGAATGATAAATATGAAGTAGCATGGAAAGATCATGTATACACAAAGAAATATGTCTTAGCTATAAAAGAACTTTGTTCGAACGAACATCATTCCCTTTGTCTATCTTCACATGTGATCCTTTTCTCTAATTATTTCCTATTAGTTCAATAAAAAATGAAATTCTCTAGCTATTTGACTTCTTCACACTCTGATGTAGTTTCAATACACAATCCTCAGCTGTATCAACTAGCCTAGTTTATTCAAACCAGGGTTTGGATGCATCTTGCTTTGTACCATTTCCTCTTAGCCGTAGTGATCAAGAAAGAGAATTTGTAAATATAGATAAAGGCGGAGGAGGTCAGTTCATCCTTGAGTAATGGGTATATAATAATAGCTAGAACTAACTTAATCTCCGGTCTCCTTCTATAAGTAAGACGTCAAAT
This sequence comes from Datura wrightii, assembly GCA_035772735.1. Lineage (NCBI taxonomy): Eukaryota > Viridiplantae > Streptophyta > Magnoliopsida > Solanales > Solanaceae > Datura > Datura wrightii. The sequence goes on from JASDFA010000011.1 coordinate 51,819, forward strand.
GGTATATAGTTTGTTCAAACTATTTAGGTGGTATAAATGATTCTGCTAATACTTTAGATGTGAGATAACTTGGTGGTTTTAAATTAAGAGGATAAAACTGTAACTGAGTCTACTATGTTATCTTGAAATTGATTGATTCCTAACTACATAGTTTTTTCTGTACCGATTTCATGTCATAGCTACAGATATACAAAAGGATATATTAGCACATAATTCTTCCCCACTGCCTTACATTGTTTGTTCCTGCCTATACAATTTAACTCTAGAGTAATTCACTTTGCTGTAAAGACAACGTAGTGATAGGTAAAGCGTCCTTTCTAATATCATTTTCACAAAGTCACTCTCTAGAATTCTTGTTGTCGTCCGAATTTCCTGATGAGCAATTTTGGAATTTGGAATTACAAGCATCAAATGCTTCAAGTAAACTATATAAATAGCAATAGGATTGATGTCATTGTTAACACGTTCATGCGACACCAAAAATTACCATGCAAAATTTATTTTCCAGTATATCAGATGCAACTTTTCTTCCTCTACCCTCCCCAGACCCCACCCTGTGAAACTACACTGGGTATGTTGTTGTTGTATCAGAAAATAGATACATATCAAACTACGTGCTTGTCATATTTTTGCATAACTCAACACCACAAAGAGTATGTATTGATTAATTATTAACTAACAGACAAAAGTGGAAGAACTTTAACAGCTATTTTCCTTCCTAGTATTTCATATGAATATAGGGATTTATGCATAACCCTTGTTCTTAAAGTTGATATATTTGGCATGTCCATCATAGTTCCTTCTGAAAGTTTCAACAATCAACAGTAACAACAAGAGAGAAGGATGAAATACGGCGAAGCAGCTGATGAAAAAGAAAACCAGCTTCTCAGGGGGTTGTGACAGGGGCTATACCAAAAAAATCAGATATGATTATGCACTCTATGGATATTATGATAGTAGAAATCTCGTTAGAATGATATATGGAACTAGAAATTCCCAAGTTATTGCTAACCTTTTTGCTTATCCTGACTCCCAAGGAGCTGGTTTCCCGTGAAACAGAAAGCCTCAGCTGTAAAGGATAGACATCCGCAATATCCTCATCTGTAGCTGAAAAGCTTTTTCCATTCTTAGCAGCAGCTTTAGAGTTACTGTGCCTGGATAGGAGGGAGCAATTCCGATCAAACTAATCAGTTAGTGTAGAGATCAACTTTTATATAGTTCAAAATGCATGAAATTACTAACATGCTAAATATCTTGTTACTAGGATCCAAAGACAAGATACCCTTTCTTAAATGTGAAGAAACACCAAAAAGGAACCCCCCAAAACAAAAAAAAAAATTAGAAAGACAGAAAGAAAAAAAGGAAATAAGTAAGAGGATTAATTGAGTGAGCTTAGCATTTTAATGCAGAAGGAACAAATGGTGGTTCTTTCAGGAAGAAATTATAAAATGCTTTATACAATGAGCTTCCATATACACTAACAAGGCATTTAGCAATATATATTTGCAAATGGGAATTGTCATCCAACTAAAACCACTACAAAGTCTCGAAAGGCTTGAGGCCTCTTTAATGTGAAATGAAAAAGTGAGTGCCCTCAAAAGCAGAAGAAACCAACAAACCAACTGCAAGTGCTTCTTACAAGCAGAAGTAAAAAGTTACTCTTTTATTAGAAGTTAAGAAAGATCACAGAGCAAATGGTGTCCTCGGAAAGCTTAACAACTTTAGTGTAAATCTCCAATAGAAGAGGTTTCATCATACGCATTTCAAAGAATACAAAGAGAACAGAGTTCTAAATACTGACCATTTGAGTGCCTGCAGCCACATGTCACCGGGGACCAACGCATAGTCCCGGCCTGATACCCCAACTTCACCATTCTCCTGACTCTGTGATAAAGATTCCTCCTCTCTCCTCAAGTTAAATGCGACATCTGGACTAAATATGTTGTTAATGAGTTTCATTGGTCCTCCGTATGATGGAGCTGGTGCTACTGCGTACAAGGTCGCCGACTTCCCATCTGAAGGTGCTGAATCCTGTGCCTCCTTCCACCACCTATAATAACAAAAGCACTTTGTCATGCAGTACCTTTAAATGTAAATGAGCCTGTGGAGCTGGTGATATATGTCTGTGTAACACTTTGACCACTCCATGGAAACACTCGGAGACCAAAAATTCTTACCTAGAGAAGACATTGCAAAAGATAACTTCTTGCAATTATTGTTTCCAGGCTACTTACCTCATCCTTCCCGCTAAAACATTTTCTTTCTTCTTAACAACCACTCTCAAGCATCATTTTTATGCTTTTCTTTCACGCTTTCCACTACCCCCTGACCACGGAGCACTTCATCCACGCATAAGAGATTTTATAATAAAGAGAAACAACATTTCAACTGAAAACATACGCCCTGATAAACCTATATGGCAATGATAAACCTATATCTTATGTAGATGGAACAATTTGTCAGCTTCTTCTGAGGTTGACTGAGCTATTAAACAGTCCCTGATAACCAACATTTCAGATCTCATTGGCACTTCCTAATACTACTTCTCAATTATTAACAACTTAAGTATAACACAACCCAAAATACAAAGCCATAACTTTCTTATGCTAAAGTTCTCTCTCTCACACACACACGTACACACAGAACACGATTCAATCTAAAGGCTAAGAGGTGAGCAAAACCAACAACATTGATTAAAAACCAATAGTATTTCAATGTACAAAGCTCATATGATTACCAATCCCAATGAAACTTATAAAAGAATTCTATTAAAAAAAGCCACAACACGATTTGATCCAGCGGATAAGAGGTGATTAAAAACCTAAAACATCTAACGTACTGAAGCTAATAAAGTTACCAATCTAAACAACAAGTAATACACACACACACACAGAAAAAAAAACACTTGTTTCAACTTTCTCGTTATCTCATGGGTGCAGATATATCTATGAATCAGATTCGGATTCAGCTGAATTGGATCAAACCGACATCGTAAAATCAACTTCGGAAAGCAAAACCGGAGAATTCAATTCCTGATTTTATTTTATTTTTTTTGTTTCCTTCTATGTTTGCTATATAAACACTTGCATGAGGAATGGGTCAAGGAGAGGAGACAAAATGGGGAAGTGGGTTTACCTGTAAGGGACGAAATAAACTCGCTGGTCATCGTTTACAGGAGATTCGGTCTGTTGCTGTTGCTGCTGAGGAGAATCCGAGGAATCCTCCGTTGGGTTATCCATTTGACTAGACAGAATTTTAGAGAGAGAGAAAGAGAAAAAGAGAAAGACACAGAGTTTCAGAAATGGCGGAAGAGATTTGCAGCAGAAAAAATGCACATCATTTTTTGGTGGAGATATATAGGAATGAGAGAATGGCGGATTTTGCAGAGAAACAAGTGGAGCTTTTTTCTGTGAAGAGGATTCAGGGAAGAGAATATTTATGAATAATACAGCAACTTATTAAATGCTTTATATATTTTCTATTTTTTACTCTTATTATTTTACCATGACTATTATTAAATAATTTATTTAAATCATTTTGTTTTCTACATATTTTCTTTTTTCAAAATTTTTATTAAGAGAAATAAGGAAAAAATTAACTTAATGACAGATCAGATCCATCTTGACGGTACATCTTATCTTAATTAATACAGCTAATTCTAAATGTCTTTTTTCTTTTATTTTTCCTTCTTTTGCCCCATATTTTTTGATAATGTATTTATAATATCCAAATTAAAGTTGAGGATTTTGAATTTGAGTTTATGAGAATAAAAAAAAAATTGTTGAGAGTGTCCTTTTTATAAATAAATTTTTTTAATATATAAATTTAAATTTAATATAAGTATTGAATATCGAAAAAAAATTTATTAGTAAAAGTCTAATAGTAATATATTGTTTCTTTTAAACAGCTTAAGGGCACCTTTTGAGGTATTTCTTATTTATAATTAATAAAAAAGTTTGTTCACTTTCATTTGACCAGAAGGGTCAAACACCCTCCAATCAAAATCCAGTGTGTTTAGTCTTAAATAGGTTCTCTTTTAATTTCCTAATAGTGTAGATCTCTTTATTAATATTAATTTAGTGTATGTTTTCGTAGTGCACATGTATTTTATGTTAATATAATATATATTAAAAATAAAATTATTAAAAAATAATAATTAATATTAATTAATAAAATAAATAAATATTATATTATTAATATGTTATTATTTATTGTATCTTATTTAAGAGTTTTTTTACGATATATTCTTATCATAAAATATGGTCAATTCTTTTTTTTTTAAAATGTTTTAAATTATTCCTAATGATAATTGTTTTTTATGTATTTGTTCTATAGTTAAAATATTTCCAAAAGTACTTAAATGTTTATAATATCTTTACAAAGTCGTGTAAATATGCTAATAATAATTAATTTGTATGCATTTGATGTATAATTAAAGTATTTACAAAAATATTTATATGTTTATAATATCTTAAAAAGTCTTGTAAAATATCTAATATGAACGATTCAATAGAAATTGAAGGTCAAAATCCAAACATTAATAAAAGCCTCAAACTTATTTAACAAATATTATTTTTGAAATTTGAAGTTTAATAATTAGTTTCTTAAGATATAAAGCTGTTAATTCAAATAATTTAAATAGAAAGAAACACAAAAGTAACAAAAAGATAACTATCTTTTTTCATAATTACTTCGACTAAATCTATTTAAAAAAACAACACAAAATATTGAATAATGAGATCAATGTTTGGAGCAACCTCTAATTCATGCAGAAAGTATGTAAAATAATCAATGCTTAAGAATTTAAATGATAACAAATTAATTATTAGATTGAGTAGGAAAATGTAAAAAAAAGAATATGAATAAGATGATTATTGTTCAGAAAATTGAAAACAACTTGATTTAATTTAGTGTTCTACTTACTACTACGACAATGTAAGTCATTCTTTATTCTTAATACTACTTGACAACACAAAATAAATAATTATTTATTATTCTTTTCTTTTCAAAGTTGTGCTTACCGTTTTAATTAGTGGGAGTGCTAATTGACATGCATTTTAAAAAATAATAAAATAATTTTAAATACTATAATTAAAGCTATTAAATATCATTTTTAATCTAAAATCTTAAAAGGAAAATAATACAAAACAAAAGTAATACTAACTCCGTTTCAAATACTTATCCTTTTTTTCATTTATACTGTCTTTACAAAAATATTAATTAGAACAGGTGTGATTATTTTATTTTTATTTATATCTTAAGATATATTTTATCCGTTTTTTTAATTTGTTAAGATAAAATTTATTTTTTTTTAAAGAAAAAATAATAGGGGCTTTAATTTGACTAATATAACCCTATTAATTGATAGGTTATTTTTGAAAACACACAATAATAATTCTTTTCACATTCTAAAATGACTGAAGTACTAAGGATAGAGTTGGAAAAAATAAATCAAATGTTTCCTGAATTTTGAAACTAGCAATTATTTGAAACAACTATTTTTAGTATATCTAATAACTAAAAAAGAACGAATGGAGTAATAGGTATACTAAAAAATAGTTGTTTCAAGATATAGTTGCTAGTTCAAACTTCAAGAAATCGAATATTTATTCTATGTATGTGTCATAATTATGAATTTGTAGTGCTCCGGAACGATTACTACTAAGAGTAAAAAAAATTAAAAATAATTACTTTTATCTCAAACTTTTAGAATAATAAGTATTTTGAGATAAGTATTTTTAATAACATTAACAATATTTTGAGACAAAGGGTTGTTTGGGAGGCGAGATGAGATAAGTAAGAATATCATGTGTTGAGATATGTCATCAGATTATTTAATCCCACCTTTTATAAGAAATAATAATCCAACTATTTTAATTTAAAGGATACGATAAAATAAACTTACACATTAAACTAAATATGAAATAAAACTAATCTCAAATTTCATCTCGCGGTTATTATACTTATTATTTACCCCACATATCAAACGGCAGGGATTATTTTAAGGACAAAAGGAGGAGGGGTCCACACTTTTAGAAACGAACAAGCCGTTTCAAACAAACCCTAGTCAAACACTCAAACTTCTAACTGAAATTATTGACACGTAATTAAATTAGTGACTTGATTATATTTCTTAATTTTCTTTAACTAGTTTGAATACAAAATACATTCATCCATTGTTTTGGAAGCATGCATGCAATACAAAATCTCTTTGGCTTTTTTGATCACCTTCTCCACATGATATTTTATCTTTGAATTGAGTCTTTTAAAGAAAAAAAAATTCCATCATTAATAATGTAGGGAAAAAACTCATAAAATTTATTAATTTAAGTTGCTAACTAGGTGTATCTTAAGAATATATCATGAGGGATATTTTTGAACTTTGAGATAGGATTAATTAGAGAGTGTACATTTAATGAATTTTGAGAAGACATAGTCACATTTCTTAAATTATATTTTTCAATAAGTTATTTAATTTAATTACTAAGCAATCTTAGCTTGAATCACACTATTGGTAGTTATTAAATAGTAGCTTCTTGAATTAAATTACAATTTAGAGCCCGTTTGAAATAAATTGATTTAAAGTAGTGGATAAACATTTAAGATTGATGTAGAAGTAAGGCTTAATACACAAGTCATTAAAAAAAGAGAAAGTTTCAAGTATTTTTGATTTGTAATTCAAGAAAGTGGGGAGATTGACGGAGATGTTACTCACCATATTGATGTTGGGTGATTGAAATGGAGGCTCGCACATACGAAGTGTCATGTAATAAGAAGGTGTCACCAAAGCTTAAAGGTAAATTTTACATAGTAGTGGTTAGACCTACTATGTTGTATGGGGCATCGAGCATGGCCAGTCAAGAACTCTCACGTCCAAAAGATGAAAGTTGTGAAAATGAGAATGTTATGATGGATGTGTCGGCATACTAGAGATAAGATTAGAAATGAGGAAATTCAGGATAATGTGGGAGTTACTTCGGTGGAGGACAAAATACGAGAAGCGAAACTAAGATGGTTCAGACATGTGAAAAAGTAGATGCATAGATTCCCAGCGTAATGATGTGAAAGGTTGACTACGGATGGTTTCAGGAGAAGTAGATATACACTTAAAAAGTATTAGGAAGAAGTGATTAGATAGACATGAAGCAGTTTCAACTTATCAAAGATATGATTGTAGATAAGAGGTTTTGGAGGACACAAATTAGGATAGGATGTTAATAGGTAGTATTGTGTTGTCTTGCTATCTTTTTATACAAGTAGCCGTAGTATTGCTCCTGTAGTTTCTTGTCATTCACTATGTGTTATTTTTTGTATTTTGATTATCGTATTATTTTGTTGTAGTTACTGTTTAGAATACTTTGATATATTTTTGCTTCCGTTTATTCTTTGTCTGGACTTCTTTGGACTGTTTTTCCTTGAACCGAGGTTCTACCTAAAACAACCTCTTTATCTCTACAATAGGAATAAGGTCTGCATATACCCTACTCCCATCAGACCCCACTTTGGGGACTATATTTAGTATGTTATTGTTGTTAATAAACATTTAAAAAATACTTTTGATATTAAAACTAATTTATAAATAAAGTGGTTGCTTATTTAATTTGAAGCGTTCAAACTGACAATAAGTAATTGATGTGTTTTGTGAAAAAGCTGTTGTAAACAAGTTTGTATTAAAAATGACGGAATATACTTATAGTTATTTGCAAAACTTACAATTTTTAAAAGCATACATACAAGGAGAATAACAAATTACAAAAATGATATAATGTCCTAGAGTTCGAAATTCTACAAGTGAAAGTTTAATATGTTTCAGAAAAAATAGAGAAAAAAGAAACAAGTATTTTTCATTTATCAACATGATTTGTGGTGTGACGGTTGGGATCTCTTCGTATTTAATCTTGGGTCTCAGGTTCGAGCACCTGAAAATAAAAAAAGTTCTGTTGGGGGTGCCACTCCCAGAAATGGGCCTTGTGGTGCATAATTTAAATTTAATCAAGCACCAATATAAATATCAAATACTGAATTAGAAACTAAAAGATAGGTATATACCATTTAAGTTGCGGGTTTTTTGTCCAATAACTCAAACAATGACTATTTCTAAATTATAATTCAAAAAGTGGTTATTTTCTATGAAATTTTTATTGTATAGCTTCCCATAAAAATAATAGCTGAAATACACACTATACATATATAATTAGTGTATATTTTTTTTTATATAAATTACTAGAGGTTGTAATTAGTTTTAGCGAATGATCAAATGTGTAACTTTCCCTTTTCCAAATTACAAGTCCAAAAAGTGGAAAGCTCTTGCTATTTAGCTCTTAAATACTAGTACATGCCAACTGGATCAAAACAAACAGAGACAGAAATTGGGCCTTGAGCAACTTCTGTTGCTCTCATCTAAGGTCAAATTTCAGGCCCATTCAGTATAATGAGCCCACCCCTTCTATTGAACTCTTAGCTGGGGGTCTTTTAAGCTAGCGCAAACATGGGCTGGCCCACACAACCATTCTGATATGGGCATTTTTGCCTTCTAATTTTTCCTTCAATTTTTATCCTTTAATATTTTAAGTAAAAAATAAATGGCTTGTTTTGATATCTCATTTTGTGTATATCTCTTTAAACAACAATAATAATAACGCACTCAGTATAATCCCACGATGTGGGGTTTAGGGAGGGTAGAGTGTACGCAAATCTTATCTCTACCTCAGAGACAGAGAGGTTGTTTCCGGCACACCCTCGGCTCAAGAATAAGCACATCAAAACAATTTGTGTATATCTCTTTCTTTTTCTTTTATTTTTAAAATTTTTTATTCAGTATCTGATACTCGCACTGGAATTTGACTAAAATTTAAATTCACGCATTATCAAAGTCTATTTCTAAAAGCAGTATTCCCAATAAAATATAATTTATTTTTAAAAATTTAAACCCAAAATTTCTAATTAAAAATAGAGAAATTTTCAAACCATTTCATCAAAACTCATAATGATCATTTTGTGTCATCTCGTTGTGCATCGTATCATTCAAAACCTTTAGAAAATTAATACTGCATTTTAAATTGAGAATTGGACTGGAAGGGTGGTTATGACTATTTGTTTGAATTATTTCTTATGAAATTTTTAATGTTCAGGGATAAGGCATAAAACCCTCTGATGGTGAAAATGTCAGTTGCATATTTAAATTATATGAGAGTCTTATTATTTGAACTTATTTTTTTGTATTATATATATTTATAAAGTATGTGAAGGTTCTATTATTCTATTCAATTATGTGGGATTAAATTAAAACTACATTTAAAATAAGACGGGAGATTTTTTTTTTAAATGGAAAAGATCCCGAGTGGACTTGTAATTCAACTCAAGTTGACGCACATGTTCATTAAGTTTGCCAACTACGTGGGAGGAATAATACACAACAACCGATGTTCAATGGTAGAGCCAGAATTTCTATCAAAGGGGTTCAAAAATATCAAAATATTGGGGATAGCCAAATTCAAACCCGTACACGCTAGGTGAAAGTATGAACACCCCTTTATCGATGAACTAGGTCTTTGGCTTGTGCTAAGGGGGATCAATAATATATCTATACACACATAAAATAAAATTTTTAACCGTGTGTATACAGTGTAATTTTTCGATGAATGAACCCCCTTGGGCTCCATGTAGCTCTGCCCCTGCTCATGTTCAATTTTACTTTTTATTGAAATAAAGTTCGATCAATAAATATTGTATATTTTTAGAATGATTTTCTAACACACGTTGTATGACCTTTTACTTATTTGGTAGAATTGTATAAGAATTGGGGAAATTGATTGTTTTCATAACTTATGAGGATTTTATATTTATGAGGAAAAAGTACAACTTAAGAAATTTCAAATTGCATGTATGAATTAAACTTTAATTTCATTTCATATGATTTCATAGCATAATTTCAAATCATGATTTTATTTCACTTGGACAAACAGACCCTAAATGTATTATTAGTTTTTTTAGCTCTAACAGAATTCAAACTTAAGGGTGTGTTTGATATGACGAATAGTTTTTTAAATTTTTTTTTATCTGTTTGATTAACAAAAATTTCAGAATTTTTTTTATTTTTTAAAGAAAATCAAGCTTCTTAAAATTAAAAGAAATCATTTTCATAATTAATAAAAATAGCAAAAATAAATTACTTTGTCTCACCCAAACTTTACCACTCCTCACTCCTCACTCCCCACTCCCCCCCACCCACCCAACCACAACCCCCTGCCCTTCCCACCTCCTTCATCCACGACAACCATCACTCTATTTCCACCTCCATCCATTCTTATAATTAAATTTTAAATATATACAAACTATTTTAGAATAATATTTTTTATTTATACATGAAACACACAAAAAAAATCTTCTTTTTTTTTTTCTAAAAAAAAATATTTCCTTCGCAACGACCACACCCCCAATTCTAAGTCTTTCCTATTCACATGAATATAACTTAAGCCTAATCAAATTTCGATAATTTAATATAGTGCACGTAACTTTCGAATGCTATATAAATTAAATTAAATCAGGTAAATCATGCGTCTAATTAATATTAATAGAATTTTTTTAAAAAATAAAATTATATATTGTTCTCTCAGTTTCAAAATAAATGATTTCTAATTTTTTGATTTTTTTTCAAAATAAATAGTATTTTACATAATGAAAAAGATATTAATGATATTTTTTTAATTTTATTCTTTATTTAAATGAAGAAGGTTTTATATAATAAAAAAATATTAAAGAATTATATTTTTTTAAAAATATTTATTGAAAATAAGTTTAATAAAAATATATTTATTTAAAAATAAATAATATCTTTTAAAAAAATATTATTTATTTTGAAATTGTGGAAGTGTTAAGACCAATATCCCAAATTACTTTCCTTGATAAAACCTTAAATAACGGGATTACGATGTTCCCAAAAAGAAGATCAAACAAACAGACATGACTCTTGGTGAAATGCCATTGGTTGATATGACAAAAAGGAAAAATGAAGAAAAGAAGCATTCACATTAATTTGATGCTAGAGACAGACGGACAAGAAAATGGCTCATGAGATTTTGTCTAAGCTTCTAGCATCATGACCTAACATTAAAGGCTTAAAGATGATGACTGAATAGAATCTGAAACTGAAATACGCCCCAAATATTAAATAAAAATATATAAACAAATTATTTTTTAAATTTAATATAAAAATAAATTTAATAAAATAATTAAGTCTATATTCTCTTTTAATAATGATGCTATAGCCGTTATATGAGTTTCACGCCGTTAACTTTTATCGTTACTAAAGAAAGTGTATAGTGAACTTAATTGGTCCGTTAAATTTATTTTTATATCAAATTTAAAAAATAACTTATTTTTATATTTAAATATTTGGAACCTATTTCAATCCCGGATTGTGACCTTATATGCATGACTCCATTAATTAAAGACCCCCTTTTCCTTTCTTGATTTTTTAAAAATGGAAGGCAAAATAATTGAAACAAAATAAAGACTCCCATGCAAAGGGTTGTCCTTACCGTCGGAGTAAAAAAATTATATAAAGAGCATTCAAAAATATTTAAAATATCACAATTAAAATTAATTTGTAGGCATGATATATTTTAGCTTTTGGACTTTTAATATTATTATTTTGGGATAAGATATAAAAATACATTTAAAGTATAGCGAAATTGGCAATTATATATCTAAATTATGCGAGTATCTCATAATCCTTTAGAACTTAATTTTTTTATATTATTTATATTTTTCATAAATTATCTAATAAAAAAATAATTAAAACACAATATGTCAAACCACACACTTCTTTGAAAATAAATTCAAAAAGGTTATAGGATCCTTGCATAATTTAAATATATGATTAAAAACTTCTTCATAATTTAGATGTATTTTTATGTATTATCCTGCTACGCTACTGCACTAGAGTTTCTCTTCATTTCAAAGGAATTCAACATGTTACTTGTACATAAAAAAGGCCATTTTTATTTTATTTGTGCAATGTACTTTTTTCATAAAGAGGACTCAATCCCTTTCTTGATTGTTTGTAAGTACTTTTATTGCTGGTTCATTATCTGAAATAGATGTCAGTAGGCTGGGCATAGAGCCGAGCCGGTCGGGGGCTCGGCTCGACTCGATTTAATTAAAGCAGGGTTAAAATTTGAGCTTCATTCAATTCGGTTGGCTTGCTTTGGTCATATAATAATTATTTTAAAACTAAAATTTATTTATTAATTTTATTTATATTAGTAAAATGTTAATTCAATAATTATTTATAATCTTATATTTTTAAAATTAATTCAATGCGATTGAATTTTTATAAACATCATTGCTTAAGATAATATATGCATGTTACAAAATCTAATTAATATTTTAAATTTAAAAATTTAACATCGTATATTTTTTGAATTTATTATTTTTTATTTTTTTGCTTGAAAGTTCTTTTTTGTGTTCAATATCGAGTTAACATCATTTGATTTGAATTTTAATTCAAACTAACATTGAATATAATTCAATCATAGTTTAATACACTGACCAATTTAAACTAGTAATGCTTATATTTTTCAAACCAATTTATTATAAATTTATTTTTCTAATAACGTAGTACTTCACAGAATTTAATATTAAAGAGTCGGCTCGATTCAGTACTATAAAAAACTCGATTGAATTTGACTCGAACTCAGACTCATTCGGCTGACGCCTGAACCTAATTGTGAGATATTTAAAATTTATTTAAAAAATATTTTAAATGAAATAATAATTTTCACTCATAAATCTTTTTGCCTAATGGAATTCCTATACAAAACATAAACTCTTTTTTTTTTAATATTTTTTTCAACTTCAATTTTAGAAACACTTTTTTTTTTTATAATTTATTTTTTCAACTTCAACTAATTGTTGTCCAAAAACTTACCATGTTGATGATTTCAATTTTTTCTTTTTTGCTTCAACATTGATGAACTAAATAATTTTTTTTTAGAAAAAAAGAAACTAAATTAATTTTTTAAAGTGATGATATATAAGGAAAATGGGATAAGGCACTTGAACAAGGTGGAGGAAAATGACTCTTTTAAAAAAAGAATTTATTATTAGTGAAATAAATGAGACCAGAGGTTATGGATAGAGAGCATATGGTTCTGTCCACTATCCATTCCACCTTTATATAACACAGCTCTCCACATCACCTCTTGGCCCTCACTTGGATGGAATAAGTTTATAAATTTTTTAATTTTTGTGTTCCTTTTGAATTTTGAATAATTTTTTAAAATTTAACATGCATTTTGAAATGTATTTTTAGAAAAGGTGAGGGAGTCATTAGTCAGAATCTTAGAAAATACCATCATTAAAGATGGAATAAATCTAAAAACTTGTTTAACATGAGAATCTCTCTAAGTAGTCCCCACTATGATCAAGAGTATAAATGGACAATAATGTATCCATTAGAATATATGTGTATTTGTTTCTTTTTGTGAGGGGTCTCGTAGGTATATATAAATAGAGAGTTAGTGTATAATTTAGAATAGTATCTAAAATTTAAAGTTTATAAATTTTTATAATAATATTTTGTTAATATAATGACTGATTCAAAGTCAAATGTTTATCGATATTTAGTGAATTTCAGTCACAACTCAAGCCCATGAAGTCACAACTCAAGCCCATGACATTTATTGTGCGTTTTGATTCTACGTGCGTCACAATTTTGTCATCTAAGCTACGCCGTCGTTATCAAACTAAAAGTGTGTTTACCACGTGAACTTATGTTATACTTTTTAGAAGCTCTTTACTTTTCTTTCTCATTGTAATGTGGGATTTGCCTAAGATATTGTATTTATAAACACCATTTATTCAAAAGCTTGCCGGCCTAAAATTCCGTCAGTCCTTCTCTGTGATCTGTCCTCATCGATCTGCCCTCCACTATGAGCACCACAATTTCTTAATGCATATGTAAGATTTAAACAAAAAAAATACTAAGTACGTGAGCCCACACATTACACCCTAAATTTGCCATAAGTATAGTATAATTTGGAATCTTATAATCCCTATATACTTCAAGAGAATCATTTATATGCAAAGAATACAAGAAATCACGTCCGAATATGTCTTTTTTGTATGTTTGTGAATTGTGTGATGTATATTAAAGGGAGTACCAACCAATTAGTAGAGCTCCAATGCAAATTTAAAAACTTAGATATATGATGTTACCCATACCAAAAGTTTGTGATGCTGAAGTGTTGGGAAACAGAGTTGAAGGATTACCAAGTAGAGTATGCATATTTACAACTTGAGTGTGATGGTGACCAACACCTACCTAGAAGTTGAACTCTATGATTTCGAATTTAAAATACTACCATATTTTATTTGATTTTTTCGATTCAATATTTATTACTTATAAAATTTTCATTAAAATTATTAAGTTCAGATAAACCTATAATATGTATATTAAGTTCGTCCTTGAATAATGAGAACAAGGCGGAAATATTATGTAAATTTAAATGTTATTCTCTTGTGTTCAAATTAGTAAAATTCAAAATAATAATTAATATCCGGGACCACATAATTCACTGCGTGTCCTTATGGAATTTAATTCCCTCATTGTATTCGAGGTTTTGGATTACTTTCTTCCAAGATAAAAAGGATATACCTATTAATGGTGTAGCAGGACCTCAAACACGAAAAACTTCGTTGAACTATAAGAATAGTAACAAATTATACAACAAATTTGATTTTGTTTGTTCGAAAATATGCAGAATGTTCCAAAATTCTATACTAGAAATGAAGGCAAAAGGCCTTTATTTATAGCCAAAGAACTGAAGTGAAATGGTGTGAAAACAACTATTCAGATGGTGTCTGTTTCGAGTGACAACCGTTGGGAAAGGGAATATTTTGGGTTGACTTGCGTTGCACCTGCGTTTCGCAGCACACATGTGGCAATGCAAGTATAAGCAGTATCTTTTCCTTGCTTTTGCGCTAGCACCTGCGTTCCACAAGTGAGCACTTGTAGCACACAGATGCGATGAAAGTCCAAGGCAATAACTTTCAACGCATTTTGCGCTGGCACCTGTGGAGCACAGGTGAGGACTTGCGGCACGTAGATCTACTGCCAGATTACGCGAAAAGAAAATTCGAATTTTAAATAAATTTGTTCTAAAAAACATATTAATTAATCAAATCATTTGACCAAAGCCGAAGCCGAGTGACGACAACGCTAGGGGAGACTTTCTTCTCAACTCTTTATTAGATAGAAAATATGTTTCTCGATAAAAACATCAACTTTTCCTTTTTTTTCCTACCAATGTGGAACAAAGTGTCACACCCCGCCTTGGGGGGTATGACTGGCACCTAGTGCCCTACTGGGACCTGAACTGCTGGACTGCTAAGCCTGGGCACATCTGGTGCCTGGCTGGCTCTAACTCATATTTCTGGAAACAAAGGGCTATATAACGGCTGTAAACACAGCCCCCGGCCTATTGGCCTATAGCCTCCTGTACCTGTACTAATAGCTGACCAGAAACATATCGATTCAGGGAAACCTATGCGGGCCGACAAGGCCACCATGCTGTCTAGTTATTTATAACTCAATCATGAAGTACTAGAAACTACGTGACCGGCAAGGTCACCACTACTGGCAAACTATGGCCCCACACGGCCAACATAAAAGAAGGAAAGAATACTAACGGCTATACAACTGCACGGCCTCACACGACCGGCTCATCTGACCACAGGAAGATATATATACAGACTGCAAGCCTCTAGGAATAGCAATAGAAATGATCGGGGCAGGGCCCCGACCTACCCGTACTATACAACAAAAAGAAACTGAAATACACCTCTGAAATTCAGCCTCCGGATGACAGGAGCTGAATACTCGACCGCTGACAGGAATCACGTAGTATCGCCTGCTCGTCCATGAGTACCTGCAGGCAAGTAATGCAGCGCCCCACCGGGCGTCAGTACCGCTGGTACTTAGTATATAAAGCAATAACTGAAAGAAACATCCGAAAACAATAATATAACTGATGAAACTGAAGTAGAAGGAATAGATTAACTGTCTAATTTGTAAGTCATACCTTCTCTTAATTATACTGGAAAGAGTAGGAGTCATACCTGAGGATTGATCGTTCTACTGTCGATCTACTCGTATCTACTGTAACACAGTATAACATATCATATCATACATAGCATACACAAACCTTACCTGGCCCCCATAAGCCGGGAGGTACAACCAGCATAGAATCTACACCCCTACCCCGGTCATCCCATCTCCTATAATGGCTGTAAGCATCCCGCCGGTCCCCTGGGTATGCACTTGGGCTCGCTGAGCCCCTGACTATAACTGTACCTGAGTCCGAAGGACTCCTGAATCAACACCCGGGCGTATCCGCTCGACGGGGGTGTATAAAAGCCGACCAAGGCAAAATATGGGGAAACTGGCATCCCATCTTCTTCCCCTGGGGGACGGCATGCCACTTCGTAGAGCGACGTATCCTCGTCCTCTGGCGGACGAGTCGATACAGCTATTAACCCTGGGGCGGTCATGGATGCTAGGTAGTCCAACCCCAAATAATACAACGGTCTCAACTAGTAATACTGTCTGCATATCTCACATGCTGAGGCTAATAGGGGTAAAGTATCGTATACATTACATGCTGAACTAATGATAGTAATCTGTACGTATCCAATACGTGCTGAGACTGGTAAATATATATATACATGAATATAGTCTCCTGCCAAACTGTACTGGGGGAAATGCTATACAAGATAGTGTTTCGGCTGAAAACTATGCTGTGTACTGAGTTTCTGTATTAACATGATTTACTATTCCTAA
The DNA here is from genome assembly GCA_035772735.1 of Datura wrightii. Taxonomy (NCBI): domain Eukaryota; kingdom Viridiplantae; phylum Streptophyta; class Magnoliopsida; order Solanales; family Solanaceae; genus Datura; species Datura wrightii. The sequence goes on from JASDFA010000011.1 coordinate 68,662, forward strand.
CATGCGTTCTAAACTTTATTTTAGCCTGCCATTCTATTTCTGAAGTGCTTTACGGGTATTGCATCACTTTACGGGGTTTCAACTAAATACAATAATATCTTAACATTTCAAATTACATCACATACTGAGCATACTGGGCAATTTCTAACACTTGTGTCAGAATCTATGTCGTACTAGTAAGTTTCACACAAGTTACAACTCGATGCTTCTCATATCGTATCAACATTCACAATAAACGTAACCTCGACTTCTGAACATTCTACTGGTCTGTAAATTACTACACTGTACCGATATTACTTAACTTGCCGAGGGAACTAGCTTTACATATCTTATTCTTGAACTATTCGTCCGTCGGACGAGACTCGGCCGGTACTTCAACTATTTTCTCCCAACTGCATTCATAAATACGTTAATTAATACTAAATACAGCTTTATTGTAAAGAGTAACGTCACTTTCGATATAGTTTATAGCCTAAACTTAGGCTTATCGAAGGGAGGTCGAAAACTCTCTATTTTTCAGCGGTCCCGAAGGGAGAACTATTCACTTCTCAGGTGGGAACATATAGACATTAATTTAGAGCAATTCTACTCACCTTAGTTCGGTGGCTCGCCGATTCGTCTGCCGTATTTCACGAAACTAATTCCGTAGGAATGCTCTCTGCTGCTAAATACTTCGGTATCTGGGATTAATTTGAATTTGGGCAACGTTTAACAGCGTAATCGAACGAAAATTATTTAATTTCCTTCGTCCCCCCTTTCTCTCTGCGTGTAACCTCTGTTTTCTGAAATTTTCTTTGATTAAAATGAAATTAAACCGAAGTGGGGCTTATATACTTGAGCCTGAACCTGGGCAACGTGTCACGGAGCCATCGCGGAGGCCTCACCTCCGTGACACGCTGCCATCGCGGAGGGGCTCTGCCTCGGCTCCTCCCGCGATGGTTCGACGGATTTCTCGTCCGATCTTTTTCCCGGCCTTTCTCTAGCACGTATGACCTTCAAATATACTTAACCAACGTGCGAATAGGTCGTCTAGGTGCCGGGAGTTCTACGGGGTATAACACAAAGTTCTTTTTACAAAGAATTTAAAAGAATTTTTTCAATCTTCCCTTCAATTTATTTCTTCCATTCCAATTCATATTCAATTAAGTTATATACATAGATAACTATTAAAAGTTTGCATTAATATTAGTATAACTAGTTGTGACATGTGATTTATCTTTTTAAATTTTTATATATAATGAGTTTAAGTTCTATGTATTATATATATTTAAAATATCTTAAATATATGTGGTTTCTCAAAATAGAACTCCTTAAATCATTGTTGCAACAATATTTCTAATAGATCATTACATATAAATTGTGAATTCTTTCACAAAATCTTAAGAGATATTATACAATCATGAGCTTTTCACTTGTAAATTAAAGCATAGCCACCCAATCCCTTCACCTTTGATTGGGATTACAAAAAGCTAAGGACAAAAGGAAGAAAATAAAAAAGGAGAATTCCCATTTTGATACTGAGACACACAGACAGACATGACACACCACCAAGTCAAACTTGGCTCATAATTAAGATTTTTGTCTATCTTAATTAGTAGTAACTCTATTACAACATCATCATAAACTAAATAGGCTTAAATAAAATGAACTTCTATATGCTTTCCTTGTTCAAATCCTCTAAAAGCAAAGACATTGATAATTAATCTCTCTTTTCTCTCTCTCTCTCTCTCTCTCTCTCTCTCTCTCTCTTTATTTGGCTACAGGAAACTCTTTTTCAACAAAAGAGTAAAAACTAGAGTTAACTAACCAAGAGAGGAAAAATTACATTTCAAATGATATTACCCCAATTTATTGTGATATACCATATTTATGTGATTATATGTTATGATCTTTCTAATTAATTAATTAATTAATTAATTAACATTGGGATTAGAGGAAAGTAATGATGATCATTAGGAGGTGGCAATGCAGTAAGGCTCCCAAATGAGCAGAGACCTCCTCTCTTCTTTGCATCCTTTCAAAAAAGGCACCAAGTAATTGATGTTTCCTTTGTTTCCTCTCATTAGCACCAAATCTTGCTGCTCATATGATGCTGCTATCTTTGTGGTACTATTGGCAACGGGAGCAGTAGTGTTATCATTGTAGCTGTTGACAATGGTTGTTGTCACAGTGGGGTTCTTCTTCCAGAAATAGTCATAGGCATTGAAAGAAGCTGCTTCAGGTGGATTTGGTGATGTGATTAGCTGAGAGATCTGCGGGAGTGACTGAGGAATTGGGGTTATTTCATCTTCACCTTTAATCAAGTTGATTGCGTTGTTGATCTTGTTGGACCATGTTAGAGGGTGATGATTCTGTTTCTCTAGCCCCATGAGTTGCTTCATCATCAATGTTGATGTGTTCACATTCATCCTCCCATTTGACAATCTTGGTTTTTGCTCCAGAACAATTTGCATCCCCTTTGTCCCATTTCCTTTTTCCTCCTCTTGATCCTCTTCTTCTTCTTCTTCTTCTTCATCATCATCATCATCAACAACATCAACATCATACTCTAACTGGGATGGTTCATTGTGTTCAACTTCTTGAATTTCGTCGAACACCTTTTCGAACTCTGCAACTTCTTGATGAATATCCTCTGTTTCTGGCTCTGCTGAAGTGATAATTAAGGTGAGAAGAAGGCGGCCATCAACGCGTTGAGCGCGGAAATGATTCTGGGGAGGAACAGAGACAGCTTCAAGAATTAATCTACCATTCTGCCTGCGAGATTGCATATGAACAGAGGGCTTGTCCTCTGCAGCCAAAGAAGAAATAGGTGGAGGGAAAGACTTCGGAAAAGGAGATAATTTTTTGTTATGGTTATATTTAACAACTGGAAATTCCTCAAAAGATTGAGAGATTAATTCGTCTTTTTGCTCTTCTTGCTGTTGTTTTTGATGGTGATCATCTTTGTCTTCATCTGTATCAGAGGGAGGGTAAGAGGAAAGGTTAATCTCAGAGCCAGTCTCTGATCCAAGACTTTCAGTACAAATTTCAAGACTTTTCTCAGTCAGAGAGCTGGATGATTTTTTCAAAAGAGGGTGGACATAAGGAGGTGGAAGTGTGGATGACTCTTCTTTCTTTTGGGTTAAAATTGAGCTCCAGACATCAATTGATGTTGGCTCTGCTTTGTTACCATTCTGGATTGATCTCCAAACATCGTCTTGTCCCAGAACAGCAAGATCTTTTGAGGAAGCAATTTTCTTCATAGGGGAGAAACCATTTTGCGAGAGCCATTTCTTGGAGGACATATCAGCTGAGAGGGTTCTCCTAATTGAAGCTGCAGCTTTGTTTCTTTTCTCAGAATCTGATCCAAGAATGGACACTATCCCTTGTTTCACTATGCCCATCTTAGTTGGGGGTAGTGGTGGGGGTAGTGGAATACTAAGTTGTGCCTCTTTTTCCATCTTCAATGTTGAGTTGAAGTTCTTGATGCTCATAGATGCTGCAGACATCTTCGCAGTCTAAGAAACAGATTAGAGAAGGGGAGGATCAAAACAAACAGGAGTGTTTTCCTTCTGCACATTGAAAAAGTTTAAGAGCCAAATTAGGACAAACAATAGTAAGAAGAAAACAAGTCATGACATATGCCTTAATTAACAAAATTTCAAGTTCCAAAAAGATATCAGTAGTAACAAATAATGAAGTGTTAGTATTACCTTAAGCAAACAACAACATCCAAATGAGGAGATTGCTCAGTGGATGATAGTTGAAAGCTAAGAGAGAATAGGGAGTAAATTGGATTATGAAAGATTGATTGTTTGAGGATGCTATTGAAATATGGAGTGTTTTGATGGCAATTACAAGGAATGGGGGTGTCAGGGTCTTTATAAGAGTCCAGAAAGGCTATGGAACAATGTGCAAGGGACCCGCCTCTTAAGCCACCATGCAAAAATACTCTTTCTTTTTTGCTTTGTACTCGATGTCTCGTACCTATTTTGAGAATTGATTAATTTAAATAAAAAAAATATTTTTTATTAGACTTTTCTTTTTTAATATTTTTTTATAATTTAAATATGAAACTTTTTAATTAAAATTAGGGAGATTTTATCTATCCCACTATAGTCTCAAAAGTAAGGAAAAGACTTATTTTTCATCCCCTCTACTTTCGCACTGTGAATTAATTAGCGGAGTAGTAATTATAAGGGACCTTTAGTTACAGTTATCGCAGTTGCATCTAAACTGAAATTTGATTTTTTTATTTTTATTTTTATTTTTATTATCATTATTTTTAAATAAAATTGCTGAGTGATATGTCCTTCACACAATAGGGGTGAGTTTCAATCTAGTTGTCTGTTGTCTGGTTCTTCTATTCATCTATTAAAATAGAACCCACAAAAAAAAAAAAAAAGGAATTCAAAGAAGAAGGTGAATACTTATAAGATCGAGGTACCAAATACTCATTCTTTCAAGTGTTTTCTCTGTTAACTTTTATTTATCCATTATATTATAAATAAATATTTATTTTTATTTTTTTAATTTTAAAAAAATTTAATCTTTATCTATAGTGTTTGAACTTTTCAAAAATGTTATCGTATTCATATTAAATCTACCAAAAATATATTATTTTTAGAAAATCTAACGCGAACCTAATAGAATTTTGTAAACAGTTAGGAGCAAACACAAAGTTTTCACCGTTCTATGTGAACGTTCATTTTCAGTACATCAGAAGTACTGAATTAGCAATTCCCATGGTACACATTGATTTCTCCATGATTCTTTTGGTAAGTTACTAAGCTAAAATTGTTCCATTGGCATTGGAGAATGTTTGTGAAAGCTGCTGCCTCATTTGGCTTTTTTCACTTTCCTTGCACTTCATTAAATATTTTACAATCAATGGAGTAAATTATTCTCTTTCCTTTTGTATTATATTTTTTTCGCTTTTCCACAGTTGGCTTTCCACTTTTGCCTTTTTCTAAATTACGTCTTCTATTAATTATCATTTTTTTACACGTTCTTTAAAAAATTATAAATAAAAACTACTCTATTTTTACTTTATTCTTATCTCTTTAATAAATTGCACTTTATTTAAAAACAAAAGTAAGCTAATTTTATTTCAAAAATATTTAATTCTTTGTATTGATTTTATAAAATGACAAGTAAATTACGATAAATATTTTTAATAATCTTGACCAACTAATATGGCATGGGGAAGTACAGTATAAACGGCAAAATAAGTCAAATTTACCCTCATAATCTTCTATTCTATTCAGCTTTAAAGGAATATTAGTGACAATAATTAAATAGCTTCGTACATTAAAGACATTTATCAAAATACATTAACGTAATGATGTGAAGTTGATGATTAAATTCTTTATTTTACTGATAGTTACTAAAATACAGTAGATTCAGTGCTCCTCCTAAAAAGTACTTTTGTACAAAGTTGAACGTTACGTTATTATAAAAAAGACACAAATTAATTAATTAGTTTTAGTTATAAACTATATATGTAATAACATGATATTAAAAATAGAGGTAGAATTTATACTTAGTTATAATGCATGGGAAAAGGGGAGAAGAAAATAAAAATGGAAGCTTTCATCAGCAGAGAACATTTGGAGAAAAGAAAATAAATAAAAGTGTAGATACAAATATGGGAAAAGTGAGAAAGAGATGGTGATTGGACGAGGAAAATGGCTTAAGGAGGAAGCAAAGAGGGGCACTAATATAACATGATTGGGCGGTACATAAAAACCCTATCATCAACTATGTATAAAGTTGTTTCACCAGTGAATGGTGAATAATATATTTGAAGATATTTTGAATTTTATATTTAAATTATTAGACATGTGAGTTTATTATTTGAATTATTTAATTGAGTTGTATTTTGATAAATAGTTGATGATAGTTTATGTAAGAAAAATGAACACCTGATAGTTCATATATGAAATTCAAAAATCGAAATAGTTCATATGTATTTTCACTCTTCGCTCTTCCTTCATCAAATTAGGAAACTTAAATATCATCTTGTCTTATTATAAATACTACGTATTATTAGCCACAAGTCTATATTTATATAGTAACTCTATCTCTTCTTCGTTTTTAAACCTCATTTTATAATATTAGTATTTTATGTGTGTATATTGAGAGAGATTAATGTAGATAACTAAGAATTATTCAACCAACTATTGCGAGTACTTTTTATGTTAATTAAAAATGGAATTTAAGCACTTATAGTAACTATATCAAAGATCTTATAATATGATGGTTTCATTTTGGTATTTTAAAATGTAATAAATGATTTGAGATATATAATTAAATTATTAAAATTATATTCGTAAATTATTTAAATTTTTAAATGAAATGATTATACAATTCAATATGATATTAAAACAGATAAAAGTCTTGATTTGAGATGTAAATAATACAATGATTTTTCAATACCGCCAAACGAACCTTAATAATATATTAAAACTCACTCCTTCGGAATAGGGGGAACCATATAATTCATACATACATATTACAATGCTATATTGAACACAAAGTCCCTATCATATATATATATTTTTTTCTAGCAGACTGATCTTGTCGTATCTCTTTCTGTCTCTGTCTTTTTTTTTTTTTCCCTAATTCCTTACTGATGTATATGTACACGTACAAAAAATTGACATATTTTCTTTTTTTTTAGATATATATGTAATAATATATATAGTCTGTTAATTTCATGCCAAAAGTTGGTGATGTTGATTTGGGGGAATCTTATCTATATTACCAGTGGATGCACCCATAACTTTCATCTCTCACATAATACGTGTGTGAAAGGAATTAAAACACGTCACACAAACACATATTATATAAATATTATATATATAATTTTAAAATAAATTAATAATTGATTCTAGAGTATATATGTTAGGAGTTAGGTGATGAGTGTGAACTAAAAAAAATAGAAGAAAATAAATTGGAGGGAAGAAAAAATTTAAAAAAATTAAAAGAAAAAATTGATGCTTATATTGAGAAGCATATCTTTTAGCTAATAAACGTTGAAAAGAAAAATTCCCCTCGCGTCATCGCTCGGCTTTGGCTTTGAATTCGGATTTGGATTTGAATTTGATCAAATAATCTGATTGATCAATCTATTTTTTAGATTAAGTTTATTTAAAGCCCGAATTTTCTTTTGCGCAATATGGCAACGGACCTATGTGCCGCAAGTCCTCACTTGCGGAACACAAGTGCCAGAGTGGAAGCAAGGAAAAGATACCGAAATACCTTTTGCCTTCATTTCTGATATAGAATTTTCGAACATTTTGCATACTTTTGAACAAATAAAATCGAGGCTGTTTGTGTGATTTGTTACTGTTTTTAGAGTTTGAGGAAGTTTTTTGGTGTTTGAGGTACTACTACAGCATTAATAGGTAATCAGTTTTATCCTGGGAGGAGTAGTCCAAAACTTGAAATACAATGAAGAGATTAAATTCCTTAAAAACACATAATAAATTCTGTGATCTCAGATATTAATTATTATTTTCTATTTTATTGATTTGAACACGGAAGAACGACGTATACAATATATTATAATGCATATATAATGTCAATATTGTGTACGTTCTAAATGAATGTCTTTGTTCGATGAGTTTGGAGGATCATATATGTAACATATTTTTGAGAAAAACCAATATTGTAATCAACATTTTATTTAAATATAATTGTAATTGCATTGATATATATTACTATTAAAAATTCCGAATATAGGCTAGTTGTACATCACATATAATTGCAGTCTTGCAGAAAAGTGTGACAATTTTAATTCTATTCAATCACAGCAGAATAAAAAACATAGGATTTTTATATGAAAGAATTCAAGATTATTAGACTTAGGAAAAGTTAATTTCCCTTTTATGGAATAATTTTTTGAAAGTGATAAGCTAATTAAGATTTAAAAACATAGATAATTGACTAATTGTATCATTAATAAAAGAGAAAAGGAAGAATAGAATAAAAGGGATCATCACATAATATTCAAGAATTCCGACATTATTATATAAATATATAGAAAATTCATGGGTGGTGGAATTTCAAAGAACAGTTTTATCTATGAAATTACAATAGCAATAAAAACGACAACATATTCAATATAATTTGATAAATAAAATTTAGAGAAGATAGAATATTTGCAACATATCTCACCTACTTCTATGAGGTATAAAAAAATTATTTTTAATAAATTCTGAACTTAAAAAAATATAATCAAAAGCAATATTGAAAGAAAAAAGAAAAATAAAAAAAAATAAATGAAGCTACTAATAAAATTAAGATAAAAAGTTTAGCAAGAGGGATTTGTGCTCTTTGTCTATATATAGGTCAACTCACTAGATAATTGGTGAGTCAGCTCACGAGTGCCAATTAAAAATTGGTCCAAAGAATAATTAGCTGTATAAGCACTGGATTAGGGCTAAAATAAGCATACCTTTTTAATTGCTTTGAATGTAATTCTAACAATTAATTGTGTATGGTGATAAATGAAATGAACTTATTCCGAGTTGACTCAATTATAAAAGTAGTAAAAAGAGAGAATCATCACACCGTTTTTGTTGATTAATCTCGATTATTCTAAATTTAGTACTGCCATTAATCTTTTATAATCATGTATTTTTGTTTTTGTCATTATTTAGAATGTAAAGTTTTTGGATAGAACCTGTAAATATATTAAGAATTTCATTAGTGCCATGACAATCCTTGTCTTATTTATTGCTAATGTTCGTAACAAAGTCAAGAAATAGTATTAAAATTAGCCTGTGGAAAGGGCTATAAGTATAAGGTTATATTGTTGAATGATGAAAAAAGTTCCGCATGAATTAGTGGACTCTTTATATGGATACAGGCATGTTTTTCTCACAAATTAGTTTTTGAGGTTGAGTTACACTCAATATTTATTCTTTTAAATAGTATCAGAGCAGGACTCATCTTCTCCAATATTGTGCTGCCAAATTAAAATAGCCCACACACCAGATGTTCAGTGAGGTGGGATATTGAAAAATGAAAAAAAATCTATTTCTCAATATGTATTATTTTTTATTTTTCTCATCCGCGTATTTGATTTTTGAATGAAAATTCTATTGAGTTCGAATTCTTATTAAAAAAATTTATAATAAAAAATAAAATGCTTTCAAATAAAGAAACTCACACTCCGTAGGCCTTGAATCCAAAATCGACATTTGATTAAAAATTTAATATATATATATATATCAGCTACTTCACCAATTTCATATGTACTATTGAAGGACAAACCCACCCCCCTCCAATTTCATAGATCAAAAGTCTCATAAAATAATTCCTTTGTATTTGAACATTTTATGTAAAATTCTAAAAAATATTATGCATCATTTTTATATTTTACATAATTTTGATGGAAACAATTACTTACATAATATCAAGAAAGTTAGAGAAAAATGATGAAATCTATAAACTACTGCGTATAATTTAAAAAGTTACGGCTTGATTTCTACTAGTTTCATTTGTGTAAATGTGCTTTTTAAAATTTTTTTGATTTTTCACCTATTGTGCACTATTAGTACTGAGACAAAATTTATCTGAATTCATATTTTATAAGACTTATTAAACAGAAATATATAATATGAATTTGAAATCTCTAATTAAGATTAAACGAATTCGAGTGTTGATGGTGAAGTGTCTTTTAATTTCTACATACCTTCTCTACAATTGAAAGTCAATTACTGCATTTTTTTCGTCGTCATTTAATTCTTGGAGAATAAACAGAAATCATTGAAAAAAGATGAAATTAATTAATTTTGAATCATGTAAGGCGGGGCATATTTTTGATGAAGCAAATAGAATTAGGACACATGAGCAGAATATAAAAACATAGGCTATAGTGTCTTTCACTTGCGTTATTTATTAATTTTTTAAAAAATAAAAAATCCTATAGAGTGAAAAAGAAGAAGAGAGCATAAGGTTCTGTCCACTATCGATCGGTTCCAGCTAGCTTTTAATAGCACAAAGTCTCCCAACACAAGCTCGTTGCTCTGTGATTCCCCACTCCCACTGGTACTTACAACTACAAATGTTATGTTCAACCCCTCCTATTTTGGATGCTTCTAAAATAGATTTTAAACTTTATATAGACTAGCTTTTTTCTTGTGAACATAATTTTGTAAATTAATTACATGTTAATGTGTTTGATCGAAGATGTCTAATTTAGCTCATGAAAATATGATATCTTAATATATTTATAGTATATTTAGTTAAATTTTTAAAATTAGCTTATTATAAGAAGTGCTTTTTTTTCAAAAATACTTATTTTAAAATAAGTACTTTTGGTAAGAAGCAGTTTGTGTTTGCCAATAAATTTCAAAAGCATTTTTGAGCAACAATTAGTGTTTAGCCAAATTTTTAAGATTAAATTACTTCTAAGTGTATTTTTCTCAAAAATACTTTTCAAATAAGTGTTTTTGGAGAAAAACTATTTCTTTTAGCTTCTGGAAAACAATTTCTGTTGCTCCCTTAAAGTATTTATTTTCTTCCAAAAATTTAATCAAACACCCTTTTTTTTTTAAATAAACATTTTTTATCTTTTAAAAATTTGGCCAAACAGGCTATTAGTCAGTAGGTCCAAAAGAAAAATAAAACAAAATTGCACTCACCTAGCTATAATAATTTGTAGTCATCGTCGGTGTATATTTAAGATATAACAAATATATAATTAATGTATGTAAAAAGATAAAAGTTGTAATTATCTTTTGTTATTGAGATATTGTGTAGTGTACAAATCCCTAAAGATATATCGTCCAAGCCAGTTAGACTAAGGGAGTTTTATTCGTGAACGGGTCATTTTGTGCAAAGTCCATATTAGCCTTTTTAACTTTTGGCCATTTAAATTGCATCTATAGGCCAAGGTTGATCTATTGAAAAGATTCATAAAACCTATAAAATGAGTAACTTGGGATTTATTTGCTTGATACAATTATGATAAATAAAAGAAAAAGATTTATTAGTTTTATTTAATAATTTTAAAAATTCATAAAAGAGTAAATGATTAATCTTAAGTTTGAATGAACTGAGTTATGACCGATTATTCAATTTAAACTTAATTTATTTATGGGCGAAATGCATAAATACTCATTTTTTGTGTCACCATTTAACTTATACTCCCTTTTTGCAAGTTTATTTGTTTTGGGACAACTTCAAACTCATGCGATTGAAGTTGAAAATTCTCTTATTGACTTTAAATATTTTTGTTTGAGATGTTGCCTTGTAACGATCAAACATTAAACATTATTGTCTAAAATTTAATATGACTTATTAAGTTCAATTTCAAAAAACATTTACTAGAACTGTAAACAAGATAATATCAAACTTCAAATATTTTTAATTGAAATTATGATGTCGACAAAACTTGAAGGTTGTTGGGTTGAGGGAGCTTCAATTTCTTGTCGCTAATGGTGTTGTTGTTGAGACAAGGGTATATGTGGTATTTGCTTTACGATGATTATTGAATATTGAAGACATGGAAGGTGATGGAAAAAGGGGTTAATATTTACGAGGTAATTTTAGATAAAATGTTTGAAAATTGTGTTATTGGCAAAGTTTAATATTAGAAAATCTTTTTTTAAGTTGGCAAGGTTTAACTTCGGATATTTTCGCGTAATATCTAAGTGAATAAATTTTTCTTTGAGTTTCAATAATCAAACACACAATTCAATATCAAAAACTATCTTAAATAAGTTCAAACTTTGAAATATAAGTTTTATATATTGTACAGAGCAAACTCAATCATTAATTTATTTAAATAACAACTCTAACCATCTTATTTTACAATAATGATGATTTATTATTGTTTTCAAGCGTTTCTAATAATATTCACTTATCTTTAAGTTTTTTAACCATTAAGAACTTATTGTTTCATATAATTAAGTGAAGCATAATCAATTCAAACCCTAAATTAATATATAGGAATTTTTTTTTTTGATAATCTCAAATATTAGATAAGAGAAAGAAAAAGAAAAGAGAACAACATTTTATTTGAAGTGGAAATTGATTAAATAATTGAAGACTATGAGTACATGTTAAAAAAATATAGATAGATATAAGTTAAATGACAATATCGAAATAAAATACATCGTATATTAATAATTTAACTCATTTTAATAATTCAATTAGCCATTTAATATAGCTCGGGAAGTTTATTATTTGTTGCTAGTCGATGGTTGAAATTGGAGTCATTCGCAGAAATGCCTTTATTAGGAAAATATTTTTAATTTTTGCCCATTAAAATTATTGATTTTAATTTTATCCTTCAAGACCTCAAGTAATAAAAAGAATAATAAAAAATATCCTAACAGTAAAAAATAAAATAAAAAAAGGCAAAAGAAAATTTTTAAGACATAAGTTCAATTAAAATAATGGCTCAGACATAAGTTTAATGACACAAGTTATGCACAAGACATAAGAAATTATGTCTCATGGCATAAGTGTAATGACACAAGTTATGCATAAAGACAAAAGAAATTAAGTTAAAAACATAAGTCCAATAATATAAGTTATTCCCAGAGCATCAGTTTAGTAACACAAATTATATCACAAAACATAAGTTTAATGACAGAAATTATGCTTTAATGCACATGTTCTCTAACAAATTTTGCCTTGCAAATCAAATACTATAAATCTTATGCCTCAAATTAAATCTTTTCTAAAAAGTTCTACTTTACGAAATTAATTTTATTCAACAAAATTAGATCATAGTTAAAAATATTTTAATTCATAAATTTTTGTTAAATAAATAATAAGGCCAAAAATTAAAAAAAAAAATTCACCCAATCCAAAAAACTGTTGAAATTGCAACTAATGGTCCAAATTGGGCGAGGAAAATTAAAGTTGGGAGGAATTATGAAGTGGACTGTGTCGTTTTGAATAAATTCACTTTTACTAATTTTCAATTGGGTGACGGAATTATAAGTTTTTCTACAAAAATTTAAAATAATTCTAATCATATATAAATACATATATTATTTAATTATATTTATTTTTTAATCATTTAAACCTGTTGGTCCTGTTTTGTTCCGTCCCTGGTTTTCACAAAGCAACTACACAAACAAAAATTAACCAATAGTATGCCCTTTACATGTCCAAAAAGGAAAACACTATAACAAATTTGAACTAACCCTAAACCTAGCTAAGTAAGATCTTTTTTGGTCCATGCATATGGTACGTACGTAATTTTTCAATATTTGTACCAATGACAAAGCTTCTTCTTGGCTGTTTAGGGAATCTACTTCTTTGATCCTTCAACTTTCAACCACCGTCAGCAAATATAATTTAAGTCCATTCTTTTATAGAATATATAATAAGGACCACCCCCTTTTTCTATGTAGGATAAGATTATAGATATATAATATATACTATCTTGGTTTCGTTTTCAATTTTTACTCTTATTTTGTTTATTAATCGTCCTTGAATCTGGTCCTTTTTTTTTTTATTTTTTATAATCTGAATACAGCTAGCTATCTAGTTAAAGAGAATGCGTAGCGAAAAGGCCCCAGGTTAAAATCAGGAACGGAATTAGAACTTTTGATAAGAAAATTTAAAAATAAATATCTCCGGTGAAAATCAAATTCCTAGTAATGATTATAGCTTGTTTGGCTAAACTTCTCAAATCAACTTATTTTGAGAAAGTGTATTTTTTAAAAAAATATTTAGCAAAAAAATACTTTTTGTGAGAAGCAGTTTGTGTTTGACCAATACATTTAAAAAGTATTTTTGAGTAACAATTAGCGTTTGGCCAAATTTTTGAAAAGTGATTTTAAGTGTATTTTTCACAAAAATATTTTTGAAAAGAAGCTACTTCTTTTAGCTTTTCTTTCAAAAGCTTGGCCAAACACCTCATTTTTGAAAAATAAATATTTTTTTTAAAAAATAAGCACTTTTGACCTTCAAAAATTTAACAAAACAAGCTAAAAACATTAAATTTTTTCACTGCTAAATTAAAAATATTTAAAATTTAATACTTATATATAAATAATAAAATTAATTTTATATATATAAAATCTAATTTTTCCACTTCTGTGTGTGAGTTCCTTCCACCCTTAGGTTAAAACCAATTGCAAAATCAATCAATAGAGTAGTAGTAGTATGTAATTTTCATCGAAATTTAAGTGTAGGACAGCAAGTTATGGATAAAAAAGAAAAGAAGATAATTGGCACATGATCAGAAACCCTTTGGATATTTAGGTAAAATATTCTTGGTATTTGGAACAAGATTCTCGATTGAATTTTTATCATCACTTTTTTTAAAAAGTAAAATAAAATTTTTGTGCATGTATTAGTAGCATTAATTTACTTAATTGAAATTTGTCATTCCAAGAAAATATCTGGTCCCAAGAGAACTGACACTTCCAATAGTGCTACCTAGCTAAGCTTGTTATTCCAACCGAGCCAACAATTGGATACATCGTATTTTTTCGATCAGGATAAATCATGCAACTTGTGTTTATTTGATAAGTCTAATTTTTATATTTTCTTCGTTTCGTATTAATTATTTATATTATTGAAAATATTCGATTTAAATTTATTTTAGGTAATCATTATATTAAATATATATATTATCTTTATAGGTTTACTTTAGAAATTAAAATATAATTTATTATTTAATTTTTATTATTCAAAAAATAGTATAATAATTATCGTTTTATTTATTACTCCTTAAAAGATGTATTAAATTAATACTCCTTTAATTTCAAAATAAGTGATATTTTAGCCTTTTGATTTTATTTCAAAATAAGTAGTCTGTTATATAATTAAGAAGATATTAATGATATTTTTTCTAATTTTACCTTTATTTAAATGGAGAGAGTTTTATATAACTAAGAAAATATTAAAGAGTTATATCTTTTTCAAGGTATTTATTAAGGGTAAGTTGGTAAAAGTACATTTTATTTTATAGAAATGTGTAGTTTTCTTTAGGAGTATGACCGAGCTAAAAACACCACTTATTTTAAAACAAAGAAAGTACTGAATAAGTAAATATTAACAGAGAAAATATACAAAATTAAGATAAAAAAAGTTTTCTTAAGTTTACCCTTAAAATTAATTATTTTTGAAAGAAAATAATATTGATTACATTGAAAAGTTAAAAATAAATTAAATTAAAAAATACTTTCTTATTTATAATTTTTTAAAAATCTGCGTCAAAAAGAAATATGACAACTAATATAGTAAGACGAAAGAATATTTAATCTAAAATTTAATTTTTTATATAATTAAGAAAATATTATAATTATTTCAAATGTATCCTTTTTTAGATAATAAATGTTTTTTATATAATTAAAAAATTATATTAACGATATTATTTAAATAAGATTCATTTAGGTAAAACATCCCTTACTTTCTAGGGAGTAATATGGAGCGGAGGGAGTGTTTTCTTATTTATTTCTCTTTTCCTTTATTTTAATTTGTGTATATTCATCATTTTGAATAATACAATATACTGTCTAGCGCGTAAATATTTATTTTAATTATCTTTTTAAAAGCTGTGCTGATAATTAAACTTTTGTTTCTTCTTCTGTACCCACTGAAAAGGCAATTTCAATGTGAATGACCCGAATTGAATACGTTTCTTCTGCCCCTTTTAATATTTCTCCATTAATTAAAAAAATTTACTCCCTTTGTCTCAACAAAATTATCTTGATAGGTTAAATTAATTAATATGTAATATAAATTCGGAATAAAATTTTTAATTCTTATGAAATATTATATAAAATATATTATAAGTTGTAATAATTAGTAATTTAAAATATTTAAAAAATTATAATCAAAGAAAATATTTATTGACTTTCCAAATAGTAACTAAGACAATTTTTTTTTAAAGAAAGAGAGGTAAAAGCATTAAAAATGAAAGGAAAATTATATCAAGTACAACCAAATCTCATTATAGTGATAATATTTATCTGAAAATTTCATAAGTTATTATAATGGTGTTGTTATATATGTATATTGATGTTTAACGTTTAGATTCATTTAGCCGTTATAGATAAAAGTACGTGAAAAATTAATGTAGTTATTATTTTGTGTACCAAGCAGAAGGAATGTGTCACGCCCCGCCTTGGGGGTATGACTGACACCTGGTGCCCTACTGGGACCTGAACTGCTAGACTGCTGAGCCTAAGCACTTCTGGTGCCTGACTGGCTCTAACTATGGATTCAAGGAAACGACGGGCTATATAACGGCTATAAATACATCCTCCGGCCGACTAGGCCTATAGCCACCTGTACCATAACATCAGCTAGCCAGAATCACATTCATATAGGGGAACCTATGCGGGCCGAGAAGGCCACCATGCTGTCTAGTTAACTCTAAATCAATATAACAAATGCTGAACAGCTACGTGACCGGCAAGGTCACCAATACTGACTGGATAAGGCCTCACACGGCTAACATAAACAACCAAACACATGCACGGCCCCACACAACCGGCACAACTAACCACAGGGAAATATATACAGATTGCAAGCCTCTAGAAATACTGATAAGATTGCCGGGACAGGGCCCCGACCTACCCATACTGTATAACAAAAGAAAAGGGATAAACCTCTAGTTATCTAGCTCCGGATGACTGGAGCTGATGACCCTGTGAGTTGGCTGGAATCACGAGGTATCGGCTCCTCGTCTATGAGTACCTGCATGCAAGTAATACAGCGCCCCCAACAGGCGTCGGTACCGCTGGTACCGAGTATGTAAAACAACAACTGGAAAATATTTGAAAACAACAACACGACTGTTGGAACTGAAGTAGAAAGGAATAGACTAAAATGACTGAAAATGTAAAGCTAAGCCTACTCTCAACTATACTGGAAGGAGTAGGAGTCATACCTGGAAATGTATCGGTCTATTGTCGATCTACTCATGTCTAGCGTAACATGGCATAACATAACATAACACATCATAGCACACACAAACCTTATCCGCCCCCCATAAGCCGGGAGATACAATCAACACGCAATCTATGCCCCTACACCGGTCGTCCCATCTCCTATAATAACTATAAGCATCCCGTCGATCCCCTGGGTATGCACTTGGGCTCACTGAGCCCCTGACTATAATTGTACCTGAGTCCGGAGGACTTCTGAATCAACACCCCGGGCGTACCGCTCGACGGGGGTGTATAAAGGCCGACCAAGGCACAATACGGGGAAAAACCGGCATCCCATCTTCGTCCCCTGTGGGACGGCATGCCACTCCGTAGAGCGACGTATCCTCGCCCTCTGGTGGATGAGTTAATACAGTTATTAACCCTGGGGCGGTCATGAACGCTAGGTAATCCAACCCCAAGACAATACAGTGGTCTCAACTAGTAATACTAACTACGTATACCACATGCTGAAGCTAGTGATGATAATGTATCTGTACATACTGTATGCTGAACTAGTGGTAGTGATATGTATGTATTTAATACATGCTGAGACTGATAATGGTATATATATATATATATATATATATATATATATATATATATATATATAATCTTCTATCATACTGTGCTGAGTCTAATGTTGAACAAGATATAGTTTTTCTGTCGGGAATCATGTTGTATAAATGAGTTTCATAGTAACATGATTTACTATTTTTAACATGCTTTCTAAACTTCATTTTAATCTACCATTCTACTTCTGAGATACCTTACAGATACTTATATTGCTTTACTAAGTTTCAACTGAACACGATAATGTCCTAACATACTTTACTAAAACACATACTGGGCAAGCTGTACAGTTCCTAACACTTTGTATTAGAATTTATATTGTACTAACAAGTTTCACGCTATACATAATATGATGCTTTCAATATCGTACTAATATTCCTACTAACCATAACACACGACTTCTGAAACATTCTACTGGCCTTTGAACTATCTTACTATACCGAGACTACTAACTTGCCGAGGAAAACTAGTTTACATACCTTCGCTTATGATTTCCCGACTAACTGGCGTAGCTCGGTCAGTATTTTCGCTATTTCTCCTAACTGCATCCATATATATATATATATATATATATATATATCAATTAGGACTAAATACACTAATATTCTGGAAGAATATAACATTTTTAATATATATATATATATATATAGCCAAAACTTTGGCTTATCGAAAAACGGTCGTAAACTCGCTATTTCTCGGAAGTCCAGAAGGGAGAAATACTCACTTTAGGGCTAGGAGTATATTGACACTAATTTGGAGCAATTCCACTTACCTTAGTTCAGTAACACGACGATTCGCTGGCCGAATTTCACGAAACTAAATCCGTAGGAGTGCTCCTTGCTGCTTAATACCTCGGTATCTGGAGCAAATTTGAGTTAGGACCGCGTTTGACAGCGTAATCGGATGAATATATATCATAAACCTTCGTTCCTCTCTGTTCTCTATCGTGTTCTCTGGAAATTATAAGTTAAATGAAATAAAAACCGAAGTTGGAGGCTTATATACTTGGGCTTGGACATTGCCTCCGTGACACAGAGCCAACGCGGAGGCCCTCCCTCCATGGCACGTTGCCATCGCGGGGGGGTTCTGCCCCGGCTCCTTCCGCGATGGTTCGACGGATTTCTTATCCGGTATTTACTCCGGGCCTTTTCCTAGCATGTATGGCATTCAAAAACTCTTAACCAACATGCGAATATGCCATCTAAATGTCGAGAATTTATGAGGTGTAACAGAATGTATTTATTAACCAATTTAATCAAAAAAACTTGAAAGAGTATGAATGTAAATAGCAAACTCCAGTAGTGTTTCCTCGTGAAGGTATAACCAAACTAATGAACATCATTTAAATATTGTTTTTTTCTTTTTAGATATTAATATTTAAAATTTACTATGTGTATCATATTAATGATGATTCCATAAATATGTTGATATTTTATTTTTATGTGTGTGTGTGTGTATATATATATATAATATTTTTTCTGTAAAATATTATTACATAATATTTAAATATAATTATTATAGAGAGATAATTTTATAAAAATGCACCGCTATAATAAATAAATTTATTGTTACAAATAAAATATTATTATAAAAAATAAAATAAAATATAAAAAATTAATCTTAAAAAAAATTAAATCGTTATAATAAAATATTATCATAATAATCGATTGTTATAACGAGATTTGTGTGCAATAGTAAATGATTTGCAAGCTTTTTCCAGAATAGCTCGGAAATTTAAGGGGAAAAACTAATATTCTGTTCATTCTAGCTAGTTGTTTCCTTTCCTCTCTATTTTCACAAAAAAATAAAAAATAAAAATAAAAAATGGAAGATTTTTCCTCTCCTTTCTACTAATCAAAGCTTTATTTAATTGCATCTTCAAAAGGCATCCAATCAGAAGCTTATCTTCACTTAGCTAGACAATTCATATTCCAACATTTGCACTTGATTATTATTTTCAAAAACCTCAATGATTTAATATAGCTTTTAGTAATACCTATCAAAATTCCTCCTCCCAAAAAGTGAGGAAAAAAATGATGAAGGAAAGTGGAAAATACATTTTTAAAAGCTTAAATAATTGCATGCAACCTTTTTGTATTAATTGAAAGTTGCTACTAAAAGATGGTCAAACACTATATAGTAGTGGGATCATGACCATTGTATACACCTTTGAGGGCCAACTTTAATAAAGTATGAATGCATGTGTCTAACAGATCCTCCAATGCGATGTTGTAGCAATTATTTTTAATTTAGGCTTTAAACAAAATTGTTTTTTATTTTATTTTTTTATTATGATAATGAAGTCCATTTTTAGTATTATACTCAAATTTTATTACAGTGATAACATTTATTTGATAATTTTATAACTTTTATAATGAGGTGTTGCTATATATATATATTTGACATTTAGAATTTAGTTATTATATATAAAAGTATGCAAAAAATTAGTAGCTAGCCTTTCTTTGTGAAATTAGTTTAAATATAATTTTTTCTTTTTAGATATACGTACTTGAAATTTACTATATGAATGACGTTAATGATGATTATCATAAATATTTTATTTTATACATATAGATATATTTGATAATATATTATTATATAATATTTGAGTATGATTATTATAAAAGGATAATTTTAATAAAAATCGTACCGATATAATAAATGTCATTTTTACTATTGTGCCAATGCTATTATTGTAATAAATAATTTTCAAAACGAAATTTAATCGTATATATATTCAAGTTTATCGTATTATGAATGTATGTGTGGACCAACGAATGAAAGGACGTCATGGAAGGCACACACTTCTTCATTAAATAAATAACAATTTCTCCCTAAATTTTAGAAGTTGTTTTATTAGAGCAGAATCAGGGTGGGGAAAAAAAGGAAAAGAAAAGAAAAGAAAGGAAAGGAAAATAAAAGGAGAAAGTATGGAGAAAAAGGTGATAAAAATTAAGAGAGAGGAAAACGGAAGTGACCACACACTCATTTGCTTTTGTCAAGCTTTTGACACAATTAATGAATTATTATAATATAAGTAATAATTTGGCAAAAAGAAATTAATTATTCCGGGCGGATTCAATGAATAATAAAAGGATAGTATGAACTTTTTATACGTTGTATGTCTATTTTTTATTTGAAACATAATTGATTATTTTGGTATATGTTTATAAAATTGTTAGAGTCTGATATTTTTTTTAGACGGACGAAACTGAAATATATACTAAATAGGTAGGTGTAACAGATGAATTCTACGTAGATGAACTCAACGACGTCAATTATAATGATATGATACTATTAGAAAATAAATATATCCCTCCAAATTTAACAAGCTTTTTCAGTTATAAATTAGGAACAAAAACATAATTTCACTAAAGAAAATTTAGTTTAGAAGAGCTAAGAACAAATTGGAAAATCTCTATTTTAGTTTTCAAGATAACCTTATAAAATTTTAACACCAAAATAATTTGTATCGAGCCTTTGTAAAGAAATGAATCATTGGTCTAACTCAATCACAAAAGCTAGCTTATGAGGAGAGGATTATCCAAGGAGATTAACCATCTCATTAACCACCAGTATGTGACCTTTTCATTCTTTAACAACCCACCTCACGCCCTGACTAGATATTTGATCCGTGGACAATTAATTTGGGGCCCAACATCCGGTGAGATAAGTCCTGCTATGATATTATATAAAGAAATGGATCTTTGGCCTAACTCAACCTCAAAAACTAGCTTATGAAGAAAGAATTACTCAAGTCCATATATAGAGATCACTATTTCATTAACCACAATTTGAGACTTTTTCATTCTTTAACAACCTCACGTCTATTTTAGAAAATCGCCTCATTTTACACTGCAACCCAACTAATGTGTGCACATGCCCAATTCATTTTTCTTATACTTTTCTAACCAACTAGAAGGACATCTCTTTATAAAGTAAAAGAGACTTATTCTTGTCCAGTAAGGGACATTTGAGATACCTACTAATTTCTTCGAACAATAACTAATTTCTTCGAATAATCTTTGTATAGAAAGAGAGATAGTGAAGAGAAAATGCCAGAATATGTGAAGAAAAATTCCACTTCCATCTTGTCCCCTTCGCTTTCAGTAACTTTAGACCATGATCTATACCTTTGTAGGATTTAATCCAAATTTCATTAAATTGTGAGTCTCAATAAAATTCAAATTACAAGATTTGCAATCTAAGACCTAACTCCAATCTCTTATGAAACAACTTATAGACTATCGCGTTCCCTTCAAATTACCCTTAACTTGAAGATGAATTTATCTAATGTTTATATCTAAATAATTGTGTTTACGGAAGTTGAAAATAGATACAACTCAATCACAATCTTAATACAAGAATTTTAGACTTGAAAATTATAAAACATCTAAGTATGAAATAAGTTATTAAATCCGATTCTTTATATCAGGCCACACTTGAACAATAAGTCAGAATCTTATTAAATATGCTCATATTTATTTACTTGAGTTCTGCCTTTTACTCTCAATGTGAATGCTTGCCTTTTTTCATTGACAGACCTGCGCATATATCACAAACTGTGATAGCACATGGGTTAGTCACAAACACTAAAACAGAACAAGGCTTGAATATGTTATGTTTGAGATAAAAGGCAGCTTCTTTGCTCTTCAAAACCTATTAAATTCAACACTAAATTATATAAATTTTCACTTAACTAAAATTAATTTATCATCTCATATTAAATTTGATATGATAACTATATAAATATTTAATGTAGGTAAGTTAAATTTTTACCTGTTAACGCTACGAGGCCTAGCTAGGATGGTGAGAGACATGAAGACAAGTGAATAAGGTTCTCTCTCGTTGCAAACAGGTTAATTCGATACGTAGCAACTTTTGTGGGCAACAAGCAAACCTTGGCTTGTAAGAAAAATAGCTTGAATTTGTCCTTTGATTGTCCTGCTCCAACCCTTTAACCATCACTCTTGTGTCTCTGTCCTTCCAACAGAAAGTCGCATTCGATGAAAGTCTATATATATAAAATATCTTTCGAAAATCATCTTCAATATAGCTAACAACTTAGATATTTGTAAATATTTATATAGTCGATCTTAAGTTAGATAAAATTTAATAGCTATTGTTATTTATATTTCAACACGCTTTGTTACGTCCGAGTCAAATATTTTTCATGTGAAACACCCGTACATTCTTTTCAATCCTTTTTGCTTTCTGAATGACTAACAGTGAAATTCAAAACTTTAGCGGTTGATAGGGTTTTGCTTTTTTCAATCACGGAATTAGAAGGATTTGATTTCTCCTTCTGTGTAACTTTCAATTCCCTTAGCTCATCACATATCCATCCATCAACTTTATATTGGTAGACAGCTAGCTAGCCATGCAGAATTTTAGTATATTCCTACTAAATATATATAAGCTCTAAAAGGTACTTAGCTTATTTTTGGGCTCTTTAGTTTGGTACGTGTCGTATTTACATGCGTGCATATATATTATATTCCAACTTTTCATGCCCTTTTTCAAATCTTTTTTTTTTGTTTACTTTTAATTTAGTGGCCATGTGTTTAATGGTCTTTGAGACTTGAACGAATAGTAATGAAAGATCTTCCTCACGAGGAATTAATTATATATATTGTGTGTCTTCTCTTCTATAGAATAACTTTTGTGTTGTGATTATGAACAACACAACAAATTAAAAAGTTTAGTTAAGTTTAAGCGGAAGTAAATAGTTAAGGTTGAAGATTTATTTTTTTTCTAAAAAGTGATGAATGAATTCTCTTAGAATATATATGTAGTGTGGCAATAAAAGAAGTATTCTCTTCTTTTTAGTTTGTTTAAAAAAAATATTTTTTTAAAATTTTTTTAGTAATTCTTTGATACTAATTTTTCACATGACGTGTATTTTTAATTTAAGCATGAAATTTAAAAATGTTCTTTACTTTCTTAAACATTGTCAAGTCAAAACCTAATAAATAAATTAAAACTAAAGGAAATACTTCGTTTCAATTTAGAAGGGGAGAAGTTGTGGATTCAAACGAGTACCTCACAAACTATAGACACACACACCAAATAAAAAAGTTAAAAGGATGAAAATGAAAATTGCTTCTAATTTTTTTTTAGTGACGAATGAGAGACAAGTTATTAAAAAGTTATATTAGCTACAAATTATTTAACGATACCTTTACGACAAACTTCGTAGTTTTTGTTTTTCTGTACGTGGTGCTAGCTAGATTGGAGGATTTACTTGGTTTAAAGGTTATGTACTATCTATATCATGTGGTATGAACAAATTCTAATTTTGAATATGTTCATACAACACATGCTATAAAGTTTGTATTCCAAAGGGAGCATTTGAATTGCACTTATAGTGTGAATATTAAAAATCTACTTAATCAGGAAAGAGCCAGAGTGTTAGTCACGAATTTAAGATAAGTTAATTGAGCTTCAGTTGTTGAATATTATTTATGCAAATATTATAATTATTCTGTAATCCAAATTATTTTAGCCAAAAATCATGTATCTGTGTTAGGACATCCATTTGATATGCCTAAAACTATAAATAATTTATTCAGAATTTAGTAAACTGTTTTTTGTTAAAACTCAATATTCAAAAAAATTAAAATTCTAAATCCATCTCTAATTATATAACGTCAGTTGATACATAAGCTAAATTCTACAAAAAAAAAAAAAAAAAAAACACGAACGTGATTGATGATACTGTGGAATAAATCATTTCACTTGAATAGATTTTGATACAATAACGTGTGAGTGAATATAATAAAATCTTACAAACTTTAGTTAATATATACTGTTGGTTTGCGATCCAGGAAAATTGATACCTTATTGTTTTTATCTTTAATAGATTCTAAAATGACACCAGTTAAACTTTCCAAATCGAGTGCACAAATAACTAAAGAACTAATAAAAGCAAAAGGCTACTAGTCTAAATGCTATTTGTGGAACAACATTCGCTTGCCAAAGGGAAAAACATATGCCTTTGTCCCATGATGAGACATGATGAAAATTAAAGATAAGGATGAAATTAGGAGGATTCATTTTTTTCCTTCTTTATATTCTTTTTATTATTTATTGAGACATGTGAAGAGGAGATATTTCACTGAGAAAATTTGAGAGGTTGACGTACTATGATGAGTTTAAGGAGAGGAGGTAGAAGTAGATCGAATAAATATTATGAAGAGGTGATTAGATAGGTTTTGAAATATCTGCAGCTTACTGAGTACATGACCCTATATAGGAGGATTTGAAAATTGAGGATTACAAAAAAAGGTTAGTAGGTAGTTGTGCTGTTTAGTTTCTCTTATTAGTGATATTTGTTTATTTTTTCTCCAACTTTTATATACTTCTTATTAATACATGTTGTTTTCTTTGTTGCTTCAGTTATCATATTATTTGTTGGTACTACTGGTATTTTCTATTGTATTCTCTTTTCCTTCTTGTTTTGTTATGCTTTACTTGAGTCGGGAGTCTATCAAAGATAACCTCTCTAGCCCATAAGGTAGTAGTACGGCTGCATATATGCCCCCCTCCCGTATTTATTTGTGGTATTTTACTGGGTATGTTATTATTGTATGTTCTTTTATTATTTTTTAAAAATGAGTTAATAGCACTTTTAGTCCCTCAATTATTAGTAAATTCTAATTTAGTCCTTGTGATATTAGACTAAGAACATTTGATCTTCAATTACTTGAAATGTGCACTTTTGATTCCTTTACTTAGAAATATTGTTTCCTCGTTTAATTTATGTTATGTTATACTTGTGTTGTTACTCCATATTTGAGGTTATTATACTTTTAAAAATAGTTCAAATATAACATATTTCCTACATAAATGAATCAAAAGTATCAATCATATATTACAAGGATTAGAATTATAATTTATCAATAATAGGAGGACCAAAAATGTTATTGCCCCTATTTAAATTAAAATGCTAATTAATACTTAATCCCTTTAATTTTTCAGGGATGAAATGCAGCTAGTCTTGCCAGTATGTTACCATAGATTCTTTTATTTATTTTTTTTATTTATTTGTTGGTACTACGAATTAGTCTGCTACTTGCACTATATTTTATTAGTACTAAGAATATAATTATACGCTATTAGTGAATTTTAATCTGAAAGAGGGGGTTAGTTAGATATCATCTTTACATGATTACCGATTAATATTAATGATCTAATAAGCGATTAATGTAACTGCATAAATATTAATACTGTTCTTTAGATTCTGATTGTAAGCTTTCCGTTAATCAGGGGGATTTATAATTGATAGAATTATAAAAGTGAAAGCCACTGCCGTACATATTTCCCGTTATAATTCTTCTTTGATTTGATGTATCATCAAATATTCTTTTACTGTAATCTCCTTTCATTATTTTTTAAAATATACTTTACTTTACAAAATTAGGAACAAGATGCTTCAATGAAATTACTCCTATTTTATTCGGTTGTTTACCAAAATGGGAAGCCTTTCAAATCATTAATGTCGATATAAGCAATGGAAAAGGTGTGTGTACACACACATATAGGGATTGTTTGGTTGTTAAATAAGTCATTTTGAAATAATTAATTTTGAATTTAGTTATTATTGTTATTCCTTTCAGTGTAATAAAAGGAATAAGTAGTCTTGAAATTAATTTTTGAATGAATTTATCCCATGTTTGGTTGAGATAGAATTTCAAAATAACTTATTCCGAAATTAGTTCTTTCATAATTATAGTGTTATTTTTATTTTATCTTAATGTAGAATAACTAATCACGGGATAATTTACTTCCAATCAAACAACCCCTACGGTGTACTACATATTAAAGAAAAATAACCATGCTAATTTTCAACTTTGTCAACGTAAAACGTGCATTGAACACATTTTTGGGCACTATATTAAACACCCTTTATGAATCGATCATCTGGACCAATTAAGTTAGATTTACGTAAAAAATATCACAAGGCATTAAATTTTTAAATGGCACAACAGCTAAGAACCTTTAAAATTTATTTAAGTCTATGTTCAAGCCAAACCCACTGCATATATAAAAGACCATAACAATTAAAATCCAACTTCTACAATACTTATCTTATGAATATATTAATTGGATCTCGAAGACTGCACACTTTATCCTACATAATATTTGCTTGTCTTAGTTAATATTTCAAATTTATATTATGTTTTGGGTGAGTATATTTATTTTTATTAGCTGAACAAATTCACATGGAGTAAATGTGGATATAGTATGAAGCACGTCTGTTAAGAATAAATATGTGTTTTAGAGACAAGATGCCAAGGGACAAGCAAAAAGTTTAGGACTAAGGAGGCACATGAGCTGATATGGTCGGATCTTTGTCTACTAATTAATCCACCAATTATCATAATCTTTAATCCGCTTACTTAATTACTCCTATAGTTACTACTACTAGTTGTGGGATTACAACAACTTCATGGGATGAGACATCACTTGGTACTTTTTGATGTATCTTTGGCTAACAACATCACTATCTTTAGTACATAATTAAGTAAATTAAACGGACACTAATCTATCTGAATGATGAAATATCATGTTCGGGATTTATTGTTGTTCTGTGTTAAATTGGTAAAATAAAAAATATAATTAATATTTGAGACCACAAAATTTACTGTGTGTCCTTAAGAAATTTAATTCCCTCACTGTACTCAATGTTTGCATTACTTCCTCTCAGGATAAAACGGATATACCTGTTAATGGTGTAGCAATACCTCAAACACCAATAACTTCGTCAAACTTTAAGAGCAGTAACAAATCACACAATAGACTCGATTTTGTTTGTTTGAAAATATGCAGAATGTTCGAAAATCGTCTATCAAAAATGAAGGCAAAAGACCTTTATTTATGGCCAAAGATCTGAAGTGAGGGGGTGTGAAGACACCTGTTCAGATGGTGTCTGTTCGGAATGACTACCATTTAAAAAGAAGTTTTTCAACTTTCTCTTCTCTCCAATTTATTTCTCTCCATTTCTCAATTCAAAACTAACACTTAACTCCAACCGGATTTAAAATTCATCCATTCAAAATTTTTCAATCTTCTTTTATGCATGTGTGTTTTGACCAAGCATTTTAAATCACAATTATGCATCAATATAGGGGTGAAATTCAATCACGCACTCAGATGATTATACCAACTACCAAGTCATATTTATTTTCTATGGTTAGTTGATAAAACTATAGTATTAAAGTTGGTGAAAGCAAAAGAAGTCCTTTATTTTTTCTCATTAGGTAGCTTATAGTATAAACCATTTTTCTTCTAATTAATTTGAGAAAGAAATATGGAAGAACTGTCTATTTGTATAAAACAATATAACAATATTTGGACCACCACTTTTGCCCATCAATTTTC
The DNA here is from genome assembly GCA_035772735.1 of Datura wrightii. NCBI lineage: Eukaryota > Viridiplantae > Streptophyta > Magnoliopsida > Solanales > Solanaceae > Datura > Datura wrightii. The sequence continues at coordinate 96,510 of JASDFA010000011.1, forward strand.
TCTTTTTAATAACTTTTTGGTTCTGGTTTCTTCTAGTTAAATAAAGCAAAGCCAACGAAACAAAAATGGTAAGCAGAGCTCACATGGTCAAGTTGCTTTGCAGCATCTGATTCAAAAAAGAAATCGTGGTTTTGGTTCACCAAGTTTTTAAAGTCATGAAATATCGACGATATTTTTTTTTAAAAAAAAAATAAATTGTTGCCCAAATTAGAGAAAAAATAAAATAAAATAGAATCTCTGCAAGTTGCTATTGAATTTGCAGCTTCTTATATAAAGTGTTAATTTCCCAATGTTATATTAAATTAAACTAATAAACTTTTTGATTGAATCATTAAGGGGATTGAACAAATATTGAAGCCAACGGGGAAGATGAACTATATGAAATTATAAAGCGATCTTATTATGATCATTTCACGCTTCGAGATGATGTTTTGAATTTTTTACAAGAACAACATTAATGAATTGGAGAAACCGTCTTTAATAGTAGGGTGCGTCTTATTTTTAAAATGAAAATTTTCTATCTAAATTTAAATTAATCGAGTTTTGAAATAGACAATGATTAATGAAAGAAAAAGAATTGATGAGATATTACTTCTCTTGAAAGTTGAAGTACATGCCTCCCTTGAAGATTTAAAAATATTTGAAATCATAGTGAAATTTTAAAAATAAAATATGCATTTTGTAAAAATTTTAAATAGAAAATGAGCGAAAATTACTTAATTAGATATAAATTACTAATAGTAGTAACATTTTGCATTTTGTAGCCACAAGTTATATTTATTCTGATTATTATAAAATTAGGATAATCTTGAACTTGTCTCAAAAACTTTCGAAAAGAGAGACCTAATACCATGTACTTGGCTCAAAGTTCATCCAATGTTTCTTTTTAAGGCAAAGAAGATCCAATTGATATCGCTTTTAAGAAAAACCTGACTAACGATGTCCATTAATTTAGTGATAAGACAAAGTCACATATTTGGTCGGATAATCGAAATAATTACATTCGTTAATTATATATATGAAATTTGTACAGTAATTATGCATAATTTATATATTTGTAAGCTATTATTTGAAATGACGACTATACAGTGTAAAAATTATACAAACTTATATACTATATTTATCAAATGCAGCAATAATTTCTGAGTTTCACCCTATATCAGTGATATAACAGTTTAGAAAATTCGCTCTACATATGTTGTCATATCGCTGATACAGCGAATTTCAGAAACTTTTATAACATTTGACAATTATTTAAACTATTGTTATTTCTGAAATTTTCCCTAAACATGGCTTAGTGAAATTTGATAAGATCCACACTTAAGGATTAAGCCCACTGGCCAAGGTCCTTATTTGTCTCTTTTTTCAAGTGTATTCGGCCCAATAATTTGGGTTGGACTTAGAGAGAGACCAGAACCCGGCTACCCGAGTATCATAACTTTGAGTACCCGTTAAGCTTTAAACATTTTGGGAGTTCTCATCCCCGGTGGCGAAGGGGTTGTTACGAGTAACTGGAGTGAGATTCGCGGTGAAGCGTGAACTCAACGCGTGATTTGATGGGAGAAAACAGCTCTATCACCGCAGAAACACCTCCACCGTCGGCAAAAACCTCCGCCATCGATGACGCGCTTCTCAAGCAATTCTTCGCTGAGGTCAGCGAAGTTGAGCGCGATAACGAAGTTATCAGGTCCAGCTCCGCTTCCTCTATATTATATGTACTTATAAATTCACATATAGATATAGATGTGTGTGTGTGTGTGTTTACATATGTGCTTATGGTTCTTAATGCCGCGATCGTTTTTGTTTGTGGCAATTATTTGTTTTAAGTTCTTCTCCGCCCGTATAGCGCGAATTTTATCAAATGAACCTTGGAATGGATACGAGTCGAGTAACTTGAATTTTTTTGTATGATTTATCTATGAACTTTTCCTGGAAGAGGACCAATAACTACTAGTCTCATTTAGATTTATATCACATGTTGATAGCAGAGCAAATACAAATTCAATATTCTTTCTTATTTGCATTATTTTATATATCATAATTTTGGTTAAAAAACTTAAAATTCCGCAGGATACTTTCATGCTTCAAGTTGAATCCATTTGAATACCTTAACCTGTCATTTGATTCATCCATTGACGAAGTTAAAAAGCAGTATCGTAAGGTCTATTTCTTGAAATCCCCCTTGGACTCAAATGATTCCATATTTTATGTCATATTCTGTGACTCGACCCTAATATATTACCATAAATTACATATATGCAGTTGTCTTTGCTTGTTCACCCTGATAAATGCAAGCATCCACAAGCAAAGGAGGCATTTGGTGGTAAGAAAGCCACTCTATGTTGTTCCTTGTATATAGGAGTATTGTTATTTTAGGAAGTTTCTTGAGTGAAGGACTTCTCTATTCAAACGAAAAGTTCATTTTGTATTGGACGAATACCATGTTAATACTTCTTGTTCGTTGTCTTATATAAATGGATCTTCGCATTGAGTATTTGGGTTATGCTTTACATGTTATCCCCAGTTATGTACACTAGGTGGTTTTTATGTTATATATTGATATATTTCATGTATAAGCTAAGTCTGATCAATTCCAAGAAATGTTTGAATTGAAAACTTGCTCGAATTGGATTCTTAAAATGTCCATACTGAAGATATGTTTGCGAGGTTGTTTTTCTATTATATTAGATTAGTATAAGTTAGTGATCCCGTCTTACTGCCTCTTAAATGATCGGTTTAAAACATTTTGCCTCAAGAAAGGTTATTCAATATATAAGTCAACCACAGGGCTTGAAAATGGTTACCCTACTGAAGAGAGCAGAAGACTGCAGTTCCTTGGCCATTGAGGTGAACCACATATGTACGGAAGTATATGCAGAACTACTCTTTGTTGTTTGCAAGTGTAACACTGTTTTTATTTCCATAAATATGTCTTGCTACATGAATGATCTCTTCAGAAATATAGTATATGCCGAGTCTCTGTTGCTATAGCACTAGAACAGCATATTTTACAACTTCAGGATTCTGGTTTATACTGAGCTCTATCTGTTAAACTACCAGTACAAAGCTTTTTCTTTTTAAATTATCAGCTTCAGCTTTTATTTATTTGTGAATTTCTTGGAGTGGTTAATGGAATTTTCGTTTTCAAGTTGCAGGATAAGAGTTTCTTATCATGTTACCTGCTTAGTTGATCACTCAACTTGGTGCACTTAGTTTTAAGTTTATGAGAGAGCAAACTACATTGTCTTTGACTAATAGATGTTTTATATGTTAACTTAGTTACTTGTCATGGTGAAAGTGAAATGGTGTTGGAATCAGTATCAACCCCCCCCCCCCCTCTTTCTTTTTCTGAAAAAAATGGAGTCAGTTATTCTATTGTCACAAATTTTAAGGACTACAAAAAAAAATACAATTTCAGAAGCACGGACTCCGGTGGCATACAGTTTCGGCTAGCATTAGAACTTTTCTGCCTTTTCAACTTCCTCTCACATCACGGCAACATCATTCTACATATAGCTTTTTGGGTAGAGAACATTCTTTGTTAGGAGAATATCATGAACATTTATGTTGAGTCAAAAAGAATTGGAAAAAGCAAGGATGAGAGCTGGAAAAGAGCTTAAGCCTTTCTTGAATCTTGAAAGATTGCTCTTGCAAATTGCTCTTGCAAATGCTTATGTGTAGTCTTATTGTTGGTTGATTTGGTTTGATTTTGTTTTTTAAACTGCTTAAGTAAGAAGTTTCTGTTTTATATCTTTTCCTTTCCTGCTTGTGAAGTTTTCTTTTTGCAATTTTTCCTCATGTTGTATGCAGCCTTAGCTAAAGCGCAACAGTTATTACTTGATCAACAGGAGAGGGATTACATTCTGAGCCAAGTTATTGCAGCAAAAGGTTTGCCATCACCCGGCTATTCATTCTTTTGTTCTTTGTTCTTCCTTTTGTGATGGAGTAGACTGCTTTCACATTCTCCGCATTTCCAGTGGAGCACTAGAACTGTTGCTGCAATTCTTCACGGGTCTGAGTTCAACAAAACTGGGTGGTGTTTGTTTGTTATTTTCTTTGCTTTTTGCAAAAGTGACATTTTCTGGGAAATGGGTTTTATTTCAAAATTTGAATTTTTGGTTTAAGTTGGTGCTAAGGAGCTGTTTTCCACCCAAAGACTCTTCTTTCACTCAGAAAACACTCATAAATTTTTCCCCCAAAAAATAAAATAAAAGTAGAAGTATTCCAAACAAATCAGCTTGCTCAACTTGTTTTTCAGAAACTTCTTCAAAATGTTGTCCAAACGAAAGATGCCAATCAATAGGGGGCGAAAAACAAAAACTCTTCTCAATCAGCACCTATAAAGACCCCCCCCCCCCCCCCCCCCAACAAAAAAAAAAAAAGGAAAAAAGAAGAAGTATTCCAAACAAATCAGCTTGCACAACTTGTTTTTCAAAAAAAAGATGAAAATCAATAGGGGGCAAAAAACTTGGATAAATGGAGACTGCTCAACATTCTAAGTGTGGAACTACTATATGAATTATTCTTCTGGTTTCCTTTGTCTCTTTGATATTTGGTGTCATACTGGAATATATGTGTTTTCCCCTTTTTGTGTATGAGAACAGAAGAATTAAGATCAAAGTGGAAGAAGCAGCTTAAGAAAGATACTGCTGGCAAATTGAAGTCATTAGTTACTGAGGTAACTCTGCAATTCTCTCAGATTTTATTTACTTGATCTAAATTTAGCTGGAATTATTTCTTCTGGATATTCAGAGGGTGAATTTTCTTGCCGACGTTGTATGTACTACTGAGATTACATTATTTTTTACAATGAAACCATGTTCATTTTTACACAATCAAAACCACATTAAACCGTGCAGGTCATTGACTCCTTGATTATGTTATGTAACTTGATGCGTTTTAGACTTACTCTTGTTTTCACCTTTCTACTGTTATATTTCTTACTGAACTCTTTTTTTTTCCGTTTCTGCGTGACTCTTATTCCACCTTAATGGTTTGGGTAGGGAACCTACATGTTTTTAATAGAGTATTTAGGAAAATATATAGCACTTATGTAAATTTTGGGTTTCAAATTGTTGATTTCTGTACTCCTGATTGTGCGAACAGGGAAAATATGACAAAGAACATGAGCAGTCAGAGGAATTCCAGCAGCAGCTGAGATTGAAGGTTAGAGAAATATTGACAGAACAAGAATGGCGGAGGAGAAAAATGGCAATGAGGGTTTGTTCCCCAGCTGTTTTCTTTAAATATCGTCTTTTCATATTTCTATTTGAACTTCCTGTTGGATTTTGTGTAGATATCTGAAGAGGAAGGTCGCTTGAAGAAAGATGAGGAAGAAACAAAAGAGATGTGGAAAAGAAAACGCGAGCATGAGGAGCAGTGGGAAGGAACTAGAGAAAAGAGGGTTAGTTCTCAATTGCATTATGTACCTTGCTATTTTGAGATTTAATTTTGAATTTCAATGAAGAGGATTACGATTATATTCCATCGGAGTGGAAATTTTCCTACATCACTAATTCAATTTATGAAGTATGTTTTCACTCCTCATCTTGCTTTTTTTTTTTTTTTTTTTTTTTTTTCTTTTTTTTTTTTTATAACCCCCCTCATCTTGCTTTGAAAAGTAGTTCTTAGGCTTTTCAAATCTGTGGCTCTCATTTAAATAAGATCTGATTTTTCTTTTTCTAATAAGGTATATAATTTTATTAAAAGTAGGGAGAACCTCCATAGACTGGTTATATACCAAAAAGGAGCAGCACACCAAAATATTGTTCTCAATGAAAGAGACCCAATCTCTATGTAAACAAGAACCTCCCGGGTACGCCAAAATGGAACTAGACACAAAAGACTATTTTACAATTTACAGAGTCTTGGTCAACCCTTCAAATGTTCTCCTATTTGTCTGTTTCCTTATAACCTACATAATGGCTAAAGGAGCAACATTCCAACTTTTGAAGACCTTAGACTTCTCTTCCCCTTCCTGAAGGCTCAACTATGCAATACCTCCTTCACTGTGCATCACCTATTGCAATCAAAACCAATTAAGGACCACTGTCTCAGAATTGTGTAGCTACTTGACAATGCAATAATAGATGATCTACATTTTCACCTGAACACATACACATGAAGCACCAACTAATATATGTGATCCTTCCTCTGATTTTTCGTTGTCAAAATTACTCTCCTTGCTGCTATCCACACAAAGAAGCACACATTTGTAGGCGCCCGAGGAACCCAAATAGAATGGTATGGAAATGTAAACGCCTCTCTCCCTAGTAACCTCCCGTAAATACGACTTAACAATAAACAAGCCTTCCTACTATCTCTCCATCTCCATACATTGGATGCAGCATGAGGTGTGTTCTGCCCATATAATAGCTCAACCATGTTATGAGATTCTCCCATCTTCTTATCCTGAAGGTTCCTCCTAAATCTCAAACCCGATGAACTTCCCTCATGTCAGTACTGTCAAAAAGAACGTACATTTGCGGCTCAACTATAATCATCTATATTATACAAAAATGGGTTTTCTTTGCTCCAACAAAAGAAAATAATCTTGTCATACTTGTCAACTTCATATTACTATTATGAAATAATCTCCTAGTTCTTTCATTATAAACAGTCCAAAGAGACATCATAGTGTTTTTCTCCAAGCTGCCGTCCATTCGCTTCCAATTTTCTGTAACATCCACCTGAAGCTGCTTGTATTCACACCATCAACTTGAGGAGAAGACCAAGGAAGAACCAAAAAACTCTTTCTGGTGGCTTCTTGTTTCTTTTTCCTTTGATTTTCTCTTTGGTTCGTCTCAAGTATATCAGTTATGGTGGGCAGAATATTTTTTATTTCCAGCGAGAAATCTTTTGAGCTTCAAGACATTAGTGAGGATTTTCACAGATAGGGAAGGAAGTTCCAAGCTTATACATACAGAGTGTACCAAAATTACAACATTCATGGTGGATTCCTAAAGGTAGAAGCATGGCTAGGGGGCAGGAAAGATGCTATTATTATTCCAGAGAATGATTGCAATAAAGGATGGAGTGATATTGCTAACAAAATCATACGATTTCTAGGGAACTATTCTAATCCGCATTACAAGCTAACAGGCAATCAGTCTTTTGTTGACGCTGCAAAGATTTCCTATTGGTATTAAGGTGATTCGAGAGAGCTGTAGGTGGATTCAGGAGATCTGAGAACGCCCAAAGCAAGATCGAAACCAACCATGCAACTGAGTGTTCATTATCTCTCAAAATATCTCATAGGTCGATTCAATGATACTTTCCATCAAAGTCCCAACCTTGAAGCGATATAGAAATGGTTTCATAACAGGTGGAAAAAAATTACAGCAGGTCTCAAGGTCACAGCAATGAACCACAACTTATTCCTCTTTGATTTCCCATCAAAGCAGGAGGCAGCGCGAATCAAAGCGGGTGATTGGTTCTGGAATGGCCGACACCTTTCTCTTGAATGGTGATATCCGGTTGCGGGCTCAAAAATGATCATCAAGCAAGAGGGATCTGGTTCAAGGCTTTTGGCATTCCTATACAAGCATGGTCAATGCCTTTCGCACTATTGGCAGTTTATGTGGAGGCTTCATAACCATTGATGAAGATACGAAGAATAGGAATCATTTACTTTGGGCCAAGATTTGTGTTAAATATACTACCATTAACCTTCCTTGTTTATGCGAACTGGTAGCAGGGGATTGGTGTTATGAAATTTCAATGATCCCAAATGAACATATAGTTTTGAAATTGGCCGGAAATCAGAGCTCCGGTGACCCCTATGTTTCAAGTCTCAAACATCCCAGCTATGATGGGTGACAGCACACTACCCTCGAGCCAACAAATATTAGCTTCAGTCCCATCTAGTAGACAGCAGGTGAGGCAACACGTGACAGACTTTTTCAAATGCCAAATCCCCTGTTCAGGCAGAAAACCTAGAGCAATTGGTGTGGGCCAAGGAATTTACTAAAGGCCCAAATAAAAATCAGTCCAATTATTGGAAAGTTGTTGGGCTATTCACAGACCCAAGCCCAAATGAAAATAGTTTCAACATTCTCTTTGAGGCCCAACCTTCAATTTCGAATCCTTCGGAGACTCCCGACTCTTGCCGACTTTCAACTCCAGTGGTACCAACTATGCCAGTGGTGTCACACCTTCCTTGATGCAGACGATGTAGTTGAGCCAATAATGGATTGTAGAAGCATATGCTTCAGCAGCCCATAATATTTCCCACATCCATTCAGGCAAGTGAATCCGAATCAGATTTCTCTTCTTCCTCTTCTCTCAACAATCTTTTAATGCTCCCATGGTACAACAAAGGCTCTTCTTCAGCGATGGTGCAAGAGCCTACAGTCATTGATACATCAAGGTGGACAAAATTAATTATGGGGAAAGCATACAAAGCTTTTGGGATGAATGTATTTGGCTTCAAACATGAATTATTGGACATCATCCTGAGAATGGAAGAGAGAAGACAATTGCAGCTAAAACAGAAAAGGGCGTCGAATTCTGGGGTAAAGAACAAGAAGAAGGGGGAAATAGCAGTAGGCAGACTGAAATATGGGATAAATTATGGCGGTTTGTTGAAGAAAGTCGGGTAGGCATCACAAAGCTTTCTTTGAATGAAGCTTAAGATTCTAAGTTGGAATGTGAATAGACTGAATGACAAAAAGAAAAAAGGGTACACTTGGCTCGCTGGTGCACAAGTGGAAAATTGATATACTGTGCATCCACGAAACAAAAATTGAAGAATGGACTACTGGTTTATCTAGACAAATCTGGGGTAACAGGTGGGCTGACTGGGCAGAGCTAAAGTCATGCGGTAACAGAGGTGGTATTATAATTTTGTGGGATAAAAGACAATGGAGCTGTTTAGAGGATTCAACAGGGATCCTATTCTTTATCTTGTATATTGGAAAGTGCACAGGAAGAGTTCAATGGTGCTTTATAGGAATTTATGGTCCACATAATAACCTGGAAAGGGCAGAAATGTGGAATGAACTGGCAGCAATTAGAGGAATCTGGAGTGAAAACTGGGTGGTAGGGGTGACTTCAATGTTTGCAGATATGAAAGTGTGAGGCATAATTGTGTCAGAAGATCTAGAGCAATGAGGGGTTTCTCAAAGATTATTCACCATCTAGGTATCATTGACTTACCGTTACAAGGGCCTATTACACTTGGTCCAGGGGTGAAGACTCATATCAGGCACCTAGAATAGACAGATTTCTCATATATCCAAAATGGAATGAATGCTTCGAAGTAGTCAAACAAGTTGCATTACCTAGAGCCTTCTCAGATCATAAGCCTTTTGGAGAATGAAGACTGGGAAACGAATCCTTCTTCAAATTCGAAAATATGTGGTTGCAAGTAGAAGGATTCATGGAGAAAATTGAAGAATGGTGGCAAAGCTATGTCCTAAATGGGAGTCCAAATTACATCCTTACATAAAAGCTAAGGCTTTTGAAGGACATAACCAACAGGAACAAAGAAGTGCTTCGCAAGGTAGAGATCAGGAAAAGCAAGATCTTAGATGAACTATTGGCGCTTGAACAGTTCACTTAATATAGAATCCAAATTTTGGAGGAAAAGAATAAGATGCTAGCACTGAAACTGGAGTTACAACAGATAGCTAATGCAGAAGAAATGTCTTGGAGACAAAAATCTATGTCTTTGGCTCAAAGATTGGGACAAAAACACCAAGTTTTTTCAAAGAATTGCTAATTCCCACAGAAGAAACGATCACGATTGAAAGACTGATGGTGGATTCTGAGATCATAGAGGACAAGGAGCTAATCAAAGGGGAAATTCTTGATTCTTATTGAAAGCTTTATATTGAATCTGAACAATGGAGACCTACAGCCAGACTTGCTGATCTGGCAACCATATCTGAGGGGGACAGGGACTGGTTAGAAAATCCATTTGAAGAACAAGAAGTATTGTCAATAATCAAGGCTTGTGCAACAGACAAAGCCCCAGGGCCAGATGGTTTTATAATGGCTTTTTTTCAGAAGGCTTGGGTGATCACTAAAAATGAGGTAATGGCTACCTAGAATTTTTTTGATCAAAATTGCTATATGGTGAGGTCTTGTAATGCTTCATTTATTGCTCTAATTCCCAAAAGACTGGAGATATTTAACTCGAGGACTACAGACCAATCAGCTTGATTGGTAGTGTATACAAGATAACTACTAAGTTACTCGCTGGGAGGCTTAAAAAGGTGATAGGTGGGCTGGTTTCTGGGCATCAAAATGCCTTCATCAAAGGTAGACAGATTACTGATGCAGTGCTCAATGCAAATGAGGTCCTTGACTGCCAACTAAAGAGTGGAAATCCTGGTATTCTATGCAAGTTTTATGTGGAAAAAGCCTTTGACCAGCTCAACTGGTCCTATCTCTTAACAGTTCTAAAAAAGATGGGCTTTGGTGATAGATGGCTTAGATGGATCAAGTTCTGCATTTCTACAGTCAAATATTCAGTTCTTGTTAACAGAGGACCAGTGGGTTCCTTTTCTCCACAAAAGGGATTGAGACTGGGAGACCCCCTCTCACCTTTTCTCTTTATTCTTGCCATGGAGGGCCTCAGCAAGATGCTTGAAAAGGCATCCGGGGATCTCTCTATCTATATCTCACCTATTATATGCAGACAACACTCTCATTTTCTGCGGGGCAGAGAGGTCTCGAGTCTTATATCTCAATCTCACTCTTCAGTTGTTTGAAGCTCTTTCAGGCTTACTTATCAATATGTCGAAAAGCAAAGTTTATCCTATCAATGATGCACCCAATCTTGATGAATTAGCTGGAATCTTGTCATGTGGCACAGCTAACCTTCCCACTACTTATTTGGGTCTTCCTCTTGGTGCTAAATACAGGGTAATTGAGAAATTTGAGAGGAAGCTAGCCTCTTGACAGAGACAATATCTTTCTATGGGTGGAAGGTTGATGCTTATTAATAGCGAATTGGATGGATTCCTACTCATCAAATGTCTTTAATTCCAGTCCCTAGCAAGGTAGTCAAGCAGCTGGACAAGATCAAGAGAACTTTTCCATGGGAAGGAGGCAGCAAGGACCACAAATTTCACCTAGTTGAGTTGTCAAAGGTCGCTTTGCCTAAACAGTTGGGAGGGTTAGGTATCAGAAATCTCAATATCGATAACAAATGTATGCTCATGAAATGGCTGTGGAGATATTGCCAAGAAGGGAACACTTTATGGAAAGTGGTGGTAAATGCAAATCATGGCTCTCGAGACGACTGGTGCACCAGTTTATCAAGAAGACCACATGGAGTTGGACCATGGAAATACATCAGGAAACTTTGGAATGAATTCTCTCTGAACAGCTCTTTTAAATTGGGAAATGGCTGCAACATTAGGTTCTGGAAAGACAGGTGGTTACGGGGGACTATTCTAATGAACGAATTCCCAGATCTTTATCAAGTAGCTATTGATCAGAATTCCACCATCTCTCAGAATTGGTATGACAACATATAGAAAGGGCCTTTCCCAGTCGGGAATTCCTCATTTGATGAATTTACCTGCTAAACTAGAAGGTTACTCAATAAATCAAGCCATTGCTGATAGCATTAAATGGATGGATGGCCCCTTCTCTGTGAAGGCAGGTTACTCTCATTTTTGCTCCACTAATGAAATCATTGACAAATGGCCATGGAAATATATCTGGAAAGCAAAACTCCCACTGAAGATAGTCTGCTTCAGCTGGATAGCCTTACATGAATCATGTTTGATGCTAGACAACCTCAGTAAAAGAAAGATACAAGTTGTCAACAGATGTTACACGTGCCACCAGCAACCAGAATTCAATAGACATCTTTTTTTACATTGTCCAGTTGCTGCAGACATTTGGTACATGTTCTTTTCCATTTTTAGACTCAGCTGGACTATGCCACATAGTATCGGAGAAACCTATGAATGCCGGTCTCGAATGAAAGCTGACAATTCCATCAGGAAAGTCTGGCGGATGATTCCTGCCTGTATATTTTGGTGTGTTTGGACAGAGAGGAATCACAGATGCTTTGATGGGTTATCAATTCCTCGCCACACTCTTAAAGCTTAATGTCTTTTATGGTTATATAGTTGGCAGAATCTAGCCCCTGTAGATTGCCCTATTAACTTTTTGGATTTTGTCAGCTCCTTTGCTCTAGCTTAACACTATGTACCAAGCTGACGTCTCCTCCCTCGTTTTACTTATTGCATCTTCTTGATGCCTATTAAATAAAATTTCTTACACTTGCAAAAACATTCAGCTTTATAGGAGATTTATAAACGATACTGATGATGTATTGACTTGTTCATAGCAATAGCAGCACTATATTTGAATGTTTTCTGAGGTATAATCTAAAGGAAGATTTCTTTTTGATAGCTGCGTTCTTTTTCTTCGTGTCATCAGGTGTCCAGTTGGAGGGATTTCATGAAGGGCGGGAAGAAGGTAAGTTTAATTTGCTTAGATTGCCATCAATAAATGCGCCACCCCTCATTTGTGATGATCAAGAATAAGGTGTCGGTGGCGAACGTCTTATAATTTAAGTAAACATGATTGGACAAGTCTCATCATGCTTTTTTGCAGGCTAAGAAAGGAGAGATTCGGCCTCCAAAGCTTAAGACAGAAGACCCCAACAAATCTTATGTTCAAAGACCAGTTAAACGAGGTTAACACATGTACTCTGATGGTTTTTTATTGCTTTTATAGTTACGTGAATCTCATTAAAAGCTTGGAACTTGCTTCTCGAGTGTAAGCTTCACGCTTGTATAAAGTTGTATTTGTTGAGAAGCCAATTATCCATCAGACTTCATAGTATGAAATCTGGAGAGGAAAAAGGGGAATAGAGAGAGAGGAGGGTCCTTAACTGCTTAGAGAACGCCTAGATCAGTTCAGGTGTATTTTCAGTGATTGGTGTTTAGTGTAGTAGATAATATAGCAAGAATAGGTGCATATATTGCACAGGGCATATTCCGCTTTTTATTTTCCCCTCTATTTGTCGAGATTGGTATAAGAACATGGAGACGAACGAGAGAAATGTTAAAATCGGGGATCACTTTTGTTTGATCAAAAATTAAATTGATTCTAAAACTTATGCTTCACATAACCCATCACATTTTCTCTGAAAGTCAACTAGATAATGTTATGATGATAGTTTATATAGCAGTAGAATTAACTGTTAAGGGGCGAATTTAACAGAAGGCCCAAAACTGTTGCAGTAGAATGAACGGTTATATTTAAAGCCCAATGAAGCTGGCACGCAATCAACAAAACACGGGTCGCATTATAGCTCAGCAACAACTTACAGATGGAATATGAAAGTCGAAAGATAAATAGTGAATGGCTATAGTTTTCGTATCTAATTTTCTTGTTCATGTGGAAGTATATTTTACAAGGCAGCAACACAATTACACAAAGCAACGACCTCTATGATACATGAACTACAACAGCTCAGGATTATCTATTTCAGAAATCATGTATAGGGGGACTCACTCCTCTTTTACCGCAGACAAAAATGATGACACACCTAAACGACGAAAAGAATATGTAGAACTAACAAAGAGAATCAAATATAATAAAAACCAGCACTACCCGCCCATGAGAATGATCAAAACTTTAAATCCGTCTACCTGCTTGTGGCTCAACATACACTTGTATCGAAAACCCCATCTGCTCTCCATCAAGATGAATAGACCCATGCGCCTGCAACCTCCAATATCTAAATCCGACTTCCTGAAGACCTTTCCGTGGAAGAATTACAACGTGCCTCGGGCCCGAGGATAAGTATCTGCATTGAACTCTCTGATTTGGTGACCGGCTACGTACATATCACTGGAAATCGGACATGTTAGCATGAGCCTGGAAGTATAGCAAAACAATCGCACTATAATCTAAGTCCAAGCGAGAGAACCTCGATCGGTGGCTACTTGCGGACGTCCTCTAGTTGGTGTAGGCGGTCTGTTGGCATTTAGCTCCTATTCCAAAAATTGTAAGCAAGATTAAACATCGAAAAAAATTGTGGGTCGAAAAAAGTTGTGGGTTGAAAGAGAGATATCTGGTAATAACAAACCTGCATCCAAGTGTCTTCTATATGCCGCTCAGGTGAAGTTTCAGGAGAGGAAACTGCCGGTGGCAGCGGGTGAATAAGTTTTGGAACCACAACAAGATCTCTACCCAATACCAAGATAGCACCAGCATTATTTGCAGTACCTGTATAAAGGGAAAATATATAGATATGTATTTTGCATAAATATAAAAAGCATATCTAAGAAGTAGAAAACATCGAAAATTTGCATTATCATACCACAATAATTAGTGGCTGAGAAAAGCGTGATTAAATGTCCCTGAGCAAATCGTTCAAACCCATCCATCACACATTCATGTGCTCGGACTATCAGTTGAAGATCATTGTTGTTGCAGAATTCCATCACACGATCAGGCTGCATGGATGCAAGTGCCTACATTAGTTCAACAGGAAATGCTAGGAAACTACAACCAACCAAACACTAGAGATATCTAATATTGAAGCACCACAAAAACTTTAGTGCCGAAAAATGTCCCCAAGTCAAAAAGATGGAATGGCTGCAATTGCACAAAACAAACTCAACAAAATGACAGCCCATAGAATGTCAAAAGTGAAAAAGCAGGGCGGATGTTGCAAAATCTGGACTCTTTTGTTTTTGAAATATCATCTCTCCTGTACTGGCCCCTTTTAAGTTAACTCCAGTTAACTGATAAGAATATAGCAGCTTCCCAGATATAAGAGGTAAATAAATTGAGCCAGCATCCACAGTGATAGGATGTTGCATTTGGTCTTGTATTTAGAGAGGAAAATGCCTCCTCAAAAGTGATTATGAAATTATTACTCACCCCAAAAGTTACCAACCCTGGACCTCTTGCATTTGGTCTTAATCCTTCAACACTATCATTTTCTGTAGGATCAGACCTAGAAGCACACACCGGTATGAGAAAATATGAGGATGTCAAAGTCAATGAAGGAAACATAAGAGAAGACAGAGACTAACCACAATAAATCCATAAGAACAATTGAGCCAGCATCCATAGTGATAGGGCGTTGGATATTTTCTATTTGTTCAACATGATTAATTGACCTTCCAATTCCACCATGCATACAGATTATCTTTTTCTCGATTAATGCTGCCAGAGGAAGCCAGTTGAACAATCTATTAAATCGATGCCATGCCCAAATTCCATCTCGCTCACCCTGTTGCATAAATAGACATCAGCGTCTAGCTTGAACAGCAAGGACAGGCTTCACCCAGTAAATCATAACATACCATGCGTTCAATGCACTCTATTCGGAAGCCGAAAAGCGCATTAATATCTGCAGCTTCATGGTTCCCACGAATTAGATGTACATTGAGGGGATACTCAACCTAAAGCATTAATATGATCATCAAAATCACAGGGAAACTCAGAATGTGAAAGCATAGCAAACATCAAAATATAAGAGGTACATCTAAAGCAAGAAGAAGAGTTAGACACGAGGTACCTTTAAAGCAAGAAGAAGAGTCATTGTTTCCAAACTGTGCTGGCCCCTATCGACATAATCTCCTAAGAAGAGATAGTCAATATACCTGATGGTCACTTACAAAAATTAGAATCAAAACTAATAGAGCAATCCAAAAAATTGGTAGAAGTCTGGAGGAGTCAGAATGACAGGAGAAACAACAAATAGACATCAACAAAATATTGTGACACATTTTCTAAGTAAGTCTAGGAAGTAATTTCGTTAATGATTAATAACAAGCTTTCACAAAGCTTAGTTTAGCGAATGGAAAAGGCAAAAGATTCACTTTCATTTTCAATAATAGTGTTGTCCCGCAAAATCAATAACAGCATTTTGATAACCCTACTGAGACACCAGACAGTTACCCGCTTTCAATCAAAATATCCATTCAAAGCAAAAATGAGGATAGTATAGAAATACTGCAATCCAGGGAACTTAAGACTGTCAAAAGGACACCTTGGACAGAAAATAAAACAACCACAAGCAAGATTGAGCCAAGGGACTTACGATATATCCCCAGCGGTCGATGGGGAACCATACTCATCGAAAAGACGCATAAGATCTCCAAATTGCCCATGCAAATCACCAAATATCTTAATAGGTGCCCTAAGCTGTATAACACTAGGTTCACTCGCAAATATCCTTTCAGCACTGTCACAAAGATCAGCTATCTCATTGCAGTCCAAGAAAAACTGTCGTCGAACAGGTGGCTTCCAGCCACGAGGCTTCAGAAGATGGGAAATCACCTAAGACAGTAAGGAAAATAAATGATATAACAAAAGAATGCAGCTATTCTTCTTTGTACAATATTACAACTTAAGCTATAATGCTGCTGACTGTTACAATTTCTGCAGAGTAGGAAAGTCTTTTTGCATGAGTGTTCAGAAAACTTATGGGCCTGATTGAATTAAAGTAGACAGTCCAGCTATATCAGATCCCCACCTCCTTTTCTCTCCCCCTACCTCTAGCTCACTTAAGTACAAGGTCACAACATATAAACAAGGAAATACAAATATTACTCTCTTTCATCCCTTCAAAGTACTGTTATACACTTCTACTCTCCAGTTCTTTATTCAACTTCTTAGAGACCTATAGTTCCATAGCTGGAACCAAATTCCCTTAAATGAAGCAAAAAATAAAAATAAAAAATAAAAAAATAAATTGCTGCTTGTAAACTTTCCCATTGGATTTTTCTTGTTTCCTCACTTCATGCTTCAACTTTGAATTGGTGTATTGCCCTGCCCTACTTTCGGTCTCTAACCAAGGTGAGATTTCAACATCAGCATTCTTGAAGAAATTATTGGCAAAAGCGAGAGATAAAGGGAGTGTTGAGGACATGAAACCTCAAATGGCACATGAAAAAAGTCACCAAACAACTATCTTCCTCCTGCTATAGAGCTATGTGGCAAGGGGGACAACCAAATTGACCGTTTTACTATCTAGCTGTTAAACATGGCCCTAGATACCCCCCCCCCCCAAAAAAAAAAGAAAAAGAGACAAGAAAAATATATTGGATTTAAGTAATTCAGCTACTTATTTAGCATAAGTTATGCACTATTTCCCCCATAGGATTTTGAAGTTTCAGTGCAACCTACTACAAGCACTTTACCCTTTTTAACTTTCATGAATAAAACAACAGATAAATAATGGTAAGCCACATTGTGGTACGTAATCAGGCCATTTTTCTAGAAACAAATCATTGCACCTTTTTAGGAACACTGTTGATGGACATTTGACGATCCAATAATTTCCTTGCTGCTGTTGCATTTTCTGGGGTTCCGTAACTAACACGCCTGCCTTCGTTTTCAAACTGATCAATTGAAAGCTGCCGGACCATGCCACCAAGAGCACCACCAGTCTCTGCAGCTATAACCACCTTCAATGAATTAAGACACATCATCAGTCAACATATGAGCAAAAAAGACCAACACATAGTATTAAGGATCTGAACACTGACAGCACGGTGATGTAGCCGGACTCCAGCTGGAGCAGAATTATTTGATAAGGCAGAATCAGGCTTGATTAGACTAGACGCCGGTTTCCCACTTGGCGTTGCCTCTGCTCCACGGTCCCTATCTGGAAGTTCAACTTCCCCATTACCTTGTTGTCGAGCTTTTGCAGCTGCTAATGTAGCAGTAATAGCCTCAGCTTCTGCAGCAGAAGCCTCCACTAAATACTCAACACCTTTGATAAGTCTCCTGCAAACATAACAAGCCACAAGATATATTTTTTAGAAACTAATCATGCATTAACAAAACACAGACAGCAGATGCTGTTATTCCTATGCAACTGCAAACTCACCTCGGTCCTTGAAGCGTCGCATTTTCAGTGCTTATATCGGAATGCATATCACCATTTACAGGGGGAGCAACAGGAGTTCCCAGTACAACAGAGCCATCATTAACTGCTTCAGGGTCTGTTTGCCTTGTTCTTTCATCACCAAACCCATACCTTCCTGTTATCCTCCCCGCTTGTACGTTAACTGCAGCAGCTGCAGCTGCAGCATGTGAAGCTGCACTAGTTGTTTCAGCAGCGGCCAAGTCTTCAGCGACAAGCAAGTCGTCTAGCAGTACCCCTGCAATGGGCAACCAAAAAACAGCAGGATTAAACTTGTTGCAGAAACTGGGAAGTGATCTGAACAACTTCTCTCAAGATCATATTTCACTACACTTTATTTTCTTTACAGTTGGAAACATGCAACTAATACATTTGACATTATCTATGATTTACACATCTGACGGAGTATTTAGCTACCTATACTTTGGAAAGTTAAACGAATGCATAATTTGCATGAAGAATAGACCAAGCCAACAACATTTCTAACATGATAGCAGCTAAATATTACTTAATCTTCAATTAAGGATGTCTACTCATTGATCATTGAAGAAAAAATCCATATAGGGATAGTAATTAGTTGGGGTTGAGTTTAATCATGATGGTACGTTTATGTTAGGTCAATTTCTCGTTAGGAGTCTTTTAGCCTTGTTAGAGATATATATGTCATTGAAAAATGTACATAACTTATAGAGCTAGCGAACCTAATTTTTTAAATAGAGAACCTTGTTTTTAAAATTCTGTATTGAGACAGGTCTAAATGGAGCAACATGGAAAGTTAGGATTCATATAGCTGCTCCCAATTAGCTTGGGATTGAGTAGTTGTTGTTGTTGTTGCTTGTATAATTATGTATGTCTACAGGATTCACATTACAACTACAAACAGCCACAGAAACCAGCATATTATTTAACCGGAAAGAGGAATGCCCCTTGTGCAAACCTATTATTCTAACATGCTATATGCATACTAAAGAACAGGATTAAGCTGTCTGAAGACGAAGAAAGATCAGCTAGTTACTTTACAATTCTAAAGAAAAGTAAGAATGGTTGTCATCTGAAAATCAAACTGAAAAGCAAATATAAGAATGTTGATTGATGTCTTAGACTTACCGCCACGCAGACCACCATAAATAAATATCAAGTCACCAACAGCAGCAGCTGCATGTCTACAACGTCTGGTCAATTCAACTGCAGCATCTCCACCAGCTGCATCTGCACTGTATCTGCCAGTTCTAGGACTAGTGACAACAGATGTTGTGTCACACCACACTCCTGCAGCTGTATCAAGAACTGCCAAAAGATGGGGAGGTAACCATGATAGTGAGGGATGAACATAACAGTTAACCGGTGTGTCAAAATAAAGGAGTCAAACAAACAGCAATCTCCACTATGTATTACCAAAAGTAAATAAAATACCTGCTATACTGGATGAGTCCTCCACCATGCGGCCACCACCAAGTGCCCCTCCAGATACATGGAGCCGAGCATTAACAAAAACCTATAATTCCAGATCATAACTGATAAATACCAAAAGAAGATCCATCTGAAAAGATGCAATTAATAAAAGGAATGATGCAAACACTTACAGCAGCATGTTGATACCTAGGGGATGGTGACACACCAGGAGCAATGGCCCATTCCCAGCGCCCATCTCTATGCTTGGCAAGTCCATATGCGCTGGCCAGTGGCTGTGGATCAACAAGGCGGTGGGAGAAGTATAAGTACAATCAACCAATAAGCACGAGAGCACACAAGGAAGTAACAATGTAACAGCTCGGAGTCCCCATACAATGATCAATTACACCAAGAGAGAAAAAAATAGCACACAAGAAACAGAACTCTTGAGTTCATCACTTATGTTACATGGATCTTCAAATCTGTTTTGACGAACCCATGTCAAATGGGTGTAGCATAGGTGTGGGTACTCCATTGAAATATACACACACTATAGGTCACTTACGCAACCACAGCAGATACATAATCATACACTCACAACAAAAAAATTATCTGCATGTTTGCGCTAGAATCACCAGACTCTTTTCAGTAACCAAAACTATTATGAAGCACTATCAGTCAATTTTTTTATCAGTACACTCTCGGTCAAATTGTTTTTTTTTAAATCTCACTTTCAGTTAAACTGTCAACATGAACTTCTATGTAAATCTGGCCAAAGCTAATGCACAAGTCAACAAAGTTCACAGTAGGCAATGAAATGCACACCCAACTAAACTACAGTTTTCTGGAGTACCATCCAGCCAAGCTGCATATACTTCCTCAACATCAAGCCCCAAAGGTCCATTGTTCATTAACCACAAATCAGCTCCGTATATTATTGTTAGGTTTAAGTGGATGAAGCTCAACACAGCATCATCTTTCACTGACAATTTCTTGGGCATAGAGATCCAGAAAAGACAGTTGAGAAGTCTGTAAATTTATAAGCGAGTGCGCAAAAGACTATAGAAAAAATAGGTTGAAGTATCTAAAAGACGTGATCTGTTAAAAAGATATCACGTCGAAATTGGAATGGCTAAACACAGACTTCGCCAAAATACAAATCATGGAAATCTCTCTTTTCACTCTTATGTCCCTTGTTCTTTTATAACCGAAAAAAAAAAGGAGTGGGAGAAAAAGATGATTTGCATTTTTAAGCTTAAGTTAGAAGAAAATGTCTTTAGAAATGAAGTCTAATGTCTGTGCCTAGAAGCATACAGAAAGCTTTAGCTTTTGCTGGAACAGAGATGGCAATCTGTCAGGACACGGAGAGATAGAAGATTGTCCCAGCTTGCATATGGTGGACAATTTGGAAGGAGAGAAACCAGAGATGCTTTGAAGACGAGAGCAATCCATACCAGAAGATAAAGATGAACTGTTTAGTACTTTTTACTTTTGGTGTATTCATGAACACCCTCAAGAAGCAGAGTATATCCATAGTGTTTCAGGCTGTTTATGAGTTGATAGGTGGTAGTTTTGCCCATTTTGACTACTACATGTAATTATTACTGGACTATTCTCCTGGAATAGTCATATGTTACCTGTTCAACAAAAAAAGATATCTAGTCTAAGGAGGCAGAGTATAATTTATAAAAAACAAATAAAACTAGAGGTCAAATTTTTATAAGATTTTCCATTACATGTTGCAAAGCAGTTAAGGTAGGACTGTCTACACTCCTCTAGTTACTACCACACTTCCCCTTATTTTATGGACCACTTAACCCTCTTTTTGGTCCTCTCTCCCCTTTCTTAACTAGCTTTGCTGTAAACCAGATAGAGACAACAACATTGACAAATGTAGCTACAACCAATAAAATATAAACAATGCTCTAGATCAAATCAGCTTTCTCTTCAACAAATAAATCAATCATAGATATCTCAACATCTTGATCAAAATTCATATGAAATGTCATACTTAATGTTATTCATGCATTTTATGTATCCCTAAAGTGTCGCTCCAACCTTATCGAAAGGAGTCAATAACACTTACGAGGTCAATTGTAAAAACTGTACTCAACCCTCTGTGAGCATTGTTGTTGACATTTAATGCCTGGTGGTGGTGAGACGTCCTAGGTTGCAGTCACTTCCATCTCACTGCTTTTGTTGGTGAGCCACCCTTCCTACCGCAGGTACTAGATCATGGGATTATAGTCATATTTGGAGAGCTGATAAAGCTTTTCCGGTGCCATCACTTATGTACGTCCTTAGAAGTTCCATGACATACATTATGCGAGGCCTAGTTGCGTGCATGAGACATTGTTATTGGTTTTGTTTTGATGAGTAGTAAACATATTTATTCCTCATATCATCTTAAAGTTTTTCCACTTATGTTCATTTTATAATTAGGATTTGAATGTTTTATTGAATCATATTATCGTATAATTCATTGAATGGGTATAAAATCATTTTGGATCTCTAGGTACTAGTTAACGGTTAGGTGATATCCTAAATCAGAACATGACAGCAGGGCGAACGGAAGGCTGGCACAGGGAAAATGTTTTCCCAGCAGAGGTTTGGGCAGATGGGCAGGTCAGGGTGAGCAAGGTGGCAAGGCAATGGAGCCCAGGCAGGGTACGGATCAAGAAGGAGCATGCTAGAGATTGTAGAAATATGCAGAGTGCAATCACAATAGTGAGATACGGGTAGAGAGGAAGGTGAGAGGACATGACATACAGCTGATGCAATAGGAAATGCACCATTATCCATACAAATAATAAAGGTGTATATTTAATAAAATGGGAAAGATGAAGGAGCTCCACCAAGTTTTATCCATTAAGTGATTAACAACTACTAGGTAAATGAAATAGGAAAAGGGAAGGACCACCAATGGGGGTAATCAATTTGGGTGCGCTATAGACATAATTAAGTCAACAAGGTGTCCCTCTAAGATTCTTTTTTTCAAATTCAATTCTCAATGCAACCTATCATATAAAAAAAAGAAGCTTTCACACGCTTGGCCTATGAAAAACAAATGTTTGTCTCACACGTGAGGGGGCATAAAAATCAAAAGTAAATGAATAAAAGAGACCCTTCTCTAACAGCAAAACTTTTAGATGAGGTGATTCACATAATAAAAAAAGAGAACGACTCTACGTGAGGAAGTGGAAATAGAAGAGGAGTGAAATAAGGAGATAGGGCTGAGATAAAGAGAGCAGCATTTGTTCTAGAAAGAGAGCAAACTTTCTAGTGAGATATCCTTCTAAGTGCAAGTAAAAAAATGGTAATGATAAAAAACAAGGAACAAGTAAAACTGCATAAAAACCCATCCATTTTTCTAATTGCATCAGAAAACATGCTTCACTGACCACACTATTGGCATCCCTCCCTCCACAAAGCAGAAGAAGACCATCCGATCTAGCACTTGCAGTTGCATACCTAGCCAAGTAACAAGAGCAGATTAGGATTTCATTACTTTACTGGACTGTTGGACCAGATTAGGGTCACAAGATTTTATCTTCAGTCAGACATCATCAGAGGATACTAGAGACTATACACAGAAAATTAAGAAAAAGATGAAGATGGAAATGTGTAAAATGTTTTCACAAACACTTGGGAGCTTCAGTTCAACAAACAGTACAGTAAACCTTTTGCTCAAGAAAATTTAGAAATTCTGAAATTATAAGAAACCAACATATGCTCAATCTGCCACAACTGCTCATCAAATAACCATCTTCCAGATAAGAAAAGAATCTATTCCTGCTGCTTGAGCCAATGTTTGTCATGTTTTCTTTTATAAAAGCGGTGGTATCCAGGCCACCGCACGTGCACTCAGCTAATCCATGGACAGCCTGTTATACAAGCACACATGATGAGTAGACCCACCACACATGACTTGGGCAATTAGGCTCAAGCTAAGTGTAAAGCTGGATTTGAACCTGGGATATCCATATTGTTATCCTTATGCCTCTATCACTCAACCTCCCCTAGGAGATGAGGCAAGGTAGGCCATCTTCTTTGTTTCGCAAATTGTTAATTTTCTTCTAGATCAGTGAAAAACTTATAAGAAACATCATCAGAAGCAAGAAACTTGTTTTTTTTTATGATATCGAGAATTTGAATCTTTACTTCATCCTTAAAAGCACCCATCAGAAAAAGAAGCTCCACTAATAATGTATGAAAACAGAAAAGTAGGTGCAAGAAATATGTTATTCTAGAGAGATAGCAACTCCATCAGTAGAACGTACCACTGAGGTGCATAATTCAGTCAGTCAACCATCAATTGGTGGCAATAGGAAATGATCGTTCTTAATTCTGAGTGTCCTTGTGAAATTTCATGTTTTAGTTCCCTAAAGCCAGACCATGGCCGTATTTTAGTCATATCTATCTCTTCAAAAATAAGGACTAATCAATGGTGATGCTGATATTAATAATTCAGCAAAGCTTGTGTGTCTTTAATGAAATAGTCTATGCGGCATGGTTTTCTCAACTAGGCTTCAACACAATAACATCCACTACTACCTCGAAAAAACATCATATTTTTCGAGCGCCTCTTATGTTTAGTCATAATTTGTTGGATTTTCCTGCATACAAGATGTAAACAGAATCCTATGCAAATAACACAATTCTCTACCAAGAGAATTAGTCAGCAAAGTCACATGCACTGCAATATGTTAAAAAATAAAAGATAAAAACAAAAAGATTCCACTAATTCTTCGATTGACATGAACAAACAAAACTTCAAGTTCTTCACCGTGTAATGAAGCACATAAATTTCAGAAGCAAAATGAATAGAGTCAAAGTAACGACAAAATAGTGAAAGACATGTAATGAGGAATTAAAGTACACATCCTCAAGAAAGAGATCATGAAATTTACATGCAAGGAGGTGGACCATCACCCTCAGGTTCCAATTTGCGCCATTCATATGGCTTGGCAGCTGTGTCCAAAGCCCAAACATCTGCTAGAGGTCGCTTTCCTGAAAATAATGGATCAAATTTTATTTATTTGTATATTATTGCTTAAATAAAAGCGAGGAGGCCTCTTCATGAGACTGACCATCATTTCCACCGATAGACATGAGATATCTTTGCCCTACCAAAGCCATGACATGGCCATAACGTGGCCCTGGACCAGGTCCTTGGACCACAACCCTAAAAAGATCAGAATTATTTCAGTAGCTGATCAGCGCACTTCACCAGCATACACCACATTTTTTTTAACTAAGTCACTACTTTAACTGCTAGATGCTAACCTGTGCCATCGCGGGCGTTGTTGTGTAAGGTCCAGAACATGAAGATCCTCAGCTGACAATCCAGCTGGACCAATTCCACCCTGGGATGGATAACATAGAACATTCTTAACTAGCTGAAGTAGATAATCATGCACGAAGCAAATGAAATGCTTTCAGTTTATACCAACCTGAATAACAACCATAGTTCCAACGGCGGTAGCAACATGAGCAGCCCTTGGTGTGGGTGGCTCTCCTATTGGAGTCATCCTGTGATTATTAAGAATCAGGCACATACTTTATCCATTCTAAGTAAACAACAAATCAGAATGTAGAATAGCCACTTACCTAGACCATTTATTTGTCAAAACATCATAGCAGTGCACATCAGCAGTTGCCCCTGCTAAACCTGCAATTAAGACCTCTTCTATCAATTGATTATTCTGCACAAATTAAAATTAAATTTATCTTGTTTCAGCATAGACATAGTATTCAGAGGTTTTTGAGACCAATAAATGTCACTTCACTCGTTGCATTTAATCTACACAACTGGAAAGTATTACCATATTCTCATCAAATCCAAAAATTGCCCATGGACTGCCCAGACAAAAAAGGGCTGTCAAGTTGTCGATAATTAGGAGAATTGGAGGAAACGTACGAATTCCAGCACTTCCAGCAGAAGAAGGAGTCCCTGAAGCAGCAGAATTCCCCTCAAGCGCAGTTGCACCACCAAAGAGAATAAGCCTAGGACCAATATAATTGGGGCTGCCTTCCTCTCCAACAGCCGGAACAGCCGTTAACGTATGCCCACACCTTGACCCTGGACCATCCTCCTTCTTCTCCATAACTGCGTGCACCACAGAGTACGTTGGAGCACACCTCGGCCCCGACACCGGAGAACTGCCCCGATGCTGCTGAGAAGTTGCCGGCTGCTGCCCATTCTTAGGAGCCTCCGGCGGAGATCCTCCGGGTGATGAATGGCCGTTTAGATGCTCCGACGACGCGCCGCTATTCTGATGGTGATCGGATTCCGATGACATCGTTGAATCAACATCCATATCCTTCAACTTGAAACCCTAGATTCCTAAGCTTATCGGTGCTCCAATTTGCAATCATAGGCATTTCGGATCGCCATTTTCAATCCAATTCAAACCACAAAAATGTCGAAAATCACAATTCCCAGTCCCTAGATCCTCTGATTCAAATACATCCAAATTTTCCGAGAAAATTACATACCAAAATATTCCGAAAATTACAGACCAAAAGAGAGAAAATTCTAGGTTTTTCCTTCTCTCTCTCTTCTTCTGGAAAAAGCTTCAAGGCGGTCGAGGAATACAATAGCAGGATCAATCCGAACACTTGCTCTCTCTAAAAATCCTTCTCTGTCCAATCCTCCATCACCCGTTTTCTCTCTCTACACGTATTTATATGTATGTATATCCGCACATATAGATATATCTGTATCTACAGATTCATACGTATTTTTCTGCGGATAGATACTTTCTATGTCTCTCTCATCTGTGTGAATGGCTAAGAAAAAATATGACCACGGTCGACTTTATTTTTTCACCTCCCGAGGTACAAGTCCTGAAGCATGATTTATCCTTGGTTCTCGCAGATAGTACAAGTAGTAAAGCATGGAGTACAGCAGTTTTGTTTAGACATTCCGATTCTCTTTTGCCAAGGGGAGGATAACCGGGTTCCGATTTCAACGGAAGCGGTGCCCTCGCTGCTTGGGTGAAAAAGAAGGACTTAGTGAGACGCGCAGGGGCGGCGCGTGTGGGAGGTGTATGAAACTGATTCAGCCTGACAAATACATATGGGATGAGAGCTGGCTTTGGCTTAAGATAGTATTGCATGATTGGTTAAGAATCATTATTAAATTATTGAGTTCCATTTATTATTAGTTTTTATACTTCTTATTTTTCGAGTAGTATCCTAAGAATTTTCATTGTGCCTCAAATTCTCAACCCATCCATGGGTGATAAAAATGTTAAATTTTACTTATCGTATAAAAAATTTAAAAAATAATGATAAGTTTCTTTTTTAATCTAAAAAGTGTTAATGAGTGAAATTTGATAAATTTATAAATTTATCGAAACATCTTTTCAGTTTATAAAATTTATGTGAGAGGATTATTTAAAATAATTTAGACATATCGTGCTGTTGACATATGCATTGATTTATTAGTAAATTAACAGTGAATGAAGATATTAAAAGACAACGAAATAAATTTAAAATCATATTAAAAATGATTTTCTCAAAGAATCTACCTTTTTTTTGTAATTAAAATAGATGTAGCTAAAAATAAGACATATTAAAAAAATCATATAAATGATATTTATTCGTAGAGAATATATCTTAGCCTGATTGTACATTAATTTTAGATCCATTGCATTTCTAGAAATACTTTATCCTATCTTTAGTTATATGTCAATAATATAGAAGAATTTTATTATTATTATGATTATTATTATTATTATTATTATTATTATTATTATTTTATTTAATTTTTAGTTTTATTTTTATTTGATATGATGACAGAACTTAAATAAAGATATTTGATCCGAGGATTCATGCCGTTCAAATCAAATAGTCCTCACTGAGTAAAATATAATGATGGTGGAAATATATAAGTATTCAGTACAATGGTGTATAAATTACTAAATTAAAGGAAAACATATTAAATTAAAAATCTTGAATTCAAAGTCTTAAGTATGCAAGAAGGCGAAGCTAAAACATTTGATACTTGTGGATGAGTTGATGCTTTTTTTGTAAAGGATTGAGAAGTCAGTAATCAGAGTTATGGAAGCTATACAACACTTAAGTGCAGTCACGGGTCGAGTTGCAAACATGGAGAAATTTAGTCTTTACATGGCAGGGTCAATGACAACTTAAAGGAGCAATTATTGGCAGCAACTAATTTTATTGTGGGGACTTATCCAATCAGGTACCTAGGGCTACCTCTATCACCTATGAAGTGGCATAAACTTGAATTCCTTCAATTAATTGTCAAGATAACTTCAGGGATATCTATCGCCTATTCCAAGAAATTGTCATATGCAAGAAGGCTGCAAGTGATAAATTCAGTCTTATTTCCTGTCCACAATTTTCGGGGTGCAGTATTTATACTACCACAAATTAAAGTGTCTTGAAAGAGGTGGACAAAGTTTGTAGAAGCTATCTATGGGGAAGCAGTGAGGAAAAGAAGAAGTTACCACTATTAGCATGGGATAAGGCTTGTTTTCCAAAGAAATTTGGTGGACTCAACATTAAAGGATCTAGCAAATGAAATGTGGCTCTGGTGGGGAAACTGTTATGATAGTTGGTGGAGAAGAAGACCTATGGGTGAAGTGGGTGCATGGGATTTATATGAAAAATGATATTAATATCTGGATGCATAAACCATTTCTAGATTCAAGCCGGTATTGGAGGAAACTTAATCCATTGAAACAGGACATGAGAGGCTGGTATAACCATGGCAAGTATAAACTCAGAGTGGGAGGCACCTATTCTATTACTAGAACTTATAATGAAATATTGAGCATCCCTAGTAAGCTTGAAAATGCTGAACTGGTTTGGAGTACTATATCACAGTCTAAGCACAGATTTGTAGTGTGGCTTGCTACTCAAGGAAGACTGCTGACCAAGGATAGACTCAGGGAGACTGAATATTCCAGTTGTCTAGCCAAGTAATGGAGACCCATAGAAACCTATTTGTTGATTATGAATGGATCACAAAGGTAAGGAATGCACTAGTGTTGCAGTGGGCTGGAATACAACTACAAGCTGCAGATGTGATGCAAATGCTGACAAACATAAATAGAAAACACTGGAAACAGGCAAAAAAGGGAATTATGGCTGCTATTTTGGGAGCTAGGATTTACCATACAAGGAGAGCTTGAAATGGGAAGGAATTTAGAGGAGTAACTGTAAATACTGAATTCATGATAGTGAATATTAAGAAGGAGGCTATTGTTAAAATAAAGCTGCTAGAAAAGTCAAAGAAATTACATAAATATGAAACTTTATTCAGAAGTTAATTTGTAATTAACATGTTTAGAGGCCTAATTCTTTTGACAACCTTCCGGTCAATTCGGTCAGGTGCTCTGTTAAACGTATTTTTACCTGTTTTGTTTAGTAATAATAATATTGGCAAATATTATAAAAATAATAATTTTAATAATATATAAATTTAAATTAATTAAATTTTAATATAAATACTAAACATTGATAAATTCTTTTCTTAAAAAGAATGCTCGAGAAGAGGCAAGAGGGAAGGGGACACTGATATATGTAAATGGGACATGTGACGTGGACGTTATCTAATTTTATCCAAATGGCGAAAGGTAATGTAAGAGTTAACATTGAATTACACCCGTCGACCCTACAAGTGTTTATGTTTATCGAATGCTCCATTATCCACTCCATGGTTTAAAAGGACAAAGAAATAAAGTTAAACACTTGTATATTCGTCTTTAAAAAGAACAGTTTGAGAAAAAAACAAAATAAGAAAAAGGACAGTTTGCTAGTAAGATTGCACTTTCATATAGGTTCTGATTTGTTTACAAAGCTTTTCACCTTTTGTTAACATGGTTAATATTTTCAATTAGAAAGAGATATTTCCAGTCACTACGTCACATAGCAAACTAAACAAGTATAATTTTATCACTTACGTTGTTGTGAAGTTCATTTTTTTTTAATGTAGCACTTCTTTTTTAAAACACATTTAACAAACTTCTTTGAAGTTCTTTTTTTTATTTATAACCAAAAAAGCTATTAGAGACATTGATACACGGTTCAAATTTTTATTATCATTCAAAATTTTATGAATAATAAGTTTATCTCTTTCTATCTTTTTCCACTTAAATGTCAAATTTGTCTGAGTTGAAACTCGTGGCTTGTGTCTCTTACGCTTTTGTCACTAAACCAAAACCTAGAGGAAATTGCATCACAGTATTTTTTCTGTTCATAAAGTGAGTATTTTATCCTGACTTATAGTAAAGAGGATATTCCTTCACCCCCACCCCTCACTAGAATTGCCACAAAAAGCAACCCAAAATATAGCAATTTAGAATCACGGTCAAGAAAACAGGACACGAGGGAGTTCTATTGTTGCAAATTAGCGTCATATTCAGGTGTAAAGCTTGTTAAGTTACTTGATTAGTTGATTATAGTGTTTTAGATTGGGCGCAGTAAAATATAAGTGAGATTACAAATGGGATGGCTCTAATTCAGTGATCACCCTACTTGCGTACTTTATCTTATAATGGTGACTAAAACCATGAGATGCCTACTACACCCAACAAATATGAAACCCTTATGGTTCTCAAGCCATTAACCATAACGCCGCACCATTTGGTGCTTACCATAGTTGATATTTGTAAAGTGATAATATGATGGTTGTTATTTGATATTGCTGCAACTACAGTTAGTTCAGTATTACCATATAATTTGAAATAGAAAAAGAGATCATTTATTGGAATAACCTACAACCGAAGTAAAGAAAATGCTTAGCTGTGGAAGAAAGGAGGGAAAAGAGGCGAAATATTGGAGAGAACAACATGGATTTAGCCCTTTCTTTATTTGCTTAAGGCTCACTCCACCATTTTTTTATGCACCATTTAACAACATTCACAATAACAACCCTCTGATCATCCACTCATGATTCACCCAAATATTCTTGGTATATATGTACAAGAGGAACACACACAACACATCCAAGGGAAGAGCCTAACGGCATCCTCTCCTCAACCCCACGAGCTACACCTAGAAATTTTACCAAATAGAGAACCTCCCGGTATGGAGCTTTTTAACTCTTTAGTCCAGCCAGTGGAATATTAAAAACACCTACATTAAAAATTAAAAAAATCACCAAATTACACCTCAATATTACTTCTTGACTATTGCCTGCTTTTTGTTGCTTTCTTTGAAAGCTCCTTTAAAGCTTTGAGTTGGATCCCTTTTGGGGTAACTTGAGCTGAGGGCATTCTTTTTGACAAACCCTTCAAGACCCTCATTCCCACATGGTACTCCAAGATGCGTCCTTTCTCTACACAACATCACAATATGCATTAGATTTCTCCTCTTCATCACTTGCTGTAAACAAAAACAAATAAGAACAGCACATGATTCAGTTCAATCACATCAGATCCCAACTCAACAATCACCAATTCACCAAAGCAGTTGTCATATTTTTAGCTTCATTCACACGTAGATTTTAATGTTTTACACCAAAAACCCAACCCTTTTTATAAGAAAAGTGACCATAGTTTGTTTCTTAGTGATGATTGAGACATCTGGTCCAACTTTTCCCAATCCAAATCCACAAGTATCAACTACAAATGCCATAATTTACCTACTATCTTCTTTACATAAGACCAAATTTTCTTGTTGTTCTTTCTTTTGTCTTTTGGGAGATTTTCCATTCTGCCGCCAGAAAGAGACCAAAGAAGACATAAAAGTTGTGTCCAAATTCAACAATCAAATACTAATTCAATGTGGGACTCTTTCTTTTGGTTGTAATTCAAGACTTACGAAGGTAATGGTGAATAAAATTTTCAAGACTTTCTACCATATCTAGAAGAGTTGGATCATAGAAAGTATAAAGAAAATGGTTACACATAAAAGTTCACAATCACTAAGTACTCTCCTTAAGACTGTTAAAATAGTTTAAGAGAAGTTCATGTAAAATTCGTGAAAACATAACTATCTTCACATTTGAAAGGCTCCAATTCACCTAAAAAGCTTAGATATTTATATATCTAGCCTAGTTAGATTCTAAAAATGTCCCATCACCATAAAAGGGAAAAAGAAACCACCTTGAAGAGATTCACCACTCAAATTGTCAACACTACGACTATGTTAAGCTAACTCTACTCCAGCAATATTACTAGTAATACTTTCTAAAATACTATATCAGCCGTCCATCAGAGATCACCAAATCTACCAAGTAAACTCAGCAAAACTCAACCGAAAAAAAAGCCCCAAAAAAGAATGGAGAAAACTTACCAAGTAAAAGAAATTTTAGTCCTTAAAAATGACGGAATCAGCCATTTCCATCAACGGTTCCAAGCAATCCGGCGAGAATTTCCTTGCAAACATGTAAGAATACGTTGAATTTGACTCTCTGAGCTTGTAAATCAGCTCCGAGGAAACTTCAGGTGGATGATAAGTATGGGGATGCCCATCAACTGAGTCAGTCCAATTCACCCGAGTCAATGTGTAACTAGTACAGCCATTTGGATCCTCCATTGACAACAAAGTAGGAAAATAATGTTCCTCCGGATAACAAGACTCGATTTTTACACAAGGCTTCTTGAATTTCCTCCATAGCTTACTATCCTTAATCACCATCAAGGAATGCTTTCTTGTAATGACAAAAAACTGTGACCCAACTCGGAATTTATCAAAACTAACTTCTGGTTCCATCACATTTTCCCCTCTAGCATTATATCTATCTAATAGCGAAGGGGATTCCGTAAGAATCTCTATATAACTAGGGAACTCCATTTTCTTAGATAATTTCTGGGTATCCAATAGATAATTG
Organism: Datura wrightii; assembly: GCA_035772735.1. Taxonomy (NCBI): domain Eukaryota; kingdom Viridiplantae; phylum Streptophyta; class Magnoliopsida; order Solanales; family Solanaceae; genus Datura; species Datura wrightii. The sequence goes on from JASDFA010000011.1 coordinate 128,573, forward strand.
TAAAAGTAATTAAAAGAGTGTAAAGGGATACAATGCTGAGAAATAAGAGCAAAATAAGCATTATCTGGGTCATCGAGCAGGGCGTGAGCAAGAAGGCGGCGCGTGGCAGAGATAAGCGTCGGCGATGAGCGTTGAGTTCTCTTTGAATGTATAAATCTGTCAGCGAAAACACCCATCGGAGGGGTTATTTTCACTGCAGGGTCAGCGTGAATGTAAATATTATACAGATGTGGATCAGAGGCATTGAAGAACTTGTGCCACAAGGGTTCAAAGTGTAAATCAGAATTCGTTAAGAAAAGAAAGGCGATTTTAGGGCGGCGTATGGATGCTGAACCCAGCCGGAATTTATTGGAAGGGAGTTTACGGGACGGTTTTTTCAGGAAAGTGGAATCGGCGGCGATGGCTTTGTGGAAAAGGGAAAGATCATCGAGTTCATCAGGGAGAGAAATGGTTATTTGACGTTGAGGAAGGATTGATGGGGCTAAAAGAAAGAGGATTGGAATAGAGATGAGAAGTGTAAGAGATGGGATAAGGATGTATAGTCTGAACATTGTGGGGGGATATAGGGAAAATACTGATGGAGAAAAATTTAGAGTAAAAGTACCATTGCTTGTTGGTGGAAGAAATTGGAGATATGGGTATTGAAGGGAGCTTAGAAATGGGAAGAAGAAAGGGGTTTGGGGATTAGGGTTTGTGGGACAGATAACAGAAGAAGAGTACAAGTGAGGATTGAGACTCGGAAGAGAGAGATGGAGGAGATGAATGATGAAATTGCTCGAACGGAGTTTAGAAATAGAAGGGGGGGTTAGGTGTTGGTTGCAGAGGGGTGGGGGTAATGTAGGTGTGTGGGGTCCCTTCTTATTTCTTTCTTTCGACGTAAAGGACGATACTCCTAGTTGAAATTAATAAGTAAATACAACTCAAATACAAATTTACTTTTAATATTTTGAAATTAAATTTTGGCATAATATATAATTAGTTTTTAAATTTGTCAAAATATATTTTTTCATACGTAAATAAAGTTATGTTTCAATTCAACATCTTAATTTTTAATAAAATATTTTAATTAGATATATATTTAATTTAAATTTTGATGAAAAAAATTCTGTGTGTTATTATTCGTTTATTAGATAGTTAATTAATCACATAAACTATGTCAACTTTTTTAATTATACACATCAACCTCAAATAGAAAGTATTTAAGATTTTATGGCTTATTGAGGTGAATGTATATAATAAAAGAAAATAACATATTTTATGTGGTTAACTTAAATACCTGATAGACGAATAGAAACACATGCAAAAAAGGTATTTAAAATTTGAATTGAAAATACACTACTAGAAAAAAAGATTTTTTTCACAGCAAATCAATGAAAAATTAATATTATAAAATATAATTTTTCCACTCATTTTCCACCGAACTAATTCACTGGGAAAATGCATGGTGGGAAACAGATTCTCACTGAAATACTGGGAAACTTCAAGATTTTTTCAGGTGAAAATATTATTATTATTATTTTTCACTAATAATCAGTGGGAATAGCCACATAACATTTTTCAATGGGAAATTTCAATGAGAAAACAAAGATTTTTAGTAGTGATAGCTAATCGAAATAATTTAAAAAATAAATGGAAAAAGGGTCATATTTGCCCCTGTATTATCAGAAAAAAAAATTGTATTTACCTCTCGTCATACTTTTGCAACAAAATTATCCTTGACATCCAACTTTGGGCACAATTAAATTCACTCTCCCCATTCTTATTATCCCATGTGACGCCTACATGGAATTCTTTTTCTTTCAATTAAAACTTGAGTAACCATTAATACCCGACCCACCCGTCTAGAAAATCCACCCAATAAACCCAAATCCTAATACCCAAACCCCACACTCTTTCTCATCAGAGAAATATGAACGCAAAAGAGCAAAAGAGAGAGACTAGGGTTCATCAGAAAAAAAAATAACGCACTTAAGCTAGTGATCACAATGGGGTGAGTGTCCCTTCAAATCTTCCCTACTCACCAACTGACCTTACATGAAATGAAAAAGTTGCTATAACTCAAGGCCAATTGGACATGCAAAGTAGACAAAGAATGAAAATTTAAAGCCGAGAAGGGACAAAAGTGATCTATTTGAAAATTCTTTTTGTTGTCATGTTTCATAGGTTGTAATTACTGATTATGACAGTACTTCTTAGTTAATTTCGTTCCTGTTTACTTTTTTTGGTGATGCACATTAAACAAGGATGACATATTATGACTACACTTAAACGGTGGCGTATAAGTTTTTGAAGTTTTATATGACACTCAATATATAAAAATTTGGCAGTTTATATTACTTGAAAATGTAGTTGTTTGGATCATTTGTGTTGTTTATTTTAGTTATGAATGCAGTTGCTCTGATCATTTGAGCTTGTGAGATATTGTAATTCAGTTTTCCTAACTACTGTCATTTCTAGTCATTTTGAGTCTGTGAGATGTTTAAGTTGTTGAATATAGTTTGTCCCTTTCAAGAGTAACCACATCCAATAACCACAGTTGTTTTCCTAAGCAACATAATAAAAGCAACTATTAATTATGATCCATTAAACATGAAAAATAAATTCAAAAGTAACAAAAATTCAATAATCTAAAATAAAACACTCACTTCAGGTTTTGAACACTTATAGAATTTTCTTTCGGGATTAGAAGGAGTCTTCGAAGAGAAGTTACAAGCAATTTTACCACAATGCCATTTCTCATCGAATAATAGCTACTTTCTGACATTGCAAGAAGAATTTTCGTGCAACCTTAACAATGTAGAGTACAAAACTAAGAAGAAATAACAAAGGGCAAAGAGATGACTTAAGTAAAGAATATAATTTTTTGGGCAGATTCAAAGTTCAGATCAGCAAGTGAAGAAAAGGGACAAAGAAGATAAATACATATAAATAAAAAATTAAAAAAAAAATCCAACTCTTGGAAGATTTCGATCTGGATCAGTGAATGAAAGAATTTGTAGATGAACCCTAGCTTAAATGCATTGTTTTTTTTCTGATGAACCCTAGTCTTCTCTCTCCTGCATTCATATTTCTCTGATGAGAAAGTGTATGGGTTTGGGTATTAGGATTTGGGTTTGTTGTGTGGGTTTTCTAGACGGGTGGGTCGAGTGTTAATGGTTACTCAAATTTTAATTGAAAGAAAAAAAAATTTATGTAGGCACCACGTGGGATAATAAGGATGGGGAGAGTGGATTTAACTGCTTAAGGAAAAATATGTGCCCAAACTTGAACGTCAAGGGCAATTTTGTTGAAAAAGTCTAACGAGAGGTAAATATAGCTTTTTTCTGATAGTACAGGGGCAAATATGACCCTTTTTCCAAATTAAATTGTTTAATTAAAATAAGACTCAGTTCGAATGTCTAAATAAAAAATTCTGATAAATTTAAAAAAGCTAGTAATGTATTAAGCCAAAAATATTTAATACATATTTATACTATGAAAATCATATATAAATATAATATTATTATGTTTATTTTTATCAAAGCATTCAAATTCTTTTAATATAATTTTTTTTTTTAAAGAAGGAGAAATTCTTCCACCTGTAAAAACATAGGATAACTCAAAGCGAAATACTCCAATGAATAAGCAAACTAAGATTTTTTTTTAAAAAAAAATTTCTATGGTGTACAATATTATGAAAATCAAAATATAAGTTTCTTTGTAAGCTTAAATATTCAATGTGCAAAAACATTATTACTGATAATTTAATAATATATCAATAAATATGTGGTAATTTTTTATTTACAATAGTATTGATTTTTGACATATAAACGTTTCGCAGAATAATCAAAGGTTTGAATAAGAAAAATTCAACAAACAAGTTATCCTCTTAAATTTTATAATATTAAATGCACATGAACTTTTTAATTGTAATTTTAATATATTTAATTGTAGATATATTTTTTATGTTTTTTTAAAACCAACCATCTAACACTAAAAATATTAATCAAGCTAATATTTTATATAGGATGTTTATAGTATAAGAGAGACCGTAAGTGTTTGATTTTTAAAGTATAAGGGATGTGTCCGTAATTATGTCACATTACATAAAAGCTGCTTAGTGTAGTTTACACAATTTTTATGAGATTTTAAATTTTGTTAATTTTTTATATTAGTTAAAATATAAAGAATTTTTAATGCTATAAAACTTAATTAACCTGATAAACATTGAAATGAAAAAACTATAGTGAAACAAAACAACAAATGAAATTTTATATAACTGATCTTAATCAGCTCAGATCTGAGGCTTAATTAGTTCTTGTTGTTATCAAAAGTTAAGAAAACAATTTACTCTTAGATCATTAGCTCGGTATGAAGACAAAAAAAAATTATAATGTAGCTTGACCGGTGAACACTAGCTACTTTGATCAATTAAAGAGTATGGATCGATTGACTTACAAAAAACTTACGATAAAGTTTCTAGAAAGTTTTATGAAAACGTTTGAAAGCATATTAGGTTATTAAGGATACGTACGAGGGGGCAAGATTTGAGTGCAAGACGATGGGAGGAGATTCTGAACACTTTTCAATCATGATGGGATTATTGCACCAAGGATCAGCTCCTAATTCACTTTTATTTGTCTTAGTGATGAATGAATTGTCGCGATATATACAAGAGGAGGTGTCATAATATATGTTATTTGCAAATGACATAGTATTGGTTTACGAGTCATGCGACAAGTTAAAAATAAATCGGAGGTTTGAAGACAGATCCTGGAGTCTAATAGATTTTGGTTGAGCAAGACTAAGACAAAGTACTTGGAGTGTAAGTTCAATATATAATGTAACTCTGAGGCAAATATGGAAGTGAGGATTGGTACTCAAATCATCTCTAAGAGAAGAAGTTTCAAGTGTCTTGGGTCAATATTAATCTAAGAAAATGGGGAGATTGATGATGGTGTTATACATATATTGAAGCGGAGCAGATGAAGTGGAGACTTGCATCCGGTGTCTTGTATGATAATAAGGTACCACCAAGACTTAAAGATAGGTTTTATAAAGTGATTTTTAGACCAAGTATGTTGTATGAGGCGGAGTGTTGGCCGTTTAGGAACTCGTATGTACAGAAGATGAAAGCAATTGAGAATGTTAAGATAAATGTGTGGGCATATGAGGAGAGATAGAATTAGGAACAACAATATTTTGGACAGATTAGGAGTAAGCTCTGTGGTGGACAAGACGAGGGAAGCGTGGTTGAGATAGTTCGGACATGTGAAGAAGAGATGCAAGGACGCCCCAGTGAGGAGATGTGAGAAGCTGGCTATTATGGGTATGAGGAGAGGGTAAAGGTAGACCAAAAAAATATTAAGAAGAGGTGATTAGACGATACATGACACGCTCATCCTATATATGGGAATTCGAAGGTAGAGAATAAGGAGAGAAGATTAGTAGAAAATCAAGTATTGTCTAGTTTCCTTACCAATATTACTATTATTATCACTCCCCTAATTTTTTTTTAAAAATTTTAAAATATCTTTTTCTAACTTTTGTATTTTCTTTTTAAACCTACTTTGATATACTTTATTTAAGCCGAAGATATTTCAAAAATAACTTCTGATTGGCGTCTGGCGATTAAAGAGTATAAATCAAGAATAGTGTATCTTTACATGCTATTATTATTTTAAATCCGTGGCAATTAAATTTCCATCCTCATGTCTGGTAATGCACATGATGACAAACTTAATCAATTAAATATAGTATTAGGTCATCCCACTTAAGCAACCTTAAGTTGTTTAATGTCGTTATTTATCACAAATTAAGGTGTTTAATTGACACAACCTAATCCTATATGAAGATTTATAGTGCATGACGCCATGGGAACACCCTTATCTAACCAAAGCCCACCAACCCTAATCCCCAATCGAAAAACAGATGCCAAATTATGCGTTTCACCTACAAGTCTAGCTAGATATGCTACATATTTATTGAGTTTTTATTTTATTTTATAAGCATATAAGCTAGTAATTTATCACTAGAATTATAATGAAATAATAAATATTTCTTCGTCTTTAATTAAAATTTCATATTCAAATACAAAATATAAAATCATATTTGATAAGAATATTTTTAAAGCAAGTCTTCTCAACAAAAATTTCAATTAGTCAAAACCCCGAATGGATATCCAAAAGAGAAATCCTAAAAATATATAAGCTACTCATCAATAGTTTCTTATCTACTTTTATTATTTTATAAATGTTATTTGTTTGGTTAAGCTAGGCCTATGCAAAGTGATTAAGTGAGCAAGGAAAAGTAAAAAGAAGGATGCTCTTTTATGAAATTAGAACCCTACAATTTTAAGTTAAAGAATGCATTATTATAAAGTTGCATCCATTAGAAACCCCAACAAACCCATTAACTCTTTCATTTCAACTAAACAAATCCTAGCCTTTTCTTTTGGTTTATTAATATTAAAACTTAATTATAATCTAACCTTTCATATAGATTTGGATTTGACGTTATCAAGAAAAATAATTTGAAGCAATAGAGCAGATAATGCGAAAATAAAATTTCTTGATTTTCTACAATTTAAATAAATAAAAAAAAAATTCAAATCACTTATATATAAAAATGAAAGTCTCTCATAAAAAAAATTTATAAAATTAAAAATTTATAATGATGTCTATGAATCAACTGCAGATATGTTCTGAAAACATAAAATGCAGATACGTACACTATATTTCTTAAAAGAGGTCCCTTTGTAATTAGTCACCTGTACTTATTTTTGTGTTTTTGGGAAGGGTAGTTGGGAGACCTAAACCACTTTATAACAATATTTTAATAAAAGTAGATGAATTTTCGAAAAATATATATATGAAAGATTATATTATAATTAAGTTTTAACTTTTATTTTCCTTATTATAAATAGTTCTTTTAACTCCAAACTCAAATATTATCCAAACAATTACTCACTAGTCAGTAATTATTATATTAATGCTTCACCTTATTTACTCCCTCCTTCCTCTTTATTTGTTCTTTATATTAACTTTGCGCTCTTCTTAAGTAATTATTTATTAGAAATCTATATTATTAAATCATGTTTATTATTTATATTTTGGTAATTTGAATTTAATATTATAATTGTATTTGATTTTTTGATAATATAATTTTCGTAATTTATTAAAATAGATAATCCTTTGATTTTTCTTTATTTATTAGGATAATATTTTACACAATTTAAAAAAAAAAATTAGTTAGGGGTGTAGTTGAATTCGAAATTAAAATAGACCTCAAAAATTAAATATATACAAAAATAAATTATATTTTTTTAATTCGATATCAAAATAGATTTAGCGAATTATTTAGCGGACTAAATTATTTTATCTTATATAACAGACTAAATTATTTAGTCCGTCGTATAAGTGTTTGCCAACTCAATATCATTGTCCGATGTGGAATAACTCACGAGCACTTTTTTTCTCATTAATTCTTTGGTTAGAAACTTAGAATTTGCAGTAGGCTGTCATGGAATATGGACTATCTCATCAATTGATTTTTGGGGTAGCAATATATACTAATAGAATTTATTATTATTATATATTTAAAATTATAAATTTAATTTTTTTGTATAATTTTAATTTAATTGAATATTTAACAAATATTTTAAAAAAAATAAATTGTGTCCAGTCAAATAGGTAGAAGCAAAAAGGCAACAAAACTAGCAATTGAAAATAACTTAATTAATCTTTACTTTTTTATAAATTATAATCAGTATTCAATATATTATCAATGTGTATGTATTATTTATGTACGATTATACATTTATTATGTTGGTAGGAGGAAACACCACAACTAAAGTTTGATATGATAATAAATAATGAAAATATATAGAAGGAAAAACCACGGGGCAGAAGGATTGACTATATAAATATGGGAGTACACTACTCTCAATTTCAAAGAGAAAACAACATATAAACACTTCTCTCTTGTAAATGGAATAACTCACTAAAGAAAACACAGACTACAATATTTATCTTGGTGTATAACTTTCTTTGTGTTCTTTCTCTTTTGGATAGTGGATGATAAAATAATGAAGGCAAAATATTCTATTTATAATAAAACTAAATCGTGTGAACGCGTAGTGTGGATGCGTAGACTTCTAAAAAATCAATACGGCTTCTGCATGCCTTTACACTTTTTTTCCTTCCTTATTTGACTAACTTTGTTGACATACTATATATTTGTTATACATTGAATATGCACCAACTAAGCAATGACGACGATTAAATTACCATTAGGCAATTTGATTTTTTTTTTTTGGCTTAAAATGTTAAGATCCCCTAAAATAAATGGATATTCATCCTACCAGTAATTTTTTTTTTACCCACATTTTATTACATAAGAGACGGTATGTGCAACAAATTAACATTTTAAAGTCCAATGATATTAAATAAGGTAGTATGAGTGATGTTGTATATTTGATCTTCCTATAATTGGAATATGTTGGTTCAAGAGAGTATCTTATGCCAATAAAGGTTGTCAAATGGGTGGGCTTGGGGACTGGTTAGAGTTTTAAAAAATTGAAAATGAAAGGGGGATAGTAGGATTTGGCAAAAAAGACGATACTGTATATAACCGACTAAATTAGTACGTGCAAAATAATTTAGTTTGTTATATTCATTGTCATCGTTTTGTTTAAAAAAAGTATATAGCGTACTAATTTAATTCGCTAAGTCTATTCTGATATCGAATTACAAAAGTGATTTATTTCTGTATATGTTTAATTTTTGGGGCCTATTTCAGTTTTGGATTCGATGTAATTAGATTAGTATATTTCTGTTATGAAATAATAAAGAAAGAACAAGAATATTGTAGAGAAAGAGAGAATGAGAGAAGTTCTTATTTCTCTTTGATTGGATTAAATACAATGAAGGAGAACCCCTCTATTTATAGGGATAATTTCTCCTAACTTTTCTCCAAAAGATAGACTTTCACAATGATATAAATACATATATCTAGTACAATACAAATACCTTTATAGACATTCACTATAATACAAATATGTTTATAACACTCCCCCTTGAATGTCTATTTGATAGATAATGTGTCTCGTTAAAACCTTACTAGAAAAAAACCCAGTGGGAAAAAATCTAGTGAAGGAAAAAGAGTACATATATCTAATAATACGCATTTTGGCTGCCTCGTTAAAAACCTTACAAGGAAAACCCAGTGGGACAAAACCTCGTAAGGAAAAAAGAGTACAGCACGTATTAACTCCCCCTAATGAGAACATCCTTGAATCTTTGCATCCCGATCTTGTGCACCATCTTTTTGAAAGTTGCAGTTGGTAGAGATTTGGTGAATAAATCAGCCACATTGTCACTTGAACGAATCAGTTGCACATTGATATCACCATTCTTTTGGAGCTCATATATGTAGAAAACATTGGCGAGATGTGCTTCACTTTATCTCCTTTTATGAATCCTCCCTTTAGTTGTGCTATGCATACAACATTATCTTCATACAAAATTGTGGTACTTTGTCACATTTCAAACCACATTTTTCTCTAATGAGATGTATCATGGACCTTAACCACACACATTCTCGGCTTGCTTCATGAATAGCTATTATCTCAGCATGAGTTGATGAAGTAGCTTCGAGAGACTGTTTTGTAGATCTCCAAGATATTGCAGTACCTCCACATATGAACACGTAGCCAGTTTGAGATCGAGCTTTGTGGGGGTCAGATAAATACCCAACATCAGCATAGCCAATAAGATCGGGACTTGCTAACAAATTAACCGAATGTTATGCCTTATAGTATTAGCAAGATATATTAGTGCATCAATCACACTAAGATATGGTACTTCAGGACCAAGGATTTCCTCATATAAGAATTATGAACAAGTTTAAAGAAACTTGTAAATGCTTCAGGCATTTTGAATCCTTCATGATTTTCATATAAATTTTATCAAGTGATAACATTCATTAATATTTAAATGCGTGACATCTTCTAGTGTCTGGACTACAGGTCCAATAAGCTTTATGCTTATCAATACGCATCATTTCACTTGATAATTATTTCTACATCAGCATGCTTTAATAGATATAGAATTCAGATCCTCACAATCTTTTACAATATTGCGCACTATATTGTATCAAAAATATCGTCGACGATCAGTTCCAATGCGACATAACTTATTGAGATCACTTCATTTTTCGTCATTTTCAGGTAACTGAACCTTTGCCAAGGTTTTATGAAGTGTTATGTCGTGGTGCTTTCTTAAAGCACTTGCCTCATCATTATGACCATCTTAATCACTTGCTCCTCTCCTTCTTCAAGAAGTTCTATATTTGGAACCGTTTGGTCTATCACGCTTCAGGCGTTTCATAGACTCTATCCTTCAAGGACTTTCTATTGGAGCATTTGCAACTTTTTTTTTTCCCGAGGATCTAGATAATTCATCCCACACTCAATTTTCAGTTGCTAATCACTTCTCCCCCTAATGTTAGAAAAACTAACATTTACTCCCCAAGCTCATTTGGGGACCCATCTTTGTGCGTTGTGGTGGGGCAATTCAATCATATATCGCACATTCAAATTTTAGATGGAATTATTTGGTCCCAGACCCTGAACCAATTGTGATAGGGGAACCTTATTGGCTTGATGCATTCAAGTGTTACTACATGTTAAATAAACATATCTCATACCAAATTTTATTTGGGAGTTTTATTCTCATAACCAATGATTTAGCTTTAATTGGAGGCATACAATTTTCGCTAAACCAACATAGATATGAATCAGCATTATCAACATGATTTTATAATTTGGAACTATGCTCTTAATTTAATAATTCGAGCAACAGCCTTACAAAAATCAATTGTAAGTTGATATCAAAACACATGTGACCATACCATGGATGCATCTATTAGCAAACGGTTCACATGGTAGGCGAATGGGCCCATATTCACCATTTTATAAGTTCCAAAATTTCAGGAAATATAATTTAAATCTTAGTTGATCAAGATCATTCTATCACGAGAACAAGCAACACAAGAGAATTCTTGAAGAATCTTTTATTTCTTCAACATATAGTCACGTGAATTCTCAATTATTTTTGCATCACATTTGAACCGGGATGGCCAACTGGTATGCCAACTTATTTAAGTAAACTTCTGATTTACTTTCGTATGTGATTTCATCATCATACCCATATTTATGTACTACAAATAAAAAAACCGCCGGGTAATCTTTTACATAAATATTTATAACCCGCTTCATTTGTTGTAGCATGAAGATATTAGATCTTCCCATAATTTATAGTCTCATTTTTTTTTCAATGTCATTGAAACTTATAAGTTTCCTTTTGAGACTTACTACAACAATTTCATTCCTTCAGGTAGTAATACATTAGCTCTTCCGGAGCTCTCAATTAATTTTGTATACTACCACATATCAATCATATCAAAATAGTTTCTCCACATAGTTTCAACTTTGAAACAATTTTGAATGTTGATGAGCTATACTCATGAACAGACTTATAGTCTTGATGGATCCAATCATATCGTGCCTTCGGGTGGATGACCATCTTCGGGTGGTCATACCTTTCTTTTAGGCTATTCCACAAAACAAGTGGATCCTTGATCGTGAGATATTCAATTTTAAGAATTTCGTCAAGATAATGACGCAAGAATATCATAGCCTTAGCACGATCATGATTTGATGCTTTGTTTTCACTTTTAATGGTGTCTCCAAGACCCATTGCATCCATATGGATTTTTGATGCTTTGATTTCACTTTTAATGGTGTCTCCAAGACCCATTGCATCCATATAGATTTTGATGCTTTGTTTTCACTTTTAATGGTGTCTCCAAGACCCATTGCATCCATATGGATTTTTGATGCTTTGATTTCCCTTCAGGGACTAGATCTGTATTAGATCTATATTTGTAACATTTATCAAAGTTCTCAATTTCTCATTCTTCAGGAATGTAACATGATCATCAAAATATGCCTTAACCACATAAGGTATGATAGCTTAACCTCTTTTAAGATATTGCTACTCCGGGAGCAAATCGAGGTATGCATATAACATAGATGATTTCTGTTACATATTTTCACAATATTGTTCTGCTGGAACAAATATATTTTCACAATATTGTTCTTCTGGAACAAATATATTTTTCACCATATTGTTCTTCTGGAACAAATATATTTTTCACAATATTGTTCTTCTGGAACAAATATATTTTTCACAATATTGTTCTTCTGGAACAAATATATTTTTCACAATATTGTTCTTCTGGAACAATTATGAGGCATGAATTGCCAAGTGAATCAATAAGTCGTTCCTCAAGTTCATATACAAAATCGATATTGTTATTAGTAAATACATAAATATCAAGAAATACTAACCTTCATCTTTCTAAGAAAACTTTGATTTTTCTTACCTCAGATCTTTCAAAGTGAGTGCTCAAGGCAGAGACTCGTGCTGAACGTGTTATGAAATAATAAAGAAAGAACAAGAATATTATAGAGAAAAAGAGAAGGGAAGAAGTTCTTATTTCTCTTGATGGGGATTAAATACAATGAAGGAGAACCCCTCTATTTATAGGGATAATTTCTCCTAACTTTTCTCCAAAAGATAGACTTTCACAATGATATAAATACATATATCTAGTACAATACAAATACCTTTATAGACATTCACTATAATACAGATATGTTTATAATAATTTCTTAATATTTTTTTTATTTTTTTCTGTTTATTGTCTCTTAATTTTAAAATAATTAATACTAAAAATAAAATTGAAAAAGTATAATTAGTTTTTAAAAACTTTTTTAGATTAATAAATATTTAAAAAGAATTATACGGAGAGAATACTAAAAAATTATTTTTAATTTTAGGGAGAAGCATAAATGTGAGTATTATTTATTTTATCACTTTGACCTTATTTATTAAGGTCTATTTTAAGTAAAACTTAATTCAAAGGACAACTTCTGGTTCTCCTCTTCCTTTCCCCTTTCACGAAATGTCGTCCGGTCACGTCACCGGCGGGTACTCCGCTGCCACTGTCAGCCTCTGTCCCTGTCAGCTACCTCCGTTCCCCTTTTCATGTTTAGTCTTCTCCTTTGCTCATTCTTCATCTATTTCTCACATCCCATTTTTGTGAAATCTCTGACATCATCTTCCCACGCCAAAATCATCAACTGCCCCCCCCCCCCACCTCCCATGCTTCAACCCTCCTAGACCTCGGGAAGAGATAGATTAGGAAGGAGGGGTTGATTCGGGTCCCAAAATGGGTTGACCCGGATTTCCCATCTTCTTCCTTATCTATAAATCTGAGCAACCATCAGAGAACCAGAATACAAACAGTCAACTACTGTAAGAAGTAGGTTTCGTTTTATATTTTACTGCTCATTCTTATCCAAAAAATTTCTGCATATTCTGTTTACAGTGTGTATATATCATTTGTTATTTTAAGTACCTGACTTTTTCCTCTCTTTTTCTCTGTTGTTTTATAGTTAAGCCAATCTTGAAGGATTGTAACCTTAAGACTTAGCCAGAGAAAGAAAGTGAACAACAAAATGGTGACACCAATGGAACATGTACCTATCCCTGACAACCTCCCTGAGTTCTTTAAGATTTATCACCCTGAAATATGCTACCCGCAACTGGTAATCTCTTCTTTCCCTTCTAAAGATTTTTTTTAATTTAAAAAACTAATGATTCATGTAATGCACTATCTTCAGAATGCGGAAAAGTTTGTCAAAGTTTTGATGTATAAAGGTAATCTGAATTGCAGGAATTCGTGATATTTGTCCTCATAGCAAAGAGCCTTTCTTAGTTTAGTACTTCTTTGGGAATATGATTTTGGAGAAATAACTAATAACGGACTTCTTTTTTTCCTTTCTAAAATGCTGCTCTTTCAGAATGATATGCATTAGTGCATTTGGTTGTATTAACATAATGTGGATGAAGTTAAGGACCCTTACACTAGTTGAACTTTAACTTATTCCAACCTTCTCTCTGTTCTTAATCAACTATACTATATATGAGAGATAAATCCATTTCATGCAGCTATGTTCCCTTGTAGTTTTTGGTTCTTGTTTGAATGTTCACAGCTCATAATGGATCCTTATAGATGATTGAGGTGTATCAAGTTTTAATTGAAAGAGTTGATGGAAGTAATGTTCAAAACATGCAAATGATTATCTCCTAGTAGTACTCTTGCAAATCTGATGAGACGGGTGTTTATTATCCTGCGTGCTAAGCAATCTATACTCCTATAATTGCAGATAAACTAGAATTAAAATATGGTTAAATATTTAAAGAAGTGTGAAAGATGAATCTGCAAAGGGAATTCCAATTTAATACTAACTTATTGATTTAAGGGTGGACAATGGAATAATAAAAGATCTAATGGTGGTTAAGGTCCTAGATTTAGAAGACTAGATTGGACATAATCAGACCATTCACTCAAGAAATTAGCACTGGGTTAAGACACTAGAATACCATACTTCAATTTGTGTTAAAGCATTTCTGTCTTATTGTATTGTTTATATTGCAACAAATTTCTTACACCGGAAATCAAGTGAGGTTGTGTTAAGTTTTGTGTCTCCTTTTCTTTAGAGAATTCCACCTGCCTTTCTCAAGTTTTTCAATGGAGATATTCCTTCGATCTCCGTGCTTGAAGATCTTGCAGCGAGATCTTGGAAGGTTATTGTGGAAAAGAATGACCGTGATTTCTTTTTTACGGAAGGTTGGCCAGATTTTGTGCTGGAAAATAATTTGGAATTTGGAGATTTTCTAACATTTTCCTATTCTGGAAGCTCAAAGTTTTATGTTAAATTATATGGAAAAAACGGCAGCTTAAAACAGGATGTACCTGCTCTCAAAAAGCCTCAGCTGGTTCCATTGGATGAAGAAAATGTGCAGCGTAAGTTTCTTTGAATATCTTCAGTTTGTTGCAAATTTATCTCCATGTTTAAACTATAAAGTCCAAGTCCATAAATAGTCAACTTACAAAGAAGCAACTGGTGCAGAGAAAGGCGTTGCAGCTCAGCCAGCTGATCAAACACTTAATGGGTCACGAGACTTTGTTGCTTCAGTCACTTCATTCGAAGTTGTCATTAGGGCATCCCACCTGCGAAGATCACGCTTGGTAAGTTTATTAGTCACAAATATTTTATGGAGTCCAAAACCTAAAGGGTCAATATTGACTTCAAAATTTCCAAAACGGATACTCATTTGTGGGATGTACCAAAATGGGTAGAGCGTGTCACTTGCCATGACCTGAATGTTAAGATGGTGTTAATTGTTAGTATTTGGTTTTGGTTAGCACCAAAACCCACCCAAAATAATTTTTTTTGCCAATTTTTCCTTCTGGGTCCTGGATAGCACTACGACCCACCATATTTTATTTTTTCAAAAAAATTTGTTCTTGGTCATAGCCCACTCCACGACCTATAATGACAAATTCAATTTTCTTCCGTCGTGTATCACTGCACGACCTAAAAGGAAAACACCAGCAAATTCTAAGTCATGATTAATGACAAACAACCAAGCAAACTTGTGTACAAGAAGCAGGTTACATCCAATTCTTGATTGATTACCTCTATAGCAAATTGTGTCCATAGTTCGTCGTTTCTAGTTTCCATCACCCCCTTCAGTATAGTCAAGCCCAATCCTGTTATAACGTCAGCTATTTCCAAAGATAAGTCTCGTTCCTCGCAAAGCATCTGCACAGAGGGAAAAATTTAGATGAACCATCAAAGCATATTTTTCATTTTAGGTCCTAGAGTGATACGGTATAGAAACATATCTTTTTTTTAACAGTGTAAAAAGAAAACTGCCGCATAAATTGAGATCGAAGGGAAAAGGTTGGTAAATGTAATATTTCAAATAACAAGAGAACCTTATTTCTTACTGATGGTTTGGGTTGTCATATTAAAATTATATGGTATTATTTTTTTATTGACGGTTAGATTTGTTGTATTAGAAATAAAATGCATTGCATAGTTTTTAAGAAATAGTTTGTTTATGAAAATATTTTTTACCCATTCCTTTTTTAATACCCACCATATTATTTACCAGAAAAAGAAGAGAGACCGCATGGATATCTTTGTCATTTTTATTATCTTAATTCAAAATAATTAATTTTAATACTATTATTTCATCTTTTGACTTCAGAATTTGTAATAGAACAAAGGAATAGAGACAATATTAAATTTTTTCCCTTGGTTCTATTACAAGATTCTAAATCTCTATATTAGAGATAAAAACAACAGTATAGGTTCGTTTGGGGATAAAAACGAATTGTATAGGGTTCATTTGGGAAAAATACTCCCTTACACGAATTTTTTCATATCTAAGATTCTAAATCTCTATATTATAATTAAAGAGAGATCAGTTAAGCATAAAAACAAAAGACTCCATATGTTAACCCACAGAAAATTCAATATATCTGTAACAACATCGAGTTTATGGACATCTCTAATTTGACGCCCGTGATTGAAAGATTGACCACTAATCCCAACGTTAGAGAGTGTACCACCCACAGTTAAGTACAAATAATCAGTCCAAAATCATGGACTGGTTATTTGTATTTAACTGTGGGTGGTGCACCTCTCTAACGCTGGGATTAGTGGTCAATCTTTCAATCACGGCTGTCAAATTAGCAATCTCACAAACTTGATGTTGTTGCAGGTATATTGTATTTTTTATTATATTGTTAGTGTATAAGATTTTAAAAAATGAAAATCTACAATAAACGGACAGGTTGGAACGGTCCCTTCATCCCGGTAACCAATCCGGATCGGGCGGGTTGAATTTCTGGTGGATCTATCGTGCCTGCCCCGTTGACACCCTTTCTCTAACTATAGGCCAATCACTAAAATCTCTTCTAAACTGAAAGTTGCAACCTCTGCCATCCCATCGGTCTTCAATAACACAATTTTATTTATCACAAAATGTAGTTTTTGAATGTTATATAAATCAAGAAATGCAACAGCAAGAAGTCTTTCCTTTTGCTCATTTATTTTTCCAATCTTGATTCTTTTTCCATTTCCATTAGCCTGGTTTATGCTTCCTAAGAACCATTGATATGATTCCAAACTGCAATTCCATGAGGAATACTGATTTGGACAGTGCGACCATAGTCCTGTAACCCATACTTAAAACTTTATGTCCAATAGATGCTTCAAGATATTCTTATGAGTTAATTAGTTGCAATTGTTGACAAATTTTTGGAAGATGGAATTGTGTTGTTAATTGTTGTGCAGAAGATGACAACTGGGCATTTAACTATTGTATAGTTGTTACTTTGTATGTCTTCACAATAACATCAGATAAAGTTAATCGTAGTCGTCAAATGATATTTGCTTGAGAAGTAGTTGAATAAACTTCGATGCGAAATTCTCATACTTCTTGTTGTGGTCTTTTTAATTCATAGCACTTGTTACTGATTATTGAATATGTATTGTGTCTGAACATACTTATGCAGAATTTTCCAGCTGCATTTGGCAATAGATACTTGATGAGAAAGCAGCCACTTATGGCTACTCTTCGAACTGATAGTGGTAGCTGGACAGTTGTTGCTAGCTGTTATGATAGACTTGAACTTCGGGAAGGGATGCACAAATTTATAGCCGATAATGCTTTGCGTGTAAATGATGTTTGTCGATTTAAGCTGATCGACAATGAGAAGTTAATACTGGAAGTTTGCATTATGCGACAGCTCAAGTAACGTAGTCCTAAAAGTACAGGCAGCATCCTGTTTTTGTATCAAATGTTTCTGGTTGAGCAAGGCATTAATACGAGGTTGATGTACCAGAACTTTATTTATATCAATGAATTTACGATATTCTATGATATGGTGTATGTTTAGCATAATTTTTTTATTTGGCCCTGTATATAAATTAACTACATATCTTTTTTTGGCAACAAAATTATTAAAATTCTATGTAGTTGATGGATGATTACAAATTATTGTGTTTTATGAGATATTGACGTTTAAGTATTTATTATCATCATAATTTTGAGAGATTTAAATTTAGCAGCTAGACTCGTGTTTGTAAAGTTGAGGGATAAGTTGATTTTTCATTGGCTGTTCTTATCCTCTTTTGGTTTCTGATGGGAGACTCACGACATTCATTTCGTTGATTCGTGATATGTTTTTCTTAGAGCTTTTTTTAATTTTTTTTTTGAAATAATATATATTTTTGGAAATTATAAGATATAATTAGATTTAAAATTTATTATTTATAAATTGACAATGTTAAAATTAGAGACGGCTGATGCTTATCATTACCGCCTGAGCCCCCTCTCGTGTGTTCGCTTACATCACTATGAAAAAGCACACAAATTTTTAAATTGAATTTTTAGACACAGCTTCTTAAATATCTAAATAAAATATTAGATAAAAAATGGTATTAAATGAAAACAGTAATTGCTCCATTATTTATTATGTTGTAAAATTTAAAACAAAACTGACAGTGTTAGCTTAATCCACGATTCGATAGAATTAAAGTAAGATTTATAAAGGCTATTTAAAAAATAATTCTTTTAGCTAGGTTCATGTAATCCCGCTAGCTTGTGAGAATTGCGTGAGATTGGGCCGAATCAACTCGTGTGACAAACAAAAAATATTTAACTAAAAACATGTATTAAAAGGAAACAAATTACAAAAATTCACAAGAAAATGAATCAAGCTCAAAGTGTATATAACCTATCTCATATTGCAAAGTCAAAAAATTAAAATCTTAAAATTTTAATATAAAATATATATGTAAATAGCAATTTTTAAGTTTTCAAACCTTAAAAAAAAAAAACGACTTTTTGCTCTCTTTCAGAATATCCAAATTGAACTAAGACCAGCAAATCAATAATAACACATTATATATAATTAAATAGTATTGAAACCAACAAATCAGTTTGAAAATCTCCTACATAATGAGCATTACTGACCATCGGGATAATTCATTTGTTATTTGAGACTTGATTAGTAGACTATATTATTAATTTTAAAATATTATTTAAATTTTAAAAAAAATATGAAATTTATCCTTTATAAAAGGTGGACTAGTTCGGCCCACACCGTGGCCCATGTACCTCCAGGGTTGGACTGGCCATATTAAGACCAGTCGAAGTAATGAGCGGGTCTAATTCGACACTGGTTGTATGTTACCTGAAAATATTTGAGAATATGGGGGTGACTTGTTAAAGTTTATGCTATCTACGTTTGAAAAGAAATAAGGTATAATATTTTTGGTTGCATATTTATTGTGTATGCTAATAATAAGTGTTGTATATAAAATTTGGTGTTATTTGTTAGCTGGTTAGAGCTATGTGGATATTAGTAATACATGAATTATTTGTGATAAAATTTATATATTATTTTATGTAGGGATTATTATGCAGGGTTTAGTTATTTATGTATAACTTATTCCACCTTCTATCTTTCATAAAATAATATATAGATGCCCTCATAACTTATACATATATTAGTTATGCGAGTTTCTAAATTACAAATCAAACAGTACTATATTAATTTTATACATGAATTATACATTTTATATATTCTTAGTAGCTACCAAACATGGTATTATTTAGGTAGAATTTAATACCTACATAACTCATCATCAAACCTGCTATCAAACTACCCCTTTGTGTTTGTTAATAATGATGTGATTCGGGAAAAATATATATGAAGTTTTAATTTTGAGAATACATTTCACTTGAAAGTGATAATATTTTATGTGATTTTGTTGTCTAAAAATAATTTTGAAAATGGGGATTTGAGGAGAAGAAAAATTATAAGGATAGAAAATTATATAGGTGAAGATTTTTATACTTACCTTATTTATAGTGATCCCAAAATATATCATGATGTTATTTCTTCTCTTGTTGCATTATTTTGAAGAGCAATTGATGATAAAGTATTATAATGAATTAATATTTATTGTACTAAAGGGATACAATGGTGCTAAGCGAATCTCAAAATCCATCCGTGGCTATGTCTTTACCCTTTTGATGGTGTGTAATAATATGAAATTAACCAAGTAGATCATAATTGAATCAAATACGAAATTTGTATTTGTGACTTTGGTTAGCTGATATTGAGAACGTGAAATTCTTAGCAAAGTTCTGAGGTTTAAATAAAACCAACATGTATATATATTGTGATTGTAAAATAGTATTAACCGTGTAATGAAAAATAAACTTTTCAATGGTAATAGAATATATGTGTTCGAAACATAATATGATAAAACAACTTTTAAGAGATGAGATTATCTTCATAAATTATGTGAGGTTAGAAGTGAATTTAGCCAATCCTCTGACTAAATCATTGAAAAAAGAATTTATAAATAAAGCTTCAAGGGGAATATGACTTTTGCCGAGTTATATATTGAACATGATGATAACTTAATCTATATGATTGAAGATCCCATAAATTAAGTTCATATAAGTAATAACAAGTTATTATTTAATTTTATACACTATAAATTTATCCCACATGTGATTTATTATTAGAGGCATATCTAACATTGAACGTATGCGTTCAATTGAACTCATAATTTTTTATGCGGGACATAAATTTATGTGTAAAAAATTACTAAACTTGAAATAAACAATAGATATGAACCATAACTTTAAAAGTATAATGAATTTAATACTAAAAATTTTAAAACTGAACTTATAAAGTTTAAATTTTGAATCCGCCTCTATTTATTATAATATGTATATAGTGCAAACCTGAGTGGGAAGTGAGAGATCCTATTTGATGTCAAGGACTTCCATCAATTGGAGTAGTAATTAGGAAATAGAAAGAGTTTTCAAAGATGATAAGTAAGTATTTGGTGAGGAAAAAGATATAAATCTGCCCTATTTCTAGTTTAGTTTTTCTTGGAGTTTTTGAGTCATTGATTCAGAGACTTGGATAGAGACCTTTAAACCAAATGTGTCCTCTCATCCATGTCAAAATAGTCAAATATTTGGTGAAAGATTATTATATAAATCAATTTCAAATCAAAAATTTTTACATTTTTCGTAAAAATTCGAAATAAGACGCGGTGTGGAAAAAAAAAGAAGCTAGTTAAATTTTCCCAAACTGGCCTAGCAAAAATCTCCTAACATTAATGAATATAATTTGAACATTTAATGTACGCCACTTGCAAAGTTGTGATAATTTGATAATATATGTGCCACAGTTAATTTAGATGGATCCGACTGCATTATTAAATATGTTGCTCCCTTCATATAACTGGTGGTTCAGGCAAATTTAGAGCTCCTTGCAGTTAACTGATTAAAAATATTTGATGAACATCAAGTGTTAGAAAAATATTTTCAGATGTTATAATTGAATTAATTAATATATAATTATGTGTTTAAATCAAAAGGTTAAAATTGATAATAAATAATTGGTTATTTGATAATTATCACTTTTCATTTAAATGCAAATGATTAAGATGTTATATTTAGATTTGAATACTGAATGATTAAGACGGTTTAATTTTTCAACATGTGAATATGCATACTTTATTTATTTGGAAATATGTTAAATATACATGTAATGGTGAAGATGGTTTGTAGTGGTGACCATGATAATGTTTGGTATTAGTGGCTAGTAATTGGCGATGGTGATAGTTGCTATAATGGTGGTGGTGATAGTTATGATGATGGGGTGGTTGGCGTTGTAGTGATTGACATGATAGTGATGGTTGGTAGTTATGGTGAAGTTGGTTGATGTTAAGAGTTGGCGGTGTTGATGGTAGTGGCCGAAGAATATGTAATAGTTGATGACATGTTGGTAGTAGTTGGCGACTGGTGCTAGTTGTGATGGGTAGTAGTAGCGATTGGTTGCAGTGTCGGTAGTGAGTGATAATGGTGGTAGAGGTGGGGCAATGATAGTGAATATAATTATAATGATGGAGGTGATATATGTAGTAGCAACCAATAATAGTGGTTGGCAGTGGTTGTTGCGATATCAGCGGTGATGGGTGACGATAATAATGATTGACAATGATGGCAGAGGTAGTTGGTAATTGGTGATTGGCGATAATAATTATGATGATGGTTATGAATAGAGGTGGCTAATGGTGGCGGCCGGTGGTCGTGGACTTATCCACAGGAATATATTTTTTAGAGATATTAAGAATATGTTGTTTCATATCTTAATGATTAATACATATTCAGACAAAATAAATATTTAATGACCTAAAGTCTGAATAATTCAGATTCAAAATGCAAACAAATAAAGCCTAAATATCATTAAAGCAATATACAAAAATTATAAATTTAAAAATACTTTTACAAGAAAAAGAAAAACAAATAGCGAAAAATGGCATGAAGAAAGAGTTGGGAATTCTGTTTTGGAAAGGATAATTTGGGGATTACAAAAAGATATTAGGAGTAAAATACTATTTCATGCGGTCCGTATTTTAGGTACTTTTAGTTTTTACATTTAGTCTAAAATAAATATTTTTTTATATATAATTTTAAGAAGGTATTGATTTCTTAAAAAAATTTAACCAGAATTTTTACATAATCAAAAAATTTTATTAAATGAATAAAATGCCTCTTACTTTTTAAGGGTGATTGAATTTTGTAAAAAATGTATCTAAACTAAAAATATTATAAAATATAATGACAAAAAGAATATTTAATAAAATTAAAAATACTTATAAATTATAACTTTGATTGAACACTTAAAGTTGTGTCCTAAATGTGTAATTGGCTTATTAAATTTATTTTAAATATTTGACGTTTTTGAAAAACAGATAAATATTTCTTAACTACTTTTTTTTTTTTCAAATTCAACCTTACTGTTCCAGTCAGTGAAGCATTAGTTAAGTGAGGAGGATAGTTTAGAGAAATACTTCTATGGTTAATATAACGAATAATAATAATTATATTTTAACTCTCTCTCTATATATATGTTAGAATTGAGTAGCTATATAAATCCTCGCCGCAAATATTTCTTCTTAATATAATATGACCGAATGCATACGTAAAAATTAAAACCGGCGTCAGTTTAACACTAAAAGCCAAACCTGAAAATTTCTAGCTGGTACCAACATTCAAGAGAAAGTTGATGAAGACCAAAAACATTTAGGGCTCATTTGATACGAGGGAATAAAGATGAATTTATTTTATATTTGATTGAGATAAAATTTTATAATAAGTTAATTCAAGATTAATTGTCTTGAAATTATAGTGTTATTTTTATTTTATATTGAGAGTGATAACAATCTCGAGTTAACTTGTTTCCCAATCAAATGACTCTTCATGTTGTTTATTTATTTTTAATATAATAAATAAACAAAATAAATAAAACATAATTAGTTATATCTTTATTTTCTTGTATGATAATTATTTTAAAATATCTATTTTCGGTGGAAACAATAAGTAAAATCAACCAAAGAGAGTAATAAAATATTTACCAGAGGCAACCAAAGGTTGGTTTAAGAGGAAAAAGTATTTTAGTATTCCCTTCGTTTCAAAATAAATGATATTTTAATTTTTTTTATTTTAAAATAAATGGTGTTTCACATAATCAAGAAGACACTGATGATGTTCTTTCAATTTTACCCTTATTTAAATAAAGAGAGATTTATAACTACTAAAAAATTACATTTTTTTCAAGATATTTATTAAGAATAATAGCTTGTTTGACCAAGTTTCTCAAATCAGCTTATTTTGAGAAGTGTCTTTTAAAATTACTTATCAAAAAAGTACTTTTGGTGAAAAACAGTTTGTGCTGGTTCAATAAATTTAAAAAACACTTTTGAGCAGCAACTAATGTTTGGCCAAGCTTTTGAAAAGTGTTTCTAAGTGTATTTTTCACAAAAATATTTTTCAAATAAGTGTTTTTTAAGAGAAACTACTTTTTTTAGCTTCTGAAAAACAGCTTCCGCTACTTCTTAAAAATACCTATTTTCTATCAAAAGCTTGGTCAAACACCTTTTTTTTTAAATAAGTGCTTTTAAAAAAAAGGAAGCACTTTTGACCGCCCCACCCCCCCTCCCCCCACCTCCACCCCCCAGAAGTTTGGCCAAACAGGCTATAAGTTAGTAAAAATGCATTTTACTTTTTAGAATTAACTAATTTCGTAAAGGATGTACTTAAGCTAAAAATACTACTCCCTCCGTTCTATTTTAATTGCTAGGTATATTAAAAATATATGCTTCAAAATACTTGCTTATTTTAAAATGCAAGAGATAATTGATCATGTAATTCTAAAATGTGAAAAAAATTATTATTATATTTTTTTAAAAAATTAATAAAATTATATTAGTTAAATTACTTGTAGAGATTCAAGAAATTAGTTAGTTAGTTATAGTTAGTTAAGAAGTGGTTAGTTAGTTATAGTTAGTTGAGAAGTGGTTAAGAATTAGTTAGGAGGTTAGTGTAGTCAATTACACAAAGTTAGTTATAGGATTATGTTATAAAAGTAAGGCTTAGTAGATTAGTTAGTTAATTTCATCATTTTTCTCTTCTTTCCAGTTTTTGTATCTTTCACAAGCTCATTTCAAGAGCTAATTTTGTTCATTAATGGAAGTAAACCTTCCTCTTTGATTGCTTGTTCTTCCAACTTCAACATGGTATCAGAGCAAGGTTAAAATTGCCAAAACAACTGGATGAAAATCATCACTGAAATCAGTTGTTTGATCCAGTTGCCTCACCTTCATTTTTTCGCAGATAAGATCCTCTTCACCTCTGCATTTTCGATCTATTTTTGATCTGTTTGATTGAAATTCTCTCGATCTGCTGCTTCTCCTATTTGAGATCTAGAACTTAAGGTGAAGATTCATCACATTTTCGACTTAGAGCTCCATCAGATTCTGATCTGCACTCAACCTGTTTGAGTGTTGTTCCTTTTTGATCTCAGTTTTCATTCTCTTGTATTCTCTAATTCATCAAATCCAGATCTCTGTCTCAACTGGAAAGATCAGTTCACACTTTTCATTTTACTCACCTTTATGTACCTTCCTACCTTAATCATCTCTGAACATGGAAAACCATGTGGAAAACAATCGATCTGAAACAACAGACATCAACAATGCACTGTATGTGCATCCCTCAGAAAGTGCTGGATCAGCCATAATCCCTACTCCATTCGATGGATCTGGTTACAGAACCTGGAGAAGAAGTATCCTAAGGGCATTATCTGTGAAAAACAAAACTGGATTCATAAATGGAAAGATCCCTAAGCCAACAGCAAACTCACCAAGTTTTGCCCAATGGGAAAGGTGTGATGATATGGTAACTTGTTGGATTCTAAACTCTCTGTCAAAGGACTTAAGTGACAGTCTACAATATGTAAATAATGCCAAGGAACTATGGGATGAACTAGAGGAAAGGTACGACCAAACAAATGGTGCAAAATTGTATCAACTATAGCAGGAGATCAGTAATCAAACTCAAGGGAACATGAACATTACTGGATACTACACAACCATGAGGAAACTTTGGGAAGAAATGAGCATTTTAGATGCTCATGTGCAGTGTATGTGTGTATGCAACTGTGGTGGCAAAATCAAAATGCACAAGGCTGAACAAGATAGGAAACTTATACAATTTCTGATGGGACTAAATGATGTTTATACAGTGGTTAGAGGAAACATCTTAATGATGAACCCTCTACCAACCATGACTCAGGCCTTCTCTATATTAGTACAGGAAGAGAAACAAAGAGAGGTTAAGCCAAACACCAAAATCCTCTTGGAGTCTACTTCATTGATTGCCACAAATGCAGGAAACAACAATGTGGCTAGAAACTTTAATGCAGGGACTAGCAGTGGTAACAACAGAAGTTACAGGCCACAACAACTAAAACACAATGCTGGTGGCCTCAGAACAAATTATACTCAGAGAAGTAGTGGGAAGAATGCCTCTAGGTTTGGTAGCAAGTCTGGATTATTTTGTGATTACTGCAAGAGGACAGGACACACTGAAGATAAATGTTACAGGCTATATGGATTTACACAAGATTTTAAGTTCACCAAAGGAAGACAATCAGGCACAGTAGCAACTGCAGCAACAGACATGTTCCATAACACTGAGGCAATAGTAACTAAGATTGGTGACAAGAACAGCAGCTGTGAACTTAGTTTGACAAGGGATCAATGTGCCAAGTTAATGAAGTTCTTAGGTAATGTGCATGTGCAGGAGGATGACATAGCAACTCATGGAGACAATATGTTCAATGGTTCAGCAGTAGCAAGCCTTGCAGGTATAATAGCTTGTCATTCCTCCATAACTGAAATTGGTAACCTGTCTTGTAATTGTATAACTCTGTCTGCTGACTCATGGATTATAGATTCAGGAGCCACACATCACATGACATTCAATAGGAATATCTTAGTCAAAACCAGAACACTGCCCTATCCCTTTTTAGTTACATTACCTAATGGTTACAAAGTTAAAGTCACTGAGGTTGGAGAAGTTCATTTGAGTCCAATCTTAATATTACAAAAGGTGTTATTGGTACCTAGTTTCAAGTTCAACCTAGTTTCAGTTCACTGCTTAGCCTCACAACTTGGAGGTGTAGTTAGTTTTAACACTCTTGCTTGTCTTATGCAGGGCCCTTCACTGAAGAGCCCTCTGGAAATTGGTAGAGCAAGAAATGGACTATACTACATTTGCCAAAAATGCCATAATTCTTCAACTCCTTCAAGTCTTCAAAGCACAGTATCAACTTCTTTACCTAGTTGTCTATTTTTTCCTTCTTTACCAACTGCAAACAATGAAGCTTCTATGTCAATTGTAAGATCTATTGATTCAGTTAATAAAACAGCTTGCTGTATGAGTGATTTGTTATCTTCTAAACCTTTATTATCTACTGATCATTCTGTTCTTTCTAATGTTCATGCAAATGTGGATTACTTGTGGCACACTAGGCTAGGACACATACCTTTTAGTAAGATAAAGGATATTACTACTATACCAGTCACCTTTACTCCTAAACAACCTTTCTCATGCACCATTTGTCCAATGGCCAAACAAACAAGACTACCCTTTCCTCCAAAAACAAGTTCTCAGTCTACAAATGTACTTGAATTACTCCACATTGATGTTTGGGGACCTTATCACACACCAACACATGCAAACCACAGATACTTCCTTACTTTTGTGGATGATTTCAGCAGATCCACTTGGACTCAGCTACTTAGCTGTAAGAGTAATGCACTCTCAGCTATTAAGAGTCTGGTTTCATTACTGGAGAATCAACTCAACACAAATGTGAAATGTGTTAGAACTGACAATGGACTGGAGTTTATCAACAAAGAAACATCTGACTACCTACAATCCAAAGGGATATTACACCAAAGAACCTGCCCTTATACACCACAATAAAATGGAGTTGTGGAGAGAAAACACAAACATCTCCTTGAAACTGCAAGATCACTACTATATCATTCTAAGATTCCACTAAGATATTGGGGAGAATGTGTTTTGACTGCCACTTACTTGATAAACAGATTACCTTTGGCATCTACACATGGTGTTACTCCCTTTGAGAAACTATACCAGAAACAGCCCACTTATTCCCACTTAAAATCCTTTGGTTGTCTTTGCTTTCCCACAAATGTTAGACCTCACAAAGACAAGTTTGAACCAAGATCCACCCCTCATGTGTTTGTAGGATATCCCTTCAACATAAAAGGTTACAAGGTCTTAGACTTGAGTACCAAAAGAATTCACATTTGCAGAGATGTCCTGTTTTATGAGTCTATATATCCTTTTGTTCTGGCATTTCCTGATTCTGATTTTAGTTCTGTCTTAAAAAAGCTTAGTCCTACTTCTGACATGTTGAACTGTACTGATAATACCTCTAGTAATAAGCATAGATTGGATGATGATGATACTGTCCACAACTCATTCAATCACAGTACTAACTCTGCTAGCCATCCTTCCAATCCAATACCTGCATATACACCTCATTCACCAGACCTATCACCTACAATACACACTGATACATCTCAGAGATATACTTCTTCTCCTTCCAACTTCAACACCAACCAACAAGTTAGCCATAACCTCAGAAGAACAAGTAGACCACACACCATACCATCTTATCTTAAGGACTATACTTACACACTACCTGCATTACAATCACCATCTGCTAGTTCCACTACACACCTTACTTCTCTTACATCTTATGTCCCTGATGTTCAGCAACAGACACAGTTACATGAACATGAACCTTTTTTCATATGATGAAGCTGTTTTATATCCTGAGTGGCAAGCTGCAATGGACCTTGAGTTCTAAGCCTTACACACTAATAATACTTGGGATTTGGTAGTTCTTCCACCTGGGAAGAAAGCTATTGGATGTAAATGGGTATACAAGATCAAGCATAAGGCAAATGGCAGTGTAGAAAGGTATAAAGCCAGACTTGTTGTGAAAGGGTATACTCAACAAGCTGGGATTGACTATAATGAAACTTTCTCACCTGTTGTAAAGATGACCACCATAAGAACTTTGATTGGTTTGGCAGTCAAGAATGGTTGGATTTTGCACTAGTTAGATGTTAATAATGCATTTCTTCATGGAGACTTACATGAAGAAGTTTACATGGAGGTGTCTCAGGGACTAATGGTGACTGATGGGAAGGTGGTTTGCAAGCTGAACAAGTCCCTATATGGATTGAAACAGGCTAGCAGGCAGTGGTATCAAAAGCTAGCAACCTCTTTATCTTCCAAAGGATACTCACATTCCAATGGTGACTACTCTTTATTTTTCAAAAAATCTGCAGACTCACTGATTTTAGTAGCAGTATATGTAGATGATATCATTGTAACAGGGACTGATCAAGCAGAGATAGAATCTCTGAAGTCTTTCTTGCATGATCAATTTAAGATCAAAGACCTGGGCAGACTACATTATTTCTTGGGGCTGGAGATTAGCTACAAAAACAATGGAGTACTTATATTACAAAAGAAATTTGCCTCTCAACTAGTGGAAGAGTTTGATTGTTCTACCTACAGTGCAGTAGCATCACCTTTGGATTCTAGTGTTAAGCTGAAAGCTGCTGAAGGCCAATTACTTAAAGATCCATCTTATTACAGGAAATTGATAGGCAAGCTGAATTTTCTCACACATACAAGGATTGATTTAGCCTATAGTGTTCAGCATTTGAGTCAGTTCTTACAAGCTCCTAGAGACACACACCTAAAGGCAGCCATACATGTACTTAGATACCTAAAAGGTAGCTCAGGACATGGCATATTTCTGTCCAACAGACCTGGCTGCAATGTCACTACCTATTGTGACTCAGACTGGGCAGCTTGCCCAGATTCTAGGAGATCAGTTAGTGGATATATAATATTCTTAGGAGACAGTCCAATTTCTTGGAAATCCAAGAAACAATCTACTGTTTCATTGTCCTCAGCAGAAGCAGAATACAGGGCCATCAGAGTGGTAGTTGGAGAACTGGTATGGCTAAACAGATTACTAGTCGAGTTAACTGGAAATTGTTCCCTGCCAATTGATGTATTTTGTGACAGCCAAGCGGCTATTCATATTGCCAAAAATCCAGTAGTTCATGAGCGCACCAAGCACATAGAAGTAGATTGTCATTTTGTACGCAACAAGCTGCAAGAAGGCCTCATTACACTTCATCACATCCCTACTAATGGACAACTGGCAGACATTTTAACTAAAGTTTTGCCTGGCACAAGTCATTCAGAACTTTTTGGCAAGTTGTCACCACCTCCAACTTGAGGGGGGGTGTTGAGATTCAAGAAATTAGTTAGTTAGTTAGTTATAGTTAGTTAAGAAGTGGTTAGTTAGTTATAGTTAGTTGAGAAGTGGTTAAAAATTAGTTAGGAGGTTAGTTTAGTCAATTACACAAAGTTAGTTATAGGATTAGGTTATAAAAGTAAGGCTTTGTAGATTAGTTAGTTAATTTCATCATTTTTCTCTTCTTTCCAGTTTTTGTATCTTTCACAAGCTCATTTCAAGAGCTAATTTTGTTCATTAATGGAAGTAAACCTTCCTCTTTGATTGCTTGTTCTTCCAACTTCAACATTACTATTTTTATTAATTTTTTTTTAAATAAATATGTAAATGAAACACAGGAAATACTTATATTAAAATGGAGGGAGCACAGAAGAATAAATACGGAAACGTCAGGAGTTAGGACAGATAACTAAAAGAGTTCAAAAATGGGTACACATTAAATGATGAGAGCAGCTGATATTTGGCTCAATTAGTGTGTTAGCTTTAACTAGGTTAGGTTTCTCAGCAAAAACTGTACCTCAGGCAACAACTACATTACCCCTCCTCAAATATTGTTCAGTCCCAAAGATATTTTTAACACAGTGTGATTAATGATTTTGATTAAATTTCTCCTTCTTTAATTTAGAGAAGGTAAATAAACATGGAAAGATATTTTAGAAATATTTTTTAGATAGATCATTGATTGGAGCAAGGATAAATTTGAAAACAAAAAATAATCACTATCTTTTTTATTTTCTAACCTGAGTACTTCCGTCATCTCAATTTATATGACATTATTTGATTCGATGTAGAGTTTAAGAAAGATGAAAAACGAAAAACTTTTTAAATTTGTGATCTAGAACAAATCTTAGATATTTTTATGACTATAAATTTGTATTTTATTAAAAATAAAAAAGAATTTTAAAGTTAAATTATTTTTAATTATAAAAATATTATATATTTTTTTGATCGATTAAAAAAAATACGCCACATAAATTAAAAAATAAAAAATATTATTCTTAACCTAATTTATTGAATAAAATGACATTTAAAATTAATGTATCTGCGGTAGTATTAATTTTGGTTCTAAAATGCCAAAAAAATGAAATAAAATTGAGGCCTTTCTTTTCTACGGGGGGAGATAGAGGGGGTTGAATAAATTGTTAATATACAATAATGTTAGTTTGACAACCAAAAGATATAAATGAAATCTCAAGAACAGTTATAAAATGTCTCTGCTAAATTAAACATGGCTAGATTGAAGGAACTCTCTCAATTAACATTTAAACATCACGAAAATAACTATTGTATTCCCACTCTGTTGTGATTGATCCCGAATTTTCTATTTTATTTGGATTCTTATGTTTTATTTCAAAAAGACTTTTGGTAGAAAAAGTTTTCTTTGAGGATGAGCACTCTACCGTAGTTATCCTAAGTTATGTTTTTATATTAATTTTTCAATATGTAGGTCATCTGATGACCAAATTGTATTAAATATCATGCTTCTTTTAATTTAGTTTTATTTGTCATCTGATTTATTGTCGTCAAGGTCTGCAACTATTAGCTTTCGCATGACACTCTACTATTTCGATCCCAACAAGTTGTATCAACGTTAATGGTTTAACCAATGGTTTGATGAAGTTGAAGACATGCTTAAGGTGAATTCAAATTAAGTTGCAACGGTTCGCTAATAATAAAGATTTTTTATCAAGGAAAATAAAAAAGGTCTGAAGTACTACATGTGAAAATAAAATTTCGATCATATTTTCAACAATCTGTTACTTCATCTTTAAAAAGTAAAATCAAATTTCAACTCATTCTTACTTTAATACATGTGATTCAAATTTCAACCCCTTGCTAACTTTTAATACCTCCAATTTCGACTCGTGTTTACTTTTAATACATGAACTCCACTTTCAACTCGTGCTCACTTTTAATGTACCAGGCTTCATTTTTCAATTCGTGCTTACTTTTAACGCACATGACTCTAATTTTTAACTCATATCAACTTTTTAACCATGACAACAGTAGTGATATATTAAGATTATGTGAAGAAGGAGGATGAAGATTATTTTGCCAGAAAATTCAAGCCAAGGGAAGATTTGTTAGGATTTGTCCTGAATTTTCTACTTATTTGGATTCTACCACAATTGTGTTCTGCTTTTGAAAGGACTTTTGATAGAAAAAATCTTCTTTGCGGATAAGGGGACTATACCTTAACTATCCTTTTTTAGATGATAAGTTCTAGACTTACATAAATAGAAGATTTCATCTTTTCATACACGACACAATAGCATCCACAATGTAGTCGAGTAAAGAGTCTTATTTAGGAGGAGATTATTCTCTCAATAGTCTTATGCTTTTTATATTAGTTTTTCAATATGTAGGTTACTTGATGACCAAATCATATTAAATCTTATGCTTCTTTTAATATAATTTTATTTGTCGTTCACTCCATTCATCTTTACTTGTAAACTGTATCAAAAATAAATGTCGACTTTTACTTGTCCATTTTGGAAAATCAAGACATAATTTATCACTTAGTTACTAATTTACCTTTATTATTAATTTTTGTTATTTTTCAATATATTTTTCAAAACATTAAATTTATTATATTCAAAGAATATCTACTCTCTTTGTTCCTATGTAGTTGTTAGGATAACATTTTGCACAATCTTTAAGAAAAATTAATTAGAAGTGTAATTTGATTAATATATTTCCTTAAATTTTTTAATCTTTATCTATCTACTTGCTTCTTAATTTTATAATAATTAATGCTAAAAGGCAAAGTTGAAAAAAAAAATTAATCCTCGTTGACTTTTTAAATTTGACAAGTATTTGTGAACAACTATTTTTAATACAGAAAAGGCTCATAAGTACCTTTAACCTATGAAAAAATATTTATAAATACCCTTCTTCCACCTTCGGGTCTAAAAATACCCTTAAGATTTATTTTTGGGCACAAACATACCCTCAAATTAACAAATAAATTTATATTAAATTTGACTCTTTTAAAAGTTACATGACATTTTCTAATTTGGTGCCATATATTAGAACGAAGGAAGTAGTAAAATTATCATTTTATTTATTGTTTTTTAAAAAGTGTGTCAAATCAAATTAGATAAGTAAAAATGAAGGAAAAAAGTAGTTATTTAATGAGTAAAAAAATTGCAACCAATTTTATAATCAGGTGTAAAAGTTGGAGACTGAAAAATGAAGTCGTGTTGAGCGCTTAATCTTTTAAAGTGGAAATTTTCAATATGAATTATGATTGGTCGTATCCAAAAATAAATAACAATTATCTTTCAAAGTAAGACGTTTCAATATGAATTACTATTAGTAATTTTTCCGTTTTAAAATAAGTGGTATTTTTAATTTGAGCATACCTTTTGAGAAAATTACTCATTTCTATAAAATAAAACATATTTTTACCAACTTACCTTTACTTAATACCTTGAAAAAAATGTAACTCTTTAGTATTTTCTTGTTATGTAAAATTCTCTTTATTTAAATAAGGATAAAATTGGAAGAACATCATTAATGTCTTTTTGATTATGTAAAATGCCGCTTATATTCAAATAAAATAAAAAACTAAAATATCACTTATTTTGAAACAATGGAAGTATTAAATTTAATGAGAATTGTGTTTGGGTTCATTAAATTGAATTTTGGTTAGCCGTTAAGAGTTTTAATGAGGGGTTTTAGTTCTGCTATCTTAGTATAGTTATACCTAGTTTACAGAAAATAAGTAAGGACAGGTATATCCAACAATCCAGCATTGATTGAAAGCTTTCTCATCACTTTTTAGTTGAACGTATTTACTATATATTCTCAAACTTCCATCAAGTGTATTCATATCAAAAGCCATTAAATTCAAGAAACTAACTATTTTTCCACCTTCAAAATTAACTCCCCTCATCTAATTCTATACCAAATTCTTCTGAAAAAATTTTCTACTTTGCAGTTAATTTCACCTCTAGCCACCCCCTTCCCCTCCCCTATATTATTACAATCCTATAGTTATAATCACAATTAATTCTGCACTAAATAACCCTCATAATTTTCTCTTCTCCTACACAGTATATAAATCTTGTCAAGCTTTTTCTATTTTCTCCACACTTCAAACAGCTCCCCTTTTCCTTTTGGCTATACAATAAAAAAAAAATTCAATCTTCTATCAGGTAATTTGATCATGATTAGACTCCTTTTTTTAATTAATTAATTTTATATATCTGGTAGTGGTTGTGTATTAGTTGTAATAAATTAATTGTTGTTAATTTGCTCTGTTTTACTATAAATACAGGGGATTGTAGATAAAGGTGAGTAAACAAAAAATGAACTACAGGAAGGAGAGTAGTCATGATCCAAAGCTTGATTTGAAGCTGAATTTATCTCCACCAAGGGAAAATATTATTTTTCCAATTTCTCCGAACAGATCATCATCATCATCATCATCATATTCTTCTATGGAAAGGTCACCAGCAAGTTCTTGTATTTCAAGAGAACCAACTCCAGATGATAATCATCATCATCATCAGCAACAGTTTTTTGGGAGCCCAGATACAACAACAACAACTTCAATGATGCTAGTGGGCTGCCCAAGATGTTTAATGTATGTTATGTTATCAGTGGAAGATCCAAAATGCCCCAAATGCAAAAGCTCTGTTT
Organism: Datura wrightii; assembly: GCA_035772735.1. Taxonomy (NCBI): domain Eukaryota; kingdom Viridiplantae; phylum Streptophyta; class Magnoliopsida; order Solanales; family Solanaceae; genus Datura; species Datura wrightii. Next base: position 162,944 of record JASDFA010000011.1, read on the forward strand.
TGCTTGATTTTTTCCGTGAGGACAGAACCAAGAACCTAAACAAGTGATGATCAAGACGATGACAAATTTAATTAGGTTTTTGTACTCTTTAATTTCTTCATATATGTGTAATCCCTTTTGCCTTTTGGTTGCTTACAAGACAAGAGGGAAGACAGAGTTTTTTTTTTTTTTTTTGAGGTTATTGAATGGATTTGGTGAAAATCTTGAATGTAGGGCCAGTTGGTCTTGTTATGCAACCAAAGAGGCTGCTAGTATGGTTTGGTTATGGTCATCATATTATTTCATTCACGTTAGTAGTTCTTAGTTGCTTTCTTTACTAAATGCAATCAATATTTTGTTGCAACAACCCCGTTAATGCTACCTATTAGTGTACTTTTTTGAATATCTTTTTAATTAAACTCGCTATAAAGGGGGCCAAACGCTCCCTATTTATTTCATCAGTAGAACTCGAACATCAGATTTCTGGTCATTATTAAGTATACATATACAACACATGTTAGGTGTTCACAATTTGTTGGGAGACCCTTCACATGGTTTTTAGGTGCAATTCGGAAGAAATCATGTGATTCAATTAGGTCAAATTAAAGCACCTATGAAGAAACATTTTCTCAATGTTCAAACTTAAATTGGATACGAATTTGAGAGGGAAAAGCAGCAGGGCACCTTCATCTCCTTTTTTAGTTTTTCATACGATGTTCAGTATTTATCTTGGAGCTCAATTAATTTAAAAGTTAAAATACTTCGTACTCATAATTCAACCCTAAAATCTCTATAAAAATGAAGAGGTAGTTCACCAGGATCATTGATAGTTCTTGAATGGCCTCTTGCCAAAAAAGGATATCAGTAATTGTGTTCTCATATAGGTGGAAGGCTCATGTACTGTGAACAATGTTTTTAGCTAACTGCTGATTGTTGGAAAATAAATACTGAAGACACATTGGGCTCGTTACCTTATAAACTTAAATCGTCCGGCTCTGAACTTTCTAATATATTACCTCTTGACTAAGACTCTTTACTCCTTCGAATCACTGAACTCAATTATACCGTGAAGTGTGTTTATATATTTCTTTTATTGCTTCAAAATTTAAATACGTTTGTCATTTTTGTAAGAATTATTATTTTAAGTTTTTACGCCGTTGTTTTTATTTTGAGGTGATCTTTAATTTTTACCCCTTAAATTAATGATTTTTAATTTTTGCCCTTCAATGTTGTAAATATTAAAAGTGGGACAAAAGTATCCCTAATTTTAAAAAGTCGCAAGATAAATAAATTCGTAAGACATAGGTTAGCCCAAAAAGCATAAGTCCATGCTACTGAACTTCTACCTATTGAACTTGTGCCCAAAGGCATAAATTCATGTTATTAAAATTGTGTCGGGGGGCAGAAGTTTAGGCCAAGACACAAGTTCATACTACTTTGGATAAAAACTTATATTTTGCGAATTTTCTTTTTGTATTGTGAATTTATTATTATTTCTTTTTTTGTTGTTAAGGGTAACCACTTTTTATTGCTTAAAGTGCCGAAGGACAAAAATTAAACACTATAAATTTAAGGGGAAAAAATTAAAGACTACCCCAAAGTAAGGGCATTTGTGCAACTGACCCTTATTATTTTATTTGTGGCTCAATTAATGTAAAACTCATAATTCATATTTAATGAAGAATAAATCTCGTCCGTACACCAGTTATTTGATGAACGTACCAAATTAGATCTTAATTAATCAACCTCTGTAAATTGGTCCTCTCTTCCTCCATTAGGTTTATCACATACTCTCTACATCTTTTCCATCTTAGTGGTTGCGGTAACGAAAGGGTAGGGCAAGGAGGTATAAATCAATTTTCTAATAATACTTCTGCTTCTCTCCATAATGTCTTCTGCTTCAACTACGCGCTCTAATAAAATGTTTTACTCCGTAAGATTATCATGTTCAAGATCCTGATTTTTATTAAGTTTAAGTTTACATTATTATCAAGACGGTGTTGCTCTGTGGGTAAACACTTTTTACCTTTAATGTTAAACTTGTGAATTTGAGTTACCAAAGAGTAGCAAACAAAATAAAATAAAAGCTTCCAGGGAGATATTATCAAAATAAATTGACTTATATAGATATATCAAACTCTTTTCGTTCACTTTACTTGTCCATTATACTAAAAATATATATTAATTTTTACATGTTCAGTTTAGAAAACTAAGAGATTTTAATCACTTAATTCATAATTTGCCTTTAATATTAACTATAGTTATTTCACAATTTATTTTTCAAAGCATTAAATTTACTATAATCAAAGGTTGAAATTATCATTTTACTTGTTACAAGTTAATACTTTCTCGGTTTCAAAATAGTTGTCATGTTTCGTTTTTCAAGATTTAAATTTGACTAATTTTTAAAGCAAAATTAGATTAAATCAATTCGATATTTTACATTAAAATTGAGATATTTAAAAACTACGGAAAGTACTAGAAATTGAAAATATGCTCATAGCAATATGATTTTGAAAAAAATTAAAATATTAATTAAAATTTATAATATTTGACGTTTAAAAAAAATTATGATAAGTATTATGAAACGGAGGGAGTAGCGGATAATTATTTATGAACGGAGGGAGTACAAAGTTTTAAAATTATGATATCCATCCTCTTAAAATTCATGTGAACGCAACCTTTTACCAACACTTCGGGTCCCCACTAGTATAACAAGATAACTTGCGCAACCTTTTAAATGCACAAATTTAAAGCTTTCAAATTTTATGAAAACAAATAATATCAATTATCAAGAATTCGTATTTTGAATTAACATCTTAAGCCTTAAATTTATACATTTTAATTTTAATAAGATAAATTAATACTTAGCTAGCCTTCATGAGTTAATTATTTGGGGAAATTATTAGTACATCAAAGAGTAGTCAAATTTTAATTGAAGAAAGCGACACAAACGCGTTCATTTAGTACTCGATCGAATAATACATCTCTCAATTAATTACTTTACGTGGACAAGTTTTAAAGTCCAACTTGTAATTACCAAATTGTCAAAAGGGCGGCCAAGTTGTGTTAATATAACATCTTTATCAATTAAGGTTTACTAAAAAGAAGTGGGTGAGCTAATTAGCTAGCTTACCATCTATTGCCATTTATGTCATTTAATATATAATATATATGTACTAGTAAAATTTTTGGATTGTTCACATGTTGTCATTACAAACTTCCACAGTTGGATTCATTTCCAAATTAATTAAAGGACTTAGTATTTCTACACACACATATATATACACACAGTTAAATTATGTTATAGTGATATCGTTTGTTTAAAAATTTCATAGCTACTATAGTAAGATATTATATATGTATACTGGCATTTGACATTTATATCTCATTGAGTTGTTATAAAGAAAAGTACGCAAAAATCTAGTTTAATGATTTTGTGTACCAAGAAGAATGAACGTATTTATTAACCAATTTAACCAAAAAAAATAGAGAAAGTATGAATGTAAAAAAGGCAAACACCTGTAGCCTTTTCTCGTGAAGTTACGACCATAGCTGGTGGTTGCTATATAATTTTTTTCTTTTATATATTCGTAATTGAAATTTAATATGTGCATGACATAATGATGATTATCATAAATATTTTAATATTTATTTTTATACAAAATATTATTGCACAATATTTGAGTATGACTGTTATAGAAGGGTAATTTTACAAAGAATGCACCACTATACTGAACGCTAGTGCTGTTATAGGTAGAATGTTATTATAGAAAAGTAATTAAATATAACATGAAAAATCAATTCTGGAGAAAATCAAATTGTTATAGTGAAATATTATTATAATGAATGACCGTTATAATGAGGTTTGATGTATGATGCATATATTCTTATTGGTTGCTTCATGAAGCTTGTTGAGTCTAAGGTGTAGGAATTAATAAATCCTAATCAGGCTTAGGAGGGTGGAGGTAAGTTCATAGCCTTGAGGAAGGTAAGTTCTTAATTAGAACTATCATTAGTGGACTTTTAAAGATAAATATATGGTTCAAATTAAAATTATTAAATTTACTTAAACTTATAAACATATATACGAGTTTCGCTCCCGGATGTCTAATCTTAATATTTGCTTACTTAAACTAACTAAAATCAATAACCATGGCCGATGCTTTTAAGTTCGCGGGAATAACACTAGCTAGTTGATAGTAATAATATCGTTTAAAATATAATTGATTATTGAAAGTTATTTGCTAATTTAATTAATATTTACTTATAAAAGTCTTAGTGAAGCTTTTCAATAGGCCTCAACTTGAACAATCGTAATTAAGTGAGTTGTTTTACCATAGCTATTGCATTTTTAGTGGTGCAATTATTAATGAAGCTGATTTATTAGTAAATATCGGTGTCAATTTTAGATCCAAAAATTTGAAATTAGGCTTGTCCAGTACCTAATTTCAAACCTGAAGGACAGAATTTTGAATTTTAAATCTGAAATTTTCAAATTCAATCTCGCAAGTTTAATTCTGAAGCGGCTAAAGTTTAAAATTTTATATTAATTGACTCTTCTTTAAATATAGATCCTTAAAACGGCTATTTGTGCGCTTCAACTTTAAATTCATTAACTTGCCAACCCAGGCTCAAATATGATATTTCAAAGGACCAAAACTTTCTACGGTAAGTATAGTAGCTCAAACTTTTTAAAAGGCCCATTACAGTTCGAATTTGCGGCCCAACAAACAGTACATTATCCCTTGGGCTCCTTTCTTTCCTCTAGATTGGAAGTAAACAACTAGTTAAACAATAGGAAAACTTGAGTAAATATATTTTTCGGCTATCTGGTTTATCTATAAGATCAAAGTATATATTATTTATATATTTTAACTTTAATAGGTATATAATTATAGATTAATTTTTATAAATAACTATAGTTTAGATCATAATCACCATTATTAGTTATAGTTTGCCTAATTATGATTCATAACAGTATTAGTGATATAACTTTCTGAATTTCGAGTTGTATCACTGATAGAACTTTCTCAAATTCACGTTGTATTACTGATATAATTTTCTAAAATCGCGTTATATCATTGATACCGAAATTCATATTGTATTAGTGATACAACAATTTCGTTGTATCTGTTCACTCAATTTTATTATATTTGTTCGCTTGATTTAAATGAATATACTGTATTCAATTGTCCAACCTCATTATATCAACACTATTTTGGTAGATACATTGATTTGTCATCTTCTAATGTAACTTTTTTGTAGTGTAATGAATGAAGCACTATGACTTTCTCTTCAAGCGCAAAACACATATAGCATGCCGACCAACCATACGATTGTAAATCCAAGCCAAGCAAACGTCGATTTTCAAATTCAATGAATCCATTTGTATTTTCTATTTTATGAGATGCACTTATATCATCACAAATAAATAATTATAAATTTAAATTTATAATAAATTAATTGGGGTGATTGATATGAAAGAGAGGTGAGTGAGAGTGAGAGAGAGAGAGAGAGAGGCGAAAGAGAGGAGGAGAGATGAATTTGTTATGAAAATGATAATTATCGCTATATTTGGTAATATTTTAAAACTATAGTTATATAGTAGCTATTTTTCCTTAATTAGGTATGTATGTATAAAGTATACACTATCTAATACAATTCCAAAGATGGAATGGGAATAACAAGAAGCAAAAGTTTAAAGAGAGAGAAAGAGATAGAAAGTTAGACACGCAAATTAAAATCAAAGGCAATCCTTACTAAAATGTAAAGATTTCAATTGAATATCAAAGATAGCATCTAACCCATGAGAAAGACCTCAAAGTAATTAGATTCTCAAGCAACTCTTCTTTTCAAATCAATGATACAATTAAAGGCTTCAACAAGCTTTCAAACTCCCAAAGAGTATTTTATTGCTTAATATCAAGGGAATCTTCTTAGGCAAATAAGAAATCTATTATTCCATCTGTTTCATTTTAATTGTTAGGATAAGATTTGTACACTCATTAAGAAAAAATTAACAGAGATGGTAATTTGACTAATATAACCCTACTAATTTTTTGGAACATACAATAATAATTTTTTTCACATTTTAGAATGACTTTAAGCACTAAGGGTAGAATTGAAAAAAATATAGTCAATCATCTCTTGAATTTTGAGACTAGCAGGTATTTTGAAATAACTGTTTTTAGTATACCTAGCAATTAAATAGAACGAAGGGAGTATTTATACTAGGATGAAAAAAGAAAAACTATCTATTACAAAAATATATCCTTAATAAAGTACGGGTCTTGTTTGGTTGTCTTCCTTTGGTTGAATTCATGACATAACCATTCGTATACTTATCCTTTCTTCACTGAGAAAAGACATAAAATCCCCCTTGAACTTGTCTATACAACTCACTTTAACACTTTAACTTTATATGTAATTTTTTATTCCCTAATCTCATTTGAAGTCTATTAAATACCACCTTAAGAGAATAATACCACTCTCACAATGTGAAGTATTTTACACTCGCGCCACGTCACAACCACTTCAGCGCCACGTTGAAAATTATTTAAATTTTATTTTTTTATTTTTCATTTTTTTTTTTTGCTCATTCACAATATTTTCTTTTCCTTACTTATATTTCTATACACTAGTTAATTTCTAATCCTAATTAATTCAAGAAAAATAGAGGTTGCTTTTCTCCATCGGGTGTCTTTATTTTTCAATAAAATTCAAAACTTTTCTTAAAAAAATTGAATGTTGAAAGTACAAAGTAGAAAAAATTGATAAATAAGTGTTTTTTTTTGTGTGTGTGCATGAGGGAAGGGGGGGGGGAGGTGAGGTTGAAGATGGACAAATGGTGGGGGTGAGGGTCCGAAAAAGGAGAAATTGTGAGGTGGTTCGAAGAAGAAGATAGGTCTGGGGGGAGAGGGGGTGAAGAAGGAGAAAGGGGGTGGCGGGGTGAGTTGAAGAAGGAGAGAGGAATGACAAATTTAAAGAAGGAGAATGGGGAGGGGGGGGGGGGGGGGAGAGGGGGTTTGAAGAAGAAAATAGAGTTGGGTAGGGGGTTTTATTTATTTTTTATTTTTTATTCTATTAAATAATATAAATATCAATGGACACACTTTTTTTTTTCAATTACGCCCCTTTTTAATTTTTTTATTTTTATTTTCCACGTTAGCCTTTTGAGTGATATTTAATAGGCTTCAAATGAGATTAGGAGGTAAACAAATACTCGTAAAGTTAAAGTGCTAAAGTGAGTTGTCTCTCCTTCTTTCTTTCATATTTCCAAGCTATCATGCACACATAAAATTTTCGGAATTACTCCATAGTGTCAAGTACATCTCTCTTCATCGATAGGTTTTGTAACACTTGAAGGTTACATGCTTGGCTTCTTTTGAAAAGCTTCGAAACATCTTACTTTACTTCATTATCTTTACATTGTGTAAATATTTTATAAATTAGATTGCCCAAGACATTGAAGTGTAATTTTCCCTAAACAATGTTTCTTCAGTTTGAAATGGTATACAGATTTGTCACTAAAAGCTAAATCACATTAGAGGTTCTAGATGATTAAGAAAAATTTAAAGAAAGATCCCAGGGATATTGAGAATTATTAATCTCTTCAATTCAAAAAAAATTAAAAATGCTTGTTAGTTCAAGATGGTAAATTCACTAATTGGTTTACTCAAGTGTTTTGGAAAAAAAACAAGAATTGAAATGCTTGTTAATTCTAGAATGGACCCTTTTTTTTCTATAAAAAAAAAAAACCTTTATATTGCCACTCATCATAGCTTCTAAATTAACTCAATCCTTTTTTTGTTCCTTGTCAAAGGAAAGCAAGCCCAGATTTCTAGGGCAGAAGGTGCACATGGGAAAGGAAGAGCTAATAGAAGATGTCAAAATTGTATTGGCAACTGGCAAGCAGTGTCATGAACTACATTTATTATGTTACAATCATGTCCTACAAAAGCACTATAAAGTATTGATTTTATTAGGCAAAGAATCATATATGCCAGCCACATTATTAATTGGTACACTCTTCGGTTTCATTGTTTAGATAAAATTTATATATTTATTTAAAAATAATAATTTTATTAATATAATTTTATTAATTTTTTAAAAATATATAATAATAATATTTTTTTTATATTTCAGAATAATTTTAAGTACTAAGGGTAAAATTAAGAAAAAAAGATCAATTTTCTCTTGAATTTTAAAATTATTAAGTATTTTAAAATAACTATTTTTAATATACCTAATAATTAAAATGAAATAGTGAGATAAGTAATGTACAACTATTGTAAGGAAGTCTACATAATATTACAGCGAACGCCTCTTCTTTGTTCATACTCAACTCGTAAGCTACTAAGAATTTATTGCTTACATAAATTTTCAATTAGTTGAAACGTTTTGATTTTGATCGTTCTACCATGAATCTTCACAAATTTACAGAATTATTAACTATTAAATATTTAATTATTTATGTAATATAGTTCTACAACTACAAGTAATATAAATATAACATATTTTATATATAAAAGGAACCAAAACACATATTTTAATTAATTTAAAAGTAAATATGCTTAATGAAATATCAAAGAATCAAAATAAGAATTTAAGTAGTAGTAGTATATAATAAGTGAAGGATCCTTTCTTCTTTTAGCTTTCGGTTTGGTCCAATCTCCTTGCCAAAAATAAATACTCACTTAGGAAGATAGAGGAAAAGTAGAGTACATTTATTTTTTGCTTTTATTCTTCCAGAAATATCCACTATCAGACCTCTAATTCATTGGAAAGCTAAAATTAAATACCTCACTTTTCCATTCCTGTGAATGTTATCATCTATCAATCTTACCCCCTACTGACCAGTGACCACTACAGCAGATTGCAGAGGCCTCAAAAAGACAAATCTTTGTGTGGTTAGCCTTAATTATGTAGTGCAATACTACAAAAAAGGGGCTAAACATTAATACCGTTGCCTTTTTTTCTCATTTGCACATTTGCTGCCTGAAGCCAAACTTTTCATTTCTGAGATCAAATTCAACCAAGAAGTTCTGCATCTGAAAATTCCCCAGAATTATGGATGGTCCGGTAGACAATTCGGGACCAGAAGCACTATCTGTGATCATAGTTAAGCAAATCACATCAGTTTCACCTGCAATTGAGAAGTAATTTGCCAATGGCAATGCCATCTCTGCACCACCCTTGTAGTGGAACTTGAGCTCTGGCAAAGACACTGTTTTGTGCCTGGAAATGTTGAAACATGGCCTTAAACCTGTTATTTTCTCAATACTCTCAGTTCTTGGAATACCTTTTACTTGTTCCACAAATGCATTTAGCACAGGCTCGAAAACCCCACGATTCATGTATGTGAAAGTGGTGCCTGAATCCACAATACTCCCACCATTTCCATTGGAATCAGGTGTCAAATACTCGTATGGGATCTTTACTTTCTGCCCTCCAACTGTGATCTTCCTCAGACCAACATAGTAGTACACTGATAATGCATTCTTTCCAGCCACCACTGGATTTTTCTGCAGAGGGGTATAGCTTAAACCTGCAGACTTTTCAGTAGCTGTGAAATCTAAAACAAGATTGCTGCTTTTACCAGTGTCATCAAACCTGTGCGAGACAAGACAATAAGAGAACTTCTTGACACCTAATTGACTTGGCAATGATGCAAGTCCACGGCCTAAACCAGCAATTCCAGCAGGTTGTTGGGATGAAAACATAGAGCAGCCCACAAGAAAATTGGGTATTTTCTTGTTGGACATGTCCAGAGTTTCAACAAGAGCAAGACCCCCTGTAGAACCTGAACCATAGAGAATGATATACGGTGGACAGATCTGTTTACACTTGGTGGGTGATTGGCAATCTTGGCAACGAGATTTTGGATTAGTCTTGCTATGAATCCACCCACATTTTGGATTCAAACAGCCAAGAACTCGTGCAGTTGATGATGATTTGGGAATGAATGTAGGAATGGACTGTGAGCTAGAGGAAGAAACAGAACAGTTGGAACATAAATACTTTGTTGTACAAGGGAACCAAACAAAGTTGCTTCCAGTGTCCATGATGAAAGGGATTTTCTGAGGGGGTGTACCAAAGGCAAGAGTAATGGAGTAGCCTCCATAGCTATGAGGGTACAAAGGGGTTGTGGAAACAGAGGAATCTTGGGACTTCTTGATGTAATTTGCTCTGGCCAAGGAAATGGAAGCTAAATGTGTGAGCTTTTCATATAAATCTTGAGATGGGTTTGTGTTAAAAAGTGAAAGCTGAATGGTAGTAGTGGAGGCTGATGAAGAAATGAAGGGAAAGAGGAGAGGAAGCAAAGAGAGAAGCAGAGCAAAAGAGGAAGAAGAAAAAGAAGCCATTGTGTGGTGTATTTTTTCTGGGGAAGTGTGCTTTTGGAACCAAACTAAATAGTACGAGTAGCTTAGTAGTGCAGTAAAATTAGGAGATAAAAGGCAATTATTCGGCTTTTGGCACCAGTTTTGCGGCTAACGTAACTCCACTCTCACTGTGACATGTGATTCTTGCACTTTTGTGTAGAGATGAGCAAATAAGATTCCACAAAGTGTATATGATAAGGGTCGGTGGGGTTTGAATTTGGCCAACTTATTCTAACTTTAGGTACTAACCGTTACACAGTATTGCTTTGGTTTTATTTTTATTTTTATCTATCATAACAGGTTTCAGGTTTGAATTATCAATATAAAATTTTATCTTTAAAAACTTTTCAGTGCAAATCTGAATTAATTGAGTCGGGTCCTAAAGGCAATACCAAAGATCGAGGGGAAAAATAAATTTAAGAAATAAGAGAGAAAAAAAGGAGAACAAAGAGGAATCACAACCCTCACCGTCTAAGACAAAACATTAAGTAGCTGGACCACTAAGATACCCATGGGTTGTATTTACTTTTGGATCATATCTTACTAAAATCATTTTTGTTCTTTTTATTATTAAAAAATATAATATAATATGTTTACAAAGTAAAGAAGAAGGCGGAATGGAGAAAGGAAAGGGACAAGGGTGGTCTTGCCTGGCGCGAAGGCTTCTGGTTCGGGGAAGAGTACCATACTAAAGGTCCTTGGACTTTCAGGCGATTTTTTTAAATATGTGTTTTGTATTTTCTTAGTTAAAAAATAATCGTTGAATGACTTTGTTGTCCTACAAAGAGCAAATGTGACTTTAATAGATTATTCTTACAAATTGAGTGACTTTGCCATCTTAAAAAGAACAAAAACAACTTTAATAAAATACTACCATAAATTTAGTGACTATCCGAAGAGCTAACTCGTCAATTTTACAAAATCAAACATGAATAAAAACTTAAGCTTAGGAGTTCTACTTGTTGTTTCTGATAGCTCTAGCATGTTAGACAAACAGACATACAATCGCGTTAGATACGTTTTTATAATATCAGTATATATAATTTAAATTTACTTGATATTACATCAATCACTCTGTTAGGAGAGGTTGAACCAAAAGTTCTTTTTTTTTTTTAGGTAGACGATTGGCTCATGATTCAACCGCTCCATAGATTGGGTGGAGATGTGTAATGATATTTGATGACTTTGGGGCTGATTATAAAGTAATAATAAGCATTTGTACTACTCGAAGAAGGCAAAGATTCTTAAAAACCAGGCCTACATTTCAATAAGCATATTTGTATTCCTTGATGTGAAGTGGGGTACAATGGCATCATTTGTTTGAGAAGTTGCAAAATAGAAAGCATCTTGATTTCCTCCTTCACTAATCAACAATCATGCTTTCTTGCATTAGATATTGAAATTTAATAAAAGAGGTTAAAGTTTGTTTAATGGCATTTGGTGAGAGGTAGTTGTGATTCCAAAAAATAAGTCATCCATACAAAATTGGAGTTTAATATTTGATTAATAATCTGTTTGTCCAAGTCTTTAAGAAGCTAAAAGTGATTGTTTTTCTTTAAAAGACACTTAATTTAGAGAGCCAATATATTTGGTCAAACTTTTAAGGGGGAAAAAAGTATTTTTCGAATATTAACAATAATATTTTTTAGAAGCAAAAAAAGATAGCTTTTCACCTTTAAGTACTTTTGAAATCTTGACCAAACACAAATTGTTGCTCTAACATTTACATAAGTATTTTTCAAATTGATTAAATAAATACAAAATGATCGTTATGTATTCGAATCCAGACGGCATGATTATCTTTCATACTAGGTGTATAAACTATGGGTTCGCTGAATTGAGAGACCAGTGAACTAGATGTGCAACCTAACATTGATAAACTATAATATAAAATACCAAAAGTTCGATATCCCAAATTTAATTTCTACTCATTAAAAGTTTAAAATTATTACCATAATACTTTCCAATAATTTTGAAAATTCAGCCATACAGCATATGAGTTTCAACAATATAACCAGGACTCACAGTCACATGTGAGTCCTCACTGATGTGCAAAGTTTTAGAAGAATAGACATTTCCATATTTTGGAATAGTTACAAAACATAGGGGGTCCTAAAGCTACATATTGCTTTGCTGGATGATAGAGATACATTTGTTTTGCATTTTAGCCCTTCAACTATATCAAGATAAAAGTACAATAAATACCAATGCCAGCAGCAAACAACTCTTTTAATCTTTTATAATAACTTAAGATTAAATTCATAAAACAACCAGCTAATCTAAGTATCTTATCTTAATTACAATCACGAGCTTCAATTAAGACAAATCATAAGCTCTGACAATGTGATTATGGGGCCAGAAATTAACCTGCTGAAGAATGACCATTTTCCTCGGCAGGATACAAATCTTTTCTGACATTAACACATAAATTAACACTCCTTCCGTTTTATTTTATACGATGAATTTTAATTGAATACGAATTTAAAAATAAAAAAAAGATTTTTGAGAAAAATTAAACATGTCAGTAGACCTTGTAGTTTTAAATTCGACATGATGTTAAATCTATAACAATAAAAATACATGTCATTAATTAAGGATTAAAAAAAGTTAAAGGTAAGAAATTACAAATATGAAAAAAGTGTTAATTTTTTTTGTAGCATGCGAGTGAAAAGAAAAATAGATCATATAGAGAAACACTCCCTTCATTTCATTTTAATTACTAGATATACTAAAAGTAATTGTCAAAATATTTGCTAGTTTCAAAATTCAAGAGATAATTGATCATATTTTTTCAATTCTCTCTTAGTACTTAAAGTTATTTCAAAATGTAAAAAGAATTATTAGTGTATGTTTCTAAAAAATTAATAGAATTATATTAATCAAATTATCATTCTTATTAATTTTTTTTAATAAATATATAAATTTTATCCTAACAATTAAAATAAATGGAGAAAATATTGAATTATAAGACAATAATGATGAGATTGATCCCTTGTCAACGCCCAACAGAAGGAGAGTGGCACATGATGAGTGTCTTTTGGAATATATGGATCTTTAACCATGTGGTCTGGTGGGGAAAGCAAAGCAAATTAAAAAAGGTACAAGCAAAGCTGGATTCTCGTCTCCATGGTTTAGTTAGGTTCCTTCATCTCCACATTGATTTATTTATATAAGTCCTTTTGGTCCACAAGAGACTAGTAGTGGAGCTCGGTTTTAATTATCATTATCAATTATTATTGATCATCAATATGAGTTACAGTGAGATAATTTAGAGTCTCTTTATCATTAATAAAAAAATTGATTAACTCTTATCTTTAATCAGAGAATCATTTCGAATTCGAACTCTTGAAAATGAAAAAAATTCAGTTGAGAGTGTTGTCTCCTGAAATGTAAAGCTACTACTTGCATTCATGGGCATATTATATTGTCCTAGCTCCTTAAATTCTACCGCAAAAAGGATAATATTTGATCCAGCATCTAACTTTTACCCAAAAAAATACTTTATCTGCTGCTAGGAATTGAAGGAGCCTTATCTTCATGACACTTATCTGTCTTCTTAAATAATTTAGATGGCAATCTTCTTGATAACCTGACGACATATTAGAAGTAACAAGGTTATTTCCATATAGGTATCACTCTCACATCAAGTATGAAATTATTGGGTTCTATGCAATTTTGATAATTGACAAGATGATCATGAAACAGGTAAGTCAAACTATTTCAAAGGAGTGCCAAATACACTGTCTAAAGGAGCTAAAATTGCAACACTATAAATATGAAATAAAGACAAGTTTGCACGAATCAAGAAATGGATAAGCCACGTCACACAAGCTCAGCAAAATAAACATGTGCTGGTTTGAAAGTGTTGGAGTTTGATTACAACACAAAAGAAGCCAAGAGTTTGACTCGAAGGAGTTTTATTTGAAGTAAAACTCCCAGGCAAGAAGGAGTTGTTGCAGCGAGGAGTTTGAAGTTGAGAAAAACTCTTTGAATAGTTGTGCATATATAGAAGCAATGCTACTCAGAGTAAGGCACGCACTCAAAGAGAGAAAAAAGGCAGTTCACAGATTGAGAAAGAAAGCAAGATCTGAAGTGTGAAGAAACTCATTGAAGAACTTGGTGCTAGTGTAGAGATAAACTAAGAGTTTAAGATTCTTATATCAGGAGTTTTTAATTGAGTTATAAATTGATGTCATCTTAATTCAGTGTGTTATAAACTGAATTAGGATTACTTAATCTTCAAGTTGGGTGAACTAGAAGGCGTTGGAAATACATTCCTCGAGAGGTTTGTGAGTTGCTAGTAATTAGAGTTTATAATTCCTTTGGTTACGAGAGTTGTAATCTATTGTGGAAGAGGATCATAGAGTTTAGTGAAGTTGGGGAAAATCCTGTGGAGGTACAGGTCTTAATCTTGCGTTCTTTACTTACTGCATTAAACTGTTTAGTTGAAACACGTTAGGGTACTTGTTTCATTCATAGACAAACAGTTAAGTTAAAGAAACAAAATTTTAATCGTGTAGAATATCAGAAATATATAATAGAAAATTGCATTGCATGCTAGAGATTTTATTTTGATTGCTTGTCACATGTTCAATATCTATTTTGAAGCGTTATTAAATTAAATTTACACTAAAATATTTCACCTTACAATAACATATCAAAACCCAAAAAATCTACACACACTTACCACCCCAATCAGAAGGTTTAATGGTGCAATAGAGACTCATATATAGCTCCTTTTAATTATTTTAGTTTACTCTGTCTTATGTATTTTGCATTCTTTCAGCTTAACTTTTTCTATTTTTTTCAAAAAAACCAACTACGAACAAATTAAGGTCTCTGTTAATAAGCTAGTAATAGTATAGCTAATGGCAAGTCTTCTATAATTCATTTTCAATTTTCCCTTCATTTACTGCAGATGGCTTTTACAAAATATATAGAAATTATTAAAACATCAAACAAAAACCAAAGACTAATTTCCATAATTTTCATGGAAATTTAGATATAGACATAGATATGTTAACATTGGTCAACATATATAAAAAGCACAAATGAAATAAGCAAATACTCCTTTCGATCATATGTGACTTGATACATCTTTTAAAAAATAATAAATAAATTATTATAAATTATTTCATTCACTGGAATTAGTGAAAATAATTAGTACTTAATAATAAGAGTAAAAATAAGTATTTCCTCTGTTCTATTTTGATTGCTAGGTATACTAAAAGTAGTTGTTATAAAATATTTGCTAGTTTCAAAATTCAAGAAATAATTGATCATGTTTTTCCAATTATACTCTTAGTACTTAAAGTCTTTCTAAAATGTGAAAAACATTATTATTGTATACTTTCAAAAAATTTAATAGGGTTATATAGTCATATTATCATTCTTATTAATTTTTTTTAAAGAATATAATTTTATCCTAACAATTAAAATGAAATAAAGGGTATATAAAATAATAAATTATCTTTTAATTTTTTAAGTAAATAAATAAAAACAGACTTTATTTTTAATACATTGGATAAGTTAAAAGTAGATGAAACAGGCAGAAAGCAAAGACTAAATCTGATTCCTACATATCTTAACACTCAAAGAATATATATATATATATAATAAATTTATAACCTTTCCACTTTACCTCCTTCTCTGTCCTCTCATTAATTGGAATTTAGTGTTATGAATTTTAAAAAAGAGATGCAAGCAACTTTAAAAATATGGATGAAAATCTGTTTATCAAATGTCATTAATTATAGGACTTTAAATAATCGAGTTGAATATTTAAATGATCTCTCAATTTAATAATAATTTATATTTGATATTTAAAATTACTTAAATTTATTTTATCTTTCAAGTCATTCAATTTTATCTAGTTAGTTTCTGTGATCAAGTTAATTAAAAATATAATTTTTGATACTTATTTAATAATATAACGACAGAAAACTTTTAGTGAAAGGATAATTTAAAAGTAGCCCTTGTTCTATTTTATAAGAATAACACTTTTTTATATTCTTACAACAACTTTTTTTAGTATTAATATTTCTATTTCGGTCCTAAATGGCATACTTTTCTAAAAATAACATGATAGGTAAAAATATAAAGTAATATATTTTGGGTCTAACTCAACCCCAAAAGCTAGCTTGTGAGAGGAGGATTGTCCTAGTCCACATAAGCAGATCACTCATTTTGTTAATCATTGATGTGGGACTATTTTTATTCTTCAACACTCCACCTCACGCTTAGGTTTGGCCATTGATGCGTGAACAATTTAATTTGGGGGTCCAACATCGGGTGAGATAGGTCCTGCTCTGATACCATGTAAAGAAATAAATCTTAAATCTAACTCAACCCCAAAAGCTAGTTTGTGAGGGAAGGATTGTTCAAGTCCATATAAAAAGACCACCCATCTCTTTAACCATCGGTGTGAAACTTTTTTCATTCTTCAACAAAAATCACAAGATTCAAAGATTTTAAAAAAAAAAATATTGGTATATATTTAATTCATGTGATGAATAAGTTTTTGTTTCCGTGGAATGGAACGATATCAAGTAAATAGAATTGATGGAGGAGTACAGTTTATGTAAAACGTTTTAAAGTTATTGACCAATCAAGTATACCCCTATTATTCTTTTAACAAAATGCTGACATTGTTTAACATTATATTACCATCATATCAAAATGCTGACATTATTTAACATTACCATCAGTATTAGTTGCCTAAAAAGGTAAAAAGTTGGAGGGCTAATCACTTTTTAATGTTCAGCCATCAATTGAAACATATTAGAAAAGTAATAAGTTTTCAATCACGTACAATTACCTTTTTCCCTTTCTCTTTTTTGTTTGGAAAAAGCAGAGAAGGTAAAGCTTGATCAGCAGTCCAAAAAGTGTCCTGAAAAAAGAGGAAGGATGTAATGGTTTCAATTGGGCTTAGTTTATAAACAGGTCCAGCCCATTAGTAGACAAAATTGGTTTTTGTCCGCGTTAGAGTCCGTTTGGCGCCACACTAGAGACTGTGTTGGTTAGCGTTTGGGCTGTATTGGAGTTAGGTGTAAACGTGGAGCTTCTACGAGCCAAATTGATGGCCCACTTTAACGGTGCTCTCTCTTAGGCGCCAATTCCCTATTTAATTTCCTCTTTGGGATAATTTATTTCTTAAAGTTCCTATATTGTTCGAGTATAATTTGTCTATAGAAATCATTTCTTCACGAATTTTTAAGATTCATCTCAAATGAAGAATAAAATTAACTTTATTCTTAAATATTTTAAGATAAATAGTAGTAAAACAAGAGAAAGAATTTTAAAAAATTATAAAATTATTATAACCCCACAAAAAAAGAGTAGAGACAGGCTAAGAATCTCATGATAATATGAAGGGGAGCAAAATCATATCTAGGAGTGATTCTTTGGATCAATCATATATTCTCGACTCCGTCGAAAGATTCGATATAGCAGCCTCTCGCTCGTGTTCTCACTGAACCGGATACATGTACCACCAATTCAATAAAAAAAGTTTCGTATTTATACGTTAAGGTTTTTCCTTCTCATAAAATGACATGTTAATCCCATCTTTGTTTAGCATTTTTCACTCTATAGCACCATTAAACTATCATTTATCAGTTAGACAACATTATAAAACTATACCAACCTAAGTTAAAAATATTTTGTTAATTTTATTATTGTTTACAAATTTCATATAACTTTCCCAATCCCAATCCTGTTACCATTTGGGGAGTTTAATCAAAATTATCTCATTTTTAAATCATACTAAACAAGGATTAGATAAGTGGACCTTCTTTGAATTCCATTATTAATTCTTCTTTAAATTTACACACAAGTGCTTGTGCTTCCCTCCATATACATATCTCAACCTTTTTGTTTCTTTCTTCCTTTCCTTTCCCTCGTTTTCTCCCCTTTCTCTCTCTTCCCGCTTTTTCTATTCCACCTCTCCTAAACTCAGATCTCATCTTCTTCCAAACACCTAATTCTCCTTCTTCAATTCCTTTCTCTCCGACTCCCTTTCTTCAGTTTTGTTTTCCCATGAAGAAGGAAAAGAAACCCCACAAAACCAAGAATTTTAGCCCCTTTTTTCCAATTCAATTGATTCTTGAATTTCGTGTCCTAGTTTTCCCTCTTCTTCTTTCTTGACTTGATTTTTTTTTCTTCAAAAAATAGGGAATTTTCTAAGCTGGGTGTGCTTCAAAAGAAGTTTAGCAGATCATGCAGCCACATCAACAGCAGCCTTTGAAGCGTCAGCTGCCATTCACGTCGAGTAAACCGCCGCTAGGAGACTACCACCGGTTCTCTGCTGACCCACTTCATCTTTCTTCCCAAGAGCCTGAAGGCATCGCTGTAAAGTCTACTGTGAGTGTCCGATTTTCACACACTACTAAGGGTCTTCTCGTGATGCAGAATTTTGTCTCTTTTATCTTTTTCTTCGAGTGTCATTGAGTGGATTGAACAAATTGTTGGAAAATATGCTGTATAATTTGCAATTGCAAAGGTGAAAATAGCTGTCTTGAGTGAAAAATTTCGACCGCAAAATATGTGGTTGTGTTGTTTAGGTATCCAATTGGGTTTGACTTGAATTTTGGTTGTACAAGTGTGGAAATTTTCACTATTCTATACGTCAGTAATAGGGGAATTTTGGTGGAAGTCCTTTCTTTTCCTCTAAAAAACATACATTTCTAGCACGCCATCTTTCTTGATTTGGCTTGTAGTCTCTATTAATTTAGCTGTAAAGTTCCGAACTTTGTGCCCTTTGATTTCAGAATTATTTGATCTTCTGGTCTTATGAATGTCTTAATTTCCACAATTTGGAGATACAATTTTGAAATTGATGTATAAACTTGTACAATTTCCTAAATTGCTATTAGGTTTCTTAAATTGCAGCAGTTTTACCTTCACAAGTAGATAGGAGATTATATCTTCACAAGTAGAGGGGACAAGGTCATTTTTTAGGTTGGTCAAAATCTGAGATTCTGAATCATAATGGAAGAGGCCTGTGGGATTTTGAAATGTAGAAGCTTGTAAAATGCTTAGTATACATTAAGAAGGATTTGTAATTCTTCCCTTTGCATTGTGCCCAATGGATCGATCTAGACTTTCGTGATGGCCATCACTTGCTGCAGCAAAACTTTTGATTGATGTTTAAGAAGGAATACGTCTTAGTCGAAAGAAGTTGCTATAGACTATATTAAATTCTATTTCATGAGAATAACAGTTGCATTAGTTTTCTCTTTTATCCTCCCGTCTTAGTTTTCTTTTGTGTCATATAAATACACTGAATTGCAATGGTCCTGTGAAATATTTTTAACATCATGTTGAAACACTAGTATGGCCTAAGTGTTATGACTTATGACTGTTATCCCTTCGGACCAATATACGCAAATGAAGGACCTAGATTAGATTTGTTTAGCATTCCATAAACCCAAAAGAAATAATAAGAAAAGCAATAGTGTTTTGAGTAACCTGACCCTCAACCATAGACTTATTTGTAATTCTTTATAGTAGTAGCATATCACAAGGCCTTTAGATTTTGGGCTTTTACTGTTATAGATCTTTTAATGCTGCTACTCGAGACGGGTTTAGTCTGTTGTTGTCTGAAGATAAACAAAATCTCACGGTCTGCATCAAAATGATTGATAGAAGTAAGAATTCTTCGGTACTATATGATGGAGTTTAGGTTATGGTTTGATGAAAACTAGATCAAGTTGGATGAATAATAAAAATGAGGGTTGATCTGGTTTCCAGGGGGTGATGTTCTTGGCTGGAGTCAGTCCTGTATAAGATTGAGGGTAAAATTGAATGATTAGATTTTTAAATTATTGATTGGTTTTATGACTCAGCTTGTGTAGTAGTGACAGATACATGCAGCTTCTTGTGTGCATTGCAAATTGAGAAAGAAAATAGAGGAAGCATTAGAGGAAATAAATGCATACTAACTAATGAGCTGCCATGTTCTATTACATTATCCATCTCTCTCTCTCTCTCTCTCTCTCTCTCTCTCTCTCCCCTGTTTATACTTTTAAAAAGAGGGCCTCTAGTCCTTCTTACTGTGAGATTAGCAACTGGTTGCTTCTGTTGAAGCACGTTTACCACTACATAGAGATTCGGTATACTAGTCCTGAGCTATCTCTCATGCCTAGAAAGGCAGAAGCAGTGGCTGTTTGGCTGAAGTTAAGTCATGTCATCGGTGGCAATGGATACCACAAAGGTCTAAGCCACTATTTTCATGTCGAACGTGATCTACTCTACCAATAAACGGTCAAATACCAAACTGCATACAGTTTCACTGAACTTTTGAAACAATCAATGACATTGAACAGACAAGTACCAAGTATTATTAAGTACCTGATCAAAAAAGTACCAAGTATTATTATTGTTGTGCTGCTAATATTAAGTGTTTGTTATGCTCTATTTACAAAATCTTGATTTTAGATATTCTAGTGATACAACATGACTTTGTTGATTTAAACGCTGATTAATTTAGTTGAGCAGTTTATTGTATCTATTTATCAACTTAACTTCAGACACAATTCTTATTAAAGCTTTTAAAATTTATTGCTGATGGGAACTGGGGGATACTCTATTGTCTTGATTAGCCACTGAAACGGAAGAGTGAAACAGCAAATTACGAACAGGGAGTTGGTGCACAGGTTGCAGGTTCTGGATATGCTGATGTGAGTAGTCCAATGCAGACACCAATCTCAGGGAAAGCTGGAAAGTCAACGAAAGCGCCTAGGACATCAAAGGCTAGATCTGCTGCTCAAGCAGCTACCTCAAATTTAGGTAAGGATATCCTACAAGAAGTTTTTGTCAGCATTAGTTTATGTATCTCATATCTTCAATTTAAGATTCATCATTGTAATCTTACTCAATTTGACAGATTAGCGGTTTGTATAACTGTAATATTTGTTGTGTCATCCATCTTGTCATTGTTTTTCATTTTCTCTCAGGCATCCATCATTTTATAAAACACAGAGAATTACAAAAGAGATAACTTCTTAACTATTTCAAATTACAGGATCCCCTTCAGGCAATAATGTTACTCCAGTTGGTCCTTGCCGCTATGACAGCTCCTTGGGTAAATTAAAACTTTTATTACTTTCAGTTACCAATATGCATCTTTTAATCTTTGTCTGTCCCTAGAGGTATGAATATAGGTGGAAGTTGTATTTCTGTGCTTGGGCATTTGTATGTTATAGGACATTTTTCTTGAATTATGTCGTACAGGGTAAATATATACCAGAGTTAGTAACGTATGAACTTCCTTTCTTGATTCTCATTCAGGTCTCTTAACGAAGAAGTTCATTAACCTGATCAAACATGCAGAAGATGGCGTCCTAGATCTGAACAAAGCTGCTGATACATTAGAGGTACCTTCACTTTGCAGTAGATACTTCATAAGCCTGTATGATGAAATTTTATCAGCTTACAGATCGCCTCCTTTTAACAGGTGCAGAAAAGGCGTATATATGACATCACAAATGTCCTGGAAGGCATTGGTCTGATTGAAAAGAAACTCAAAAACAGGATCCAATGGAAGTATGGAAATTCTTATCCAATAAATATACTGCATTGAAGTTGCATATCATTTAAGTTTCACATTATTCAAAATCATTTGATAAACAAAAGTTACGACTCAGTTCTCTTATTACATAGGGGGTTAGATGTCTCAAGACCAGGGGAAGTTGATGAAAGTGTTACGAGTTTACAGGTATGAAGAACCATCTCAATGCCTGTCTTCTTTCTTATATTGTTAATCGTCAATTGGCTCTGTCATGATCTACCAAGTAGCTGTGTAAAAGGGTTTCAATAATTGGTTTGTGCTTCTTTTACAGGCAGGAGTAGAAAATTTGACGATTGAAGAAAGTAGATTAGATGAACAGATAAGGTTATCTTCTGATTCCTCTGATACAATATTCAAGATTCTTTGCTTCACCATTATGCTAATACTGTGTTATATTGGCTTGTTTTAGAGAAATGCAAGAAAGATTGAGGGACCTGAGTGAAGATGAAAATAATCAAAGGTACCACATTCTTTGGCTTAATCATGAACCAAGTTATTTGTGTTACATTTGGTTGTTAATAGATCAATCTGCTCACTTTTCCTTCGTATTCTTGACAACTGATCTCTAAATTTTCTTTCCTAAAGGTGGCTTTTTGTTACTGAAGATGATATAAAGAGCTTACCTTGTTTTCAGGTAATTTTAAAACAGATGCTTTTGTTTTTTCCTTTCATTTCTTTGTAATGGAATTTTCATCAAATGACCAATGCTCCGATTTAAATTTATTGCTGTCATCAGAATGAAACACTGATAGCTATTAAAGCTCCACATGGCACCACTTTAGAGGTCCCAGATCCTGATGAGGTAACTGTTTACTCTTTAGTTCAAAAACCTTTTCTTATTATTGTAACAAGTCTAGCAGTTCTACATGTCTTCCTTGTTTCCAATAGGCTGTTGATTATCCACAAAGGAGATACAGAATAGTGCTTCGCAGCACCATGGGACCAATTGATGTTTACCTTGTCAGGTACTTTTTTGCTTCTTATTTCAACAAAATTGAAAAGATTGATATGTTGCTAGAGATTTTTAAGGGCTAGATAAACTTTATTGATTTAAGAGGGGACTATAGACAATCTGTGTCTAATTCTTTATATTGAAAACTTCTGTTTAGTCAATTTGAGGAAAAGTTTGAAGAGTTGAATGCTGTTGAGGCACCATCAACCATGCCTTCAACGTCAGATTTCAATGAGAATACAACTGCAATATTGCCTGTTGAGGATGGTGGAGGAGTTAATGTCGGGATGGAGGAACAAGAAAATCAAAGAGAGTGTCCAGATATTGGTACATCCCAGGACCTTGTGAGTGGAATTATGAAGATTGTACCAGATGTCGATGTAAGTTTTAACTTTAAGGTGTTGAAAAAAAATGTATAGCTGTTGAGTGTTTAACGTAGCAAAAAATTAGGAAAGAGAGACTAATTCAACATAGTGCAGTTACTGTGAATTCAAATGAGCAATTCAATCACTTTGGTTTTTTCAGTTACTTCTTTTTTTTTTTGGCCGTGCAGAATGAGGCAGATTACTGGCTTTTGTCAGATGCTGAAGTTAGTATTACTGACATGTGGAGGACAGAATGTATCCTACTAGTTCCCTGTTTCGTTCCTTTTATCTTTTATTTCATGCTACCAATGAAAGTTATCCCGTGAATATAGAATCCATGACTCAAAATTAGCTGCACTTGACTGGAACGAGTTGAATGCAATTCATGAGGATTATTCAATTGCGGATGTCAGTACTCCACGTGCCCAAACTCCCCCATCCAGTACCACTGAAGTACCTGAAAGCTGAGTAGTAAGTATTTCCAGACATTTGTGTGGATGCTCAGGCTTGGTTTTCGGATGAGTTGTTGAGCTTGGTGTTCAAAATGATAAAAATTCTCCATCAGCAAATCGGTATAATAAAAGTTCTACATGGAATTAATTCATCCTCTGTATATCCCCCTTGAATGACCTAAACGAAAGAGCCAAGTGCATCCAGGAGCTTTTCCGGAAATGCTCCGTCAGGAAGTTGGGAGTTTGATACCCCAAGAAATGAGCCTCATTGTACAGTTAGTATAATACCATTGTACTTGTAGTGGCAATAATCAGATGGTTAAACTGCTGTCTAAATTTCAGAGTGTATTGCTCTCTTTGTTCTTAGCATTGACATCTGATAAGATGATTTGTTGTCATACACAGATGTCAAGAAAATTTGATTGAGTCTCTTAAGGCTGCTTACTCTGCTGTTAGTTAAGTGTGGAGAAAATATTAATGAATCATCCATGAAAATCAAGTTTCCAGAGATCATTGTTAACGCAAAATTCAATGTTAAAATTGAATACTCGGGGTCGTTTGGGACGCAGTATAAGGGATAATAATTTGGGAATAAATTGCAGTAGTATTTTCATCTTGCGTTTGGTAAGGAGTATTAGTTAGTTTCGAGATTATTTATACCATCATTTATGCTATAATAATGGAATAAGCTATTCCATATATATGATGAGATAACTAATCCCATGGGATAACTTTGTCTATCCCACTTCCATACCAAACGACATATAATTCGCTTTCAAAATTGACAAAAATATTTGATCACGTATGAATTTCTCACCATTAAATATTAATTAAAAAATAAGAAAAATAAAGAACAATGATCACTGGGGACTGGGGAATGAGAAAGTAAACACTTCTGTGAATAATTGAAAAAACGTAGGTGATAATATTATTGAAAAATCTTATGGTAGCTAG
Source organism: Datura wrightii (assembly GCA_035772735.1). Classification (NCBI taxonomy): domain Eukaryota; kingdom Viridiplantae; phylum Streptophyta; class Magnoliopsida; order Solanales; family Solanaceae; genus Datura; species Datura wrightii. The sequence continues at coordinate 187,600 of JASDFA010000011.1, forward strand.
AGTTGTGGGATTACCAAATCTTTCGGGAGAAAATATATGGAATATATCTATTATCTCAACTATAGTTTACTGGGCAGAACTTTTGTTAGAATGTTGATTTTAATTTTAGAGATTTTTAATGAGATATAGAACGAAACAGAGAAAAAAATGGAGGAGAGATCTCTGAGATAGAATAATGAAAGAGAAAAATAGAGGAGAGAAATACGGTTAAAAAATAGAGGAGATACATGTGGTTAGAATTAAAGAGAGATTTAAGATGGGTATTGAATGCCCTTCTTTTAGGCTTAATAAGCTAAATAAAATATTTAATTAAAAAATAATGTTAATTTTATATAGGATACAGATTCACATATATCTTTCATATCCTATACAATACTTATCATGAAATAGTCACACACAAAACAACTTCTAGTTCAAGCAGTCATCTTTTCGCACCTCATATTCTTATTATATTTTACACTTATTCATATGATGACACATATTCATTAAATGCTTTAATAAGAATGAAGAAGTCATCTTCTACGTCTTCATTACCCAACCGTGGTGGTTTCAAAGCAGTGCGGCATTGTCACAGTTTTCCAGAATACAAGTATGAATCTTTGAAAGAATTATTCAGAACATGTAGTGCTGGATGTGATGATGAGAAGATCCCTAACATTCAGAATCGGCTGGTGCAGAAGGCTGCCTGCTCCTATTTGAAGCCTGCAATCAAAAGGCCAACACAGAATTCGTCGTCCTGTTTGGTTTTGTTGATGTGGGACAGATTCTACACTGATTTTGTTAAGCGTCCATTCAAGTTTCTGTTCAGAATTTCTCAGGACCTCTTTACAGCTGCTTTTGTTCAACGCTAACAAATTGCTTCCTTTTAGTTATGTTAAGCATTTCATTCCTTTTTAGTTATGTTGTTATTTCTTTCTTTTTATGTTCTTTCAGTATTTCATGAGAAGCGCCCTCATGCAAAATGCAAAGATTGTGGTGTGTTGCTATCGAGTTTTAATGAGTTTAACTTTCACTCTCTCTCTTTCTTCTCCCTATCTTCTCATTTATGATTTACAACACAAATTTTGGCCTCTTTCTTACATTTAGCACACAAAAGATATCAATAATTTGAATATATATATACATTTTTTCATATAGTAGAGGGTGGCAACTCGAATACTTTTCGTCGAAAAATTATATTATATATATAGAAAATTATACAAATATATAGATCAAAATTATTTTTTATACGTATATATTAAATCTTGAATAACCTTAACAAAATTTCTGACTTCGCTACTATATATATACGCACAATAACCCTAGAATTTGAAGATTATGGAATCTTATAAAGATGATCATCCCTATCTCAAACGCTCTTTACATGGATCTTCACATTTTAACTATAACGAGTTAACCACATATTTAGGGATAAGCATGGTTCAGGCGGGTTGAGGCTTAATATACAAACTCCGCATATTTAGGGATAACAAATCAATAATGCAGGTGGATTTAGGCTTAATCTGCAAAAATTTCAATCCGCTTCATATAGCATTTTTTCCGCTTTTCCACCGAGATCCGCCCCACCCCGCAAAAGATTTTAGAATTGTTTTTTTTTTTTTTGGCTAAACACATAAGTTTAGTTTAATATAATATTAATTTCTTTTTTTCAGTTTGGTAAATCCATCCGCCGACGGGACTCCAATCTTTTTTTATTTGAGAGTGGATTTCTTTTCCATATTATTTATTTGATTGACAATTTTAAAAAAATTAATAATTTGGACAAATGCATAAATATGGTACAGAGTGAAAATATAGAAGACCAATTGATAAATTTAGAGCATAAATTATACAAAGTCCACAATTTAACATTATTATATTTCTACCATTTTCTTAAAATTATTCTAGAAACTAAACACTCCCCCACAAAAAAAAACATAGTCATTATAATGAATCTTCACAAATGATGTTATTCCTACCTATTATGTAATCCATTATATGAATTGCTATCTACGTGATTTTCTTTTAGGTCAATTCTAAGAAAGATTAGTGTGTTATTATAAATAAAATTAAAAAGAATTTGGCAAAGAAGAATGAAAGAAAGAAGAGTGTTAATTAAGAATCTCTTTTGATAAGAGATTATCAGTGTTATTAATTACTGTAGCATGATTCCAGTAAGATTCTAGTAATATGAGTGAATTGTGGCTCAATAGAAAATTTTAAAAAGAAAAAACGAAAATAAAATGAAAAAGAGAAATGTTTTGGAAACGAAAATAAAATGAAAAAGCAGAAAGATGGAAAGAAAGAACCCGCCTGCACCACCCGCACACCGCATAAGGCCAACCTATATATAGTAGTATAATTAATTTTATTTTTTTTTCGATTATATTAAATATATCATTATCATTTTTTATACAGCATAAGTTTCCGATCTTCACTCTATATGCCTAGGTCGCTGCCTGAAAAATTGTCCATTGATATATAGTAATACCCACTTATTTCCATAGTAACACATATTGGCCTTCATTAATTCATTCTACAATATGAATCTCAAGCTGATCTCAATGGTGTCATCATGTGCTTCACAAGTACTATTTGTTCAACCTTTTATGGAATTTATTTATTTCGTGTGAACTACACCAGCCAAAATATATAACTATATATTTAATAGGTCCAACCACTAATACGTACTTTAAGTATCTAAATGAAAATTTGGAATAATTTTAAGTATTTACCGACATATTCAGCCAACTCTTCTTCTTTTCAACAACAACTACATAATTCTGCACGAGTACTCTTCTTTAAAATGCATTCCTTTCTTTAACATAGAAGAATTAGAGGGTTCAGCAATATGCACAGAGGCTCCACAGTCAGCATCTAATTCCTCCAAAAATTCTTCACCAACATGCACAATTTCATCATTGGCATCAACTGCTTCTACTACAGTTTCAATTGCTACTTCAGTAGCAATTAGTGGTTCCGTAGTTTCCACACTTCCCTGACCCAAAATAAAAATGAAAGAAGCTAAATAACGGAATTAAATGAAACCAAAAGATGAATGATCATTTGAGGAATTAACTCTCTGTATTTGATCAATAATATGCAAGTGTGGGTATTGGTCTATATATTTTTTTTCCGTATAGATAGCTAAATTTAAGGTTGTGCACTGATGATGCATAATATTTTTATAATGTCATGTTAAGTAATTACTAGTAATAACAGGTGACTATTATTACAAAACAATCTGAAAAATAAGGTATCTAACATGTTAAATAAAATTTTACTGATATAGTATATATAACTAAAACCATAGGTAGATGTTGGAAAGATGTAGGAAATAAATAAGAAATTAACTAAGTCAGTTCCCTATTTAATGATTAACGCGATCCTTTCCTGCAAAAGATCAATATAATTCACAACTATTAGCATAATTAAGTAAAAAAGAAAAATGATTTGCTTTCTCTAACCACTTAGAGCCTGTTTGGATAGGTTTATAAGTCAAAAGTCATAAGTTAGGATGTTTAATTTATGACTTATTTTTGTTACTTTCACTTAAAAACAAATGAATAAAACCACTTTTTTATTTTATCTAAACACTATAGAATTACTTAAAAGGTATTTTGGCTTAAAAAAGCTTAAAATAAGACAATCTGAATAGGCTCATAATCATTTAATGTGAGATGCATACATAAAATAGAGTATGATATCAAAACAAACAATTTAAGTTTTTATATACATGCTTGGCCATGAAAAAGAATTAGATTCGCATCATGAGGTCATATTAAATTATATATTAATACTAAGTAAATATAAGTTTGCTTTAACAATTTAAGATTTTAGACGAAATGATTAGAGAATTTAATTAGAAGAGGAGGGAGAGAATATAATTGAAGGTTATATACCAAGCACAGGTCGAGAAATGCAGCAACAATGAAATGTTGATTCTTCATGTTATTAATCCTCAAGAACCAAGTAAGCAACTCCTCCATGAATTCCCAATCAACCATTTCCCCACCATAAGCTTTAGTCATTTGCTCCATTGAATGCAAGAAATCCATTTTAGGATCCTCAGTTTCCACAGCTAAGACAAGACAATCTTTGAAGGGGAAACCAGCCATGGATAGAACCGAACACGAATCGTCTTCTTCGAACGACAGCCTCTTTGATGTCAATGCTTGTCGCGCCATCACCAATGCCTCCTCTGGATGATCTGGAATTGTTGAACTACTTTCTGGGAATACACCAAACATGTTGTTAGCACATTGATCATATTTTCTTATTTTCTTATTCTTTCTCAAGTATGAGAAACGCTTTACAGTACTACTCCATAAACTAAAGTAGTACTTCATTTTTATTTTATTTTTGAATTACAAGACTCAAATTGTTAGGTTTCTTTTGATGAATTTAGATTAAATTAAAGGGCGCTTGATCTATATATATACTACTGTGCTAGCTAGGTGTAGATTCATTTATCGTAGTACTACGTACACCAACTCTTAGAAAAGTTAAATAAAAACTGTATATATGTTGAGGCGGACAAAAGTCGCTATCTTTGAAAAGTTTATTGCTAGCTTGTATACTTTTTATTTACACATAAGTCTTTTTATCAAGATATAACTAATAATAGAAACTGTTTATTATCGAGCTTTTGGAGTATCAAAAGTGTTTATTCTTTTCAGAAATTTTTTATTTAAAGTGAGATATTTAATTAAACTTTTAGAAGAAAATAAATATTTTTGGTGAACATATTAAAACATAAGAATTAAAAAATTCATCCAATATGAACTCAATCACTCAAAAAACGAAGTACTTTAAGTATTTTTATCAATACTTGCAAAGATTTTCTACTCATAAAATTTCTATTCAACGAAAAATTATTATAAATCATTGACCAATTATTAGACATTCCTATTTAAAATGATTGATTAGCATGAATTAGGGATAAATTTATGAAAAGTTCTCATTTAGCGACCAAATCGTAGTCAATTCCTATTTAGTGGTGAAGTTTGGCTATTACTGCCAATTTAACTCTTTTAACATTCACAGTAAAAAATTACTCTTTTCTATTGAAATTTTTCATCGAAAAATATTAATTAACTATTTTTATTGATGTTTTAATTGAATCCATAAAAAAAAATAATAATGTTTTCAGATTAAAAAATCATGAAGCTTCTCATTTATTAAGTGAGAATATATTTTTCACCAAATGTTTTTCTAGTGAACTGGTTCAGTAAAAAATGACAAATCATATTTTATAATACAAATTTTTCATTAATTTTCGAAAAACCCCTCTATTTCTAGTAGTACTAAATAAATAAATAAAAATAGAATATAATTTAATAAATTAATCATATTTAATAAAAATAATCTAATTTTTTCTCTATTGTGCGTACATTTTAATATTAAGATTATATTAAAAATTGATAATTTTGTTGGAATAAATAGGGAGTATTAATAAAGCGTGAATGTAGGTGAGGGAGGGTACTGATTAGCTCAAATATTTTATGTTTTCTGGTTAGACAGTTAAACGTAAATGCTTATATGAGTATATATATTTAGCAATATTATAAATGGTGAACAGTTGTAAATATTAAAGTCTTTAACTTTTGTTGGGGAACAAGTGGTACTAAATTACTCCCACAGTTCTAAAATAAGTGGTGCACTCCTTAAGAATTAAAAAAAATGTAACTCTTTAATATTTTCTTGATTATATAAAATTTTCTTCACTTAAATAAGAATAAAATTGAAAAAATATCATTAATGTTTTCTCGATTATGTAAAACACCACTTATTTTGAAACAAAATCAAAAAGCCAAAATACTACTTATTTTGAAATGGAGGGAGTACCCAGAGAAATTAAAGTCCTAATAAAATATGTATAGTCCTAAATTGATTTCTTCTGTTTGATTATGATTTTTAAAAAGTATTTTACATCCTTTAAAAAAAAAATTGCTCTTAATAATTTCTTTGTTACTTTTTAAATTATTTATTTTAAAGATAGGACTTTTCCCCTAATACAGCTACAAAAGATAACGGGGGAAAATTATTTTCGCTGCTCAATTTTTCTTTAAAACTTAAATTTTATTTCAATTTTAAATAATAAATAAAAAATTAATTAATATAAAAGAGGAAGAATATTTATTAATCAAAGTTAAGTGAGAAATTTAATTTTTAAAGCAAAATTGGAGAACAAAAATAATTTTCATCCAAAGATAAATTGATATCCTTAGGGGGGAAATTACGAACTCCATGGATGGAGCCAATACTTTCTCCGTCTCAACATGTTGATTTATGTGAACCTAACTTAATAATTTAAAGTACTATGGATTACTTTTATTTTTTTATTTAGATAATTAACACCATTAGCAATTAATTGTTTAATTACAGAATAAGCATATTGCTTAAGAGCTTTGGTTTTGTAACAAGCAAAACTGATCAAAATAACTTCTTCACTATTATATATATATATATATATATTTTTAAAATTTATTTTGACATACTTTATTTAAGTAGAATGATAATGATATACTTTATTCAAGTTGAATGACTATTAAAAACATTTTTTTTGTATTATCATCCTTCTCATATCACACTCCACACATATGAAATTACACTGATATATTATTGTTGATTCACCTTGTTGATCAAGCTGCAAATATTTGTTGTCCTCCTTTATTCAAAACAATAAATTAGAAATATCAAAATGAATTGAAAATAACAAAAATAAGCAAGACCACAGAATTTATTGTGTTCTTAAGAAATTTAATTCTCTCACTGTACTCGAAGTTTTGGATTACTTCCTGCAGGACTTGATATTTGTTTGTTCGAAAATGATGCAGAAGTCAGAAAATCAATGCCCAGAATGAAGGCAAAACGTCTTTATTTATACCCAAAAAATTGAGTTAAAGTTGTGCTAAAACACCTGTTTAGAACCAGTTCTAGTGTGGTGTTGAATTTTCGTTGGTATTTATTTCACGAAATTTAATTTTTTATCAATCTATTAATTATTTGATCACATTCAAATCCAAAGTCGAATCGAGCGACAAAAATAACATGAGGAGAGACTCTCTTCTCGAGTCTTTAAAAATTAAAAAATATATTTTTAAATAAAAATATAAGAGTTTCCCTCTTCTTATCCAGCGAGGGAAAAAGTTCACTTCTACAAATCAACTTCTTAGTTCCTCTATTTTATTTTCCTCCCCTTCCCAATCAACATCAACACTTAATTCACTTAATTTCAACAATATATAGCAGGAGTAATTTGGGATCTAGGCCCTATTGTAGATGCCTATTTTATATTTAGACTATAGAGTATATAATGCCATAATTAAAGAAATTATTAACCCGGTCTTCTATTACTTAAATTTAGTGTTGGATAAGTGGTTGGAGATATAAAACACGTTGAATGCCTTTTATTACTTGTCTAATAGCCATTTAAGACCTACCTACTAGCTCTAATTAACTAGGTTAATGTTTGACTAGAAAATTAGCCTTTCTGATAAACTTCATTTGTTTAACACGTGTATATTTGATGTATTGATTAAATGAGACGTTGCAATAGAAAGAGTTACATAGTAGCTTAGATAAATAATTTTATAATAGGATCAAAATTTACTATCCCATCTCTGTATGGCATTATATTTAGGGGTATTTGATTGGAAAATTAGTTATTTCGGAATAATTAATTTTGGGTTTAGTTATTTTAAAATTGTTATTCTATCTTCAGTGAGGAATAAGGGATAAATAATTTCAAAATTAATTTTTCTATGGATTTATCACATGTTTGATTTGAATAAAATCTCGGAATAAACTTATCCTGAATGTAGTTATCGTGGAATTGTTATCCTGTCTTGAATGTGAGATAAAAATAATACTATTATTTTGAGTTAAATCATTTCAGAATAATTTTTCAATTAAATATGAGATAAATTAATTTCAAAACTATTTATTCTATATCAATTTCAAAATAATTAAATTTAAAATTAATTATTTTGATATAACTTATTTTCTAACCAAAGTACCCTCACATATGGAGAGTTATGTTGAGTGTGATGGATATCAACTATTTGTGACCCTTTGTCTCCATATTTACTCAAATTAATTAATAAACATAAGTAGGAGCCAGGAGGTGATATAAAAGCAAAATTTACTTTTTACATAACAATTACTCCACAAAGAAGAAAAGAATTACTACATCATTAATTGCTTGTTTGAAACGGCCCTTTAATTTCTAAAGGCTTAAATTTTTCATTTTCTTTTTTTCATGAGAAACAGTGTTAAGACAGTTTTTTCAGAAAGCATTTTCCATGAGAAAAAGATTTCTGGAGTATGAGATTTTAAAATCAAATATAATATCAATGATTTGATTTAATATTAATTAGCTCCTAATTTTTCATGGACACAAGATTAGTGTTATACCTTATATCAATATAATTGCATCAGAGAGAAGGGTGTATAAAAGCATCTACTTTAATTATCAATATTATTTAGGTCATATATAATAGGAAAGAAGAAAGAAAAACCTTAAACCTTTCTTATTGATTTTCAGCTTTAAAACAAAAAAAAGAGTCAATAGGCCATTCAATTTCATGTTGAACGCACAAATGATAAAACAAAGCGGGAAATTCTTCTTTCTCTGGCAAATGTTTCGTACACCTACGGAAAGTTCAATTATTGTGAAGAAATTTCTTACAATTTACATTTCATTTCTTGACAGAAATTTAAATTAGAAGACAGTTGGAAGTACCTCTTGAACAATTTAACACTTTTTATGAAAAAATACTTAAATTTTGCGAGAGTTCTAGTAAATACGGTACAGATATTCCATTTCCCGGCTAACCTTAATTATAAAAAAAAAAAAGTGTCAAAATAACACATCAATTATTGCTTGTTATATGTGGAATTTATTTAATTTTCTAATTTTCGTTTTCATTTATGTGTTTTCTTAATCTAGTTCTTTTTTTCCTCTTATTTTTCTCTTTTTTATTTCCTTCTCCTCCTCCTTCTTCAATCTTCATGCTATGCTCATAATCTCAACCCTTTGCTCCTCGGTGTCGGTTATCCTCCGGCATAGCTATTATTACCACCACTGCTATAACATCACCTCCATCGTGTTTACCACCAAATTATTGCACACTAAAATTAGAATTGAAAAAAATTCAAAATCACTGCAAAATTAATCCATTACCGAACATATCTGATTCCTCCAAGTGTGCAACTAATCCTGTTCTTATGGAGGTAAGTCTTGATGCTTTTGGTAATAAGATAGTGAAATATTATCGTACCAACAAACTAACTTTGACCACTTTCTAGGAAGGGTGACTAGTACTTGTAGACCTCTAACCACAACTAATTACATATAGAATGAATGAGATAACTACTTTTCCTACTGCTTTAGTATCCTTGAACATCACTAACCTCTCTCTAATTACATTTTGCAGCTGGTGTATTACAAAATTACTATTAACAATGACATCCTTTAACAGTCTATGATTCCTCCTATCCAAGTATGGTATACCATAGCTCCACAAACAGCCCTTTTTGAATTTGCTCTAATGCTTGCGCTTGATCTTAAGCATAGTTTCTTCCACCACTCCTATACTGTATATGTATTCCCAGCCATCTTTCCATTGCATCCCATATACCAGCACTCACAAAACAGGTGCCTTGAGTCCTCTATAGCATCTGCATCACACAAGCCATAAAATGAAGCTTGTTGTCTGAGTTACATAGCCCCATACTCATTAATCTATCTTTTGTTAGTAGTCTTCCCTGCACAGCAAGCCATAAAATGAAGCTATGCTTTAGTTCTGATATTCTGTTTCATATTAGATCAACAATCTCCACCTTAGGCTCATGCTCAATCAATTCTGCATATCCCAGTGAGACTGAACACTCACCATTGTATGTAAGACAATAGTGTCCGTTGCTGTATCAATGTTCCATTTGCAACTTTAACTTATGTAATGACTTCCAGTACCAACTGCAGTCTGTAGGAGGCTTATGAGTCCAAAAATCATCCACATTGTTCATATATATACCATTAACCCATAAGATGCCCTTCTTTTCCATGAATAGCCATATGAGTTTCCCCACTGAAGTCATATTCCAATACTTACACCCTTTTATATTGAGGCCACCTTGTTTCTTAGGTCTGCACAGCTTCTCCCATGCCACCAGAGAGACTTTCTTCTTTACTTCAGTGCTTCCCCATAAGAAGTCCCTATATTTTTTGTCTACCTCCTTTACAACACTCTGAGGCAAGATGAATACAGAACCCCAGAAATTATGCAGTGAGAACAACACAGAGTTGATAATCTGCAGCCTTCCAGCATATGAAAGATACCTACAAGAGACTGCTCTGATCTTAGCTGTAATCTTCTGGCTTAGCTGATTATATTCCACTTCTTAGGAGATAGTGGAAGCCCCAAGTATCTAATAGGAAACACACCATCTGTAAAGCCAGTTAGGTTTAGGAGTCCCTCTTTTGTAGCATCATCTACCCCAGCAATGAACATATTGAATTTTTCAATATTAGCAATCAGTCCAGTTTGTGTTGAAAAAAAATGTTGCAAATCCTCCATAGTTCTCTTCACAGATGTTATATGTCTGTTACAGAATATTATCAAATCATCTATAAAAAATGAGATGAGTCAGATTCCGTTTTTAACACATTGGGTGATACCTAAAATCAGGTAGTTGACTTATTCTGGACATGATCCCGGACAAGTATTCTATTACTAATACAAATAGCAGTGGAGATATGGGATCCCCCTGCCTCAAACCCCTTCTACCTTCAAAATACCCATGACATTCACCATTAACTTTGAATATGGAAAACTTAGAGGATTTTGGAGGAAAATCAAAGCCTTGCAGCATCACCTCAATGAATTCCCATCTTACCATGTCATAAGCCTTCCTCAAATCTATCTTCATCATGCACCTTGGAGAAGTCTTCCTATTGTACTGTCTTAACAAATCATGACAAATGAGTATATTATGCACTAATGATCTACCTTGTACAAAAGCAACCTGAGTTTCATTCACCAAAGCAGGTAGCACCATTTTAAGTCTTCCACATTGAAATTTTTAAATACATTTGTATAGTACATTACAATAAGGAATTTGTCTGAATTGGCTTGCATCATCTGCTTTAGTAACTTTTGTAATAAGAGAAATTACAGTAGCATTTAACTGTTTGAGCATCTTACCCTTCTGCATGAACTCACGTATGGCATATGTAATATCCTCTCCCATAATATCCCAAGTGGCTCTAAAGAAGCCACTCCCATAACCATCAGGCCCTGGACTTTTTGTAGTATTGATACTAAATATTGCATCTTTGATTTCCTTCCTTGTGTAGTGTGTGACCAACATCAGTTGTTGTTCCATTGATAATGTAGGGTCATTACCTAGAAAACCAGCAGAAGCACTTTGCCTCGTTCCATTGCCAACCTTCCCTAGCAATTGTGTATAGTATTTAATTTGACAGGCACTTCTGCAATCTATGTTGGATCTGTCTGTACCTGTTGATTTGCATCTTTTATTTGAATTATTGCCTGGTTAAAGCTTCTCTGCTTTATCACTGAGTGGAAGTGCTTTGTGTTGTCATTCCCCAATTTGATCCATGTGGCTTTACTCTTTTGGACTAACATCATTTCAGCCAGTAGCTCACCTTTTTATACAGTTTTCCCAAATCTTTTTCCTCTTCTTGTAGCTGAGTACGTAAAAGTTGTTGCTGCAGTAACTCCTGAGCAGTCTTCGATTTATCCCTTACTTCAGCAACTTCATTCAGAATATTGCAAAAGGAATTTGTGTGCAGCTTTTCCAAACTGTACTCGACTGCATCACTGGTTTTGAACCAGAATTTGCAAACAACATTCATTGCCTGCCAAAATTTATCATCATTACTGATCCCACATGATCCATAGGTTTGATTCATTATATTATGTTGGACTAAGTGAGTATTTTAATATTATAATATATTATGTTTAATATGAGATATAATATGTATAATTTTAAAACATTAATATGTGCCAATCCATTTGATAAAAAAGTTACTTTATATTTATAAGTAACTTATCACAGGACTTTCATGTACTCCACCTCCACTAGTTCTTTTTTTATCTCCACTTATCCTCTTTCTTCTGTCGATGTGAAACATTAAGGAAATACAAGTCCTCCAAAACAGCTACTCCGTATATATGAAGAAGCAGTCAACACTAGTGAGGCTTGACTAAGAATTGTCAAATCTTTTATTTATTGACTCAGTGATTGAAATTGATCTTTAGCCAGGACTAGGAAGTGGAGATTCTTTTTTTTTTTGTTCACAAGGGAAAACCTTGGAAGAAATAGTGCATTTTCCTTCGAAAAACCTTTATCAAAATTCCGTTAATATATTTGGCATCTGGAAATTAGTAAGTCGATCGATTTTAAAATTTTCTTAGCAAAAATTTCTACCCCACTATTAATTTGGTCCCATTTAGACAAGTTTTCAGACCTTTTAGTCAAAATTGTTGCAAGCAGAAACCTTTTTCTTCAAAAAGGAACAATTATTTTGGGTCAAATAAGTTAAAATTTAGAATTAAGAATATGTAGTGAGATTGAATCTGTGCTTCCTCTCTTCCATTAGCTATTAAAGTTGAAGCCAGAGACGCAATATTTTCAACTAAAAAGAATGAATTAAATTGCTTTTATTTACCAACAATGAGACAATTAGTGATTTTTTTTTCCTAATTAACTTCTAATCCATACAAGACGCCAGCATGTCTCTCTGCCCCGTCCTTCACAAAATAAATATCCCTCATTTTTTGAAAGGCCTGCCATGTCAGCAAGCTATCTGAACCGGCCTGGTGGCATTTGCCGACCGCCCGGTCCACAGACAACGTCCTCGCAACCCGGTCCAGACCACCATAGAGGCTATTACAGAACCTCATCAAATGCTTCATATCATAAACTTTGTTTCCGAAAAACACCCTGAGAACTTCCAAAAAGTCCTCTACCCCACCGGGCAGTTCCCGGCGCGTGAGGATCTTAACAAGGTACCCGAAATCGTACGCGCTGTGAAACGTGACCCAACTCACCGAGTCATTACACACCAGACCGGACGACATCATCAGCTCGGAAAACCTTGCCGAGTCGATCCCACAGTCCCGGTTCGTCTCGAAGTCGATCCCCTGTCGGCGGAGTAGCTCGATGGAGTCCGGCGCGTACATATCACGCGCCACGTCGAAATCGGAGAAGTTGAACTGCCATATGCAACCGCCGCCGGATCCAAAATCAGGGAGGTTCCCGTCAACGTCAGATAAAGTAAGACCAAGCTGAATAAGATTCAACACATCAACGTTTGACTTCAACAACTTATACTGATCCGATGGCAAATTTCGGCGGCGACCGTAAGAAATCTCGGGCTTGAAAACAACACCAGGAAACTCTGTATCCATAGATATATAAGGGTACTGATCAATCACGGTGGAAATGAGTTCAAATTCCGCTTCGAGATTATCAGCCCATACTTCTCGAATTTTAATAGCCATGGATGTCAAATCGCCAAAATCCTGAAAAGGGTAATCGCAAAAACCGAAAAAGAATTCTGGGTTTTGATGTAGGAAAAGAAGATATCTAATTGTTGTGTGTGGGGAGCGTCGGGTGAAGAAGGGGTGGCTTTATAGAAAGAAGGGGGTGAGTGGATGAAGTGAATAAAGATAAAGAATATGTTGCTTTGGAGAGGGAGAAGAGGTGGGGAAGTAATAAATAAATGGAGGCAAGTGGGGGAGTTCAGTGGTTTGCAGAGTGAAAAGGAAGGAGAAAGGAAAGAGATGGATGGTATAATGGGTACACACAGGAATAAGGGAGGTTTTTTGGTCTATGTTCAACGCGTTTGAGCTGTTTGACTGATAAACAAAGAAAGAGTGATTATCCGTAACATTTGAGTAAAAAGTCAATTTTGCTTTAACTTAAATTATTTTCTGAATTAAAAACTTTTATAAATATTAAAAGGCATTATAAAAAGGACACTTAGACAGGGATGGAGGCAATAATTATATTTCATCAATATTATCTTGAAAAATTTTGAACTAATGAAATTGGATCTCTGGTTCATTTTTAACCATTGTTTTCATTTGCTTTGCCATTGAGAAATAGTATTGAACCCCATTAAATTCTTGTTCTTAGTTTTAAATATCCACAAGTCAAATTGATATCCATATTCGTTTATGCTAAATTGATATAGAGAAAAATATTACAAATTAATTTAAAGCCATCAGTCAAATTGTAAAATTGAGAAGAAATTATTACGCTCGTAAAACAAATGGTTCAGGAGGGGATTTGACGTTTCTTAAAATGAATAGAGCATTTCATATTACCCAAATTAAGTTTTTTCTCTTAGAAAATAATATTTTCTTCTTTTAGGTGATACCAAAGCACTGCTATTAATTTTTAAATTATTATTTAAGATAAACAAACACATTAATTTTTTCCAACTTATTTAAGAAATATACATCTTAATCAAATGGATGTTCACATCAATCACAGAGTAAATGAAAGAAAATTATTATGAATAATTCATAATATGTCAAGAATAACTGGAGGTACAATTTCATTAATTTCAAAACTGCAGGAATAATATTTTTCATATCATGATATCGAAATGAGATGAAAGACAAAATGATCTTATTTGGAACAATTAAGAGGCAAACTTGGCCTCTTTGCCATAATATTCCTAGATGGGAATGAAATGGAGGAATTGATCATGTGTGATATTGGGGTGAAAAAAATCTTTGCATGAAAATCAACTAATAAGATATATTAATGTGTTTTTGATTAAACTTTTACTCCATTTCAAAATAAATAATAATTTAAAATTTTTTTTTTGTTTCAAAATAAGTGATATTTCATATTTTTAAAAAGGTATTAATAATTTTTTTAAAAATTTTATCCTTATTTAAATGAATAAAGATTTATAAACTACTAAAGAGCTACATTTTTTTCAAGGTATTTAAAGGTAAATTAGTAAAATGCATTTTACTTTCTAAAAGTGAATAGTTTCTCAAGAGATGTGTCTAAACTAAAAATATTACTTATTTTAAAATAGAAAAAATATCATCTAATTATTACTATATTTTAATATATTTAAAATATATTATTTAACAAAATGTTTAACACTAAATACAATGAATATGAAGACAAAGTAGCAATGGTTGTTTCACAAAATATGGATACTTTTCTGAGAGGGGGATTGGTTTTCTCTGTACAGACTGGAAGTGAGCTCAGCAAAAGAACTAATTCTGTTTTCTTTTGGCTGTATTTTCTGGTCATGTTTGTGAAACTGTGGATTTTGGTAGTTTGAAAATTGAGACACCTGCATGGCGGTGTATGTGTAAAATTATTATACTTCCTCCGTTTCAATCAAAATAAATGATATTTTAATTTTTAATTTTATTTTAAAATAAATTATATTTTAAATAATTAAGAAGATATTAATAATATTTTTTTAATTTTATTCTTATTTAAATAAAGAGAGTTTTACATAATTAAAAAAATATTAAAGAGTTACATCTTTTTCAAGTTATTTATTAAGGGTAAGTTAGTAAAAATATATTTTATTTTTCAGTATTGAATAGTTTTATTAAGGAGTCTGCCCAAGCTAAAAATACTATTTATTTTGAAACAGAGGAAGTAATATGCATATGAAGGTGTTTGATTGAATACTATATATAGAAATAAAATGAAGATTTTAAAATTTAAAATGTAGATATTTGTAATTTAATTTTTGACGCTCGCATTTTTAACATTATATATTATTTTTTTCCTCTCAAATTATTTATTGCTTTTTAAATTTACATGCTTCCTAAATGTTATTGTCATTTTCATTAATAAGTATGCAATTGTCAAAGACAATTTGCACCTATCACATAACTCAATAGAAAATCTAAATCGACATGTAGGAATAAATTAAATCAACAACTTTAAAAAGTAATACTTTATAATCAAAGATTTTATAATCTTCAAGAAAAATTATATTAAAATTAAAATAGAAAAAAATTAATTAAATATTTTTTGAATGCCTGAATAAAAAATAATTTGATATAAATATTTAAAAAAAAAATAGATAATTTGAGACGTAAAAAACATCTCAATAAAAAGTAATATAAAAATTTTAAAATTAAATTATTATTAAATATAAAACTATATTTTTTTTGGACACTAACTAAAAAAATAAATGTTATCGGAAGGATAGTGTAAATTAATAAATAAATCAATAAAAAGTAGATACTTGAGGCTATTTCCATCACAGGAAAAGTAAGTTCCTTTCTGCGCGACAAACTAATTAGAGTCTTTTTTCTAAAACAAAGAAATAACTTTTTGAAAAAATATTGATGCGTTTGGTAAATAAAATAACAATAAGCTGTTTATTTGTACAGAAATCAAAATATTTTTAATTTTTTAAAATAAAATATCACAAATTTAAAAGTATTTGTCTGAAGAAAAATGAGGAATAAACAGAATATGAAATGAAGAAAGTTAGAGAGTTTTATTTTTAAAAAAGTCTTTTAAAAATTAATAAAAATATTAAAATAAAATAATAAAATATTTGATCAAACCTTTATATCTACTTCATTACATAATTATGCTAATCAAAAATCACAGTAGCATAAGGCAAAGAATTAGTGAAAAAGAAAATTGTAATACTCAAATAATTTTAGACTTTAGAACTAAATGGATTGCAATTGAATAAACTAAGACACATTTTTGTAGTAACATATCTACGCTAAAGAAATATATCCAGTATTAAGAGAAGATATAAAATTGTTGAAAAATAATTTTATGTTTTCTTCACTTAAACGAAAACATGCCGTCAAAAAGCAATTAAATGTCAATAATATAATAATATGTACTGTATCAGTTAATTAAAATAATAAGATGGTGGGACTTTAATCATTGATTTACTTGTTTAAAATGATGTGTTGGTATTTAGAAACGTGATAAAGGAGGACAGTCAGCATTTTGGTGCCAGTCAATAACTAAATATATATTGATAGTTGTTGTTGCCTTCTAAGAAGACTCGTTCAGTTTTATTATTGGAAACTAGTACTTGTGGTGCTACACTACTTACTACCACCTCCGTCTCATGTTATTCATCGTGTTTTTATTTTATATATTGTTTAGAATAATATCAACTAAAAAAAAAATTAAATTTATTTTATTTTTATTTAAAATATAATTTTTTATTATATTAAAATATTTATGATTTTTAAAAATAATTATTACTGATGATAAAATGAATAAAAAGATTTATCTTACTTTAAAATAATAAATAATTTAAAATCATAAGTTAATATCACCTTTCTCATTTGACCCTACTTCTTTAAGTGTATGTATGTTGATTTGACTCCATTTTTTTCTTGACAGTTGACACTGATTTCTGGTCAATCATGTACACTCCTCAAGTGTAAAGACCGAGTAAAGCCTTTTAAGGTTATACTGTGTCACATTTATATATATTATCTATAGTCTAATTATTCATTGAAGTGCGCATTTTATTCCAGTTTAATGTTATTTATTCAGAAATAGATCTAGCTTGCTATCCAATGTTTGATAGATAGAACCTTAATGAACAACAAATTAAAATGTGTGGATTAGGTGACATTACGAGTTCGAATCTTATTATATATAAGTTTGGTATAGTAATATTAAAGTAGAAAAGAATAAAAAGACGTCGAATTTTGAATCCGCGTGTTCTATTAGTTTTCAGGGATCTTTCAATTATTAAAATAGAATAAAATGGGAAAATTACCGCTCCATCCTTGGGTTAACACAAATCATGTTGACGCGTGAATGGAAAAGAACAGTTGGAGGTTTGCTGGATAGTCTTTGTTCTGAATTTTATGCCAAAATGTCTGAAGTTTAGTCAGATATATGTCCCGATTTCATATTAAAATGTCTAAAGTTCAATAAGATATATGTTCCAATCTCATATCAAAATTTTTGCTTCTGTTCAATACATAATGACTGAAGCCAACTTTGGTTGGTTAATCCGATCAGTTCATCGATGATGGGCAAGTATCATGGTCCTAATGATGATCCTGCACTGAAGTAAGATCTTGTAAGGTTTATAATTTCAGTTAGAAATGTCTCATATTAGGTCATGTCAAGGTCATATGTTCAGTAAAAAATGTCTGAACAAACTATTTTCTTTTCTATTTTTTCGTATATGTGTATTCTGCCAACATGAAGGTTGTTTTTTGTTGTGAGACATATTTTGGATGTTTGACATTTACAAGGCTATACACTTCAGATTTAGATAAAAATGTCTAAGATTTTCCAAACTTTAGACATGAATTTTCACGACTTGACTCTCATATATCTGAAGTTGTACACGAAGTAAGTAAACTTGCAGAAAAAAAAAATTATCTTCGAAACTGTCAGCGATCGCAAAAGCAAATATTTGCTCACTATGGCCGTTTCGGTCTTATTCCTTCGTGGCTGCTCTTCAAGCCCAAGTTTCTTCATTTTGATCTGCCAGCCCATTTTCTTCTTTGTCTACTGTTGGGCCTGTGGTTGGGCTCATAACATTTCTATTTGATCCAACATGTATGTGGGAATTAGTTTTACCATAATAAAATATTTCAATTATTAAAAAGACCTTAATTTTATCTATCGAACATTCATTAGTTTCTTTACACATATGGGTATAAACTTTTATTATACGTAGTATATCTTGATCTTGAATTTGGGATTGAAGATTAAAATCATAAAATCAATTGCAGTTCCAACTCGATTGGGTTTTCTTGTAAAAATGAACTATAATAATGAAAAATTTTGTGATTGAATGATTTCTAGAACACAGAACAAAAATAATTTGCACTTTTGCAGCTCGTAGACATACACATGCATAAAGAAGGGATCAACCTTCAATGCAAATTAGGGTGTGTCGTTCAATTAGTTAAATTCAAAATCTTTAGTCGGGAAAATAATTTCTTACTAAAGGCAGGGAAAATAAGTTTCACAAGTGGTATTTTGTATTGATTGTGTATGTCATCCACCCTCTAATACTACCTCATCTTTACCCCACACCTCGTAGCCCTCATCCCATCAGCCCAACCCAGACTCTCACCTCCTATATATAGTATTTATCTAAATTATATATACAATTTTTAAAATAATATTTTTTTACTTACATAAAGTATATTAAAAAAAATATTCACTTATTCTTTTAAAAAATATTTGTTTTATATCGAACACACCCAAACAGCGAGTCAGTTCACGCTCCACTAAGATGGACAAAATTTTGAATTATAAAGTATTCTATAGTTCTACTCCAATCATGCATGATATATTCGGGTCAAGACCCTTTCTCTCTATAAGTTTTTGCATATACATATAATATATACGCACGTACACTTGTATCGAAATATAAAAAAACGATGTGAAATAAGAAGCTTCTTGTAGTAGTAATAGTAATGATGGACGTGTTCAATCAGCATCATACTATAACTTTTCTTTTGGCCTTTCAATGCCTGTGATGACAACCAAACTTACAAGGAATGTGTTCGGTATAACAAAACACTATTTTTTTTAATTTTTTAATTTTATTTTAAAATAAAAAATATTTTAGGTAATCAAGAAAATATTTATGATAGTTTTTTAGTTTTACTCTTATTTAAATGGAGAGAGTTGTACATAATTAAGAAAATACGAAAGAGTTACTTCTTACTCAAGATATTTATTAAGGGTAAGCAGGTAAAAATATATTTTTTTTAAAGAATGAATAATCTTCTTAAGGAGTGTATCGAAATACCGCTTATTTTAAAACGGAGTAATTCATCATAGCTAACTTTTAATTTCCTAAGAAAAGGTCAGACTATAAATGATTTATCATTGCGTGAGACGGAACGACCTTCTACCCTTTTTCTTTTGCTTTGAAATAGATTATCCTACAAAAAATAGTGTTAAGATCTGCATATATTTTATCTTTTTTTAAATTTTAATTGTGAAATTATATTAATTATATTATTATAATTGTTGTTTCAAAATTGATTTAAATATATTTTAAAGATTGAAATTAAGGAGGTTCGTGCATACGCGTCTAGATTTAATTAAACATTTTTTTTAATGATATATAAATCGTTGAATTCTCTTGATATAAAAATAAAATGTAGTGAAGTGATAAAGAAAATTAAAAAATCATTTTAAATTACAAGTTCAAATGCCTGAAGTATCGTTTAAACTTTAAACTGAAAGTGTGATATATATGTCTGAAAATTAAAGATTGTATAATTAAGTTGGAAGTATTTGTATATATATGTATACACAAAATGTATGGAATTAAAGGGTACATAGTTGTATCAACCTACACAAGTAAAATCTTCAAAAAATAAAAAATAAAAAAATTAGAAACATGAACTTGTCTATATTAAAGTTAAATAAGTTGATTTGTGAGGATTATTGTGATTTAAGACTTGTTCCAAAGCTATCATCATCATCATCATATATATATATGGTGGATTGAAGCAGTAGGTAAGGAAGTTACCACCACTTTTTTTTCTGCTGCAGTTTTTGTGGCCCTCTAATGACATTTCTTTTATTTCCTGAATTTTTTTATGCATAAACTGCATCAGAAAATGGATATACAGGGGTACATTGTTCGATGATTGTAAAATCTTTTTTTTTTTTTCTCATGTTAGTTACACAAGTAGAAATAAAGGTGTTCGAAGAAAAAGTTCTTGCCAAAATAAATTTATTTATTCCCGGTATTCACATTAAACTAGTAAAATAATTTACATAAATTATTATAAATATGATTTAATCGGAATTGATTAACACATATTTATATCTCAATTTTATCACTAATTATGATAAACTAATATAATTTGTTATAAATATAAGTTCCTCCTCTCGCTAGTCCCTATCTATCCTCAGTTCCTCACTATTTTTCCTTCTCAAATTACATATCATCAATTATAAATTGACATTATTACTATTTAATCACGAAGAAAGAGTTTTTTTTTTTTTTTGGAAATAAAAAAGGATTAAAGAGGGAAAATAAAAAAAGCACCGGAAACATTGAAAACCCGCATGGAATGTACATGTTATACAAAAAGTATACGTAGTATTTTTGCTTTATCTCTCTTTTGATTCTTGAACCTTTTCTTTCCATCAAAATAATTTGTACATTCAGGCGGCACCAAAAATTTCTGTAGTAATAATCACAGAAATGAGTTGATAATCACAAAAATTTCATCAGAAATAATTACACATTCAGATGGGAGAAATTAAAGCCAAGTTATATTATCAATAAATCCCATTAAAACTTTTGCATTTTCTCGATTTATACATCCTCATAGATCAAATTATTACATACTATATATAATCGTTAGAGAAAAAGAAAAGAGGAGTAGAGAGTGAGAGAGCACCAATTCTATAGATGCCAAATATCCATGGCTTTGCTAGTTATTCCTCAAACATCGACGTGACAATTTTGTACCAATTGATACTTCATAGCTGAACCAACAACAATACTATTTCCAATGACCTTACCACCAACACCAACATAAGCTGGACAATTCACATTCAAATGATACTTCCCAGAAACAAATGTCCCAACTTTCCATCTAACTCTACCATCCACTTTAACATTTATCAACACAGTTCCAGCCATTTGATCTTGGCTAAGACTCTCACTGAG
Organism: Datura wrightii; assembly: GCA_035772735.1. Classification (NCBI taxonomy): domain Eukaryota; kingdom Viridiplantae; phylum Streptophyta; class Magnoliopsida; order Solanales; family Solanaceae; genus Datura; species Datura wrightii. The sequence goes on from JASDFA010000011.1 coordinate 209,264, forward strand.
GTACGGCGCGACGGGGACGGAGTTTCCATACACAAAAGGTGACCATATTGTGAAATCTTTATGACCCTGATAAGTTTGTGGTAGTAGTGTAGGGAGAGTTATTTGTTGGCCACGGTATGTTGCGTAGACGTCGAGTTTGTCGTAGTAAATTCCAATTTTGTCATTTGGATTGCGAGAGCCTAAGGTAATTTGGATGTTGGTGGTGAGGAAATTTGGAGAGGAAATGTTGAAGGCATATATAGTGGCATCTTGGAGGATGAAATGTGGCTTTGTTGGCCTAAGGATTAGGAAAATGAGAAGTATTATGAAGAGGATTAGGATTATGAAGCCAAGTAAGGCGGCGAATAGGCGGCGGTGCAACTTGTGCCGCTCCTCGTCGTGGTGGCCGCAGTCCTTGGCCGACATGTTGGCGGTGGTTGTGGTGGTGGTGTTGAGGGATTGGTGTTTTAGCCCTTTGGGAGAGAGGGTTTTTTTTGGGGGGGGGTAAGGGGGAGATAAGTATGTTAATGTGACTTGCTTTCAAGATTCTATAATGTGGTGAGAGACTTTATTTCTTCTATAGAAAAAAAAAAGAGAGTGGTCTTTTCTATAGGAAATGTTGGCAACATTTCTTTTCATTTTTCTATTTCTGTTGGTGCAGCTCGTGTAGGGGCTTAGGGGACTATAATCATGTAGTAGACTATATGGAAATATTATTTCCTATTCACATATGATTATGACACTAACTTTCCACTAGGTTAAGATTTTTTTTTTTTTTTTTTTTTGCAATTTTAACTAATTGAATAACGTGGTGGTGAGAGACTTTAATTTTGTTCGATCTAAATATTTGGTATCCAAAACTTAATTATCCCACTAATTCAAATTCCACATAGAATAAATTCAATGGCGCTAAAGCGCTTCTTATGAAAAGAAGACTCAAATCCAAAAAGTCTATTTAACCATGAGAAAATCCCAATCATCTCGTCAATCCAAAAAGTAGTAATCGTTCGTGTCCAAATGCAAAACCTCGTTTGGAAGAAGACATGTTTTGGAAATGTTCCAACGACGAATACATCCAAACAGCATGCACTAACAAGTTGCAATATTTAGGGGGGAAAAGTGAATGGTGGAAAATGAAGTTTGGTAATGGTGATGATATGGTACAAGCAACCTTATCTTTTTAGGGACGTATGCTTCTACGCTAAGGTTAATAAAAGATTCAAGAATTATACCAAAATGGCCCCCACTTCTATAGTCTTGACAAAATTCGATTGCATTATTCTCAAGACACCCAACCCCAATGACTTCTGCTAATTTCTACCTCTATAAACTTTTTTATGCAACATATTAGTCGAGAAATATCAATTACTTTTATGGAAGTATTTATGAGAAAAACATCGAACAGAGAAGTTAATTAATTGCTGAATAATTTACGCTATAACCGGGATTCGATAAAATTTGGTAACGTAACATTTTTAATATGCACAATTAAACTTATTTATTGGATGCTTACCCTGCTCCCACACATTTAACATCATTATCTGTTATCTCCCTCTTTTCATTTGCTTAAAAGAAATTTTGTTTAACGAAATATGCAAGACTTCTATATTTACAAGACAGAGATGAGATCTACGTACACACAATTCTCCTCAAACCTCACTTATGGGAATACAATGAATATGTTGTTGTTATTTCATATGCAGACTTACGGAATCTATATTTAACGTGATTTTAAATGATGTTTCAAAATCAAGAACGTCGTAAAGGAAAAAAGTTGATTCAAAATAAAACAACAAAAAGGATCAAGAATAGCAAGACATTGATCAAGATGTTTTTTCCAGTCATCATCATCATCCTCATCAAATTCGAGACCGATCCAAATTTTTATCTCATTGGATTCTAATCAGTTGCCACTAACTACTAAGCTAGCCAATCCGGGATGTCCAAGTTGTACCTAGTGTAGACCAAAAACAGTGGAATAACAATTAAAATGCAGATAAACTGAAACAAAAGGTAGATATAAGCAGCTAAATTGGAGCTGTAACCTTTACAGTCCAGGAAACAGTTTATACCAGAAGTTCTAAAGAATCAAATGCAAATGCTATGACTTGTAGAACCAGCACCAAAAGAACCCTCTTAAATCACCTGGTGGGAAGTAAAAACATGCACAAAGGATAACAACTCCTGGAGATCCCAATTCCCGTGCATAGCTGGAAATAGGGGTTGTCGGCTTCAACGGGGTAGGATACGGAAGAGCTTACTTTTACACACTGATGGTGTGAAAGAACTTCAATACTATCAGGTCACCAGGCACCTCAAAGATAACTACAGTGGGATTCGTAACCTGGAAAATAAGACAGGTCATCCTACAACAAGTGAAAATACACTAATGTGTAATGTCTTTTACACGGTTAGTATATATAAGTTAAATCCAACACAAGAATTAAAGTGTAGATGCAATCTCTTGGCAAAGAAAATTTCTTCTTTCATTATTCTTTCTTAAATAACTCAACGAGCATGTTCATTCGTACAATGAAACATAAGTCATAGCAGCACCTGACTACAGTTATACAAACATTTTGAAAGCCGAGACATGATAATTTTTATCACAATATAAGTTAAAAGCCAAGACACGATATGGTGGAAGCAAACTGGAAAATATAACCATAGCTTAAACTTGAATAGTACAACTGAAAAAGGTAGACTCTGCAAATAACAGATATCGTATCATCCCTAGCAGATAAGAGCAGAGAAAGAGGTAGAACACACAAAAAGAGGTTCATTTACTAGCAACTTTCATCAAACAGCAGATTGATCCTTCAAGAGGTTTTACACCTCCTATGTGAATTAACTTCATCTTCCATCAAAGATGACAAGTGGAATGGCTGTACATAAACATTTTTTTAAAGATTGTTCCTCAATAACTAAATATCAGCATGCTCTTTAATTTCCTTTTAGATGTCACAGTACAGACACCAGGTATTAATAACTTTCTTATTGAAACCAATGACTTCACTTTTTGATGCAGGCAATAAACAAGAGGTAAGGCCGTAAATACCCCAAAATAGAGGTAACAAAGAAAAAATACATACACAGAATGAGTAAAAACAAGATCTAGGGCATCAGCATAGCTGATTTGAGATATTACAAATAAGATTTGTTTCTGATTTCAGTTTTATCATGTAAGCTAACAGGGATTCAACCCATTGAGCTTTTAGCACAAAAGTCCTAGCCTCCCAGGAGTAGTCTACATTTTTTTTTTGGGGAAGAAAAATGCACATCACAAAGAACTGTACTGAAGGACATGCTATCCATAACTTGTTATGCCCATACGCACAGGTCTAGAATAAGACACTAAGTTTCAAACAGTAACAAGGTCTTATTAAATGATACTTAAAACAACCCAAGAAACTGAATGCAGAAAGGAGAGCTAAGGACATCTGTTTGACTGATAAACTTTTGCCAGCGGAAGCAAAGGTTCGGTCAAGAAAACCCCAGCGGTTAAAACCAGACGAATTTTTGAGTTAGAGGAATCTCGCAGGCAATACAAGAACCAAAATTGACACTTAGACGAATTTTCCTCTCAAAAGATCGGTCTACAATCTTTTTTTTTTTTTGGGGGGGGGGGGGGGGGGGGTGCACAGAAAATTATCTGCACCAAGTCCACTTTTTAAATTACTTGATCATCCTCACCCAAATCCCACATTTTTCATCAAACAACAAATACCAAAAAATTTCCCACTTGATTTATTATTTATGTAAAGAACATGGAATCAAGTGCCTAACAACTATGTTCCCAGATAGATGGACCGAGAATACAATGAGCTTCCAACATACCATACATGCTCAGCAATGAAGGACAAAGTCCTGCACTTCAACAAATCTTTAAGAAGATTCTTACCATAAGAATCAAACTTTCACTAGTGCAGCAGCTGAGTCAATCCTATAGCTCCTGAACACTAGCACAATCTATATTTTCACATCTCCCATTTGGCAAAGGTGCTCCCAACACATGCTCCTCTCCCACACACATGCGCACAGCAAGAGAGCCATCTCATCTGGGTTGCTAAATTCTCAGAGTTCAGAGAGTTTCTACAAGTCTAAGCCATTTATAGCAATTAAGGTTTCGGTTTCTCAGGACCAAGTCCAAGTCTCAATTTCCATGAGCTACAGATCTCAGAGTTGAAGAGGAACAAGAGCGTCTTTAAGATTCTTTTTTATGTTGTTTCCCTATATCAAAAGTGCCTATCACATGAAATAACATCAACTAAGAGGCTATTCAAACGGACTCACACTAATAGTCCTTTACAACTCCTTTTTCCGTAGTATTCTCCTTCTATTCACTATTTTCCCACAACCACAACATCTTAACTGTTGGTTACTCTTTAATCTGCCAAAACAATGCCCCATAACCAACGCTGCATCACGAAGGTCACAATCTTAGTACTCCAAGCTTGTATGGATTAGTAGACATGATAGTAGAAGCGTAAAAGTTCATCTAGACATTACCAGGAACTGCTTCATATCACTTCAAGACTTAAAGATACCAAAAACTTATAACTTGGACTATACAGGAACGAATATTTATTTGATGAAGTCAAAACAAATGGTAAAAAAATTACCTTGTAATGATTTAAAGCAATGCTTCGAGGAAAAGAAGATATCATATGGAAGGAAGTTAGTGAAGCACTAGGAACCGCGAATAAGTTATTTTCATCCCAACAAAAGTTCTTATACTTGCAACAATTTGAATGACTGATAAAATGGAATCCTAAAATGACATTAGGGCTTCTACAGGTACACAGAATTAGCCTTCTTTTCATAAAAAATATCCAAATAATAGCCCTTTTTACTTGCTTAGCTATACTGTAAATCATAAGAAGCAAATAAACAGTTAAAAGAACCAAGAATAGTTAGAAATAAAACACATTCTCCACATCTTAAATGAAGCCTCAGAACAACAACAAGAACAACCTAAAGATGTCTATACACCAATGTGAATAAACAAACAATCAAGACCAGCTTTTCCCATTTTTTAATATCAGATCAATAAAAAGCAATTCAACAAGCATTATCCTCACTACATTGCTTATACAATTAAACTAAGAAGTTTAGAATGAAACAGAACTAAAGAACCTAATGGGTCAAACAAAATTCAATTAATATTCACCTCAGTGAAAAAGCCACCATCACAGCCCAACCCGACACTGCCTTTGTCCTCCAAGCAAGTTCCCAGAAGACTTGTTTAACGCAACCCCAACTGACAAATCCCCACAATAAACCCTCAAATACCTCCTCCTTGCTCTCCAAGCTCCAGCTTTAAAACTAACCCTAGCTACCATCCTCACATTGAATCTAATACTTGCCCTTTCAGCCCTCTCTTTACCCATGCCCTCGAAAGCCCATTTCTCCACATAAGCCCCGGAGGCAACAAAGCTGACCTTCTGGGGCGTCTCATTCTCCTTATCCATAAAGAAAGGTGGAACCGTAGTATCAGCAATTGAGAGTGATTCATAGAAAATGGCAGCCGCAATTTCGTCGTAGTACAGAGTAATCTTCTTGTTGGGATTCCGGGCAGTAAAATGGAGATCCCAGTTGGCAGTGATGAGGGAATTCGACAGATTGAGGTTGGAAACAGTGAGTGAGTCGACTTGGAACTCGGGGATGCGGGGAAGAATGACAAGCCAAATGACGAAGAGAATTGTTCCGGTGATGATTGTACAAGCAACAATTATGCCTATCACTCGGCGGAGAAAGGTGTTACGCTGAGCCGCGTAAGGGTCTGGGTAGTGCTGGTTTTGGTAGGGGTAGTTGTTGTAATACGGTGGTGCCGCGTAAGGATAGGCGGTGGCCGAAGGTGGCTGTGGTGGGGGTTGAGCGGCGGAGTAGCCATTTGGGTTTGGAGGAGGAGCGACGGCAGCGGCGGCAGCGGGGTAACCGGTAACAGGTCTATTTGGGTCGCCCATGTCGGAGGATATGGAGCATGTGATGCTGTGTGCGGTGGAAGTGTAGTGGAAAGTGAAGAAAAGTCGGTGACGAATCTAAAAGACCAAAGGGAAAATGACTGTGTGGTCATTCTTAATTCAACTAGTAAGGAATAAAGATGTTCTAATCTTGTGGGGGTACAATTAGACATTATTTTTTTTTTTAATTATACAGGAGTAAGATTCAATAATTTTGCATTATCATGTACGGTAGTAGTATTAAATTCTACCTAAGTTATACATTTCTTTCGTTAATTTTTTTTAATAGAAATCGAAAACCACATGATATAAATTAAAGTAAAGGGTGAAAAATCAATAAAATTCCTCGTATTTCTATATTATAAAAAATTCTACCATTGTGATTACTACATTATAATAATATTGGATGCTAATTGTATAAATGGATAAACTAGCAAGCCCTTGGGATGGGGAAAAAAACAATTTTGGAGATTTTTGTTCAATTTCGAAATGAAGAAAATAATGGAAGACAATTTCTCAAATTCCGCATTATTGATAGATTACCTTTGAAATCTCAACTTTATTTATCAATTGAAGTTAAATCAAGGCATGAAATTGAATATAACAATCTTTTAGTTGGTTAAGATTTTTCTACATGCCTATTAGTTTTGCAAAATAAAATTAATCAGAAAGCATGAAATTTTTTATCAATTGAACATCAAAAATTACTTGTCCAAAAATAAATACATCCCTTAATAACATGTTTTTATTGGTTCGATTGTGACAATGTCAAAATTAACAACAGAACTAGTCAATATATCATAATTAGCTTGGGATTCACGAAGTTCTTATAATTGAAAGTACCAAGTAGAAAGGAAAAGGGTTTGTTTGATCATCCGAGATGAAATTATAATTTAAAATTATAATATGAAATCGTATGAGATGAAGTTTGGAGTTTTATTTAAACATGTAATTTGAGATTTTTAAGTTGTATTTTTTTTTCCTCATGAAAATAATAATCCCATATATTGTAAAAATTATTCAAATTGTCCAATTCTTATACAATCTTACCAAATAAGTAAAAGTTCATAATAAAATATAATATATTATCACATAGTTATTCTAAACAAAATACAACTTAAAAATCGAACTTTAGTTCAATAAAAAGTAAAACTAAACATGAGTTGTAGTGTACTACTCTTTAATATGATCTTTCCACATAGTATGGACAATCTCCTCACGAATAGTATAATAGTTGGCAAAGGTTGTTTACATTAATTAAAGAAATAGTCGGTAAATATAGTTGATATATATATAATGATGGACTTTTTTTTTACAAAATATAAACTTGTGAGTTAAATTTTGCATTTGAAAAATCTCATCTCATGATTTGAAATCTCAAATCAAGCTTTTTAGAGAATTTGAGATTTCATCTTATGATTTGAAATTATGAGATAAAATGGCATGTTCAACTATTAATTTCATCTCATAATTTCAAATCGCGACATAAAATCACATGTCCAAACACATACTAATACATTAAAAAAACTAAACGAAATAAAACACCAGGAGAGGAACAATTTCTCAATATAATTACTGTTGAGTGCAATTTCCTCCAATCCCATTACTCATATTAATTGAATCAAGCCTCAAATCACTGCAATACACCACTAGAATTGCACTCTTTCTAACACGAAATCTAGTGTCTTAACACAAAATATTTCGGATTGCAACAAAAGATCAAAAGCCAACCTCTTTGTCTCTTGTAAATTCTTCATCAATTTCTTTACTTAGCCACCCATCATGACCATAAGTAGATAGCCTTATTGGCACCAACATTTGCTCCATTAAGCCTTTGAATGATTGGTTCACAGGCGGATATAAGATTTGAAGGTTATGGATATCTATAACAATCTAAAATTAGTATACAATTTAATAATCGGATACACAATTAAATATTTATTACTATTTAATAAAAAAATTTAATACATATACAGAGCGTGAGCAAAAACTACTGAATTCACGTGAACCCATAGCTTTCATGCTACATCCACCCCCGGATTGGTTCCACTTGAGCCACAGAAAATAATTCTTCCATGTGATAGATCCAAGCTCGAGTTTCTTCCATACATGAAAATTAATATGCACCCTCATTAATAGGGTACGTTCTTGATGGATATTGTAACATTATATATTTTAAATTAGAAATTATATTTTAAATTAGAAATTATCTTTAGGAAATTACATATTAAAACCCATTATTTTATAGAGCCTATCTAATTTTAAAGTTTAAGCTAGAAAATAATTTTTAATTGGACTAAATCTATACTTAAAAGAATATTGCATGCACTATCAAGTTACTTTTACCCTCAGTTTGGATGATTATCACGTATTATTTCATAATGTATCGTATTGTATTGTAGTATATTTGTTGTATAGTATTATATTATGTTGTTTTAATAAATACAATATTTGGATGGATTGTATCATTTTCTATCATTACATAATGTCACCCATCAACAATATAAAGAATAAACCTACAAAAAGAGTAAGGTACGGAGTAGAGCTATTATAAAAAGCTAGGTAGAATAAAATATAAAATAGAATTATTAAATAATAAGTAAAGACAAAATGAGGGGGAAAAAAGTAATGGCGTGATCACATCAAATGGATCGTTACATAAATGAGACTTCTCATCGTTACATAAAATGGATTTAACGAAATAATATAATAAAATTTATGTAATAATAAAAAAATACTATATTTAAATTAACAATACAAAATAATACAGTCGGTAACAAACATCCAGTTACATATGTGAGTCTTTCTTAAACATTATATTTAGGGCTGACAAATTAGACCATAAAAACATGACTTGTCTAATCTGCACAAGTTTGGGCGGTTTATTAGTTCGGTTTGTCTAAAAATTGGACTGTTTTGCAGTTTAAATTGATTCATGATTTATTAAAATATTTTTAATTTTTTTGATTTGATATGTTATATGTAATCATAATAAAGAAAAAAATTGCTTTTACTAGGTACTTAAAAAATTGTAAAAGAATAGAGAAAGAAAATAAAACTTAGAAGGACCGAGCGGATTGAATTATAACCTGTTTTTTAGTTCAATCAATTTCAACCAAAGTAACTTTTGGTTATTTATTACACTCATCCATTTTGATCAGTCTAAATTCATCTCAATCTGCCTATTTATCAGCGCAACCCGCTTATTTAACATCCCTAATTATATTAATCATATGAGAAGAAAAAAAAAAGAAAAATTCCTAATGCGGAATGGTCAAGAAGAGAAAAAGAAAAAACAAATACCCCAAGGGTTATGAGAATTTCATCAAACCTTTGCTTTTGTTTTTAACATAACAAAGAAAGCTTATCTCTTGGTCCCCAATTGTGTTAATCGTAACGAATTCAATCCCCACGAAAATAAAACATATACTTCAGGGTTCAAATTATAATAGATAAAGTGACAAAATTGGACAAATTTATTGTCAATTTTAATCTTGATCTTGTTAAAAATTTTGGAAGAACTTTTTTAGGCATCTAAAAAAAGTGGGTGAATTCGATTTGAATGTTCATCGATCAGGTGAATTTCTATATGTATCGGGATGGTGATATGAGGTGCAACGCAATCTGATTAATGCATTTATTTTGAATAAAAGAGTCAAAATTTTGAATCTTGTTACGTTTATGTGGATATGATAGTCTTTTCCGTGGTTGGACAGTAAGACATGCAACTCAAAGTAGAAAATGATGATTTCTTTTAGGTATTTTAAATAATTCTACATTTTATTCCACAATTATCATTCTTATTCCATGAACTTTCGACTCTTAAATAGTATCCATATATATATTGCTGACACATATATATTTTAAATGTGTAACCACCTCACCTAAAAGATTAAACTATTCAAGAGGATCCACACATTTATTACTTAATTATATTTGCAAAACAATCCTGTTCACATAAGACCTTGATTTTTTTTTTCACGATCAAGTAATTCATGAATTTTTCAAAAAAATAATGATAGACAAAGAGATTCGTACATAAAAAATTATCTACGCTAAAATATATCGTGTCTAACTATTGTATATAAGAATTAAAATTATTATAAAAAAACATGCTTTTATTTACTAAATAATATTATGAGCGCAACACATAAAGACATCAACATATTTGTTTGACCGGTGAATAAGTTATTATAGAATTAATTATTTTAAAATTAATTATTTTGAAATTGTTTTAATTTTTCATTTCTAACGTGGGACAAAATAGTATTACAATTTCAAGATAAGTTATATTAAAGTTTTGTTCCTATTAAATATAAAATTAATTAATTAGTACAGATCGCATTAGAGTTAATTAGAGACTAGGTGTTTATTTGAGAATCCCCTTAGAATTAGGTGCAAAATGTCAATATTAGGTGTTATTAAACTAAAAATTGATATGCATGGTTATGTCATGTGGATGATGTAATTTTAGGAAAAATTGAGGTTTATGAAATTAACTATCGTGTTTTCTTTTTATACGGAATAACTAATTTTATTATTTTAATATAAATAATAGAATAAAACTAATTAATTTTATATTTTGAAATTATTATTCATTCAATTCAACCAAACAACTGCGAAATGAAAGCACAACCCGTCCATCAGTCAGAGAAGGGTGTCAAAGCATCAAGTTTGGGTCTGTAGAGTGAGCTTTGCAGTTAATAATGCGTATCTAATATTCTCTGTCCAAATCTAACTAGCTGATTACTTATTACTAAATGGCTGCTCCATGTAATCATTTAAGTTAATTAACTCCCCACTTCGTGCTCTATAAATTGCTCATTTTTCCAAACATTTTACTTGCATCGAATTAGTATTTTGCTTCTACATATTTGGTTATATAATTAGTGGTTTGTTGTGTTAAAACAATTGCAATGAATTTCATCACTAACAAGCAATACCTTTCTTTGGTGATAATAATACTATTGTGCATCTCCGGCCTCCATCCAACAATGCAAGAGCAATTCTCTGTTTATCATATCCGTGGATGCTCACATAGAAAAGCCACCATTATTCAGAGCAGAAAGGTTTGTGTATATTCATAGGGGTGCTGGCTAGGAATAAAGAATTATTAATTGAATTCTAGTCTAAATTAATTAAGAAAGAAGATTTTATACATACTCATATACTCTATATATGTGTCATTGCAGTTGCTGCTTATGAATACTGTAACTGGAAAAAACAAATCGGAGGAAGTGGAATTAAGGGAAGCACCAATGGGACCAGACCCTTTGCACCATCATGGGAATAAACCTGCCATGCCATGACTCTTATTACTTCTTATAATTAATTTCTATGTTATTTTCTTCTGCAAATTCAATCGGCTATTATTGTTAATTAGTTTCTTTTCCTTTTCTCCTTTTTTCTGTTTGGGTTATGTTTCTAAGATATGTATATGATAGCTTTTTTAAAGCTCGCAAGATGGTTTTGTCATGTCTAATATTTGTATTTTTAAAATTTTTTTTTTTTTTTTGGTTGTTGTGAAGAATCATGTCGTCGTCCATGCAAAAACTGGATGTTAAGTTCCTTGTTACAAAGTACTGTTCAGAGATTTTCATTATTTATGGGAAAATTAAGGATCCCCTCCAATAAAACAATACTTTATGGGATCTTTGATTGATCATGCCATGTTTCCATAGCGTATATGTTCAAGGGCCGAAATACATAGAAGAGCCGTGGAAGAACTATGGCTACAAAGAGTTGTATCATTGTAATAAAAATATCTAGTTTAAAATAATTATACTTTCATAAGAAGAATATTGAATTTAAAAAAAATAATTAATTTTTAGAAAGTTTTAATGACTTTCATCTTTTGAAAGAGTAAAAAACATTATATGTGTATCTAAAAATGTGAATCTCATTTTTTATCTTAAGGTAAAAATTGAAAAAACATCGATAATATCGTCTTGATTATGTACAATACAGTTTATTTTGAAGTAAAATAAAAAGATTAAAACACCACTTGTTTTGAAAATGAGGGAATATATTCTCATCTTGATAATAATATGTTATACTCAAGATGAATAATTACATCAGGTTAAAACTCTATAGTGGTCGTTTAATAGAGTGTATTAGAAAAATTAATGCACGCATTAGCATTGTTTATTTGGTATTAAATTATGTATAACTAATGCATTAAAAATTATGGTATTAGTAATGCAATGGTTGTTAATGCATGCAATTAGCATGATTAAAGATATAATTGTCCCTCAAAATCTTTTCTATATCTTTACAGAAATAACATCAGCATAACTAATACCAGTATTACTAATGTAAGCATAACTAATATACCGCATTATTTTTACCTACTCTACCAACTGACCAGGAATATACAATAAGTAGTTTGCATCAATTTACTTGATATAATAACTGGAGGTTTACCGTTCATAAAACAGAAGGATTTAATTACTTGTCCTTCAAATTTGCCTAGGCAAGGTTAGCTGTCGGATATTATAGGCTTTGACAAAATGAGATGCCTATTCTTAACCAAAACAAAAAATTGTCAAAAATTCTTTTGTTGTGTGAATCTAACGCTTTCAATACAAAATTGTCAAAACCTCTTTTACTAATAATCCAATGCAGCTGTGGATTCATGTGAGAAATTGGGTGTATTTTGAATGTTCCAGATCGAAGTGTATAATTTATTTTTTTCAAAAGAATTCGAGTGCCGATGCCAATTGGAAACTCGAAAGGATGATTATATTTAATTAGTTTTAAAAGATGCATATGCAATATATAGGAGGAGTGGAGTAATGATTTAGATTTTCATGTACTTGTGTTTATGTCAGCAGCAGCAGCATCTACAAAAGGGGCAATACAGCAGTGTCCTCCAATCTTTTGATTTGATACTAATAAGTAATAGCCATCCATAGCCAAAGTTCCAACATCCTATCAGAATCTTAATTTGAAATGATCGTTTGGTTACCAGCATAACAGATCACAATTTTGAAATCGAAATATGAGTTTATTTAACATTTAATAAGCTTTTCAACGGGGTGCATTGGAGATTTATATAATATTGAAAATCATTTATGCTCTCAAATTTTAAATAATAGATTTTTTTAATTCAAATTTATTTTTTAAAATATTTATTTTACTCTTACATTATCAATCTTTTATTTTTTTATTTTTTTTCCTTAAGATTGTAATATTATTTTATTAAAAAAAATACATATTATTTTTTAAACAAAACAAAAGTGGGAAATACTAATTGAGAGTATGTTTGGATTGAATTAAAAGTTGGTTAAAGATTATTTAAAATAAGTTTAAAACTGCTCAAACAAACAAAAAGTTATAAGTCAGGGAATCCCAACTTTAACTTTTTCTTTTTTTAAAGTTAATTCAAACGGGCTCTAAATATATAAACTAATGATGTTCTATAATTTAAAATTTTAATATTTATTTATATAAATAAAAATAATGAATAATAATAGTTTTATAAACATATTTTAATGAGGATAATACAATAGTTAATTAAGATAAAGGTATATTTTATAAGAAGTTCCTTAATAAAACTTCTGTTTGTCTTGTAAATTAATTTTATCTTTATTTTTTGAGAAGAGAAACAAATTTGTTTTCGAAATATCCTGGCATATATACCATGAGCTATATACACTAGGATTAGGAATCATTACAGCTAGGGATGTACGGGTTAAACTAAATTGACGAATCAAGTCAGATTAAGAAAAAAATTGATTATTGATTTGGTTTGATTAGTTTGATTTTGAAAAAAAAAATTAAATGTTTTTATTTTGATTTGGTATTAACTAAAAAAAATTAAAATCAAATTTAACTCAAACCGATATAATATATATATATATATATATATAACTTTTATACATAAAAATATTAATTATAATCTATTTTGTAAATATTTTTTAAATTAGTTTATTAGTTTTCAATATTTAGAAATTAGATATATATTCAAGAGCTTGTAAGTTGTAATCTTTTAAATTGTAATATTTATTCAATAGGCAGTAACTAGTAATTAGTTAATGATTCAAATATTAAAGCTCAATATTAACCTAAAAATCTAATAAAATAAAATAAAATAAACCCTTTCTGGAGACTTGATCACTTTCGCACGTTTGTTTCTATCTTTTTTTTCTATTTTTCTTATGATTTAAGTCGTTAAGCTATCTCAATTTCTTTATTTTTAAAATTTCTCCGGAGGTCATTTGTATTTTTCTGATTTTTAATTAATTTAGTTATATTTGACTTAGTTCAAAAAAAAATATAAAAGCCCAATGTAGTTATTTTTAATTTTTTAAAAAGTTTGATTTAGTTTTTGAAAAAATTCAATTAAAATCTAAACCGAAAAACTGATTTTTATATTGATTTAATTTAGTTTATCAATTTAATAAATCAATATAATTAATTTACTAATTTTTTAATAAAATTAAAAATCAAATCAAACCCAACTCATATAAACCTCTAATTTCAGCTTGCACTTATATACCATCACCACTCTTCTGCTGTCAAAATTTTCCAGCTGTATGTTGGGCTGTGTACTATCCTTAAAAGTGGCAGTGAGAAAGGAAGCGGCGCAGGTGTCCTTTTACATGAAAAAGAACCCAAAGTGATAATAGCACTGATCAGTCACATTCAATCCAATATTACTTCAAACAAATTAAAAATCACAGTGCTGATCCGACTGACTGATTAAGCATAACAGAAACTGGGAGTTCCATTCATCTATCAGTAGATTCTACACACCCCTTAGCGTATCTTAATCTTCTAGCTACTATATGATCACGTCATATATAATAATTAGTGCAGATCTAGTATCTACTAAAGTAAGAAAAATCCTCTCTTCTTTCCTTATTTGGTCCTATCTTTTAAGTTTCATAATCTTTGTCTAAATCGCTAACAGAGGGTTAATTTTGAATAATTTATCTTCTTCTTAAGCAATTCCTAGAGATACTTATCTTGTATATGCTGATGGACTAGAATCTCACACCGATTAATATTCAATTTATGCGAGTTACGATGATAAAATGATTCAACTCTATCTTATTTGTGTTGGGATTTAAATAATTATGACATCATGCGAAAGTTAATAGTTGCAAATCTTATCAGCAGATATTTTAAAGCTAGTCAGAGAATAAATCTTCTCCTATACGAAATTCTTTAAAAACTACATTGTGGATGCTATTGTTTTATGTATAATAAGAAAAAATTCTCTATTTATAGAAGTCTAAATCTTCGTTCTCCAAGAAAAAATATAGCTATGGTAAAGTCATTTTCCACAAAGAAACCTCATTTGTCAAGATAACCTTTTCGAAATAAAACACACTTATGACGTAGAATCTCGGGACAAATCCTAACAACTAATATCCTGCATCAGTACTTAAGTTACATGGAAGTTTATGGCTTCTAAAGTTGTTATGGAATCAGTTTTTAAATTATCGAGTTCACAATTAAATATTCATATATGATATATTTATTAAAATTTTTAATATAAGTATAAAATCTAAAGAAAAGCTAATTAATGAGATATTTATCTAAAGGCGAGCCTAATATTATCAAGGACGAATCTACATATGAGGTTGAGGATGCCCCAACATTCGGACACCTAGGTTGAAACTTCATATATGTATGTATATATACATAAAAATAGAATATATACTAGTCATGGAACCCCAAGTAATAAAAGAGCTTATGGTGCTACTGATAAAAGCTGAAATATACCACTCAAATGATGCGGGTTTGGACCTTGTGTGCAACACTAATTTTTAGCTTTCCCTTTTGCTTGCTGCGAATGTTTTATTTTATTTATTTTTCATTTATTTTCTTTACTTCTATTCTGGCTTATTATTTTTAACTTTTCATTAATTTTTTTTACTTCTACCGTCTACCTTATTAATCCAAACTGTCATTTTTTTTGCTTTAACTAATTTTGACATTTTTTTAATTCCTTTTTCAATAAGTATTATTTTTAACATTTATTTTTGTTTATTATATTTTGCTTTTTGAAAGTTCAATTACATGAATTTAAATCGATATTTTAAGGTGTATATTTTCATCATATTAATATAAAAAAGATTGCAACTTGTATTTTTTTATATAATTTTTTAAAAACTAAATTTGAAATATTAAGTTAATCTAATTTAATTTAGCTTTGAAAATTAATCAAATAACTTTTGTAAAGTGAAACGTGACAAATAAACGTGAATGAAGGGAATAATTTCTTGGTACGATCATTTCGTGCATATATATCCCATATCAATAAGTACTAAATTTTAAATGTCACATAAATATTAATAAAAATATATTTAGAAAGTAAATTTTAAGAATTTTTTTTTGGAGTTTTAAAAATGATGGATATTATTATATTAGAGTATTTAAAATATAAAGGGTATTTTGATCTTTCATCAGCATTTACATTAACTGAAGGTCACTTGGTTGAAGCTACTATTCTTGATTATTTCTCAACTATATATGTGTAACAATACATAAAGGCAATGGTACATGAATATATTGAGGTAATAGTATTAGATAGTTTATTCAAGTTCGAATTTTTAAGGGCGAAAAATCTTTTTCTTTCTCAAAGTTTTAAAGATTAGGATATTTTATTTCTCCTACAAAAAAAATTTCGCTGCTTAGGTATTTTAATCTCAGAATATCTAAAAGAGAATATTACTAAATATGCGTATTTTGTTGATTTATCTATAAAAATTCAAAAAGATAAATAATTTGAATCGTAACTCAAAGTTTTTAAAAAAGACTCATTTATCCTATTTTAAACAGTGTGACATATGTAGCCTTTAAATTCTGAATCCACCTCTGAATATTATAGTCCATCCCTGCAAATTGCCACCAAAGCTTATCCTCCCATAAATATTTTGTATATTTTATGTCTTTTTTTAAAAAAGAATTTCACTTGGTGTTTGATACTTCTTTTCTTTGAAGTTTTACTAATACAAATTCGAGCCAAAAAATTCACTTTAAGAGGTTTTTAAAATTTAAATTCGAGACATCTAATTAAAAATAAATTGCTTTTGACACTTCACCGCAGTCTTTGGCTGTAGTAAAACCATATCCACAAACCCAGTAGTGTGCTAAAGATTGTAAATGGATGCTCCTGTGTTGGATAGGATGATGTAATATGCCAGAAAAAAGTAGAGGTTATATGAGTGAAAGTGACAGTAGCGCCGTCGAAGAGTGTCAAGCATCAGCTAAGGGTCTCTACTCTGTGCTCTGCAGATCCGCATATAGCTAGCTCATAATCATTACTATACTAGTATTTCTTTAACGTTTACATCCTCAAATGGCTGCTCTGTATAATCATTTAAGTTAAAAAGGAATTCAATTCCCACTTCTCATACTACTGTGTTCAAATGCATGATGCTCTGATCTATAGCGCCTCTATATAAATTGCTCAGTTTCTCTATGTTTGTGTAATTTGGAGCTAAACTAAAATTTCATATGGCTCTTTTCACTAACAAGTATCCCTGTTTGATGTTATTGGCTCTCTTCTCCATCTTCCTCTTCCCAATGCAAGCACAATCTTCTGGTCTCTTCCACCTGTTAATTAATTTGTGTCTTTCAATTAATTAAACTCTCTTTTATTTGAACATACATTTTACTTTTAAAAAAATTGCTGTTTTCTGAGCAGAAGTGATATTTCACTTCAATTTTTAGAAACATAAAAATATTTTAAAGATAAAATTTTAAAATTTATCATCAAACGGTAGCTAAATATAATACTAGAAGTTTGTATAAGTTTCCTCTTTGTTTACTATATATGTTTATTTATTTAATTAAATTACTCTGTTCCGCCGGCAGACTACTGTTTCTTGCTAAGTGGATGCTCACATGGAAAAACCGACATGCAACAACACATCATTATTCAGAACAGAAAGGTTTTGTTAATTAATTAATCTATTTGTGCAAATATTCAGAGGGGAGTTAATTAATTAATCAAAGTCGATCTACTTCCTTTAGTGTATTGATTTGTCCATTTTATAATTTCATAAATGTATCATTGCAGATGCTTTACAGGTTGAAGGGGAAAGAGATTAGAGTTGGCATTACCATACATGGGAAAACAATAAGCCGAGATGCAGGGGAACTAAGAGAAGCACCTATGAGTCCAGACCCTTTGCACCATCATGCATGGGGATGGGGGTCTCCCTAGTATATATATACATATCTATTAAAAATATGATAAATTTACTTCTGCATATCCGCTTGTTTTGTTTTTCCTTTCAATAGTACTATAGGTAAAGTCTGTCTGCGCACTATCTTATTTAAATTTCATTTTATAGGATTATATTGAATATATTGTTATTATTGTAGTAACATAACTATAATGCCATAGCAAGCACTATTACTTTTCTGTCAATACGACTTGGGGATAATATTATGATCAAAGTGAAATGTGAAAACTAAAATTTTACCTTCTGTTGCCAATGAATAAAATTACGCTTAGATAAAATTAAAACATATATCATAATTAATCAAATAAATGGAAATTTTACTGAATTTAATCATTGGTTTCCATCATTTGATTTTTATATGCAAAAAAAACTAAGTTGCTAACAATTGCAATGACAAACATGTGTATTCCCAACTGGTCTGCAAGTACCCAAATTAAAACATGAGTGAAAGCCGCAGAAATGAAAACATTTGCCATTTTTCTTTCTATCATCATCTTCACCAGGTTTACATTCACCAAGTTCAGGGTGATCTTTGCAGTCACAACTTATACCACGAAGTTGAGGAAGCCGGTTGTTAGATTACTGGTTTTGATGCTGTCAACCTCACATAGGGACCTGATCCCTTGTGCTGGTGTGACTCATTTTTTAGCTGGACGGGAAAAGACTTTACAGTTGGAAAGTTTGCTTTTTGGCTGTCAGTTGGTGAGAGCAGAAGTGCACAGCAGCACAGCATGGAATCATAGCAGCATCCTAGGCCAAGTTGGTCACATGTGCTTGACCAAAAAGAGAGCTTTCTAGTGGGTATCATTACTACTCTCTCCTTTTATCCATGTGGCTAGTGGGTATCATCAATACACTCTCCTTCTACCCATGTGGATGAAAGGAAGCTGAAAAGATATAAAGGATAGAACCCAACAACTCTTTCCATCAAGAGAAATCATTCAGAAAAATTGATCTAAAAAATAAGCTTATTCTTCTCTCAAAAGGCAGCCATTGTTTCCTTGTTTCACAGCAAGAATCAAAGAAAAATAACTCAAGTTTAGAGGCTGCCATTGAAGGAGAAGAAGTGCACTGCAAAACAGAAACCTTGTATTTCGTACAAGTTTTATTTTCTTGTTTTTCATGAGTTGTTTTTCTCGTTTTGGTCTGCTAGAGCTAGTAGACATTTTGGCTAGAGTTAGCCTTGTATTTCAGTTGAGTTTTAGCTGCAGTAGAGAATATTGAAGTCTTGTAATAGAGGTATTACAAGTGGGAGGTTAGGAGGTTAACCTCTTAGTTGTGTACTAGGTTTTGTAACTTTTGTTGCTCAGATCTAGTAGTGGAGTTTGAGAAATCCTACGAAGTAGGTCGTGGTTTTTTACTTCCAGTGAGCAAGGAAGTTTTCCACGTAAAACTTCGTGTGTCTTCTTCTTACTGTTGTATTTTCGTGTACATGTGTCTCTGCCTCTGTGTAACCTGATAGAGGGACCTGGTCCTGAGTAAGGTGGTCGACCCATATAATTCAACAATTGGTATCAGAGCAGGTGCTTTCTAAAAGGTTAACACCTAGAAAGACTCCTGTAAAATATGGCAGCACCACCAAATTTAGAAGAAGGACAGTCTACTACCAGACCTCCCAGGTTTAATGGCCAATATTACGGATGGTGGAAAACAAGAATGCATGATTTCATCATGGCTGAAGATTGTGAGCTGTGGGATGTGGTACTGGATGGACCTTATGTGCCAATGAAAACCGTAAAGGAAGGAGAGACAACCATCTCTATTCCCAAAACCCGAAAGGAGTTTGATGATCATGACAGAAAACTCATAGAAAAGAATTACAAATCTAAGAAGCTTCTTGTTTGCGGTATTGGTCCGGATGAATATAATCGAATCTCTGCTTGTGAGACTGCAAAGGAAATATGGGACTGTCTCAGAACCGCTCATGAAGGGACCAGTCAGGTCAAGCAGTCCAAAGTGGATATGCTTACCACTCAATACGAAATGTTCTCCATGAGGGAAGGTGAATCTATTCAAGAGATGCATACCAGACTCACGTCCATCACTAACGAGCTCTATTGTTTGGGAGAAGTGATCAAGCCAAGCAGGCTGGTCAGGAAGGTACTCAGTGTCCTCCCCAAGTCTTGGGAGAGTAAAGTTGATGCGATCACTGAAGCTAGAAATCTGGAAGTCCTCACGATGGATGAACTCATAGGCAATTTAAAAACCTATGAGCTCAAGAGGCAGCACGACCAGAGCAGGAGTGAGCTGAAGAAGGACAAAGGATTAGCTCTTAAAGGAGCTCAAGCAAGCTCCAGCGAAGAAGATGAAGATATGGCCTACCTAACAAGAAGGTTTCAGAAAATGATTAGGCGAAGTGGCAGCCTTCCTAGGAGGACAAGCTCGAACAAGGGACCTGGTTACAATGATCTGTGTCACAAATGCGGCAAACCAGGTCACTTTATCAAGGACTGTCCGATGCATAAGATGGATTACAAGGAGTATCTGAGAACCACTGCCGAAAAGGCCCAGAAGAAGGACCGAGTCCCTGACAAGTTCAGAAGAAGAGCTGCAGCCGACAATATAGTCAAGCAAGCTCTAGTTGCTTGGGGGAACTCCTCAGATGAATCTGATAAGGAGGATGCTGTGAAAGATGCTTCTATGATGGCTGTGGAGGATGATGACTCACCCTTTGACTCAATGTTTGCCTTCATGGCAAATTCAGATGGAGATGAAGATGAAGAGGTAACTTTCCTTGACATTAAAAAGAATCTAAAAGACTATAATGGGAAAGAATTAAGGTCGCTAGCTTGTGTGTTAATTAACTCTTTTTATGATCTTACCAAAGAAAAGGAAAGTCTGAATCAATATATAGATAAACTTGAGCTAGAAAAGGCGAACTTGATCTCAAGTTTGGCAGAACTAGAAGAGAAATGTCAAGAGCTAGTCAATGAGCAAAATGCCTTTATTAAAAAGGGAGGGACTAGTGACATGAAAAATGCTCAAAAAGAATTCGAAGCTGAACTGAAAAGGTCACAAGATGAGATCACTGTAATAATGGAAAGAAACACTGAGCTTGAGAAAAATGTGATCCAACTGAATGCTGAGCTTGAGAGATCGCTTAAATGGAATGCCTCTTCACAGATCTTACAAAAATTAACCGGACAAAGATCTAACTCCGGTGAAGGGTTAGGTTATAAGAAAAGTAGTCCTCCTTATAATCCTCACAGTAAATATGGATCTAATCCTGATAATTTTCTGTGCACACACTGTGGTAGGAATGGGCACCTTAAGTCTAACTGTGTATCGAGGCAAGCAGCCTTAAGAAAGACAGTGATTAGTAAAGGAGAATTAGGGACCATAAGGGGACCTGGTTCCAAAATGTCTCAGATCAGGCTGCCTGAGTGGTCCAAAAGAAAATTGATTTATCCTCTGTCTCGGTACTGGGAACTCAAGCTGAAATGGGTTCCCAAGTCTAATCTATAATCTATATGTGCAGGAAGGAGTGAGAGAAAGCAGTCGGAAATGGTATATGGATAGCGGCTGCTCAAAGCACATGACTGGAAATGTTGATAATTTTCTCTCACTCAAGGCATATCAGGGAGGCTCAGTATCTTTTGGGGATGGCAAAAAGGGACACATTCTTGGTGTTGGGAAGATTGGAAAGACACTTGCCCATGCCATAGAAAATGTCTTCTATGTAAATGGACTGAAGTACAGCCTCCTGAGTGTCTCACAAATCTGCGACAAAGGAAATGAAGTCAAATTCATTTCAGACCAGTGTACAGTGACAGATCTTCAATCAGGAAGAGTTGTTTTGACCGCAAACAGATGCAAGAGCATGTATGTTGCTGATCTTGATTCAGCTGCTAGAAATGGGCTTAACTGCTTAAGCGTGGTGGAGGATGAAGCTACCTTGTGGCACAGAAGGTTGGGACATGTAAGTTCTGTTCTTCTCAACAAGCTAGTATCCAAGGACCTGGTTCGAGGACTCCCAAAGGTGAAATTTGCTCAGAGTCAGATCTGTGATGCTTGTGTTCAAGGGAAACACACCAGGTCTTCATTCAAGAACAAAAAGGAAGTGAGCACCTCCAGACCCCTGGAGCTACTACACATGGATCTGTGTGGACCTGTAAAGGTTGCAAGTCGTGGAGGAAAGAAGCTGATCCTTGTAATTGTTGATGACTATTCAAGATATACCTGGGTGATGTTTCTTCGCACTAAAGATGAAACATTCCCCACCTTTGAGTCATTTGCAAACCAAATTCAGGTGAAGCTGAACTGCAACATTGCACGGATCAGGTCTGATCATGGAACTGAATTTGAAAATGCCAAATTTGAAGCTTTCTGTGCTGCCAAAGGAATCAGTCACAACTTTTCTGCTCCCAGGACTCCACAACAGAATGGAGTAGTTGAAAGGAAGAATCGAACTCTTGCAGATATTGCTAGAACATTGCTCATAGATGGAGGAGTGGCAATGTCATTCTGGGCAGAAGCTGTCAACACGGCCTGTTATGTGGTCAATCGGTGTCTAATTCGGCCATTACTTGGAAAAACCCCCTATGAGCTGCTGAATAAAAGGAAGCCGATGCTGAACTACCTTAGAGTCTTTGGATGCAAGTGTTTTGTGCTAAACAACGGCAAGGACCATCTAGGAAAATTTGATCCCAAAAGTGACGAGGGAATTTTTCTAGGATACTCATTAAATAGCAAAGCATACCGAGTCTATAATAAACGGACTCAGTGTGTTGAAGAAAGCATCCATGTCGTATTTGATGAAAATGGGAAGCTGAAGAGCACGGAAGCACTGGGTAAGGACGAATTTGAGGAACTGTGGCTGTTCCAAAGAGATGATGTCAATCATGATTCATCTAAAAAACCTGACATCACAAAGAACTCCCTGCAGAATGGAGATCAGACCACTCATGATGAAGCAACAGAACACATCAGAGAAGAGGAGGCAGAAAAGGAAGATGATGCAGAAGGCAACCCAGAAGAGGGACCTGGTTCCAATTCTGGAGAATCTGCTGGAACTGGTTCCAATTCTGAAGAATCTGTTGTAAAGGGATCTAACTGGAAACACAAATCTTCTCATCCTCTTGACAACTTAATGTCTCCATTGGACTCAGGAATGCAGACCCGATCCAAAACTCGAAACACATTTGCCTCATCAGCCTTTATATCACAGATTGAGCCCAAGAACATCAAGGAGGCACTGAAGGATGTGGAATGGGTGAATGCTATGCAGGAGGAGCTGCATCAATTTGAAAGAAGCAAAGTCTGGCACTTGGTTCCAAAACCATCTGATAGAACTGTTATAGGAACCAGGTGGGTCTTCAGGAACAAATTAAATGAGCAAGGGGTCACAGTCAAAAACAAGGCTCGACTGGTTGTTCAAGGGTACAACCAGGAGGAAGGGATTGATTATGATGAAACATTCGCTCCAGTAGCCAGAATGGAAGCCATTCGCATGCTGATTGCCTTTGCCTCTTTCATGGAATTTAAATTGTTTCAAATGGACGTCAAAAGTGCCTTCCTAAATGGGTACTTGAAGGAAGAAGTGTATGTGAAACAACCCCCTGGTTTTGAGGATATTGATAGACCTCATCATGTATACAAACTGGACAAGGCACTGTATGGACTGAAACAGGCTCCAAGGGCTTGGTATGAAAGACTATCAAAATTTCTTCTTGATAATGGTTTTAAGAGAGGAAGAATTGACAACACTCTTTTTCTCAAAACAAGAGGAAGAAATCTGCTTATTGCTCAAGTCTATGTTGATGACATTATATTTGGAGCCACTATTGATTCACTCTGTGAGGATTTTGCAACGCTCATGGGAAGTGAATTCGAGATGAGTATGATGGGAGAACTTATGTTCTTTCTGGGGTTACAGGTCAAGCAGGACAAAGCTGGAACAGCCATCAGTCAGCAGAAGTATATCAAGGACCTGCTCACAAAATTTCATATGGAAAGTGCCAAACCAATTGACACTCCCATTGGGACTGCTTCAAAACTGGATAATGATGAACCCGGTCCTCCAGTAAATGAAACTATGTACAAAGGCATTATTGGCTCCCTGCTTTACTTAACAGCCAGCAGGCCAGATATTGTGTTTAGTGTGGGTATGTGTGCTCGATTCCAAGCTTGTCCTAAGGAATCTCATCTGAAGGCTGCTAAGAGAATTCTCAGATATCTTAAGGGGACCTCTGATTTAGTCCTTTTCTATCCATCTGGAGGTTCCTTTGAACTTATTGGCTATTCTGATGCTGACTATGCTGGGTACCTGGTTGATAGGAAAAGTACCTCAGGCATGGCTCATTTTCTGGGTTCTTCACTGGTCTCTTGGGGATCAAGAAAACAAAATTCAGTGGCACTCTCAACAGCTGAAGCAGAATATGTGGCTGCTGCTTCATGTTGTGCTCAATTACTGTGGATTAAGCAGCAACTGGAAGACTTTGGAGTCCTGACCGAGTGTGTCCCTTTGATGTGTGACAACACCAGTGCTCTGAATATGGCTAAGAATCCAGTACAACACAAGCGGACTAAGCATATTGACATCAGACATCATTTTCTTAGAGACCATGTTGAGAAGGGAAATATTCGTGTGGAATTTTGCAGGACAGAAGATCAGATTGCAGATATCTTTACCAAAGCCTTGAATAGGGACCAGTTTGATAAAAACAGATTAAGGCTGGGCTTAATCAAAATGAATTAAATTCTCCCTCTTCTCTGTCTAAGTGTTGACTCTCGTTTTTGGCTATGATCTGAATGCAGGTATCCTTGCTAGTTTGTTGTGGATGCGTCTAACTCAGTTCTATACCTCCCTAGGTATACACGCATGGTGGATGTAAGGAAGGCTGGACTTAGACAAGTCAGGGACTTTGGACTGCCTGTTCAACCTCATAAGGGGACCAGGTCCTATCAGGTCAGTATTACTTTGTCACTTATAAACATATCTTGAGAATATTGTAAGAACTGCCCTTCCCGCTTGTTTCTTCCGGTATCCGGTCATAAAGTAAGTGTTATATCTACATCCAGTTCAAAAGTCTCTCTGATTAGACGTGTCATAACCCCTCTTAAAACCCTTTCCACCTTCCATCTTTCCTCTCACCTCTTTAAACTGCTCTCTGCAAATAACCTCTTCAAACTTCCTATTCCTCCATCTCTTACTCACCAGATTTCTTCCAGAGATAGGACCAATGAGTCTACTAAGCTGTCCAGGGAAGCCAGGCAGCTTATCTTGCAGAACCAAAAGGTGTTACGGGGCAGGGTATTTGATCCTGAAATTTGTGACATGGAAGGCATGGCTGAGCTGGTGGAAATGGTCAATTACCAAAGTTGGCGACACTTATTTGTTCCTCCAGTTCCTGTTTTACATGAGAATGAGGTCAGGGAATTTTATCATGAGCTGGAATTTGCTGATAATGGTACTAAGATCTACAGCAAGGTGAGTGGAGTCACCTTCATGATAAATGAGCAGGTTCTCAGTTCCATTCTTAAGGTTCCTAATAGAGGGATCAGGTCTGTCGATGGAGAATGTGCGCAAAGGCGTTTTATTTCCATGATTTCCAAGCTTGACAGAGTCACAGGGGAGAGAGTTCTCAAGAAACAAATGAAGGGTGTGTATCAGCTGCTGTTTGAGTTTGTAAATAAAGTACTTCTACCAAGGGCAGAGAAGAGGACTGTGGCAGGAGTTGCAGATCTATTCCTAATGGAAGCCCTCAGCACATTTCAGCCCATAAGCCTGGCTGGTGTGATGATCAATCACATACACAAAATAATGCATGTCAAAGATGGAAAGCATGGTCTAGCTTATGGATTCCCGCTGAACAAAGTCTTTGAATTTTTTGGTGTAGAATGCGGTTTGGGGATAGTAGGGTCAAAGAAGCAGATGTTTACCCTCTCGACGCTGGAAGAATGTGAATGTGTGATGCGTCGCGGAGGGGCACAGAGTCAGTCAATAGTGTCGGACTTAATTGCCTCGCAAGAGAAGTCCAATATGGAGATAGAACGGCTCACTGCTCTGCTTGTCCAAAAGGAGGCTGAAATAGTTCGTCTGAGGGCGCACCCAGTAGAGGACCCTGGCACCATCTCTGCTCTCAAGGAAGAGAATGAAGCTTTAAAGGCTGAGATTAAGGATTTAAACCAAAAAACTGCTTACTGCCAATGATCCTCTCAAAGCAGAAAATGAAGCTCTGAAGGTTGAGGTCAAGGACTTGACTAGGAAATTGCTTACTGCCCATGAAACCTTCAATGATCGCCTCTCAGCCCTCTTCCACAGACCACCCGACCCAAAATGATGTTCCTATTTTTTTTATCTCCTTCCTGTTTTGCTCTCTTTCCCACGATTATGGACAGTTCTTGTATGATTCTCTTTTGGTATGTTATGCTAAGTGATAATGTAATGCTTTTCTGATTGCAGGGGTTGGCTGTTGCATTGTTCTTATTGTCTATTAGTTTTTCTGCCTTTCTTATTTCCATTAGTGTCAGTGTTGCCCCAGTGGCCATGAGTTAACTCACCTAATCATTCTTGTCTTGGTTTACTGTTCTTTTCTTTTTTATGATGCCAAAGGGGGAAGATACTAAGACAGGGGGAATTATGGGGGAATTATGCTGAATGACAGGGGGAATTATGCTGACAGGGGGAATACTGTGAAGTGTGTTAGATAAAATGTGCAAAGAAGGTTGTCAAGGTTGTCATCATCAAAAAGGGGGAAATTGTTAGATTACTGGTTTTGATGCTGTCAACCTCACATAGGGACCTGATCCCTTGTGCTGGTGTGACTCATTTTTTAGCTGGACGGGAAAAGACTTTACAGTTGGAAAGTTTGCTTTTTGGCTGTCAGTTGGTGAGAGCAGAAGTGCACAGCAGCACAGCATGGAATCATAGCAGCATCCTAGGCCAAGTTGGTCACATGTGCTTAACCAAAAAGAGAGCTTTCTAGTGGGTATCATTACTACTCTCTCCTTTTATCCATGTGGCTAGTGGGTATCATCAATACACTCTCCTTCTACCCATGTGGATGAAAGGAAGCTGAAAAGATATAAAGGATAGAACCCAACAACTCTTTCCATCAAGAGAAATCATTCAGAAAAATTGATCTAAAAAATAAGCTTATTCTTCTCTCAAAAGGCAGCCATTGTTTCCTTGTTTCACAGCAAGAATCAAAGAAAAATAACTCAAGTTTAGAGGCTGCCATTGAAGGAGAAGAAGTGCACTGCAAAACAGAAACCTTGTATTTCGTACAAGTTTTATTTTCTTGTTTTTCATGAGTTGTTTTTCTCGTTTTGGTCTGCTAGAGCTAGTAGACATTTTGGCTAGAGTTAGCCTTGTATTTCAGTTGAGTTTTAGCTGAAGTAGAGAATATTGAAGTCTTGTAATAGAGGTATTACAAGTGGGAGGTTAGGAGGTTAACCTCTTAGTTGTGTACTAGGTTTTGTAACTTTTGTTGCTCAGATCTAGTAGTGGAGTTTGAGAAATCCTACGAGGTAGGTCGTGGTTTTTTACTTCCAGTGAGCAAGGAAGTTTTCCACGTAAAACTTCGTGTGTCTTCTTCTTACTGTTGTATTTTCGTGTACATGTGTCTCTGCCTCTGTGTAACCTGATAGAGGGACCTGGTCCTGAGTAAGGTGGTCGACCCATATAATTCAACACCGGTTAATTGCTGGCTCAACTATTTGTCCAATTTCTGTATTTATATAAAATATTTTAGTAAATATTTATAAAAATTAAATTCACGATTCAATTACCAATACATAATATATAGTTGTTCTAAAATTTCAACCCATAAAACTCAAATCTTAACTTCTATGTGCAAATTTACTATTGCAACCTTCATAATATTCGATTTTTTATTGTAACAATATGAAGAATTTCATAAAGATAATTATATATCTGTAAATTTTTTGCAAATTACTATTAAACGATTTACGAATCTTTGTATGTTGTGCATAAAACTTTACGTTTCTCAAACATAACCAGCTTAAAACATTGAGAAAAATTAGAAAACTCACATCAAAATACCTATAAGTAATAGAAAGATCACAAAAGGAAGAATTCTTAAGTGAATCTACCGTTACAACTAATTCCTGCTTAATCAGTGTAACTACCTTGTTAATTTCCACAACTATACCTCTAAAAATTTTCCAATTTCTGACTCTCCATGTGTGATATATAAGAGCTCCCCAAACAGCAGCCATGACCTCCTTCCTGAACTTGTACTACCCACTGGGAATTGAATTGTTGACCATAATGACACTGCTTTCAGAACCTGTTTAAACCACGTGAAGCTTCCAAACATGTGAGAAGTGGTCTCTCGAACTAATTGATCAGTGCATAGACAGCATGTAACATACTCCACATGAATATTCAGTCATGTCATTTTCTCTTTAGTAAGCAGTCCATCTTGTGCAGCCAGCCACATTGTAAATCTATGCTTTGGTTGGGCTACTTTGCTCCATATGAGTTCAATTATCCTAGCTTGTTTGATCACCAATAAGTGTCGAATAACTCTGTGAAATAGAATACTCACCATGTTGTTTGAGTAAGTATCTACCCTGTCCATACCAGTCTTGCATCAGAATTTTCAATGAGTTAAGCTTCCTCCAGTACCAACTACAATCAGAAGGAGGTATATGATTCCAAATGTTGTATTCACCCTTCATATATATGCCATGCACCCACTTCACCCATAAGGATTCTTTATTCAAACTAAGTTGTCATACCAGTTTTTCTACAGATGCAACATTCCATTCTTTATTGGCTTTAATATTCAAACCACCTTGGTTTTTTGGAATACATATTCTATCCCAAGAGACTAAAGGGATTTTCCTTTTATCCTCAGTAGTTCCCCAGAGATATTCCCTGCATATTTGATCCACTTTCTTCAATATACTCTGTGGCAATATAAAGATTGAACTCCAGAAGCTATTAATGGAGAATAACACAGCATTGATAACTTGTAGTCTGCCAGCATGAGATAGACAATTTAAATATTTGACTCTAACTTTCTGAGTTATCTTCTCAATAAGCCACTGACAATCCATTTGATTCCACTTCTTGGGGGATAAGGGCAAACCCAGATATCTGAAAGGAAAGTGCCCATTGTGAGTCCTGTACTAGACAGTATCCTGTTCTTCACTTCATCGTCCACCCAAACTATAAACAAATTGGATTTGTCCATATTGGCAATGAGACTAGTGACTGTGCTGAAATGTGCTAGAGCTTCCATAATCCTCCTCACTGAGCTGATATTTCCTTTACAGAAAATCATAAGATCATCAACAAATATGAGATGAGTCAGGCTAAGTGGTTTGCACATAGAATGCAGTTTAAAGTCAAACAACAAGCTCATAGTGTTTAGGATTCTAGAAAGGTATTTCATTACAAGAACTAACAGTAGAGGGGAGATTAGGTCTTCCTGCCTGAGTCCTCTTTCTCCAGCAAAGTAACCATGACATTCTCCATTAATCTTCACTGAGAACTTTGTAGCAGTGACACATCTCATCACCAGTATGACAAATTTGCTTGGAAATCCATATCCTAACAAAGCTTCCTCCAAAAAATCCCAACTAACCATGTCATAGGTCTTCCTTAGGTCTATCTTCAGAAGACATCTAGGTGATGTCTTCCTATTATAGTGCCTTAGAAGGTCATGACAGATCGAAATATTATGTAGCACTGATCTCCCCTACACAAATGTTGATTGATTATCTGCCACCAAATAACTTAGTGCTTCTTTCAATCTGCTGCGTAAGAGTTTAGAAATACACTTATACAACACATTACAGCAGGCAATAGGTGTAAATTGACTTGGATATTCGGGAACTTTCACTTTAGGAATAAGAACAATATTGGTAGCATTTAGTTGCTGCAATATTTTACCATTCTGAAAAAAATTCTAGAATTGCCTTTGTCACATCTTCCTTCACTATTGGCCAATCAGCTTTGTAGAAATCACTTCCATACCCATCTGGTTCAGGGCTTTTGTTACTGTCTATCTGAAACATAGCTTTCTTCACTTCCTGAGTTGAAAATGGCTCCATCAACTTGTTCTGCTGTTCAACTGTGAGAGTAGGACCATTCCTCAAAAAAAAAATTGCAGCATTACTTCTTGACTCATCTTTTATTCCCAGCAGGTCCTCATAATACTCCACAAATATCTTGGCAATAGTGGAAGGATCTGATTGCCAATCTCCATTATTATCTTTCAATTGCACAGTGGCCTATTTTAACTTCTTATGCTTAATTAGTGAGAAGAAATATTTAGTATTGTCATCTCCCAACTTTATCCAATTGACTTTACTTCTTTGTTGCAAATGTACCTCTGCCTGATATGATGATTGTCTGAACCTTAGATAAGCATGATCTTCCTTCTTTTGAAGTGATACATTTAGAGGATCACCTTGCAATTAGCTTTGTAATAGATTCAATGTCTTCCTATCCTTGTTAACCACTTCCATAACACAACTACATGACTGAATATTCAAGGTCTTCAGTTCCTTCTTCAATATCCTTAGTTTCTTTACCACTTTAAACATAGAGCATCCTTCTATAGGTATATCCCAAATTGTTTGTACTATATCTGCAAACCTAGGATCCATTCCCCAAACATTACAATATTGAAAGGCTCTTGCTATTTTCTTGCCCTGACCAGAGTTAGTCAAAGTAACTTTGGCAGGACAGTGATCACTGATGCCCTCAAGTAAGAACATTGCCTGGCATATAGCAAATCTGTCCATCCACTCTTTATTAATGAAAATCCAATCAATTTTGGAGAATATCCTCTCTTCTTCATGTTTATCATTCCAAGTATATCTATTTCCCCGGGTTGGCAATTCTATCAAACAACATTTACCCACACAAGAGTAAAAATCAGCTACTTCAACCCATGTGACAGGGTTGCCTCCAATTCTGTCCTCTACTTTCAGTACTGAATTAAAATCACCTAGCATCACCCAAGGTTTATTACATTTATTGTTCTGGTCTCTGATTTTGTCCCATAATTCCTTCCTTTCATCTCTTGTATTAAAAGCATACACAAAAGTCACTTCAAAGCTCTCCTGTAAGGGAACATATTGTACTTCACAAGTAATCATCTGTGTGGTCATATGTATAAGTGTAACATTGTAAAAATCTGGTCTCCATGTGATCCAAATTCTGTCATTATAATGATGCTCCAAATTGGTTATGTATGGCCATCCACCGAACATTTTTCCTGCTATACTCTCTATTTTATTGTGCTTTATCTTTGTTTCCAATAGGACAATCAGACCCACCCTTTCTTCATTGCAAAGGAGTTTAAACTCCTTTTGCTTATTAGGGCCATTTAGCCCTCTTACATTTCAACTAATAATATTATCCATTCCCGAAAAGGGAAATAGATGAACCACCCACCATTACATATGATCTAGCCACCATACTGGTTTGTAGAGGTTGGAAGGTATTGCCTATATATATTTGAAGTTTTGGTGTGACTTGAGTACTCCCTAGTTTAATAGGAGTCTCCCATGTACCACCTTCCTCTTGTCTTGGGTCCTTACTACTTACTGGCTGCTTCTCTACCTTGGTATTCTGCTTTTGCACTCCATGCTCCACCTCTGCCTTACCTATCTACTTACTTGAAGTATTCAGATCCTCATACGTTGGTTTTCTGCCCTCAACTTGAGGTGCGGTCGCTACACCATTTGAAACTGCTGCTCTACGATTTCCAGTAGGCCCTGTAGTAGTTGGCTTCTTTTTTATACGATAATTCTCCTCTAAGTGTCCATATTTATGGTAATAATTGCACAAAGTGGCCTTCCAATCATAGCTAACCTCTTGTACAATTAATTGCCCTTTTTCATTCCTGAAAATTATCTCATTTGGAAGAATGGCCTTCATCCTAACCTCCACCAGTAATCTAGCATAGTTCAGCCCATTCTTTCTCTCATTATTTGCATAGTTCAGCCCATTCTTTCTCTCAGTATTCTGATCCACCATAATTGATTTCCTAATTAAGCTACCAAGTTTACTTAATCCTTAAGGGCTCCAATATTTAAAATCCAATCCTGGGAACTTGATCCATATCGGAACAGATAATAGCTCCTCCTTGGTATACTCCAAATCAGGAGACCACGATTTCACTATAAAGGGTTTATTGTCAAAATGGTAAATACCACCTTGAATGACCTCATTCTTCCCCCTATCATTATCAAACCTTACCAATATCACTCCATTCTTTAATATGAAAATTTTATCAATACCATGCTTCCCCCAAAGTCTCTTAATATAGCCCTCAATAACCGTAAAGGGTGGGTGAGCCCCTAACACATAGCAGACTACTGCAGTACTCCAGTATGCTATCTCTGATTGAATATCATCCACATCTATTTCAACTACATTTGTCTCTCCCCCTCCATTTGGCGGAACATATTCTAATTTAAAACCTGCATTGGACAACTTCGCAATACCAAAATCATTCCAAATTGATTTCTGATTTTGCTGCAATATTCTCTCATCATCAACTTCATCGGCCCATGATTTCTTTCCACTACTACCTGGAGACAACTTCCTGTCACTGGCCAATGTTACTACAATCTCCTTCCAAGTTGCAAGGCTTCTTTCTATTGAGTCTTTGTACTTTTAGCTAATTCATGTATTGAATTCCTTTCGCCTTTTCTCGATTCCTCTGATCCATCTTGAGAAATGGATTGAAAAAACCCCTGCTTATTTTCCTCATCGCTATAGTAACTTACTGTTTCATTGAATAGATCTGGTGTGGTCTTCTTCTTCTCTACTCCACTATCCTTGTGCCCTCTTTTAGTGTTTCCTTTTGCTGTGAGATTTTCCTTTGCCATGATAGCCTTCAGAAATGGCTTGCGTGCTCTCCTCCCCATGGATGGCGTAGGTTAAGCTAACCTGCATCGAGAGAGAAAGGAATTAAATTTCTTAAGAACATATTATGTATTTAATAAAAGCAGATTAATTATTCTGCTTTCTTTTCCATTTTTGTTTTGCTATGTTTTTAGTTTCCAAAATTTAATTTTGAAATACAGATTACTAACAACTCCTCATTGTGCTTAGGACCGTGGCTCAATGGGGAAATACACAAGCCATTGTTCAATAGTTACTAAAAGAATTAGATGTATAGATTTTTTTTAGGGGTCGTTTGGTAACTGATTTGAAGGTGAATTATGTAGATATTAAATTCTATATAATTAATATCATGTTTGGTAGTTAGTTAGAAAATAAGATATTCATATATAAAATTAACATGGTGTTTGATTTGCAATTTAGAAATGTGCATAACTAATACATGTATAAGTTATGAGGGAATGTGTTATAGAATGTGGAATAACTAATACATAAATAATTAACTCCTGCATAATTAATCCCTATATAAAATAATACATAAATTTTCTCACAACTAATTTATGTATTAATAATGCCCCCATAACTCTAACCAACTACCAAATGACCCATTTAAGTCTTCTAGGCTCAACGAGCTATTCCATGAAACAACTCTCCCAAATTTAAACATTGTCGAATATATAATAATTACTGGACGCATTATAAGTGTATCCCCATATTAATTAATACAAATTTTTTAGAACAGTTGGAAAAAATATTAAGGGTCTGTTTGGAAAGCCACTGTGTAATTGGAATTGGTGTAATTACTAGGGTAGTAATTACACAACTTAGTAATTACATAGTATAATAATTACAATGACATATTTGCCATGATGTAATGATGATGTAATTACAAGTGTACTGTTTGGTTGCACAAGTGTAATTACGCAGTTAAATTAATTTTTAAAAATAAAAGTTAATTATCAAAATTAATATTTGACAAATATATGTCTTTATAAATGATATTAATTAGATATTTAAGATACATATTATCTCTAAAAAATATGATAATTAATAAATGTATATTTTTTGACTAATATGATTTAAAAAATAATAGTTAGATTAATTTTTGAAAGTAAAAATTAATTATCAAAAAGTAATATTTGATAAATATATATCTTTATAAATGATATTAAAATAGGTATTTAAGATACATATTATCTCTACAAAATATAATAATTAATAAATATATATTTTTAACTTATATAGTTATAAAATAATAGATACATATTTTTAAATTAAAATATTTTAATTTAATTAATTATAAAAACTAAAATTCATATTTCTTAAGAACATGCATGTTTGAAAAAAATATTAATATTATAAACATAATATTATAAAATTATTCAAATATTTAACAAATAATAATCTATCAATTCTAACTAAAAAAATAAATAGCATGTGAAATAACAAGTCAATACTACTAAAACAAATAAATTAGAACAAAAAATATAATATAAATTCAAAAAAAAATGTAAACATAATACTCTTGTGTCAAATTTCAACATAACTTAAAATAAGTTTCAATATAACTTAAGTAGATATAATTAAAAAAAATAAAAACAAGTCTATAACATAATTAAATAATGAAATTCTACATTAATTCAAAAATTAGAATAATAATGTATTTTTTAAAAATAAAAAAATAATAAAAATAAAAAATAAAAAATACGAGCAATTACATGGTATCACAAGAAGTAAAGGTTGGGAAATGAGAAGAAAGGAAATAAAAGATAAATAAAATAAAAATAAAATAATAAAAATAAACTAGATATTAAAATGAAGAAATAAAGAAAATTAATTAAAATAATAATAAAAATGAATAAATTGAAAAATAACCTTGTAATTACACCACGTAATTACCTGCAATTCTCACCTCCCCCTAGGAATTGAAGAGTGTAATTACACTCTCCCAATTACACTCAATTTCCTGTTGACCATGTAATTATCTGGCCAAACAAACATGTCAAATCGTGTAATTACACCCAATTACACTTAAATCCAATTATTAGGTGGCTTTCCAAAGAGGCTCTAAAGTATGTTAGTGATGAATTAATAATCCAATTTTGAAGGGAAAAAAAAAGTTCAAACCGATGAGTGGTGTGCCTTATTTGATTGGTGAACACAAAATAATTAGGTTATCTGAATATGAAACTGAATAATTTTAAATTTAGTTAGATAAGTAACAGACGTAGTGAAATCAATTTAATGTAACTATATATCAATATGTGATATGATGGTAATTTGTTTTATATTTATTTATGGATAATGGTTTTGATGTATGTATTTGGGAAAATATCATTTCTAACTGATTTACAATTACCAGAGAAAAACAAAGAATGCACTATTTATGTGACAAAAACAAAGGATTCTATTGTAGAAGACTTCTTTTTCTGAACAAGCTGGAAATCAAGAAATATTTTTTAAAAAAAAAATTAAAACTTATGTGACTATGAAATTATGATTTTATCAAGGCAAGAAATTGAAAATCAAATATATGTGAAACATTGTAACTTATAAAAGATTACAAAAGGGATAAAGCTTTTCAAATGTACAGACATTTCCTTTGCAAACCTAATACTGAGTTTTTCATCCAAACAACATTGGAACAAAATACATCACACTCTTTAATATTGAGTTTCTGTTCACTCATTATTAGTCATTTCTTCCGTTTCATTTTAATTGTCAGGACAAAGTTTGCATAATTTAAAAAAAAAATTAATTAGGATTGTAATTTGACTAATATATCCTTTATTACTTCTTGGATTTCAAAATAAATGGTGCTTTTAGTTTGAGCACACCTCTTAGAAAAACTATTCATTCCGAGAAAGTAAAATGTAGTTTACTAACTTACTCTTAATAAATATCTTGAAAAAAATATAGCTCTTTGATAATTTCTTGATTATGTAAAATTCTCTTTATTTTAATAAACATAAATTGATTTTTTTTTTTGTTAATTAGTGGGATTTCATTGATTAGCAAAGTTGAGAAATACAAAACAAGGCCAGAGGAAACACAGTCAGCCCTTCCTTTTAGTATCTACATCATACTAATAATCTAAAACGCTATTAATGAATTACTCTCTCCATTTTAAAATAAGCGGTATTTTAGCATTTTTATTTTATTTCAAAATAAGTGGTGTTTCACATTATCACGAAAGCATTAATAATGACGGTGGCGAGAGAGACTGCCTACATAGTGTGTGTTCGTACTCCTGCAAGACTGAGGGATAGAGTATAGTATTTTGTGTATCTTAATTTTAGACTAATTACTGCTAAGGGTAAAGTTGAAGAAATATAATTAACTCTCTTTTGATTTTTTAAATTGACAAGAATTTTAAAATAATTATTTTTAATATATATGACAACTAAAAAAGAACGGAAGGAGTAATAGATAAATAAGTATATTAAAGTAGTAGAAAAAGATGATTTGCATGAATTTATAATTATTATTGAAAGGTGAAAGAAATAAACATTAAATGGTGCTATAAATGAGATACTAGTACTCACTTCGTTTCAAAATAAGTGGTGCTTTTAACTCATGCACACCCATTAAGAAATTACTCAATTCTAGAAAATAAAAAATATTTTTACTAACTTACCCCTAATTAAATTTTTCTTGTTTCTAAGTTGACATTAATAGGTGGTTTAATTCAACCATATCAATTAACGAGCATTATCCATTAATGTGTTCTTTTGGAGTTTTCCATTCATTTTAAACAAAAATCACAAGATTCAAACTAAAAATTTCAACTGTAAATCATGAATGAAAATTTTTACTGGAGCTAATTTTTAAAATATTTTCCACCAAAATTATCTTATAAAAAAAACGTTTAATTTTTTAGCATAATTCTAACTGACTCCTGAAGTTTTTCAGATGAATTTTCAATCAATTCATTGTTCATTGAGTCATCAACCTCGTCTTCAACTTCGATATTCATAGAGTCTTGGACAATTTCAATTGATTCTTCAACTTCCATCTCCACGGAGTCTTGAACAATTTCAAATGATTCTTCAACTTTCATATTCATGGATTCTTAAACAATTTCAAGTGATTCTTCAACTTTCATATCCAAGGAGTCTTGAACTACTCCATTCGAATGACTCTTCAGTACGTTAATTGGCATGGAGTGAGTATAAAATTAACTATTCTTATGTTTACTATGATTAAATGTCTTGAAAAAGAAAAACTAGTTAATGGTTCTTGGTTAAGTAAATAAGGAAAATTTTGAAAGAAAAAAATTAATTTCTTCTTGAAACCTTAAAGCATCACTACTTTGAAACAAAATAAAATGACTAAATTACTACTTATTTTGAAATGGAGAAGTAGTTGTTAGTGGAAGATTGAAATCAATTCTAAAAAATTGAAGGGTAATGCTAAAATGGCTACAATTTTATGACCCAAATATGGCCACAAAAGTTAAAAAGACCATATTAACCTTTTT
Source organism: Datura wrightii (assembly GCA_035772735.1). Classification (NCBI taxonomy): domain Eukaryota; kingdom Viridiplantae; phylum Streptophyta; class Magnoliopsida; order Solanales; family Solanaceae; genus Datura; species Datura wrightii. Next base: position 246,725 of record JASDFA010000011.1, read on the forward strand.
TTAAAAATAAAGCTAAATTTTTTCATTATCTTTCAATTCTAAAATTTAGTGCAACTATAATTATTATGTTGGGTGATGCACAACTATTATTAATTGTGTAATAAGATTATTTAATTGGGTTTATAATGAATTGAATAAATTTTATTATTTAATTTTAAATTTATCACATAAAATTTATTTTATTTATTTTATTATATAAAAGTCACTCAATTCTAAAATTAGTCGCACAAATCTTTTTAAAAATTAATATATATTTTTTTACCTAAAAATAATTCAACTTTAAAATTTATCACACAAAAGTCTTTTTTTTATTTTTTGTTACTTAAAAGTTATTCAAATTTGACCAAGTTAACTAAAAATAAATTTAATTTGAATTTTGATATTTATATCGAAAATATGACATAATGCTCTAACATAAGTTAATAACTTTCAGGATAATTTTAGAAATATTTTAATATTTTGCTTCAGCATAAAATTAGTTGGAGGTGTACAATATTGCATTTATTTATCTTAGGTTGATTTTTTTATAATAATTTTAACACACCCATTAATATTAAATAGAATATGATTTGACTGTTTTTTCCTTACTAATATGCTCACTTGTATAGTAATTTCATAAACACCTTTTAACAAATAAATAAAATAATTTTTGTGTGATAAACCTTAAAACTAGAATATTTTGATGTGATAAAAAATAAAATAAAAATAATTTTTGTGTAACAAATTTTAAATTAAGATGACTTGTATGTAACAAAAAAAAATAAGAAAGTAATTTCTTGTACGATAAACACAGAGTTGAATGATCACCCGTAAAATTTATCTAAATATTTTTTAATTTTAAGTTTTACAATTCGTTCAATTTTCACTTACCTCATTTTTTCTTTTACAAATTAATAAAAACAAAAAAAAAATCAAATCAAAAAATGATGATAAAATAAAGATTGATTACTCATAAAAGTACTGACTCAATTGCATAATATATAGTTAAAAAGAAAATATAAGAGAAGGGAAACTAGCTGAGAAAAAAGGGGCTTGAATTTTTTTATTATATGAAAAATGAGATTTACTCCAACCCATTTGTCAACAAACGGATGCTCTTGCACATAATAAAATTTATAAATAGGGCCGCAAGACTACAATATTAATATATGACTCTTGGGCTGCTGCTAACTAGGATCGATACTCATGAACTATATGATTTTTATGATTTCTATAATATGATGATGTCTATTACATCTACTTTATGGTTTGACTATCGTGAAATATTTTTCAAATTATATTTTTAAAAGTATTTAATATCTAGTTTAAATTTATTTAAATATAATAATTAATAAAATTATTTAATTAGAGGTCATTTTAATAATAAATATAAGCAATGATTATCACAAGTTAGTAAATCGGCATAACTTAAGGGCGTTATACTACAACATTAATGTGTGACTTTCTTAGGTTATTGTTAGCTAGGATCAACACTTATTAACTATATGACTTTTATGATTTTTATAATACGTTGATGTCTACCATCGCTAAAACATTTTGAGTTCTGACTGTTGTTATTACAATATTTCAAGCTATATTTAAAGAATTATTTAAACATGTAGTTTAAATTTATTTAAACATAATAATTAATAGAATTACTTAATTAGATGTCATTTTAATAACAAATATAAGTAATGATTCACAATTTATCAAACCAACGTAACATAGGAATAAAAAAAAAATATTATACCTACGAGAATGTTGAAAAAATTCTATAACTATTTTGTGATGTGGGATCTACTATAAATTTGTGTACTTATGAAAATATAATATATATATATACACACACACACACACACACAAACACACACACAAGAGAGAATATATATATATATAGGAATACAGGGATATTGAGATATTCTACAACTATATTTATAGATATAGGATTCCGCTATAAATTTATTCATTCTCCATCTATTGAAAAATAATTAATAAATATAAATTGATCCCGAAATTTAAATTTGGGAGAGAAGGGTAAAAATGTCCAAAAAAAAATTAATTTATAGGGGGAATAAGCAATACCATATATTGGGTCATCGTGGTAAAAAAAATTTCAGCAAAATAATATGAAATTGGAATGGGATGGAAAAGGACGTCAGGAATTCGGGGGTGGTATGTGGGGGTATTGTATGGAAGGAAGGAGCCAATGAACTTCAAATGTCCACTTAAACTTATTTTTCATACTTTCATTAGAAAAATTATTTTTTTTTTCATTTTAGAATACTTATTTTTTAAAAGAAAATACTTTCTTAAATATTTTATCCAACCAAATATGAAAAAAATTTAAAAAGCTTTTCAGAAACTATTTTCCTTTATGACGTGTGTGTGTGTGTATAAACAGTATTAGATCGTTTAAAAAGATAATTATATGTAATTATTTTTATTATTTTTAACTATTTTTTAAAAATTTAACATACCCACTAAAAAATCTCTTAATAGCTTTAACTAAATAAATTAATTTATTAAAATATGTCTTTAATATATACGTAGATAAATATAAAGAAGTTTTAAAAGATCTTTTAGAAATTTGTTCAATATCTTTTAGACAAGAGTAGTTTTAAAAATAAATTAATTAATATTATCTTTTTGATTTCTTAAAAAAATCACTTGTTTTAGAAAAAAATAAAAAATTAGATGGGAAAAATAATAGTATACGATAAATCTGAAACTAATATGTTAGAAAATAAGGCAATAATGTGCTAAAGTATGTTAAGTGCATTATTATATTTTTTTTTAAAATTGCTTTCTTCGTTTCAAATTATCTTATGTGTTCCTCTTTTACACACCATTAAAAAAATTAATAGGGAGATTTTTCTTATTACTAGTTTACCCTCATTTATGTCGTAAGATATATAATCTCTTCTCATTAAATATTAGTTTTCAAAAATAATTACTATTGAAGATAAAATTAAAAAAAATTAAATTTGTCTTGAACTTCTAAAATAAAAAATAATATGAGATAACTATTTTTAAAAATCACGACATATAATTTGAGACAAAAAAACTACCGATGCACATGAAATGAATTAAAAATAAAAATATCTTTTGGTGGTAAAATAAACTTGAATGCTTTTTTTTTATAAATTACTAAAAATTAGAAATATTATTATTGTAATTATCAAGGAACGGTTGTTATTAATACTAATAATTACTCTTAAATTGATGAAAAAAATAAATTTAAAAGAAAAGAATAAAAACGAAAAAAAATTAATTTATAGTATAAATAGATAATTATGACCATCGTGGCCAAATAAGCTTTTCCATAATTAAATTGAATAGGTTATCATGACATTATATTTAGAAACATGTTTCCACGTACAATTAAATGCCATAATGATTGGTTTTTCAAATTATAAAAACTGCATACCTCCTTCTTTCTTTTTCTTCTTTTAATTTTTTTTTTAATTTTTTTTTATTTGTGTTCACTTTATGATTTATTGAATGGTAAAATTTATGTATTAACGTAAAAATATTATATAAATAGATTTCTAAGTAAAATTTGATATTCCTTCAATATTTAATGATTATTTTTATTTTTTTAACTTTAGACTTAATAGCGTTTCAATATATATATAAAAGGAATTATTTCCTAGTGAACCAAAAAAAGAGTTAAAATGGCTCGCATTTCTCCATAACGTTCGGTTAGCTAATTTTTATGCATAAAAGTATCATGTAATGATGTAAACAACTAATTAATACATCAGTTTAAACCAAAACAGTCTAATTAACTTCGTAAGCAACATTAAACCTGACTAGTAAGTATAACTTAATTTTTTTTCACTTGAAATAAGATATCCTTCGTCATATTAAACTTATACTAATTATTTTGTATACCTCACGCATATGATTAACAATATACATGTGATTTCTTAAAAAAATTTACTAATTGACACGAGATGCACGTGTGACGCACAAGATACACGTGTGACGCATGGAATGCAAATCGGCGCAGATAAATACTAATTTTATTTAAAGGTTAAAGGGGTAAATATACTTTTCAACTTTGTGATTTAGAGCAATATATCTTATTAAAAAGTTGGTGCATATATATTCTCGCCATTAAACAAATGGTGCATGAATAAAAATAGTATGTATGTATGTTGCACGTATATCTCATGCATCATATGTGCATTCTGTGCATCTTACAAACATATCGTGTCAATTAGTACATAACGTTTTTTTTTAAAATCACACACACTCATATATTGATAAACATAGATATACAACAAAATAAAAATTAAAGAAAAACACTAGTACAAGACTCAACTAGTTGGTTGGCCAAACACATTTACAACGCTTGACATGTGAGGTCTACAAGTCTTCCAGAACCATTCAACAAGATCTCGATGCTCATCAAGGGCGGTTAGTCCAGTCACAAGTTCCATCAACACCACTCCAAAGCTGAAGACATCTATTTTCGTTGCGACTTTTCCGGTCACTGATGAAAGATGACTGACTAGGTAACTAGTTCAACAAGATAGAGAACTTGGATATTGAAAAAAATGATACATCAACATCTGACCGGGTATATCAATTTAGGTATCCAAATGTTCTTATAAGCCTGGTTGCAACAGACCTTTCTTTGTCAGGAGCGAGTTTCACTAATCCAATATAAGAAACTTTATGCAAAATTATTGGTTGCCCTCCGAATATCCTGGGTTGAAATGACAAGGTTTCCACTCTTTGCGCTGTGCATCCTGGGATCTTCTAAGACAGTAGCAATCGCGTCCTCCTCTCGTTTTTTCCTGCTCTTGGAAAACAGGAAAAAGGCAAGAACTAAGACCAGAAAAACTGGATTCACACCTACAATGATCACAACTTTGATAACCGCCACATGTACTTTAGCAACAAAATGAGCATTTCCGTCTGTAATGACTTTCACACTATCCTGAATATTTGGTAGTGGTGGATCAAAATTGTTACCACTTAAGTCCAACAATCTCAAGAATCTGAGCTTTGTTAAGTTTGCTGGCACTACACCATGGAAACTATTTCCTTTCAAATGAACTTCAATCAGGGAATCCAAATTTGCCAGTGAAGGGCTAAGCGTACCGTAAGGTTCTTATTCCGTAGATTAATAATCGTAACCTGACCTTTAGGACTGCAATTGATTCCCACCAAGGACCTATACAAGGATCATTACCGGTCCTTTTGGAAGCAAGATTGGCTGGATAATTCCAACCACTGAGAAGATCTAAGAGTGCAGTAACTTGAGGAGCAGAAGGAACACCAAGAGTTGGCTGACAGAAAGAATTTGAGGAATATGCAACATTAGCAGCTCTAAACTTTGGGATAGGACCCATTAGCATATTATCACTCAAGTCTAACATAGTTAAGTTTACATTAGCCAAACCTTGAGGAATCAGACTGCCTAGTTGATTAAAACTAGGATCCTCCAAAGAAGTCAAATCACCAATTATATCAGGAATTGGTCCACTAAAATAATTGCCTTGAAGCCATAGGGACACAAGTTGATGCATAGTACCAACTATGTCGATTGAGCCAATCATTCCATAACTATTTTGATTATTCAACCACAAAGTCTGAAGCTTTGAATCACGAAAACTTTCTAGTATCTTACCGGTTAAACGGTTATATGACAGCTCCAAATCAGTGAGAAATGGAAATTTTCCAAAAAAATCAAGCACAGGTCCAACTATATTGCAATAAATCGCCAACTGAGTTGCATCTTGCAGCTTAGTTGGAATGGACCATCCACTCTTATTAAGGGGATTTAAATCCAAAGCCAAAACTTGGACAGTGGTAAGACCATTAAAAGAATCCGCAGGGATCATACCGAATTGATTTTCATTCAAGTAGGCATATTTCAATTCGGATAATCCACTAAAAGTAGGCAATTTCCCTCTAAAACCATTCTTCCGAAAGCCAAGAATTTGAAGTTTATTTAGTTCATTCAAATTCTGAGGTAAAAGACCCTTTAAACCCAAAGCCTCAACCTGAATTTGAGTGATTCTGTCACCAAAACAGAACAAATGGGGCCAGGCAGGAGGACCACATGGATCATTCCCCTTGGAAGGCCATTGAAGAAGCTTTGGATTCTCTAATCAATTTCTGAAATCATTCGGATTTGTAAAACCAGAAATCACATTTACAAGAAATACACCTAATGTATACAAGTATACAACTCCTTTGATATCAAAATTCATATACACATGCATCATGAAAATTCAAGATTATCACTTAATGTGTGTGAATTGTGGAAGAAAGAAGAAAAGACCCGAGGGAATGAGGAAAAAAGATTATGTTATTGCTACTTCCGCGAAAATTGATGATAAGTATTTTGCTAAGTAAGCTCAGAAGAAGCAGAAGAAAGGTGAAGGGAAGTTCTTTAATTTAAAATTTGAAGAGAAGAAAGAGGAGAAGAATGTGCTTCCCAAATGACCACAAATTCGTTGATAAACACTGAGGCTCTAGCTACTTCAAGTGAGCTTATAGTTTTCTTTTTTCCAGTAGATTATACTTCCTAGAATAGCAGTTTTTGCTTTCTATTAGCAATAATAATAATAATAATAAAATTAAAAAAATAAAGCAAAAGAACTTAAATTATTCCGTCATTGACTACTTATTTTTAAGAGAGAGAAAAAAATGTGGCAGGGTTTTGAGATCGAAGGAAGAAATTGTGTTTCAGTAGAATTTCGGAGTCAAAATAAACCTCAAAAAATTAACAAATACCGAAATAACCCACTTTATAAAATGAATACTAATAAGTCACTATACAGCCAGAGGATGTAGTATATATGTTAGGGGTTTAATTGAACCCCTAATTTTATACTTTGTTTGGATTGTATTTATTCATGATTTTCTAATGTACGGTACTATATTATATGATATTATATTTTATTGTAATGTAAATATAATATTTCGATAGACTGTATCATTTGTTGCTGTTTAATAATATTTTAATTATTTAATTTGATCGTATCATATTGTATCATAATTGATAAGTTTACTAAAAAGCCTAAATTATTATATATGTTAATTAAATTCATCAATAATTACTAATAAAATAATTTAAGTTAATTTTTTTCTGTTAATTTGTTACATATTATGCCTTATAAATAAATTACGTTTTTAAATTCATGCAAATTTTAATAAAAATTAATAGGTCAAAATAAATATATACAGATTTCAACCAAAAAAACAAGCAGACTTGTAAAAAGTTTAAAAAATCAAACCTAAAAAAAGAGAAGACTGAACGCAAAAAAGAACTGAACCCAGAAGACTAGGATTTTTGGGTGGAGTTAAATAATATAAGATAAAAGGGTAAAATAGGATTATGTAATATTAAGTAAGGGCATAATTGAAAAGAAAAATTAGGAAATAATGGAATTACACCAAATTGGTGGTTTAATAAAGTGAGGCTTTTCATGGTTACTTAACTATGGTATCGAACCATACCATACCATATATTTTAAGTTACCATCAAAACAAACATGGTATTCTTAGTAACGATACCATACTTTCCAAGGGTAACCACCATCCAAACAAAGGGTTAAAGCGGAGTATAAATTTATGTGTAAAATTTATCAAAATTATAATAAATAATAGACATGAACCCATAACTTTAAAAATATAATGGGTTCAATCCTAAAATTTTAAAAGTTTGAACCCGTAAATTTTAAATCCCGAATCCGCCTCTGTATACAGTTAAATTCTTTCTATGTATTTATACTTTTGTTTTTGAAGACTTTATCATCTCTTTTTTTTTGTACACTTTTATAGTTGATGTGACGTATCATTATGACGGACAAATTTAGTGCACTATGTATTTTTGTTCGTATAATTAAAATATTTTATTTATATATTATAAAACTATTGCAATATATTAGATTAGTAATTTTTACTTATAATATATAAATAAAATATTTTAATTATACGAAACAAAATACATAGCATACTAAATTTATCTGCTATAATGATGCGTCACATCAACTATAAAAGTGTTAAAAAAAAGGGTGACAAAGTCTGCCAAAAAAAAAAAATACAATCACATATATAGAAAGAATTTAACAGTATATATTTTTCTTTCTTCTCAATTTTTTTATTGTAATATTTCTTTAAAAAAATGAATTTAGTGGATACATTTATTAGAACTAATTTAACTGTAAGTGTGCTGCACGTGTATATTACGTCAATCACTAAACTTGTGTATAAGGACTCTAATAAGAATTTTACCTGCTGTAAACGACTGCTTTTAAAAGATTTAATACACAAAATTTAAATGGCTTTGAAGTCCTAAATATTAGGACATATTTAAAGATCTATTCTATAAAAATATTTTCAAAATAGTTAAAATATATTCCGACCAATATAAAATTAATTTGTAAAGAACAAAAAGACGAACGACATTTCAGTATGATATTTCGTGTTTTAAATGTAATATAGATTAGAGCACAAATGAGATGACTTTTTTCATTATAACATTTCATCAAAAGAAAAAAAAAGTTATCATTTTTATATATTTATAGAAGTGTGTGTTGGGGTTTCTAATCCATGATTCATTTAGTCTGCTATATGTTAGATAGTAAAACTTTTATTTTGCAAATAGTGTAAGAATTATGATTCAAGATTCCATTTCTTCTCCCTGGATTGTTATAGGAAGCTAGCGTTCCCATGGATTTAATTAGTTCTTATTTCCTAAAGTTGGATAGCTTTGCAGGGCCTTTGTTTTCTGTATCACACATTTATAGATGCCCTAACTTGAGCCTGTTTCTACATGTTAGGAATCATGGTTTGGAGAAGTGAGTTTTTTCATCCTACTGAACACACATTAGTTTGTCTTTAGTATATAGTTTATACCTAGATATAAAACATGTAACAACCGACGCTTGCGCTTTAGTTTAATTTGTTGAGTAGCATTTTCTTTTCAAGCTACTCAAAAACAGGAAATTGAACTTCTTTCTGAGATCTGTTTCTTTATACCCTCTTTGGTACACTATTATCTCGAATCAGCCTCATCATCCCCAGCCAGCAGCCCAGTAGCAGCAGTGATTGGGCTTGAAAGCCCAATATTCTCAATTTCTATCTCTTATGTTCTGTATTCTGTTTGGTTTGTTTTTGTAAATTTGTTACCATATCTCTCTCTCTATTTTTCTTAATATACGTTATAAACGTATTTGTATTATAGTGAATGTCTATAAAGGTATTTGTATTGTAGTGGATACATGTGTTTATATTATAGTGAAAGTCTATCTTTTGGAGAAAAGTTATGAAGAATTATCCCTATAAAATAGAGGATTGTATTTCACCCCATCAAGAGAAATAAGAACTTCTCTCATTCTCTCTTTCTCTATAATATTTTTGTTCTTTCTTTTATTATTTCATAACACGTTATCAGCACGAGACTCTACCGTCTCAAAATTTGAAGGCTAAGGTATTATTTTTTTTCCTCCCCTCTCCCTTTTAATATTGCTAATCTTACGAAACTCGTGTTCGTTGCCCTTCAAAGTTTGGGCAAGAACTACCTTTCATGGGTGTTAGATGCTGAAATCCATTTGGATGCAATGGGTCTTAGAGACACCATTAAAAGTGAAAACAAAGCATCAAACCAAAATCGTGCTAAGGCTATGATATTCTTGCGTCATCATATTGACGAACTTTTGAAAATTGAATATCTCACGATTAAGGATCCGCTTATTTTGTGGAATAGCCTGAAAGAAAGATATGACCACCTGAATATGGTCATCATCCAAAGGCACGATATGGTTGGATGCATCCGAGGTTTCAAGACTATAAGTCTGTTCATGAGTACAACTCTGCCATGTTCCAAATTGTGTCTCAATTGAAACTATGTGGAGAGACTATTAATGATGCCGGGATGATGAAAAAAATGCTCTCCACTTTTCATGCCTTGAATGTGCTTTTACAACAACAATATCGAGAGAAAGGTTTCACGAACTATTCTGAACTGATTTCTCATCTTCTCGTAGCTGAAAAAAATAATGATTTGTTAATTAAAAATCATGAGAATCGACCTACTAGATATACACTATTTCCTGAAGTGAATGAAGTATATGCCCACCATGATAGGCGTGGAAAAAGTCACGGCTTTGGTCGTGGACATGGTCGTGGTTGTGATCATGAAAGAAATCATGTTCCTAGTGTTAATCATTCTTCAAAGAAAAAATACCATCAAAAGAAAAAAAAAAGATGAGAAGGGAGCAGCAAGTGACTCAGAAAATAGATGCTATCGATGTGGTGGAAGAGGACACTGGTCACGTACCTGTCGTACTCCAAAACATTTGGTTGAACTTTATCAAGCATCACAAAAGAAGAAAGAGAAAAATCTTGAAGTTAATTTTATCTCTGAAAATCATGTTGACATCACACACTTGGATGTGGTAGATTTTTTTGAGCACCCAGAAGGAAAAAATGATCACTTAATTGGTGATGGTTCTGTGAAAATTGATTAGTTTAATTTTAATTTTTACCAATTTATAGTAGTGAAGAAAGATCATGAGTACTAGTCATATTAGTATTAATTAATCTAGTCATATTAGCATTAATTAATCTAATCATATTATTATTGTTATTGATAAAATTTAATCTAGTTTCATCTTATTTAAATAATATTTTGTTACTTTTTGAGTTTTTTTTTGTTTGTCAAAAAAAAAAAGAAAGTGGCGGCACCTTTTTGATAATTTTTGTTTTAGTTTACCCAAAAAAAAAAGGGCGGCGTGAGTTTGTTTAATTTTGTTAATCTTGTGAGAAATTTTTGATTTCTCTGTAAAAACAAAAATAAAAACAAAAAAACAACTTATTTCAACCTTTTGATTTTTTTTAAAGAGGCATTAATCGTTGGCATCTATTTAGTAAACTTATTTATTTGTTCCTGTCATGGGAACTTATTTATACCTTGACAAATTTAGTACATAAACAAGTTTATTTGTTAATTAACATAATGACAGTATATGATATGTAGACGGTTATTAATTTGTTAATTATTTAGTAGAAGATAACTGTTAATTGGTTACACTAAGTTTTACTTTGTATAAAATTTTAATATATATTTTATCTTATATATGTCATTTTATTTGAAGATATAAATAATTCTCAAAGCAAGTTGTCTAATTATGAAGACATTTGTTTGATTGATTCTGGAACAACACATACGATATTCAAAGATGAGAAAGATTTTTCTCACTTAAACATGGGCAAGATAAATGTTACTACGATATCCGGTAGTACCAATTTGATTGAAGGCTTCGGGAAAGCCACTATAATCTTGCCTAAGGGAACTAAACTCATCATAAACAATGTCGTGTTTTCTCCTAAATCTCAGAGAAACTTGTTGAGTATTAAAGATATCGATGAAAGTGGTTATCATATCAACACAATGGATGAGATGAATTTTGAATATCTTGATATCACCAAGAATGTTTCTGGGTAGACATGTGTTATAGAAAAGCTCCCTGCTTTATCTTCTGATTTGTATTGGACAAAGATTAGTGCAATTGAGGCGCATTCTATAGTAAACCAAAAGTTTACTAATTCCAATACTTTCGTACTTTGGCATGATTGTCTGGGACATCCTGAATCTATAATGAGAGATGAATTATAAAAAATTCAAATGGGCATCCATTAAAGATCTTGAAGATCTTTCAAATAGTGAATTTTCTTGTACTACTTGTTATCAAGGCGAGCTAATTATGAGACCATCACCAACAAAGGTTGAGATTGAGTCCCCTGCGTTCTTGAAACGTATACACCGGGGATATTTATGGACCCATCCACCCACCTAGTGGGTCGTTTAGATACTTCATGATCCTAATAGATGCTTCCTCTAGATGGTGTCATGTGTGCCTATTGTCATCTCGCAACTTGACGTTTATAAAATTATTGGCACAAATAATACGATTACGGGCACAATTTCCTGATAATCTAATTAAGTCCATTCACCTTGATAATGCTGCAGAGTTTTCATCCCAAACATTTAATGATTATTGCTTATCAATTGGGATAAAAGTGGAACATCATGTAGCTCATGTTCACACTCCAAATGGCCTTGCCGAGTCATTAATTAAACGTCTGCAGTTGATAGTAAGACCATTGCTCATGAAAGATAGGCTGCTCTCTTCTATTTGGGGTCATGCGATTCTGCATGCTCTAACACTTGTTCTCTCAGACCGAAAAATAATCATAAATTTTCTCTGTTGCAGTTGGTTTTGGGTCAAGAACCTAATATATCTCATTTGAGAATTTTTGGATGTGTTGTATATGTGCCTGTAGCACCACCACATCGCACAAAGATGGGTCTCCAAAGAAGGTTAGGAATTTATGTTGGGTTTGAATCGCCTTCCATTATTCGCTACCTTGAACCATTAACTGGAGACATGTTCATTGCTCGATTTGCAGATTGCCGGTTTGTTGAGATAGTTTTTCCAAAATTAGGGGGAGAAAATAGTGAAATCAAAAGAGAAATTTTGTGAAAAAATCCATCATTATCTCATCTTGGTCCACGTGCTTCTATTTGTGAGCAAGAAGTACAAAAGATTATTCAATTGCAGAAAATTGCAAATCAGAAGCCAGACGCATTTACAGATTTGAAAAGAATTACTAAATCACATATTCCTGCAGCGAATGTCCCAATTCGAATTGATGTCCCTGAAGTACCATCTACTAGTGTCATAACTAATGAGTCCAAAGCACGCTTAAAGCGTGGTAGACTATTGGGTTCTAAGGATCGAAATCCTAGAAAAAGAAAAATAAATGATCAAGATGACACTACGAAAGAACCAAATATGGAAGTTCAAGACTTGAGAAATTTTGATATCCATGAAGGAATCAATAAGCCTGATACTCAAGAAAATGAGGAACTATCCATAAATTCAAGTGATGCTGGAATTAATCGATCAAAAATAGTAGTGGATTATGTCTTTGCATATAATGTTGCAACAAACATGCAAGATAGTGAGGATCTTGAACCTCAATTTGTCACAGAATGTCGACAAAGAAATGATTGGCCAAAATGGCAAGAAGCAATCCAATCAGAATTGAGTTCACTTGTCAAACGTGAAGTTTTTAGACGTATAGCTCAAACACCTAATGGTATTAAACTTGTTGGCTATAAATGGGTCTTTGTGTGAAAAAGAAATGATAAAAATGAAGTACAAAGGTACAAAGCACGCCTTGTTTCACAAGGATTTTCACAAAGGCCTGGTGTCGACTATGAAGAGACATACTCACCAGTTATGGATGCAATAACATTGCGTTATCTTATTAGTTTCACTGTCCATGAGAGGCTTGAAATGCATTTGATGGATGTGGTTATAGATTATCTATATGGATCACTTGATAATGAGATATACATGAAACTCCCGAAGGATTTAAAATGCCTGAAGCATATCGATCAAAGTCGCGGGAAATGTATTCAGTTAGATTGCAAAGATCATTGTATGGTTTGAAGCAATCTGGACGCATATGGTATAACCGTCTTAGTAAATATTTATCTAAGGAAGGTTATATAAATGATGAAATTTACCCATGTGTTTTTTTATAAAGAAAACAACATCGGAGTTTGTCATACTTGTTGTTTATGTAGATGACATAAACCTTATTGGAACTCCAATAGAGATTCAAAAGGCAATTGATTATTTAAAGAAGGAATTTGAGATGAAAGACCTTGGAAAGACAAAATTATGTCTTGGTCTGCAAATTGAGCATTTGAAAAATGGTATATTTGTTCATCAATCTGCCTATACATAAAAGGCGTTGAAAAGATTTTATATGGATGGTGCACATCCATTAAGTAATTCAATGGTTGTTCGATCACTTGATGTGAATAAGGATCCATTCTGACCTCAAGAAAAGAATGAGGAAATTCTTGGTCCTGAAGTACCATTCTTAGTGCAATTGGTGCACTAATGTATCGTGCTAATACTACAAGACCTGATATAGCCTTTTCGGTTAATTTGTTAGAAAGGTATAGTTCTGCTCCTACTAGGAGGCATTGGAATGGGATCAAACACATAATGCGGTATCTAATAGGAATTACCGATATGAGCTTATTTTATTCTAACAATTGCAGTCCCGATATTGTTGGTTATACCGATGCAGGGTATTTATCTGACCCACACAAAGCTCGATCTCAAACTGGCTACGTGTTCATATGTGGAGGTACTGTCATATCTTAGAGATCTACAAAGCAGTCTCTCGTAGCTACTTCATCAAATCATGCCGAGATAATAGCTATTCATGAAGCAAGCCGAGAATGTGTGTGGTTGAGGTCCATGATACATTTCATTAGAGAAAAATATGGTTTGAAATGTGACAAAGTACCCACAATTTTGTATGAAGATAATGCAACATGCATAGCACACTCATAAAAGGAGATAGAACGAATACATCTCGCTAAAGTTTTTCTACACACATGAGCTCCAAAAGAATGGTGATATCAATGTGCAACAGATTCGTTCAAGTGACAATGTAGCTGATTTATTCACCAAATCTCTACCAACTGCAACTTTCAAGAAGATGGTGCAGAAGATCGGGATGCAAAGATTCAAGGATGTTCTAATTAGGGTGTTGTACTCTTTTCCCCTTACGAGGTTTTGTCCCACTGGGTTTTCCTTGTTAGATTTTTAATGAGGCAGCCAAAATGCGTATTATTAGATAGGTGTACTCTTTTTCCTTCACTAGATTTTTTCCCACTGGGTTGTTTTAGTAAGGTTTAAACGAGGCACATTATCTATCAAATAGACATTCAAGGGGGAGTGTTATAAACATATTTGTATTATGGTGAATGTCTATAAAGGTATTTATATTGTAGTGGATACATGTGTTTATATTATAGTGAAAGTCTATCTTTTGGAGAAAAGTTAGGATGAATTATCTCTATAAATAGAGGGGTTTTTCTTCATTGTATTTCACCTCATCAAGAGAAATAAGAACATCTCTCATTCTCTCTTTTTCTATAATATTCTTGTTCTTTCTTTTATTATTTCATAACAATATGTATATATATTTGAAGTTGGATGAGAAACCCATACAGAGAAGTAAATGATTGAGCCGTTGTAAACTAATTTCCAGCTTTCGACTTCAGAATTATAAGGGAAACGAAAATTTCCAGATTCGGTTTTAGCGTGCTGTTAAGCTCTATGCATGAAGTTGCTGGACTATTTTAAATGGAGGCCCCTCGCTGACCTGGGATTATTTTAGCAGAGGCTCAAAATATTCAAATATGTTGGCAATTCATTTTTGGGATTAAATATACCTTTTTGGTTATAATATTGGTTTAAATATATTTTTATTCACTAACCACAGAAGCTTCCAATATATTATTTCTTTCACAAGGTGAATGTCAAATTTGTCCTTGATATTTAGATTTGCCCCCGAACTTTGTAAAAGTTGCCTTTTTATCCTTTCCATCTATCTACCACTGTGTGTGTAACTAGAGGAAAGAACAAAGAAAGAGAATTCTGAAGGTGCTTTCTGAGTGTGTACCAACTCCCACAGTAGGCACCAAACCCTTTGTCCATATTCCAAAAATCTTAAAGAAATAAATTGGATCGCTATACAAACAACGCGTCTTTGATGGCTATTCTTACTTCCAGAAGGGATATAATTTTATGATCCTCATAAAAATTTATATTAATAAGAAGTTTCATGATATATTAGACGTCGAACAACCCTTACCGTACAAGGGGAGTCTTCCGCTCAAGCAGGGGAATTTTCTCTTTTTTTCCTGCAAAGTGTATTTTTTTTAGAAGTGCTTTTCAAATAATTATTTTTGGGAAGAAACTGTTTTTTTAGCTTCTACTACTCCTTAAAAACACTTATTTGGCCAAGCACCTAATTTTGTTAAAATAAAATATATATTTTTAAAAAAAAAAACATTTTGACCTCTCAAAAATTTGACCAAACAGGCTATTAAGTTCATTTCCAGAAGTAAAACTTGTGAAGTGATGTTATATACAAACGAAATTACCCATTGATGTTTATACATTACTTCCATTAGACTACAGTTTGCACATCAATCACAATTTATATTCATGTTTTCAAACAAATCTCAATCACAGAGAAATCTTAATGTTGTAAATTCAATTAAAAACATCAATTTTCATAAATAACACTCAAAAAATTGTTCTGAACAATCACGAGAAACTGAAAGATAAAATCTGAAGTATATATTTTTTACAGGCTATTCATATGCCGCTAATATTTCAACTTAAAGAATCAATTAGCAACAACTGGCTTATTGCCACTAAATAATTGCCGCCAGTGGCCTTTCTTTGTAGTAGTGGATACAAAATAAGTACTCCCCATTAGACTTCTTATAATCAAGAAAATCAAACCATTTTGCATAAATATTTTGAGCATCACTCTCCTTAAAAGCAGGTATATGTTCCACAATAGCTCACCCTCATAAAACAAACAAGATTTTCAACAGTAGTATCATGTAAATAGCTCAAACGGCCATTCGAACCAAGCGATTCTAAATAACTTTACAAGCAACATTCTGAACAAATGAGTGTGTAAGCAACATTAAAAACTGAAAGGTTTTCTCAGGTTTTGCTCTGTATCTGGACGACACCAGTTTGACCACTTGATCAATCATTCATGGCAACACGGTATGTGTATACTCACCATAGACTGAACGCGATGCCTCCATAAATTATTTTCACGAGCCAAAAGCAAATTTGATGTTGAAAATGCCAGCAGAAGTAATAGTAAGGAAGCAATGGACTTTGGTAGCCAGAACTGACTTAACCTATCGAGCATCGTTGGATGTAAAAGAATCCGCAAATCCAGTTGGCTTGGCAGGAATACTTCCTCTGCTATCTTGACTAGTACCAGTGAAGTCTCCAGTGTCTTCATCCTGCCAGTCCTTCAACATTTCTGGCAGAGGTAGACTGTAGTCAATTCCTGAATATTCATCGGACTCTTCTACAGGTTTCCAAGACTCAACTAGTTGGCCAAGCACATTCACAACGTGTGACATGTCAGGCCTATGATTAGGATCTCTGGCAGTGCAATGTCCAGCTAATTCAGCCATAATGAAAATGCTCTTGTGGATATCTTCCTTCACGTCGAGAGCTGGGTCAACAGAAGCAAGGAGATTTTCTTTATTTGATTTTATCTTCCAGAACCACTCAACTAGATATCGAGTTTCCTCGGATCGATGCTCATCAAGGGCGGTTAATCCAGTCACGAGTTCCATCAACACCACCCCAAAGCTGAAGACATCTATTTTAGTTGTCACTTTTCCCGTCACTGAAGAGAGGTAAAATTTGGGTTAGGATAGATGAAAGGTGACTGGGTAATTAATTCAACAAGACAGAGAATTAAGATATAAGGGTAACATAAAGATTAAGTAAGCAATAGTTTCTATACCAAAATTAGCAGGTAATTTTAAAAGCAGCTGATCAGCATGCCATCCTTGTTGAACGACTTTACGTAATCATATTTCAGTACCATGCCTCAAGAGAAAAGTATCTTAATTGGGATAGAGTTTCTTTTTCTTCTGTGGAGATGAGATGATATCTATATTATGGATGATCATATGGAGAGAGAATGTGAAACCTTGTACTTGAATTGTTTAACAAAGACATTGAAAAGAATGAGAATGTCCCTGAGATGTGAGATTGATACATCAATATCCGAGGTATATCAATTTAGTAGGCACAACAACAACATAAAGGAAAAACAGAAATGTTCCATTAGTTACTCTGCTCAATTTTGACTGGAGAAGGAAGGGCTTGGAAGGTGCCCCAGGTAAGAAGCACAATTCAGCACAGTCTGGATTCACATTATAGAACTGACGCATTTACAAAAATAGAGGGACTAAAAGTGTATTCTCTGTTCAGGTAGAGATTTTTTCATTTAACAGGTTATCATAGAGTAAAACAAAAAATTGATGCTAAAGTGACAATATTTACCAGAACAGTCGAAACGAGGGTCTTTGAAAGAGATACCAATGGCAAAAAATGCACACTTACCAGCATACTCAGGAGCAAGGTATCCGAATGTTCCTGCAAGCCTTGTTGCAACAGACCTTTCTTTGTCAGGAGCGAGTTTAACTAATCCAAAATCAGAAACTTTTGCTCTAAAATCATCATCTAGAAGAACGTTTGATGATTTGAGGTCACGATGTATGAAGCTCTGGTGTGCCAGAGTATGAAGGTACTCCATCCCTCGAGCAACATCTAGAGCAATATTGAGTCTCTTTGTCCATGATAAAGGTTCTAAGTTCAGGCTCTTCCAGCGGAAAAGATGTCTACTCAGAGCGCCCTTTGGCATATATTCATATACCAGAAGCCTCTCATTTCCTTCAATGGAGTAGCCCAAAAGTGAAACTAAATGGCGATGCCGGACCTTAGAAAGCACAGCTATTTCTGCTTGAAATTCATCCAATGCCTTGCTATTGATAATCACAGATTCCATTCTCTTTACTGCAATTTGAATTCCATCTTCAAATATGCCTTTGTAAACAACTCCAAAGCCACCACGACCAAGCTCATTCTCTGGTGCAAAATTATTGGTTACCCTCCGAAGGTCCTGGGTTGAAATGATAAGGTTTCCATTCTCAATCACTCGATTACCTTCTGTTCCGCCACTAGTTGTAGTTGTAGTGCCACTCTGTACAGTGTACATCATGGGATCTTCTAAGATAGTGATCTTAACAATGTTATCATGATCAAATGGGTATTTGGGGTGGATAACAGTAGTATCTGAATCCTTCTCTCGTTTTCTCCTGCTCTTGAAAAACAAAATAACGGCAAGAAGAGCTATGACCACAGAAGCTACACTAGCAACTATAATGATCATGGTCTTCTCATGGTTATCTGATGTGGTCTGCTCTTTGGTTTCACCAGGAGCCTTCGAGCCTGAACTTTTATCTGGGGAAGGTGGTGTACCTGATAATGTTGGCTGATTTTCACCGGGTGATGGGCTTTTCGATGGTAACTCCTTACTTGGCTTAGGACTGTCGCTCAATGGGGGAAATGTGCCAATACTTGGAAGAGGAACGCCCACAGTTACATTAGCAGCAAGATGCGTATTTCCATCTGTAATGACTTTCACACCATCCCGAAATTTTGGCAAAGGTGGATCAAAATTGTTACCACTTAAGTCCAACAATCTCAAGAATCTGAGCTCTGTTAAGTTTGCTGGAATTGGACCACGCAAGCTATTTCCTTTTAAGTGAACTTCAAGCAGTGAATCCAAGTTTGCAAGTGAAGGGCTAAGTGTACCTGTAAGGTTCTTGTTCTGTAGATTAACAATTGTAATCTGACCTTTAGGATTGCAACTGATTCCGAACCAAGGACCTGTACAAGGATCATTACCACTCCATTCAGGAGCAAGCTCGGCTGGATAATTCCAACTGCCAAGAAGATCTAAAAGTGCATTAACTTGAGGAGCACAAGCAACACCAGGAGTTGGCTGACAGAAAGAATTTGAGGAATATGTAGCATGGGCAGCTCTAAACTTTGGGATAGGACCCATTAGCTTATTATTGTTCAAGTCTAATGCACTCAAGTTTAGATTTGCCAAACCTTGTGGAATCAGACCAACAAGTTGATTTCCATTAACATCAAGCTCCTTCAAGGAATTCAAATCACCAATTGTATCAGGAATTAGTCCACTAAAACTGTTGCCTTGAAGCCATAACAACATAAGCTGATTCATAGTACCAATTAAGTCGATTGGACCAGTCATTCCAGGATTATCTTGATTATTCAACCACAATATCTGAAGCATTGAATCACGAAAAGTGTCTGGTATCTTACCGGTTAAACGGTTATATGACAGCTTCAAAGCAGTGAGAGAAGACAATTTTCCGAAAAAATCAGGCACAGGTCCAACTATATTGCAATGCACGCAAGAAAAATTTGTCAGCTGAGTTGAATCTTGAAGCTCAGTTGGAATAGACCATCCACTCTTATTAAAGGGATTCTCATCCAAAGCCAAAACTTGAACACTGCTAAGACCATTAAAGAAATCAGCCGGAATTGTATCGAATTGGTTTTTGTCCAAGTAGGCATATTTCAAATCAGATAACCCACTGAAAGTAGGTAATTTCCCACTAAAACTATTATTCTGAAGGCCAAGATTTTGAAGCTTATCTAGCTCATTCAAGTTTTGTGGTAAAGGACCCTTTAAACCCAAACTCTGAACCTGAATTTGGGTGACTCTGTTTCTTGAACAGAACACATGGGGCCATGCAGGAGGACCACAGGGATCATTCCCCTTCGAAGGCCATTGCAGGAGCTCTGGATTCTCTAATCCATTTCTGAGATCATTCAGAATCTTGAAATCATTTGGATTTGTGTCACCAGACACCGCATTTACAAGTAATACACCTAATGTACATAAGTACACAACTCCACTGGTATCAAAATCCATATAGACATGCATCATGAAAATCCAAGATTATCATAAAATTCCATACTTTCTCTTCAAGAATTCTAAACCCCAGATGAACTAATAATCTTGAACATGTTTACATATGAAAACATTTACATAACTAAAGAAAACTCATAGCTGAATTGTAAAAATGGTACCTTTTTTCTGGAAAAAAAAAAAGATGAGGAAATTGAGTAGTTAAGGGAATGATAATGTGAGTGAATTTTGGAAGAAAGAAGAAGAGAGCCGAGTTAGCTAACAGTGCAGTGTAGATCAAACCCTAAAGGCAAGTACAAATTCATGACATCCTCTCTCTCTCTCTCTGTCCTTTGATTTCTCACACCTCTGGTTTCTTCTTTTACTTTTACTATTTTCCTTTTATTTCTTTTTTATACTAAATCTTTGTTTGGATTTGCTAGTTAATTAATTGTGTAAATGGATAATGAGATCTTGAGAATCTCATATCCAAATTATTTATAATATTTTAATTAAACTAACCTCATTGGACGGATTAAAAAAAAATATATTCATATATATTTCCTTTTTTAACCAAAATAGAGTCGAGATACGTACTACACCTACCATTACTGACTAATAAAGATGTTACTCTCAAGAGTCAAATAATTTTTAAATTTTTTTTAAAAAAATAATTTAAAATTATTAACTAAGCTGATGTATAGTAATACCTTTTAGATAATTTTTAATATTAATTATTTTTTAATTATTAAAAAATCTATGCTAGAATTCACAATTGATTCTAATACTCCGAGACTCCTTCACAAAAATTAGGATAGAAATAGTAATACTACTCAATATGTGAAAGATTTTCATAAATATTATTTTCTTTATTTTAATTTTTTTATTCAATCTTAAAAGAAAAATATCAATTTTTACTTCAATTTTAATTTTTTATTTAATGTGTTTAAAATCACAAACTTAAATGATATTTTAATATATTTTATAAATTTATAATTTATAATTTAAATTTTATTTTATTTATAAAAAAAATTTATATTAAATTAGAATAAATAAATAATTTGAAATGAAGAAATTAATATCACAATTTGCGCATGCAAGAATACACTAGTAATTCTTTTATATATTATTAGCATTATTTACTAAGAAAAAATTGAGTGGCATATATATTTTTTCTTTTTGGTTTTGGGGGGGGGGGGGGTGGGGGGTGAAAGGAAGAAATGGCGGTGTCGGTGGGTGTGTTTTAGGAAATGATGACGAGTTATGATGCGAGCAGCATTCGACAACCTGACCTTTTTTGTTTTGTTTTGTTTTTGTTTTTATTACCTTTCCATGCGTACCAATTTTGAGGTGTCAAGAATTTTAGACCCGCAAGTCAGGGTGGATGTTCTCCTTTTTGTCCTTTTCGTCTCCACATAAAATAAATAATAATTTTACAAATATTGCCATTTATTAGTTACTGTATATATTTAGTTTGCATATAAATATTCTCTCTATTCTAATTTATGTAATATATTTTTTATTTTAATTTATTTAAAAAATTAAAATATTTTTATATTTCATAATAATTAATTTTAAAATATTTTATTTTTATTAAAATAATTTATAATTACACTAATTTATATATATCTTATTTTAGATTACAAATTTTAAAAAATTAATTTTTCTTTCTCGCCCACCTTGTCAAGTAAAACAACATATCATAAATTAAGACCAGAAAATAATACTCTCCGAGAGCTCGGAGTGAATCGATGTCTTAATATATGTGATACATTTTTTCTTTTGATAAAATAATTACTGATACTATTTATATTTTACTCATATTAAGTTCTATTTATTTGATAAAAGAATCCATATTGAAAATTTTATTTATATATTTCAAGTGTAATTTTAAAATAATTTTTTAAATATTTTTTAGTTTTGTGCCCAAGAAAATTATGCTACATAATTAAGAAGGAGGGAGTAGCACTTACATAAATTATTTGAAAATTTTATTAAATGGAGCGTGAAAAATAAATATTTTTTTAGGTATAAATAATATGATATGTGAAATTTAATGGATCAATTATTCAATTTGTAATAATACACGGATTAAAGGACATAATAGTTAAAAGGACCAGCTAAGATGGCAGGAGTTACTGTTAACAATCAAAAATGTTTAGAACAGATTTTAGTTACCAAAAAAAAAATGTTTAGAAACATTTAAATACACAATTTCTTTCAATTATGCAAGACATCCATTTTTCATAATTACGACGTCCACTATTGAGGAAAATTTTAATCCAACGGTATATATGACTCGTGTTGTATATGCATATTTGGTCCTCGATTGTTAATAAATTTTAATTTTAATTTTTGTAATATATATTAATTAATTAATTAATTAAAATATGTAATTTTAATTCTTTTCAAATATGTATAATAACTTATTTTTAAGAATTATATTCTCTTTAAATACGAAGTAATAATATAAGTTTACTTAACACATACTAATTAAATGAGAGAATGATTAATAAATATGAAAATTTATGAATATTCATAACCAAAGGAATTAAAAATGCACAACTTAAATAATTGAAGGTAAATAGTTTTACTCTGAAATGTCAGAGTAGTATTTTATTCTTTGACCAATATTATAAAATTATTTCTGAGAAAAAATCAACTTTTTAAAAAGTAATATCTACTGCTACACAACATCACTACATTTTTTCCTAAAAATTTGGCCGAAAGCATCTAAATTTTCTAAAATAAGTGCGTCGATCACGGATAACTTGATAGAATCCACATTAGTTTGTTCAATTCGGCTTCAAATAAATTTTAGGAAAAAGATAAGAATCGCATTTTTATTTCAAAAAATGAAAACGTTGAATTTTGGTTCTATTTACTAGTCAATTTTGAAGGAAAAATTAAGCCTATTTCAAATGATGTGCTCTCAATTAATATTTGGGGTTCAATATATCTTTTCCATTATAATATTAATTTTAAAATGTCTTTATTTACTAACAATGACCTTTTCTATAAGAAAAAATGGTCACCTGACCTTCAACTATCAAAATAATCTTATCTATGTCTCTAAATTTGACGAAATTGTGTAAATTTCAATTTATTTTTTTTTGGACATAGCTATCGTTGCTCTAATTTAATTATTATTGTAATAATTAATTTTTGGCACTATAAAAAATATCATTATCACGCCTTCACTTCACTCCGATGACACTCTCGGAGGAGAAAAAAAAAAGACAGAATAATTTCATTTAAAAATCATCACATTTAAATTATCTCTCTCACAACTTCATCTTTATCATTTTCCATGTCACTATTTTATCCATATCGTAAGACCACCAACTCTAAAGTGCTATAACCTTTATCTTGATCATCACAATATTGTTGTAAATGCTCTATATATGTACCTAGGTTTGTCTTAACATAGGAATGTTGATGTAGAATTTTGACAACATTGTTATTTTTTGATTTGAGAAGAATTCATGTCGAAGGAATTCCGACAAAAGTTAAAATTTAATTTAATGGTATGATTATTCACTGTTTGATCAATTACATTTGGAACGATTTAATGTTTGAGGGTGCTTGATTTAAATTTGAGTACTAAAGATATTTTTGTAAACAATATCATCAGATACTTAACTGTAGATTAATGGACGTCAACTGATAAAGTTGTATTAATGTTTTCTAAAAATTCGAAGTTAGTAACAGATCAAATTATCATTGCTACCATGTTAGCATATCGAATTTCTTTTTTGAGAATCAGATATTTATAATAAATTAACTAAAATAAATAGAAAATATGTGTCTTGTGCTTAATTATATACACATGTATTTTTATTATTTAATTATAGTTAAATGATGAATATGTAAAAATTAATTGAAGGGCCGTAGAACATACGGGGGTGGGCAATAAAGGGAAATTCATCCAATGATAGGCCTTGTAGAGTGGATATTGTAAAATTTTTAAGAACTTTCTTTTAAATAAAAGAATAATGAAATTAAGCTAAGTGATGAGAGCCTTAACCTAACTGGTAAAGTTGTTGTCAATGTTATCATGAGATCCCACGTTCAAGCCGTGTAAACAACTTCAATTTCTTGCAGAAATGCAAGTTAAGCCGTGTAAACAACTTCAGTTTCTTGCAGAAATGCAGGGCAGGCTGCCGTTTAGTGACATTAAACTAAGTGAAGTGTGAACCTTTCCACAAGTCGCAACATTAATGCTATTCTCTCAAGGTCCAACAAAAAAACCAAAGGGTTGAAGATTGAAAAGATCATGAAATTACAAAATGAGACTGATGTTGAAGCAGAACCAACAAAAATGGATACCTTCTAAAGGAGAAATGAATAAGGATTATCAGATAGTTGATTTAAATGAGCTATTTTGCAGGTAGATGAATTTTTGCATCAATTTCCTTTTGATCCAATGGCAAGGATATGTTGAGAATCAGGTATGAATACAGAACTACAATCACTGATCAAAGAGTGAGCAGCGACTTGTTGGGACACATAAAGTGCTTGAACTCATAAGCAAAAACGAAGGAGATCCCAACTAAGCATCTTTAAGAAATGGTACAACCTCTTTGTGATACTTTTTGATAGCTTCGATTACCTTGGTTGAAAATGATTCATCTTCAGGATAACAAGCAAGAGGATCAGATAATAGAGGCTCTGAAACATTGAGCACACCTTCAAGAGTCGCATGCAGACAATAGGCTGCATATGTAATATGGTATCCACCTTCTTGGACGATCAAGAGTCGCCCATTGCTATACTTGTCTGCCATGCCACGAATTGTCTGCCCAATCTCTCTGTAACCTTCCATTGTCAAGCATTGTCTTCCATTTGGATCAAACTGAAATGCAAGCCAGGTGCAAGAATTTTCTTGAGTTAGCAGAATACAATAGCTATATGAACTAAACAATGCTGATGAATATTAGTTAAGAATATGTTTTAGACATTCACCACTTTTATTGTAGGTCTTATGCTTTCTAGGAGTGATTTCGCCTTTCGGAGATTTATACATATATTTGTCCTACACTTTCTATCACTTTTTATTTGTATGTGCATAATATTGGCATGAGTTAAATGGAGTAGCATGGACAGTGAAAGATTCATATAATCAACCCTAACTTGTTAGGGACTGAGTTGTAGTTGTTGTGATTGTTGTGATTGTTGTTGTGAACTAAACAATCCACCACACAGATTTATTACCATGACGTAAATAGAATCTAATATATTTGCACCTCTGAAAAGTTAATATCAAATGCATAGAACTTTTGGAACTGACATTCCCATCTTGAGCTTTAACATGACGTTGTAATTTACCTTCTTGAAGAGCAATATGGGAAAATCCCAACCCACATCAACTGTGAAGACAAGTGAGTTGCTAGTTTCAGATTGCAGCTCTGCATCTGGGGTCTAAATTATTATAAGGGAGATAGGAAGGTACTTCTAGCCAAGGGAATGCAGTTGAAGTACGACCAACAAGGTGAATGCAAAAGCCATGTTGATAATGTGAAAACAAAAACTGAAAGCAAACAGAAGGCTAAGTAGCCACTTAAAAGAAGGTCAAAGTAAAAACCTTTCTTTTCTTTTTCAAATATCCTCTTTTTTCATACTGTTAATTTACGTCCTTCGTGATGGCGCATTTAGGTTGGTGTCAATATATCTTGATAATGTGAAAACAAAAACTGAAAGCAAATAGAAGGCTAAGTACCCACTTAAAAGAAGGCAAAGTAAAAAACCTTTCTTTTCTTTTTCAAATATCCTCTTTTTTCATACTGTTAATTTACGTCCTTCGTGACGGCGCATTTAGGTTGGTGTCAATATATCTTGATAATGTGAAAACAAAAACTGAAAGCAAATAGAAGGCTAAGTGCCCACTTAAAAGAAGTCCAAGTAAAAACCTTTCTTTTCTTTTTCAAATATCCTCTTTTTTCATACTGTTAATTTACGTCATTCGTGACGGCATTTAGGTTGGTGTCAATATATTTTGATAATATGAAAACAAAAACTGAAAGCAAATAGAAGGCTAAGTACCCACTTAAAAGAAGACCAAGTAAAAAACTTTCTTTTCTTTTTCAAATATCCTCTTTTTCCATATTTTCATTCATCATACAATGGTAATTGTAAAATGCAATCACTTATCAATGTCATTGATAGAATGCATTGTTAAGAGGAGTAAGAAGAATAGTGAAACTTAGAAGCAAGGTCCTTATAATTATTACAGACTGGAAGGGAAGAAAAATAGTTCAACACCAAAAATCACGAAAATAAGAAAGTTCAATGATACATCCTTGTAGAATGTTCTCCAGCTACCTAACTAATTTAGTGCTCAACAAAATTCTGGAACAGACTAGTTATCTTAAACCACTAAAATGAACTAGTTGACTATTCACCATGCTAAAAACATAACTAACATGTTTACATTACTAAACTTTAGTTCCTAAATAGATAAGAGTAACATTTTGATAGCAAATCAATAAGCAAAGACTTCTGATCATGTTAGGAGTTTTGCCACTGACAAACTGGATTGACAGCACACTTAAAAATAATTATAAGAAGAAAATTTGACTCAAGCAAAATTTAACTTGTCAAAATGAAAGTTGAAACAGCTAAACTGCAGATCTGAGCATCTAATAGAATGCTTCAGTAATTGAAGTGAAGCAACCTTTGACCACCTGCCAACCAGCCCCCCCAAACTTCTGAGGAAGTATAGACGAGCATTACTAGGAGGTTAATAAGTGCACAAGTCCATGACCTCTTAAATATTTACTATGGGTCAACCTACAATCGAGCATTACTAGGAGGTTAATAAGTGCACAAGTCCCTGACCTCAACTTATTCCTTTCAGCTCAACTTTAAATATTTACTATGGGTCAACCTACAATCCAATTGAAAAACCTTTAACTAATTGTCCTTTGCACAGAAACTTGGGAAATCACAACTAGTAGAACGGACGGAAATACACACGAGTTTTCAGGTCTAGTTTTCTCTAATAGCATAATTTAGAAGCCTAAATTTCCAATAAGCTCATTCATTTAAGATATCTTTAACCTGTGGTCTATAGTTTCAACCATTAATACCACGCAGGAAGTTTTGTCTAGGATACAATAATTGTAGATGGTGCTACTGGAGAGATATAGATCAAACAACTGCAAATCTAGACTATTCAACATAGGAACAACATGATAGCAATATAAGGATTATCTTTGAGAAATGGTGCTTTCAATGATCCAATTGACAACAAACTCAACGACCAACCAATTATCTGTAGATTACAGAAGTCAACTATGGTGCACAGATTGCGTACAAGTATTTGGATTTGAAAAGCTTTAGTTTTTCTGTTTGCTAAACAGATTATTGGCAAATATTATTTGTCACACAGACCAAAAAGAAGTTCAACACTGTGGTAAATAACATTTTACTTTCAAGGCTAGCAAAATCTACACTTACATTTTAGGTTTTATATATAACTTTTTGATGCATCATGCATGCAAGTATGGAACCTCAAATCTTGAGATTCTGCCAAGACAAACTTTATGCCATTAAGGAATGAACATTTGATTGACTATTCTGCAGATATATAAATCTTATTATATGGAATTTAATCTGCAAATGTAATAGCAGTAATGTTATCAGAAGCATCTATGTGGGGTAAAGAACAATCACCAATTATTAAGTTTGAATACGCCTTTTAGACATTTTAGAGAAGATATTGCATTGATTAATGAACTTCACTCCACAAATACCTTTCAACTTCATCACAAAATACAAAAATATGAACTGCAATAAGACAATGCACTTACAGCACTTGAGTCCTGCCCAACAACCAAAACCATCATATCAGGCTCAAATTTCTTGATAGCAGGAACAACTAAATGTTGCGTGGCATAACCATACCCTTTGTCCCCAGTTCCATTTGGCAAAGGTAGATTCAGGTTATACCCAAAACCTTCACCTTCACCAAGCTCATCTATAGTTCCGCCCTGTGGATGAGAGGCGCCCCAAGAACCATGATTCATATGAAGGGAGATAGTAAGAACCTTATTAGAATGATAAAATCCTTCTGCTGTTCCATTCCCGTAATGAACATCGATGTCAAGGACAACAACCTTCCTACAGCCACCATCTAAAGCCAGTTGTACAGCTAGACCCGCATTGTTAAGGAAGCAATACCCATCAGCTTGAGTAGGTTGTGCATGATGACCAGGTGGCCTGACCAATGCATACACAATTTTCCCATGTCCATCAATTATATGCTTCATAGCTGATAATGTACTACCAGCAGCAAGAAGTGCAGCATCCCATGACCCAGGATTTAAAAATGTCCCTCCACATAATTCTTTCCCGCCATTTCTATCAGCTTCAATTAGTTCATTTACATATTCTGACAAATTAAAAATGAAAAAGCTAAGAGGCTTAAATTTTGAAATGAGAATAGATTCTAGAATAAGGTTGGTTACAACCAAAGCCAACTCATGATAGAATAATGGATAGTGTTTCTTCTCAAGATCTCTATTTACTCGAGAGCAAATTCAAAATTGCTACAGTGTGTTTAATCATTTTTTGTGATTGATTGGGTAGGGGATGGGAAGAAACGTTAAGTAAAGATTAAACAATTTAAATTAAGCATGCATTACCTTTTTGCATTATTTTAATTTCTTTCTATTCCTTCAAACCAATTAACCCCTTTCTTTCGTTCAATTCCTTCAAAAATAATCAGCTCCTATTTTCCTCCTGTTCTTTTGAACCAATCAACCCCTTCCTTTCTTCCAATTCCTTCAAAATAATCAACACCTTTTCTCCTCTTGTTCCTTCAAATCAATCAATCCATTAAAGCTGGTTATGATGTGCTATATCTTCTTCCTTCTTCACAATTTCATTCTTTTTAACCATATTGACTGTGCTATCCATGATTTGGAAGCTCAGGATAAATCCATATGATTTCCATGTGATATTTAATTTTATTTTCAAACTTGTGGTATTAAGCACAAGAAGACAATTTGGGTGTGGGATTATACAATAATAGCTTCTTTCTATCCTGGTAATTAACTTAATGATCTTTGATCAATCTTTTGGCTTTAAGAATTATCACAATTCTTAATTTCCCACTCAGAATGAGGAGGAGCAAATTCAGTTCCTCAATTAGAATGGTTCGCTTCCTTTTTCTCAGGATAATATGCATTTGTATGCTTAGAATTCACACCTCAACAAGGTTTCTATTGCCATCAACTAATAGCAACTTCCATATAAACTCAATTTACTGAAGGACATTTTTCTTTACAACCCAGAATTCTTCAAGTAGAAATGCCTAAAAGTAAAAGCTTTACCAAAAAGATTGTGGCTTTCACTTCCCAATAGTCGAGAAAAATAACTTTGAGTCTTTATAGATGTTGATTTTAACCTTCAGAAATAAAAATTTCCTAAATTTTAACAGTCATCGTTTAGTTTTGAATAAATCTTTTAATGCTACCTTTAAATCAAAAATTTATGATTTCATTCCGAAGATTAGTTAACTCTTGAAAGAAAAAGGAAAAAAACACAATCAAATTTAAGACAGTGGAGTAACAACCTAGCCCATCGTAGATAGAGCAATATACTCAGGAAAGCCAGATAGAAATCAAAATCAATCCAAGAACAAAAGAAATAAAAAAGAATCTTGGAAGGAAGTTCAAGTGGGTACCTTGGGTGTGGAAAGATATCAATTCAGAGATGAGAGCAGGGCGACCTTGGTGCCAAGAAACGAAAGGTGAAATAGGACCCCTTTTGAGAATGGAGAACATGTTCTTTACCCTGTCTGCATTTTCTGGGTGTTTTTCCAGAACATCAAGAAAACCAGGGTCCATTCCTGTGTCAAAAACACCTGTTCCTGTGTCATGTTTCAACATGCCCTCGTGCCAGAAAACATGAATGAGGTTGTCTGCTGGTAGAGATTGTGATGGGGTACAAGGCAGAGCCTCGGATGAAGAAGCCATGGAGAAATTTGAAACTTCGAATACGCTATAGTGGAGACTTTGTTTGAAGCTGCCGACTCTATTTAACTCCAAGCTTAGTTTGCCTGGTTTATTTTACTCGGACGTTAATTTTACTGGCATATATTCAAGAAGAAATGATGTGGGATGAGCAATTACAATAAAATAAATAAATAAAGATCTGTATTGTATCAAAATAAAAAATTCTTGTACAATGGACATGAAATGAATTATAAAACCAACTCATTTGGTCGCAATTAGAAATAATTTACTGTTACAAATATCAAAGTTTAGTACTGCCATATTGGTTTGGCCCTAGTATTTGAGGGACAAAGTTGGGTTATTGAATTAAAGTTGATAAAATAATTTCAAAATAAAGAAAAAATAATATAACTTTTAATTATTTAATTATTGAATAAGAGTGACTTTTTTTAAATTCGTGTTAATGATACTAATTTCAAAAGCTTTCAAATTTTATTATTTACCTAAAGTTCTTACCTCCCTCCCTCTTCATCCACCACAATCTCTTCACCGCCTCATGTTCCATCGTTACCATCACCACCACCTTATCTTTCATCTTCTTTGTCTCACTTTCTGTCCTTCATTTGTATAAAAAAAATGAAATAACTGAGTTGTTGCAACAACTTCAATCGTCAGGAATTGCATGTTATTTGATTTTTTAAAAAGTTTTCTTTAATAATTTGAAAAAAGAATAAGAATTTCCTCTCATAATTCTCACAATCAATACAAAATAGTCCGTAAAAATAAGAGAAAAGAAGAGGAGAAAATGTATTAACTCTAGACATAGGAGGTAGACCTGTATTGTGTGTCATGGTATAATTACTCTTTTGTCAATAAATAACTCATTTTACTGCTCCTAACAAGGAAGTCCAACTTTTCAATCAGGAAACGTATAACATATGCTCAACTTGCCTGTAGTTTAGTAAGATCCTTTCTCCTATTACCCAGTTTCGGAGGACTGTTATGTTCCTATCCTTAGTAAAAGCAATCTTAAGTTGATGTCAAGAACTGAAAGCAAAAAAGAAGGCTAAGTAACAACTGGAGAAAGGCCAACATATATACATATATATATTCTTTCATCAAATGATGGTACTTATAAGAGGACTTCATTCTTCACAACTTAGCTAGCTAGCTAGAATATATCTGGTAACTAGATCTTTTATTTTTCTCTTTGAAAAAAAAAACTAATGATATTTCACTCAAAATTAGTCAACGCTTGAAAGAAAAAGAGTACTAAAATTTGGTAGAGTGGATTAATAACATGTCCTATTTTACTCAACTGGAGCTGGATAAAAATCAAAATCAACTCAAGAAACAAAAATTTATGCACAAAAAGACAGAATTAATCTTGAAAGGAAGCTAACTTGGGTGCGCAAAGATAGCTATTCAGAGCTGAGAGCTTGGTGCCGAGAAATTTGAATTTGTTCCCGTTTGGTCATATATTTTCAAGTTTGAAACTAGAAAAAATTTGAGTCGTTAAAAATGTATTTTTTGAAATTTGGATTTGTTAATTAGCGGAAATTCCAAAAATTCAAAACCAATTTGAGCCAGTTTTTGGGAACTAAAAGATATTTGAAGATTAAACTTTTAGAATCTAATCAAATTTTATGACCAAATAAATATTTAAAGATAAAATTTGATCATAAATCTATGACCAAATGCTAGTGAAGGATGGAATGGGATACCTTTTGAGGATGGAAACAGGCCATTTGAAGAAACAGGGAAATCAAAGATCAAGCTGGAGAGTTTAATTTGATTTGATTTGGGTATGAGGAACATAACTAGCCACATTTAATATTTTCAATAACCTGAGAGAAGAATATTTATCAAGAATTAGATACATTCACTGAAAGTTCCTTCACTTCTTAAAAATACTTATGGAGATTGGTCCATTTTGGTCCTACTAATATATCCCCCTTGTCAGCATTATCCATACAAGCATTACTAATACACCAATGACTTTTTCATGTGTTTACTTTTTTATATTTTGAACTTATTTAGTGAAAATTCTAACTCTGCTATTGATTAAATTTAACGGGATATTTGAACAAACTGTTGGATTTATGGTTTAGAACCAAAATAGTCCATTTTTTGCATACATAAAGGACCATTTCTGTTAAGGAGATACATCAGGGACCAAAATGGACCAACCTCTATACATTAAGGACCAATTTTTGATCATTTTAGCAGGATGTAGAAGAGCATCATAAATAGAGAATCTTATTTTGGCTGGTAACTGATTTACCACATGTAAAGTTGGGCCAAGGACACGGCGCCAAAGTCGGGCTTGGGCTTTTCCGTAGCTGATCTACTGCAGATCTGCATTAAGTTTATATCTTATCTTGTAAAACTAATCTTTTTTATTTAAAAAAAAGAGAGAGAGAGAGAATAGGGGCAGGGAAAACAATAGAAAAAGAAGTTACGAGGGTGTTTGGTTGACCAGCTTATAAGTATTTTCTAATTTTTTATAATGTTTGATTTTATCGAAAATTGTTTAAGAAAAGTTGAAAAATGTTTTAAAAAAATTAAAAGTTAAAAGTTGGTAAATATTAACTTTTTATTTTTTTGGCGTATAAGTCATTTAAATTTGACCAAACTATTTATCTTTTATCCCATAATATTTTCCTAGTTTCAATAATAAATTCTCATAGGTGAAGCAAATAAAACCTATTTTTGGACAAAGAAGATAAAAAAGAAAACTATAGAGGCTAGGAAAGCTCCCTCACTCAGGTCTTTGACAAAATTTTATTTTTTTGTGCATATTAGAAAAAAAATTTAAAATCTAAAAAGAAAAAAAATTGAGGTAGTATTAATTCATTTAAATTATTATATTCGATTTTACAAATAAAAAATAGAACTATACTCCTAATAAAAATAAAGAGGAGATTTGCCTAATTTTATTTAAATTATATATCTTAAAAATTAAAAATAACTTAAATAATTAGTTTATATTAAAAATAAATAAAATATAAATTAGTTTAAATTTTAAGTATTTTAGAAATAAAAAATCATAGTAATTCGTTTTTTATAGTGTTAAAAGCTTTAACGGCATTTCAGTCATTTGACCCAAAATAATTAAGCACTTGTGTACCAAACACATCAATAACTTTTTTTCAGCTTTAACACTTTTATCCAAACACATAACTACTTATTTATAAAATAAATTACAACTTCAACACTAAAAAAATATTTTAAACACTTATATTTAAAAATTACTTTTTTCAATCTAAATCTACCGGCTCTAACTAATCTCTTGAAATTGCACATTTTAAATATGTAATTTATAGGATTCTTACATTTTTCTTGTCTAATTTATTTTATTAATGTTCACTAATAGCGCCTAAGGTCTAAATACAATATGTGAAAATGGGCCTACCTCTTAACAATTATCTCTTTTTCACGGAAAAAGGTCACGTCTCTCGCAAATGACAGATTTGCCATCAGTTTCGTGTCTTTTTCATTTTATAGTCAATTCTGTGTATACCATTTCTTATTATTATTGAGGTATTCCACAATACATTGAAAGTTTAAAAAGCAGCGTGGTATAAATTCTAATGAAAGAACTTTTTTTTTTAATTAATTAATTTTATTTTTAGTTCTTTTAGATTTTTATTTTTATTTTTGATAAATTTTTTATTTAGGATGTTTAAAATTATAAAATTAAAAAATATTTTGATATATTTTATATATATTTAATTTAAAATTATAAAATTTAATTTTTTTTTAACTTTCTTAAGCTCTTTATCAAGTCAAAATTAAATAAATAAATTATAATGAAGGAATTATATACTTACAAATTCCTTAATTTGTCTTGACTTCTTTAATTTTTGGATTGATAACAATTAATGCACTG
The DNA here is from genome assembly GCA_035772735.1 of Datura wrightii. NCBI lineage: Eukaryota > Viridiplantae > Streptophyta > Magnoliopsida > Solanales > Solanaceae > Datura > Datura wrightii. Next base: position 280,955 of record JASDFA010000011.1, read on the forward strand.
AAACAAATAATCAACCACCACGCATGAAATTCCTCTATGATGGGTAAATATACATAGAGCAAGAACAACAGATTGTGTACCTTTGATTGCAGCAGAAATTGTTGTACTATCAATTAAGTTTTTTCCAAGTCAAATTTTGATTCACCAAGAGATAAAGTTAATATTACAAATTAACTGTTTTTTCTCTTTATGTGTTTACGACAGAAAAATCAAAAAGCAGAGACCAGTTGTTTTCTCTATTAAGGAAAAATAATAGAGAGAAGCAAAAGTTTTTTGTTCATTCGAAAGTTATCGTCCCTCACTCCTTTACACACTTATTATAGATAGTGATAGGGTAGGTTATACTTTCTTGTAACTTCCCTCACTTATCTCTTTATTTTACTAATTGGGTGGGTCAGCCCACATGAAGCGACCCGTATCCCATTATCTAACATCTCCCACTTCGCCCATTGTGGGCTAGACCCGGAAACAATATCATATTTATAACACACGTAATTCATATAGACAAATAGTTCATGCAACCTGTGAGCGTCAAGAGCTAATAGTTCATAAACTATTAAGGTAGTACCAAAGCTCAACTCAGGAATTTAGTCTCGTGCAGAAAGAATCCATCATAACTATAAGGATCGTATTGCTCAAAATACGCCAAACATCATTCACTACTTCAGTATTTACTTATATGATCCATCATCCTCTAGAGAGATAAACTCGAGTTCATGCTTAACTTTATATCCACAATTACACTTGATACCCTTATGGTAAGTGTAATGGTCGGCCTGTGTATACAAGTTGAATTATTATTTTTAATTGTCTTTTCTTTCTACTTAAATCTATCAATTTTAGATTAACTGCTTTCCTATATATGCACTGCATTACTATATAACTCATTTCTATTGGTGACATGCTAAAGTAGCAACACTGATTGAAATTTTAAGAAATAGTCAAAGGTTGAAGGGTATTCTATTGAAAAGTTAATACAACTTTTTGGGATCTCACATAATGAAGAAGCAGGAATTTATTCTTCCATTAACCTATGATCGGTTAGCACATGTGGTATGAAACACGTGCTACGGTGTTTTAACCTTATATTGGTGTGTATGTCTCAGTCATTTTATTTATTCAACACCATACAAATCTTGATCTAGACACTTCTAGATGTCTAATCCGAGTTTCTCTTTTCAATAAACCTCAAATTCTTCTTTTTAGAGAGACTCACATCTGGCTTATAAAACAAGTCATACATGGTGGTGAAACTCATCACTTCTCGTTCCTCTATTTAAGAGGTGATTGCTCTTGTGAGAGAGTCAATCTCGTGACTTGTTCGACACACTTTATCAGTAAGATACATCATCACATGCATATGAGATATGAACATAAATTATAAGAGTCAAATATTGATGAAAATATAATAATCACCAAGTCATTTTACAATATAAAAATATTATCATATCCTACGCAAACCTAGAGCTATTACATGTTTCTCAAACAAGTCTCTAAGTACCGCCTTTATAAAGGGATCAACAATCATTTTTCGTATAGGAATATATTGTAAATTTATTTTTCACTTGCTACTATGTCTCTTATAAAATTATACTTGATGTCAATATGTTTGGTTTTGCTGTGATACTTAGGATCCTTCGTGTATGCAATAGTCACTTGATTGTCACAATATAAACTCATGGGACCCTAAAAATTCTTCATAATATTGAAATGCTCAAAGAATCTCTTTAACCAAACATCTTCTTGTACTTCAGATGTACAGGCCATAAATTCAACTTCCATAGCTGAAAGGATTGCGCAAGTTTATTTCTTACTTTTCATGAAATAGCACCACCATTAAGTAAGAAAGTATAGTCGGAGGCTGATTTTCTATCTTTCCGATCACTAGTCCAATCAGTATATGTATAGCATTTTATGAGTAAATTAGATCCACTATAACATAGTGAATAATATGTAGTTCCTTTCAGATATCTGAAAATCTTCTTCACTACTTTTCAATGATCTCCTCCGAAATTGGATTGATACCTGCTAACTAGACCCACAGTATAATAAATGTCTGGGTGAGTACATATTATACTGTACATTAAGCTCCCGACAACACTAGAATACGAAACTCAAGATATGTCTTCCTTTTCTTTTTCAGTCTTTGAACACATCTCAAGGCTTAAAGTTTCACCTCTTGCTATAAGAGTATCCATGGGTTTGCAACTACTCATGTGAAATCGTTCCAAAATTTTCTTTATATATGTTTCTTGAGAAAGACTCAAAAACTTCTTAGAACGATCTCTTTGGATCTTAATACTCAATATATAATCTGCTTCACCCATGACTTTCATGTCAAATGACATTGAAAGTCATGACTTGACAGTTTTCACATACTCTAAATTATTTTCGAATAATAAAATGTTGTCCACGTAAAGAGAGAGAATTATAAACATTTCATTGGACTTCTTCACATAGATGCAATACTCTTCATCGATCATGGTGAAATCAAATGAAATCACCTCCTTACGAAATCTTAGATACCACTGCTTTGAAGACTACTTCAGGACATAAATTAATTTTTTTAATTTACATACTTTGTTTTCTTTGCCTTTAACAACAAAACTACTAGTTATTCCATGTAGATTTTCTCGTTTAATTCTCCATTGAGAAAAACAGTCTTCACATCTATTTGGTGCAATTCTAGATCCAAACGTTCAACAATTGCCAAAAGTAATGGAATAGAGATAGACTTTACAACTGGTGAAAAAGATATATTCCTCATAATCTATTCCAACTTCTTGAGTAAAACCTTTTGCCACCAATTCCACCTTATGTCTTTCTATTGATCCGTCTGATTTGCATTTAATTTTTGAGAATCTATTTGTTCCCAATAGCTTTACGCCCAAGAGGAAGGTCAATTAGATCCAAGACTTTGTTGGTTTCATGGACTCTAATTCTTCTTTCATCGCTTTTATCCACTCATTTTTTCTAGAACTCGTTAAAGTCTCAACCACACAATTAGGCTGATCCAATTATGTGGGAGATGCCAAGAAAACATAATCCTCAATCTCATAAGATCATTTAGGTATACCTTTTCTGGTACTCTTATGCAATTGAAGTTCAGATTCCTCCACAGGATTTTGGAAATCAAAACTCCCACTTAGATCGGGAATCAATTCTTGATTTATTGAATTATCAAGCATGTCTAAATACATTGTCTGATCGCCTGAATTCAACATTTCATAAAGAGGCTCACTCTTCTTTATTTCACCTTTTTTGAAAAAATATTTTCTAGAAATTTGATATCTCGTGATTCAATTTTAGTAGTACTTCCGTCCTCTAATTCACCAATAAACACATATTCTTTGGACTGTTTTGAGTATCTTGTGAATATATTTCATTCTTTTTTAGACTCAATTTATCGAACATACCAAAGTGATATTCTACATATGCAGCATAACCCCAAGGTCATAGATTATTAAGGTTTGATTTATGACCAGTTTAGAGTTCATAAGGAGTGGAAGGTACTGATTTAGAAGACACTTTATTCAATATGTAGGCTGCAGTCAATAACGCATCGCCCTAAAAAGAGATAGGTAAATTTGCTTGTGCATATGATTTTTGTCATGTCCAATAGCGTCCTATTCCTTCTTTCAGCTACAACATTCTGTTGAGGTGTATAAGGATCAGTTAACTGTCCAATAATGCCTTTTTTAGTGCATAATTTTTTAAATTATTTTGATAATATTCACGGTCTCTGTCAGTTCTTATAGTCTTTATGTTTTTATCTAATTGATTCTCAACTTCATTTATATATCTTTTAAAGCATTCAGTTGTTTCAGATTTATGAGAAATCAAATAGACATAACCAAAACATGTGAAATTGTCTATCAATGTAATGAAATACACAACATTAGACCTTGCCCTCACATTCATTGGACCACATATATTAGAATGAATTAATTGCAGTGGGAACTCAGCTCTTTTAGCCTTCCCAAAAGGTTTATGTGTAATCTTTCCGGTAAGACAACTTTCACATGTTGGTATATCAATTTTGAAGAAAGAACTTGAATATCCTTCCTTTGTCAACCTATTCATATGGTCTTGCCCTATGTGACCCAATTTTACATGTCATGTAATAACATCAACACTATTGTTTGTTAGAATAACATGTCATTACACAACGTTCAATATAATAGTCATAAGTTGAAGGATTACAATCTAAAATGATAAACGATCATAACAATGTCTAAAACCATAGAAAATACTGTCTGGAGTAATTCTAACAACTTTGCGACTAAAATATAAATTGAAACCAACATCTAAAAGAACAAACACAGATACCAAGTTTCTCGAATCTCTAGAGCATATAGGACGTATGCAACATCAAAGATCGGCCACCATGCAAGTGCACTTTGCAAGTGTCTATTCCTTTGACATCAAGTCTTGCATTATTTCCTACATATATCCATCTTGATCCAGGTGAGACTCGATGGAACTCTATAAATGCTTCTCGATCACGGCTCACATGGTCTGTAGCTCCTGAGTTTATAATTCGTATAGGATAAGATTCAGTTAGTAAAGTTGTGCTAGAAATATATGTAGTATTTAGAGATGCGTTTAGAAATGCTACCTTTTTTGGCTCGATGCAATCATGAGCTAAATGCCCTGAAACATGGCAGTTGTAGTACTTCGTCCTATTCTTGTCTTGAAAAGCCATTTTCCCTTCTTAGAATTTAGCTTGTTTTTTTTTTCTTAGAGGATCCTTCTCCGATCTCATTACCCTTCCCCTTCTTTTTTCAATTCTTCTTATGCTTGAAGTTTAAAGACTTTGTACCACTTGATTCTGCCACAAAGGCATTAGAAGCAGCTCTAGCAACACCAAGTCACTCGTCTTCAAGCTCAGCATGACGAATAATATTAGAAAAAGGTTTGATGCTATCATTGTGGGTTAAGTTAACCTTCAAATGTTTTCAATTATTGGGAAGAGACCGGATCATTGCTTGAACCTGTTGCTCATCAGAGAGAATATGACCAACACTTTTGAGTTAAGCAATCATGTTTGACATCACCCTAAGGTGTTGTTTTATGTTTTGATCATGACACTTCTTTTAAGTATCAAACTTGATAGTCACCTGTGTAAAGTGGGCTATAAATATACCCTCGTATATTCCTCGCGGGTGTATTTACATGGCACAAGCAATCGAAAATTTCTCACATTCATGAATGAGATCATCAACAGATCTTACAATATTTCACATACAATGGAATCGGTCTTTTTCTAAGCAATGTAAGTTTCAAGATCTTTTATGTGTTGTGCAGTATTTATCCTCTTCTGGTTGACTTAAAGCATGGTTTATACCTTTAAGAGCATTTTGTTCTTCCAGTACATACCATAGATGTAGTAATTGTCACCATTCAGTTTCTCGCCTTTTTCAAGTAAGCAATTATGCTTTTTGATTTCATGTCTGTGAATGAGAGACATTTTATGCAAGCTATTCTCATCAAAATTTACTTTGATCAATATATGCATAAGATATTCATATACACACTCAAGCAAATCAATTTTTATAATGACTTCATGTTTAGCATAGAATCGAAATGGACATTAAGTTTCCAATCATCATCCACAATCTAAATATTTAATGAAAAGTGAAAAATATTTTTTAGTGAGTATTTTAGTAATGACTCCCAACTAAGCCTCAATACATTTAAATAGAATTTAGTAAAGAGAGACAAATAACTTAGTTTATATATTAAAAATAAATAAATAACTTCAAGTTACAAGAAATTAAAGATAAAAGTCCTCATATATGACTTTAAGATAATATATATACACCTTAAAATTTTGACTTGGCCAAACCTCGTGATAAACATTAATTAATCTATCACCCCAAGGTTCTTGGAGAGAGTTTGATCTGTTAAAATAGCTAAAGCTTTCCGTCCGAGATGTCAACATAATTTTCCAGTTCAACACGTTTCAATTCAAAAAGATAAATGAACTCAGGGACTGAAATACTAGGAAACATCTTAAAAGACTTGAACTCTCTAAGTTTTTTTCTCTTTCCCTTTGTATAACCCTTTATTCCTCGATAGATTTTGTGGTCGCCCTTGGGATACCACCCCTTATGATTTCACGCCCTCGAAAATATGTCCTACTACAATGTGGTCTTCTACATTGTCCCTTTGCTCGACTTTCAAGCATACCACTTGAAGTAATTCGAGTTTGTTCCTATTCAGTGATGTCTAAAATATGATCAAGGAAACAGTCAGAATGACTATCCCATTCAATATAACAACTTATGCCACATCAACTTGTAGAGGACAAAAAACTGTTTAGAGAACTTGAGGACTAAACAAATTATCAAGTTTTAATTTAAAAAAAACCACAGCAGGAGTTTTTTTTTTTTTTGGTGAACTATCAAAAAGAATTTCAGTCAACTTCAAAAGATCCATATCTCACTCATTGTTAATCCATTTTAAATGAGTAATATATCAACGGACAACTCTAAATAATTAGATATGAATAAATAGATTTCATGCTGAAAATACAAACTACTGATTTTCAGAAAATAAGTTACAGCATTAGTTTTTCATAAAACCGTCAAACAATTTAGTCAACTTAAAAATTCATCTCACTCGTTTTTAATTCATTTTAAACGTGTAATATATCAATGAAAAACCCTAAATAAATAGATTATGAACAAATTGATTTCATGCTGAAAATACAAACTACTAATTTTAGAAAATAAATTACAGTAACAGTTTTTTATAAAACTGTCAAATAATTCAGCCAACTTCAAAAAAGTCATATCTCACTCGATTTTAATCCGTTTTAAATGTGCAATATATCAACGGAAAATCCTAAACAAGTAGATTATGAACAAATAAATTTAATGCCACAAATACAAACTACTGATTTTCAGAAAATAAATTACAGTAGCAATTTTTTCATAAAACTGTCAAAAAATTTAGCCAACTTTAATAATCCATATCTCACTCATTTTTAATCTATTTTAAAAGTGTAATATATCAACGGAAAACCCTAAACAAGTAGATTATGGACAAATAGATTTCATGTCGAAAATATAAACTGCTGATTTTTAAAAAATACATTACATCAATAATTTTTTCATAAATTGTCAAATAATTTCAGCCAACTTCCTTTATTAAGTCTAAAGGCAAGCTAGAACTTCGATACCACTAAAGACTCTAAATGGAAATTCTCCACTACTATTAAAGTCCAAATCACTTATTGAACAAACAGGATCACTTCATACTTTTATCTGTGTATTAAAAAAATGAATACACAACCTGGCTCTGATATCATTGATAGATAAATATATATATGGAGCAAGAATAACAAATTGTGTACCTTTGATTGCAATGAAAATTGTTGAACTCACCACCAATTAAATTTGCCCCAAGTCAAACTTTGATTCACCAGGAGACAGAGTTAAAGTCATGAACTAATTGTGTTTTTCATCCGAAAGTTACCGTTCCTCACCCTTTTTACACGTTTATTATAGATAGTTATAAAATAAGTTTGTAACTTCCTATAACTTTCTTCACTTATCTCTTTATTTTACTAATTGGGTTGGTCAATCTACATGGGAGATCCGTAACCTATTATCTAACACTTTACTAGTTATGCAAATGTATTACAAGAGACTAGGTAGAGCATGAAGCTATCTAAATAGTCATCTTATAACTATAAAATAAAAAAATTTAAATTTTTATTAATAGAATAAAAAATTAAATAACTCATTAATTAAGCTATTGAGATTTTCACTAATTTTATGTATATATTAGAGATCCTAATTTTTTTTAAAAAAATAAACTTTATCATAAATGTTATTTAAACAAAAGACAACAAAACTATTATTAGTTTATATAAAGAATACTTAGAGATCTGTATGCATATTAGATGCAACTTATTCATAGATTTTATTTCCTTGAGAAATGATTCAAATGAAAACAGATTTTGAACCCCTTAAACGGGTTATTTGTTTCGAAGACAAGTTACGCATTAATAATATAGAAATTTAGTTATGTAATTATATAAATATAAGTAATGTGAGAATTGTAATATAAAAATTAATAATATAGTAATTATTTCTTGTTATATATTTAATTTCTTGTGTATATCTTGTATAATTTAGGAAAAGAAAAGATTTTAAAACTTAAAAATGATGAGGGTAATATTGTTATTTTAATTCAAGTATAATTAATACTGATTCAATTATTTCACATTTTACATATTTGATATTTCGTATAAACCTCTAATTAACTTATACGTATATTATGCCCAGAGGAAAGTGAAATCCAATTAAATACATTATTATATGCCGTACAAAGTTTCACAGGCAGATTTAATTTTTCTTAAAATATTACTAGTTTTGTTTTAATGTATGTGCCTTATATTTCTGTTGGTTTGTTTAAAAAAAATATCTCTTTTCTATTTTGATAATTTTTTAATTTCAATTCTACATACAATATATTTAAGATCACAAAATTAAAAAATATTTTGATACATTTTACATATTTCTAATTCAAAATCACAAGATTCAAAAGTACTTTTTTACTTTTTAAAATTCTGTATAAGTTAAAACCAGATAAAAAAATTAAAATAAATAGAGTACCAATCAAGGGTGTATTTGGTATTAAGAGATATTTTCTAAAAAAAATAAGTGAAGCTCTTATTTATTTTTTTGTATTCGATACGTAAATAAATAATAATAATTTAAATAAATACCATGAGAGATAAATAAAAATAGGGGTGTGGGGCGGTGGGAACGAAGACTAACGAAGGGAGAGTGAAGATAAAATATATTGACAAATGAGGAATTTATTTTTTCACTTCTGCTAACGAAATTATTTTTTTTATTTTAAAAAAGAATATGGAGAAATTCTTTTAAAAAATTTGATCAGAAAAATATTTTCTCTTTTCCTTTCACGCCGAAAACACCATTATAGCAGCACGCCAGCACCATTTTCTCACGTGGTATTTGCGAATCAATAGATTTTTCTTGTACATATTCCAAAGATTCAGCGGAGAACTGGACAGCCACGTCAGTATCCGACAAATCCCCACCCTACCCCACGACGATTGTCAGAGAGACTCCATTGGTAGACTGTGAATGGGTGTGGATTTTTATATAATCAAGAATTAGTAAGTGGCGGAGATATCCCCGAGTTCTTCAAGTTACAAACCCAAAAACTAGAAGAATTGCCGAGAACAGGGAGGAAGAAACATGGCGGAGTCTCAGTTGGTACACCCTCCTTTATTCACCTATTTGTCAATGCTCACTCTTCTCACCATAGTACCCCCTTTTGTTATTCTCATGTAAGTTCCTCTTCCCTCCAACACCCATTGCATCTATCAATTTCACAGATATTAGATGTATTTCAAGATTGGACCTTTCTTTTCTTTTGTGGGTTTTTATCAAGATTGCTTCTTTTGATGCATACATCATGAGGTTTAATTTCATTTGTCACGTGACCCTTGTAGCCGAATTTAATGACTTCATTTATTGTTGAACTTTTCTCTGATTTGGGCCAAGGACAAAAATAAAGAAAAAGGAAAAGCTCATCAACAGGACAAGAGATTTTTCTTAATTTTGAAAACAAGTAGTAGCTTCTTTTGATAATGGAGGTGTTCAGACCACCTCGCACACACCCCTGCTATGTAACTCTGGCCTCCAAAGCTTAGGCACGCGAAAAGAAATAACCCAGTGTTTTTGCCTCTCCTGTAATCTGAACTGTTGTTCATATGGTTACCGTCCCACTTCATGGACCATTAGGTCAAACCCTTGGTGCTGGGGAAAAATAGTTTCTTGTCTATGGTTCAATGCTTTCTTTCCAGAGACCATTGTTAGTTTGACTACATAGACAGAAGAGAATAATAATGAACCTGGGAAGTGATAAAGATTCCAGTTTTACAGAAAAGCTATGCACTTAGACATGTGAAAGGATTAAAGTTGGTGCAGAAAGCAAGGTTGAGAAATGGATCTAAACGATGTGAAGTCTGTTAATGTTTCACCGTGCTGATTTAGCTTGTTACTTTGCTCATTTTGCTGAATAGTTTCTTAATGAGGACATGAAGTCTATGTGATTGATTTAATTTGGAAACTCGATATGTTACTTGCAGGTGGTATACAAATGTTCATGCCGATGGATCTATACTGCAAACATTTAATTACCTAAGGGAGAATGGCCTGCAGGGACTCATTAACATTTGGCCAAGACCCACTGCAGTTGCGGGAAAAATAATAATTTGCTATAGTCTATTTGAGGCTGCACTTCAGCTTTGGTTGCCTGGTAAAAGGGTTGAGGGACCAATATCTCCAACTGGACACAGGCCTGTCTATAAGGTACTTGACCATAATTCTTCTGAAGATTTTCCCTGTGGTCTGTTTATTATGTAAATACTTGATTTCCAAATGTTACTGTAACTAATTTACTTCTCTTTAATATGTTTTCTTGACATGGTAAAAGACTTTTCTGCCATCATTTTACAGTTAATACACTTCAAATTTCGAAATTTTATGCTTTGACTTATTGCAGGCAAATGGCATGGCAGCATATACAGTGACACTAATTACCTATCTCAGTCTTTGGTGGTAAGAAGTTCCATTCACATGCTGTTGACATTTTTACTTGCTCTAGAACTCTCAAAATTTGACTCTGTTGAATGCTGTTTTGGTAAATGATACTGGTCCTCTTTGGGAATAGCAGCTTTGCATGGAAAGTATTATGACTTCCTCTTTTTTTATAAAAACTGAAGCTAGCACAGTAGCACACAATAAATTTGGGTATAGGCCCAACTTATTAGTTTGTTTAGTTAAAATATCACTTCTTGAGTATATTTACTGCAATATAGTTTGTGAACGTGCAACTTCACTATGATTGGGTGTCTGACTAATGTGAAGCTTCTCCTTTCTCTCTGTGCTCCCATTTTATGAGCTGATCATTATAATTTTGTCAGGAAAATTTTATATTCTTGTGTGATATTCACGTAACTACTTGCTTGATTGTTCATTATTCACTGCCAAGTGCCATCTTGAATATTAGTCGTGACAGCTGTGCTTCTCAAGTAATTAAGTCTAGAAAATTAATCACCTTCTGGTCCTTATTTATACTTTTCCCTCTTTGTCAGGTTTGGAATATTCAATCCTACAATCGTGTATGATCATCTGGGAGAGATTCTCTCTACACTAAATTTTGGGAGCTTAATCTTCTGCCTCCTCTTATACATAAAAGTAAGCATACAAAAGAATCCTCAGTTATAATGTGTTCTTCTTTATACATACACCTCTCTGATATATGATGTTGACATTTACAAGGGTCATGTTGCACCATCTTCCACTGATCATGGTTCATCAGGGAACATAATAGTCGACTTCTATTGGGTAAGCATCTTTTGCAATACACATGCAGACTATTTCTTTCCCTTCTTTGATAAGTCAAACAACCTGGTCTTGAAAGTATGCATGAAGATAACTTACTGCCTTGACTATATTAAATTGGTGACCACTTTAGTTTTCTCAATGAAAAATTAAATTGGTGATACTAGATAACCAGTTATACTAGAAAGGCCTGATTTGAATCTTGTACTTGCATTTTAAGATATCCTTTGTAAGTGATCTCATATGTCTTAACCTAGGGATTTACTTCTTCAACTCTTTTAGGGGATGGAGCTATATCCTCGCATTGGCAAAGACTTTGATATCAAGGTCTTCACAAATTGTAGATTTGGCATGATATCTTGGGGAGTCCTCCCTATTACCTACTGTATAAAGCAGGTAAATGCTCTGAGGAAGTCCTCGAAAGTGAGAATGAAGTTTTCTATATTTTGCAGTTCCAGAGCTTCAAATGTGGTTATTCTTGCTAGGCCTCTTGTCACTGGTGATGGATAGTAATTTGGTTTCTCTAATCAGCCTATCAAGAAAGAATAAATTTATTTGCTTTCTGTTATTTGACTTTGAAATGCATTAGGCCCTCCAAGATAAATTCTTTTTTTTAATTCTTCTGTACTAGCACCATCCAGGAGAGCAAGGGAGGGGCATTATTTGAAGTACTTTCTTGTTTATATTCTGGAAGTCCCATAGCTCAGCGGTCTTTAACTTTTGTTCTTGTTATTTCATCATAGGGGCCCCAAAGAGTATTTGGTTATTGTCAACATAAGGACCTGATCGATTAACATTCAATCCAATTTTTGGAGTTTGAAAGTTCACAATATTTTTTAATGTCTGCTTTTCAATTTGGCAGTATGAAGAATATGGAAGTCTCTCTGATTCCATGCTTATACATACCATAATAACGTTGGTGTATGTCACGAAATTCTTTTGGTGGGAAGCAGGTTACTGGAACACCATGGATATTGCACATGATAGAGGTTTGTGCATGCTTTGTGTTATTTGTCTTGTTTATTTGCTTGTCGTTTTCAGTGCCTTACCTTTGCTCTCCTGTGCTATGTTGGTTTCATATTTCCCTACCATGAATTCAAGATATGATGTTTTCTGTATCGTAATTTTGTTTTGGCAGCCGGCTTTTACATATGTTGGGGTTGCTTGGTATTTCTTCCATGTATATATACTTCTCCTGGCATGTACCTTGTCAAACATCCTGTAAATCTTGGACTTCAGGTACTTTTGACTCCCCTAAAAATCTGCCATATGTTATTTAGATGCTAATTCATTGTCCACTGGATGTTACTTCTGATCCATTTGTACCTAAGGTTTTGACTTAGTATCTTTCTATACCAAGATTATCATTTGTGAGAACATTTTTTGGTGAACAATCTGTTGCTCTTTTTCATCCACTGGTACTGGTATAAATTTTAAAGATGGTGGATAGCTTATGATGATGGATGAATATTTTCTCTAACATGCTGAATGCAGTCAAATTTATGTATAGGCAGTGAAGATGCTAAACAAAACAATTAACTTATTTCTTAAGATCTATATGTAAGCAATGTCGTATGTAATTAAATTACAAGACATAGAAAGGGCTCTTAGATATGAAACAAAAGCACATCTTCCTTTTTTTGTTGGAAGATATGATGAGTAACCAACTCTTGGTGCAACTCTAATGGGAAAACAGAGACCTGTAACCTTTGGCAGAAGGTTACTGCCTTAGAGGTTCAACTCTTGGCAAGTGTGAGGTTGTTCCACCATATGTTGATGCTTGCAGTTTGTCGCTTCATTTGAAATTATTTATTTAGCTTTTCAGTATTGTATGTATGATTTGATTTATTTCTGTCTGCTAAATAAAAAAATGAAGCCCATCCAAGATATGTCTAATGAGGCATAGATGGATAGATGGATGTGTGTGTGTGTGTGTGTGTACATACATGATGTAGAGTAAACGATTTTAGCTGTGAAACCACTTTTAAGTAAAGCGTTTGTGGTGGAGGATATTTACCATGGAATATTTCTTGCATTATACCAACCCACAAAAACATTTCTTGCATTCACCAACCCACAAAAAGAAACTACTCGTATAACAATGTGAATGTCCAGTACAGTATGCATTGAATATACATGTGTTATAGAACATCTGAATAAGCTAAAAATGTGAGTATATTTGTTCTTCAAGCAGTATGGTTAATAAAAAATGTAAGTTTACTTGCTTCTTTCACCATCCCTAGTCTGTTAGCTCTGTGCTGGTGATGGCCCTGACTCTTTCTTTGTTTGCAGCTTGCAATTTCTATTCTAGTAGCTGGTATTCTCTGTGTATACATAAACTATGATTGTGACAGACAGAGGCAAGAGTTTCGCAGAACAAATGGCAAATGCTTTGTCTGGGGAAAGGCTCCATCGAAGGTTGGAGGATAGCATCTATGATTTACTCCCTGTCCCAACTTATATGATACTCTTTTTATTTTTGACATCCTAAAGTGCTTGATAGCATCCTTTAATGTTATCAATCTAACCAACTTTCACACTTTCCAAGAACTCAAAATAGTTTAGCTATTCAACTTTTCTAGTTTAATGTGATATTTTCTTTATCTAACCAGTTTTTTGTTATCATGAATATACTTACTTCCACTACTACCACTATAATATATATATATATATATATATATATATATATATAAGTTGACTTGACATTTTAAACTCCATATCTAGTCAAAATATTTTAGAATTCTCTTTCCCCTTTGTACTAATATCTGATTTGGTTTCTATGTTCCTGTAGATTGTTGCCTCATACACTACTACCACTGGTGAGACTAAAACCAGCCTTCTCCTGACATCTGGATGGTCAGTTCCTTTCTTTTAACCTTGTTAACTTTATAGGACCAAATAGTTATTCTCTTTCTGCCACCAATTTTCTTGATTACAAGCTGTAGTCAATTGAACCACAATTTTTTTCTTTATAAGCTGTATCAGATTGCACCTTCAAGGAGTGCTAAATGAGCTAGCATGTGTAGTTCAAAGAACAACTTTAACGTTTTGTTCTCATTTGTTCTTTAACTATTTCTAAAGCACGCGATGCTGAGAGTACTGTATACATGAGATGTAACATTTAATATAAACCTCAAACATTTTGCAGGTGGGGCTTAGCGCGACACTTCCATTATGTTCCAGAAATACTAGCTTCATTTTTCTGGAGTGTGCCAGCTCTTTTCAACCATGTAAGTGTTAGCTTACACCAAATAGACAGAATCTTACATTTTTATACATATCAAGAAGAAATTTTTAAAAATTCTGTCCTCTCTTTCATTTTTGCACTGTCCGCTTAAGGTGCTGGAGTCTAACCAATCCCTTCTCCTTCATAACTTTTCCTCCATGCAGTTCATTCCCTACTTCTATGTAATCTATCTGACGGTCCTCCTTCTTGATCGAGCCAAAAGGGATGACGAAAGGTGCAAGGCAAAGTAAGCAACTCAATATTTATTCTCATTCTTTTACAAAAGCTTGACCATTATCCAATTCAATACGTAAAGAACTTTGTGTGTAAACAAAAGGACATTTTTATTGTTTTCAAACTTGAGAACTTAGGCATTCTCCCTTGTGCATACTTGCCACTGTTTTTATTGACCTCCTTAGGTGTTGGGACTGTGCACAATGCTTCAAAATAGGATAAGCAACAAAAGAGACATCTACATCTCCATTCTCCAATAGGCAGAGATGGCAAAGGGCTTTTTTGTTTTCCACGGAACTCCATTTTCAATTTTTAGTTAAGGAAATGGAAAAATTATAGTACATTCTATGTGCTATGGTGAGAGATACAGAGAGTTCTTGCTGGAAGCTATGTTGCTTGGATCCTCCAAAAAATGCTGCCCACTCACGTCGGATCTTCCCAAAATGTAAATTTGGAGGATTCAAGCAACATAAGGATGAAAACTAGCATCAAGAGACATCTTTATCCGAGGAGGTTTCCTTGTCCGGCCCCTCATAAAGGATGTTACTTTTAAAATGGGCTTGTTTTGACAAGAGAGAGGTGTAAGCAGCTCGAGGTATGAAGTTAGATCGTACTAAAAAGTGATGAAAAGATCGAGTGCAAGCATTTTTCCTTAATGTCAGTAAACAACTGGACGATTCTTATGGTCTACCGTTTAAAGATGTTTGGACAGTTATTATTAACGTGCTCGTTCGTGGCATTTTGTGTCTATGAAATCTTGTGAAGGTGAAAGTTTAACAAAGCCTTGCTTTTTTTTTTTTGCAGGTATGGCAAATACTGGAAACTGTATTGCGAAAAGGTACCTTACCGGGTCATACCCGGAATTTACTAGTGGTTTTTTGGTATGCCAAGAATGTGAGTTTCAACTGATGAAACCTTGAAAGGGTGGCTGTCTCAGAGCATAGATGTTTTCCTCCCTTTCTCCAGATACTCATTGTAGCACTTTAATTAGTGCTGCTGCTAGTATATTTCAGTTGTAGTATTTAGACTACGAGTAGTTTTTTTTCAATAAAGTACTTTTAGTTGAACCATTTCTATGGTTGTTGTAACACCATGAAAAAGCCAGCTTGAAATATCGTTCCAATTAAAATGGGCACTAAAAGCACTTTTCAACTACCCAGTCATCCTTCTCATACACAGCACGTGATTTACAACGGCCCATTCGCACATATACCTCTTATTTTGGGATGGTCTTTAATTTTTACTTTTCAAAAATTGTTCGATTTTTAATTTTTATCTTTCAAAGCTTTCAGTAACAAACAGTAGCTGAAAATATCTCTGACAGCAAAAAAATAAAAAATAAAAATAAAAATAAGTATCAAGGTAAAAGAAAATTTGCAAGGCATAAGCTCCGTTAAAGTTATACTTTAGGTATAAGTTTAATGACACAAGTTATACGCAGGTTATACATTCAGTGGTACAAGTTATGTCCTAAGACAAAAAAATCATGCCTAATGCACAAGTTAAGCCACTCTGAATGGCAAGCTTGAGTTTGAACCTTTTTTGATGATCTTCTCACTTCTCTTAAACTATAGCTTCAAGCTACTATTGATGCAGGAACAAACCACTATAAATAGGTATCTCTCTGTGTAAGAATGAATATATGATTAATTCAAATACATTAACCCAGCAAGAAGACATAAGTACAATGACACAAGCTATGCCTGAGGCAAAAGAAATTAAGCTCAAGTCAAAAGTTATGCCCCCAAACATAAGCTCAGTAGCATAAATTATGCCCAAGGCATAAGTTAAATGACACAAGTTATATCCAAGACATAAGTTGAGTGACATAAGTTATGCCACATAACATATGTTCAACAGCAGAAGTTATGCTCCTAGACAAAAGTTCTCTAAAAGTCTTGCCCTATAAATCAGATACTATATACTTATGCATCAAAAGAAATACTTTTTTTTGGTCTTACGAAATTAGATTATAATTAAAAATACTTTAATCACAATTAAATTTTTATTAAATCAATCAGAAGGGCAAAATGAAAATCTACAAATTTAAAGTGGAAAATTAAAAATCATCCCCAAATAAAAATAATTCATACAAAAACTTAGATCTACTACATATGTTTTAAATTGGATAAACATTTGCCCAGCTTTTTATCGTATGTCATTAATACGGAGTTTAATTTATTAATCAAACTTCAAAATAGAATTTAAAATTATGATCAACTGTTAAAATCAATATATATATATATATATATGACTTAGAGGCATCTGAGGCCTTCATTCTCATATTTCTTTTTTTTTTTTATTTTTTTGAATTTTTTTTTATATTTTAAAATTATTTTTATTTCATTTATTTAATTAATATCATTTTAACGTTATGTTATTAAACAAGCTTCACTAAATAAAATAAATAATAACAATAAAAATAAATTAAATTAAAATATAATAAAAGTGAAAAATTCCTAATTTCAAAGTTGCATTACCATTTTAACCCTCCACTAAATAAATAAATAAAATATATCTATATATATAATATGTAAAAATCATCATCATATCATATTATTATATATTTATTTCTATACAAGTGAGAAGTCAAAACGTGAAAAGTTAAAATAAATGAATAAATATAACTAATAAATAATAATAATAATAATAATAATAATAATAATAATAACAACAACAACAACAATAACAACAACGACAACAACAATAATAATAATCATATTACTATATAAGTGGGAAGGCAAAAAGTGAAAAGTTAAAATACTAAAATAACCTCAAAATATTGAGAGACTAATATACCCTTCAAATAATAAATAGATTTACTCCATCATCATCATCTAAATAAATTCATTGTGAAATATTTAATAATCTGATAATATTTATTTTAATGCAATTTCAGCTTTTAGTATATATAATATTATAGGAATAGTTTTAGATTGAAGAGTAAAATAGTCATTCAATATTTCATGAACATTTGCTTATACATCATATATCTTTAATTTACTTTTAATGGTAATCTAACTTTTCACTTTTTGGCTTTCCACTTATATAATAATATGATTATACTGAAAGTGGGAAGCGTCTAAGTCTAAAGTTAAAAGACCAAAATATCCATAAAAAATTGAACGACCAACATATTCATCTACTAAAATGTAATTTACATTTCAAAAAATAATAAAGTGATAGTACACAATAAATGTAAAAGATGAATAATATGAAGATGATTCATGTTTCTAAACTTAATGTCATTTATTGTAATCAATTAAATTTAAAATTACTTTAATCTTCCCTATCTATTACAAATGTCCGTTAATATCAATCTTTAATATGTCTATTCAATATTTAGTTCCTTCATCTTTCAACTTCCCGATAGAAAGTATATTTATTCATTCATTATTTAAAGAAAAAGCTTAATGACATATTTCATGTTCAAAGTGTGTCCCTGTTGGTGATGGTTAGTCTTCTCTTTTGTTATTTTAATTGGTGACATTTTGTTTAGATGATGAAATTGAGGTTTGTTGATGTTGTGATGTAATCAAGTCATTGATCCTGAGCCTATGAAGTCTTCTATGCTGTGTTTTAATTATTTTTTTTATTCTCAATTGTCTTCATTTATTTGATAAACAATGTTTATTTTGCCATGTTACACCATATTTGTTTTATCGCGACTAAAATGATCACTTTTATCAGAAAATATTTGTTCCATGATTAATATATTTTTATTAACTTATTATGTTCTCTAATTTACATTTTAATGTATGCACGTTCAGGGCACAAAGACAAAATTGCATGTCAAGAAAGATCCAGCATATGGAAGAAGTCAATTGAATGAATGGCGGCGATGCCAAAAATTAAAATTTTGAGATTTACAAACCGTACATTTTTTTAAAATTATTCTTTGAGGAATTTAATAAGGTCGACGACTTTTCATATGTTTCTTTTATAAATTTGATTTGCGTTTATTCTATTCAAGCACATATGTACACTGTTTTGCTTTTGTTAAGTCAATGAACAACTCTATTTTTGATTTTCAAACAAAAAGAAAATCAAATTATCAACTCGAATACAAATTTAATACTTATAATATTTATGTAATTTAACAAAATGAAATACACGCGCTACGCACTTATTCAAATACTAGTTTCAAATAAAGAGCACTTTAAATAGGGCTGTTGAAATGATGTGAGTATACTAAAATATCAGACAAATGAGAAAATAGATCTTGCATGAATGCATCCCTGTTCTGGACATGAAAACTATATTTTAAAAATTTAATGCACATACAATTTCTTTTAACTTATGATCATATTTTATTTAAACACTTAAATTATAATTTATTTTAATTAAATATTCGAACACAATATAATGTGGTCATTCACACAAATGTCCTATTTTGGGGTTGATGTTTCGCCCTTTAAATATGTGATCTTTAATTTTTGTTTTTCAGTATTTTAACTAACAATAAAGTGATTGAAAATATCTATGACATGAAATAAAAAATAATTTATGGGAGGACATAAATTATATTTTTCCAGCATAATATCCTACAAGTTGTGCTATATAAAAGGCATAACAAGTTATGTCGTAAAAGGAATAACTTTATTCCTACAGAATTTATGTCGAGCGAGGCAAAAGTTTAATTTTAGAATCCACAAATCATGTCGTATTGCATAACTTAATTATTACAGAACTTATGTCGAGTGAGACAAAAGTTCAGTCAGAACCCACACGTTATGTCGTAAATGGAATAACTTAATTCCTACAAAATTTATGCCGAATGAGGCAAAAATTCTCTAAACTTATGTCGAGCAAATTAGGTCATGGATAAGGATATTTTGTCCACAAATTTTTATTATATGAGCAACAAAGAAAAAAAATTAAATATCATTCCGAAATAGGGGCAATTTGTGCAAAACGTGTTCCTGTTAGACATTTTCTAATTTTGAAAAACCTTTGTGCTTGTTCTCAAGTGCACATTACGTAAATAAGTTAACTATTTAAAATATGTCATCTTCTTTAATTATACGCATTAGCCTCAGTAAGCTGTAAAACCTCATGCTTATTCCGATTTGAGGCCGATGTATATAATTTAATAAAATAACATATTTAATTTATTGTGATTAACTTAATTACCTAAAAGATGAATAGGCGTAAAAAAATAAAAAAAAATTAAAAGTGTTTAGTAAAACTACTTTATTATGTGTTTAGATACACAATTAAAATAAATCATACTTTAAATATTTAAGTTTAAAAAAATTACAAATAAATTTGAGAGATTATATATATATATATCTTAAACACTTGCTATTCAACACTCAAAATTTATAGAAACGAATAAGATTGATAGCAAGAAGTACTTGGAAGACTACCTAAACAACTACGTAAAATTATTATAAGTGAGTTTCTTTCATTTTATATGCTTTATTAGAAGTGGTAAAATCAACTCATAAAATTATAAGTTGTTTAATTTGTTCAAGTTTGGATGATAATTGACCCGCTTATTAGTATATCAGCTCATTTCAGCCCAACTCATTTTAGTTTATCAAAGTTTGGGTTGATATCTGACCTAAATTGATTCATGAGAAATCTTGTCAAAATATTTTTAAAAAGACATTTTATTTTATTTAATATATTATATTTAGTCATAATTTTAAGAAAAATATTAATTTTATAAGTTATCAAAAGATTGTAAAAGAACAAATAAAATAATTAAAACTTAATTAGAGTTGGATGAGTTGAGTTATGACTCACATTTTAGCCTATTTCAGCCCAAAGAACTTTTAGGTGGGTCAATAACCAACCCATTTATTAACTCAGCTCATTTTCACCTATTCAAATTCAGCACAACCCGTCCATTTACTACCTATAGACTTTAAAACATCAATATTCAATACTAACACACATGTATATGAAATAATATAAAATTTCATATAACTTATATTATTCTTTCTCGTAACAACAGAAAATAGGATCCATTCATATTAACTGCTCCAGCATTAACCCGGGAAGAATCAGAAACAAGAAGCTGCAGCCAAACAGTACTCAAATTATTAAATCCAAAATTTTAATATTCGAATTATTTTGAATTAAGTAGTACAGTCGATCGATTCCAATAATTTCTAAACAAATATATATGATCTGCCATGTGATTCAAACAAGTACTTTTTTTTGAACTTTTATACACATTTTTAATTTTTTTTAATTATTACATCTGCATACATAATTTAAATAAAAAATAATATAAATTTATGATTGAACTCAAAAAACTCATCTTAAATCCATCGATAAGAGCTTCTTCATATATTTCTTAAAATTTGATTTGAGTTCCCATCTTTAGCATGGCAACGTTGAAAAGCAAATCTCAAAAAATTATTCTTGGAGATAGTGTATGAGGGGGAGTCCAGAAGAGATTCCCGACAAATTATTTATCCATAACTGTACGTATAGAAAGAAACAAATTGCTAACTTGTACCATACATACATTTTATTTATTTTTGTATATATAAACCCGCGTGATATACCGACAAAGGGGGGTTACGTTGTACAACTTAGACCAGCTACGAGACACACACACATTTCATGATTTTTAGTACTCAATATTTGATCACTACATCTGAATGTATTTTGAATTTACCCATACATTATTTCGTACGTTTAATGTATTAATGGTGAAAAAATATATTCATATAGTTACGATTTAGGTCACTTAAACATCAATATAATATAAAATACCCAAGTAATTTTGAGACTGTCTCTTATATATATAGTCATAGTCAATATATATATATGTGTGTGTGTGTTTATGTGTGAACATGTATACTTTGATGTCATCATTTCTCTTATTTTATTTTATTATAATTATAAGACCTACGGATTCCATTTCATTTATGCATGTTACCTTGACGGTATGGAATGTAAAAGTATTTAAAAAGAGGCTTAAATTTTGTGTTTTTAAACCCTTTGAATCTTATATATATGATGCCATTGTACCATTGAAATTGACAACTTATCTTTTTTAAAATAGGCTTAAAAAACACATAAATTAAAGAAGATGGATGAGAGAATGTTCATGAAGCATGCACATTAAACTCAAAATGTGAGATTTTCTTCTTGGATAATTATATAAATCTCTTCTCTGTTTTGTTTTATTTTTCTTTCTTCTCACCCAAAGTGAATTCATTCTCGAGGCTCAAATTTGAGGTTTTTGGTTAATTAGATTGAAGCGACGACACTTATCATTCAACTATAATCTTGACGGCAACTGTACCTCTTTCTCAATAATGTACTTGCTCCCCTAATAAAAGTTTTTTTAAAAAGTGTGTCAAGTCAACATGAGCCAAGTAACATAAAACAGACGGAGTAACTATTGTAAAGCCTATAATTTTTTCAATTTCTCAATGAAACAATATACTCCCCCGTCTCATATTAGTTGTCATGTTTCGTTTTTGATAGTCAAATTACGTACATAAAATTTGATAAATATTTTAAAATATATATTTTAATCAAATTCTTGTGAGATTACACCGAATATGTTGTTTGTTTTTAATTATATTACCATCAAATTAACATGAGAAAATTTGCAACTTATAATAGTACTTTACGTATAATTTTGAATATCTAATCAATTCTAATTATAAAATATTAAATTAATCTAATTTAATTAAATTTTACAAATTAATCAAATTGAGTTTCGAAAAATGTAACATTACAACCAATATGAAACGAGAGGATGTATCCAGTAGCATCATGTCAGGGTGCTACAGATAGCACACAAAAACGTGTTCCTAGAAGCTTGTAGCCAAAAGAAAGCTCGAAGATGCATCCCAACAGAAATAAAATAAAATAAAATAATTAAAAACTGGAAGTATCTGTATTTATATTAATTCTTTTGTGGTCAAATCAAGTCTCATCTTTTTCTATATAAATAGAAGAACATTAGGAACCTTTTAAGATTAAGTCACAACCAATATTTATTATTCGAAACAAGTATAGGTGAGTCAACCTAGCTAGCTAAAATCATGACTGTTGTTGTTGAAAATCAAGAAGTTACTGACTGTGGATGTTTCCTTAGTGTATGGCTTTGGTTCAACAAATTGATGAAGAAGTTAATGTTTAAGGTTGTGGATACGGCAAACAGTGCAAAGAAATTAGGGAAAGAAGATCCTCGAAGAATTGTTCATTCTCTCAAAGTAGGATTTGCTATAACTCTAGTGTCACTCTTCTACTATTTCGAGCCTAAATTTCACTATGAAGGCTTTGGTGTTTCTGCAATGTGGGCTGTTCTCACTGTCGTCGTCGTCTTCGAATTTACTGTTGGTAAGCTATATAGTATTACTGAACACTATTACTGTTATAATATTTTTCGTACGTACTATATATCAATGTCATATCGAATGCACTTCTATTTAGTTTTATGAACTATTACTTATCAATAACATGTTATCTTTTAGCTTATCAGACTTCCGATATAAAAAAGCAAACACTATGGAAAATAAATATATTGCCGGCTTATTTCAAGGCCATATTAACTATTCCATATAGAGAAAGTAGCAATCTAGTGTTACTAAACATTTTACCCGGGGGACGGTGGAAATCTTGTTAATCCATTCATGCACATCACTAATTAAATATTTTTGCTCTTATATAATATTTTCCCCTATGTCTTGACATTTGTTGTGTTTTGAAGGAGCAACACTTGGAAGAGCTATAAATAGAGGGATTGCGACATTCTTAGGTGCTGCAGTAGCTGGTGGAGTTCATCGCTTAGCTTGTTTCTCCGGGTCAAGCACATTGGAGCCTATTGTACTTGGGATTTTTCTATTTTCAATTGGTAATATGTTCAATAACAAACCTAAAGAAAACTCATAAATTTGATCTTTTTAATTAATGCTATTTTTGTGACTTGATGATGCAGCTGCAATTGTGACATATTTGAGATTTCTCCCGAAATTGAAGGCAAGATATGACTATGGGGTCCTTATTTTTATCTTGACATTCTCGTTGGTGTCCGTCTCGGGGTACCACGATAAACAAGTGTTGGAAATTGCACATACGAGGTTATCGACAATTCTTATAGGATGTGCTACTGCCTTTGTTGTTTGTATTTTCATATGTCCTGTTTGGGCTGGTGAAGAACTTCACAATAAAATTTCTTCCAATCTTGAAAAGCTTGGCTCTTTTCTTGAAGGTATAGGCCATTCTTTTTCCCCTTCATTTTTCTGTTCTTATGTGACATATATTATATTTAAGTATACTAAGTCTTGAATTTTGTGAACTTGACAGTGTTTGGGACTGAATACTTAAACACAGCATGTGGGACAGCCAGTGAACAAAAAGCATCTGATCTGCAGGGATATAAAAGTGTGCTTAATTCAAAAAGCACTGAAGAAGTACTGGTGAGTACTGAGTGAGCGCTCCTACACAAACAGACATATATACAATAAACAGTAAGAAAACAAGATGAGTTTAACTTCTATATATTCATCGTCAGATCACTTAAAAGTCATAATATTTTTGCAATAAGTGGATTTAGTGATATGAATAATAAGATAAGTAACTTGTTACAACAACGAAAAAAAAAAATTCCCACTTCTTATAATCATAAGTTTTTTTTGTAAGAGATTAATTAATGTGGAGAGCGCGTATCATTGTCATAAGTGTTTGGTATTATTATATCTAGTCAAATTAAAAGTATGACTAACATAGATTCGAAGGAGGAGATATGATCTCTTATGTCCACTTATAATTTGACCAATAAAAGAAAATTCACATACGGAGATTTGTTATGTTATTCTTTTTCAAAAAAAATGATCTCCTGTGTATAAAAAATCATTTAAATTAAATAGTAACAAGTTATAATTTTCTTCTTTTTAACTTTTGCAGGCTAATTTTGCAAAATGGGAGCCTAGACATGGGAAGTTTAGGTATCGCCATCCTTGGGCTCAATATTTGGAAATTGGTGGCATTGCTCGAGATTGTGCTTACCGAATCCATGCCCTAAATGCCTATCTTAACTCTGAAACTCAGGTAATTAATTATATTTATCAAACAAATTAAACAGCCAATTATTATTATTATTATTATATAAGTGATTGAATGTACTTCTAAATACATGAAAGGACTAATTAATTTAATTAATCTTGTACAATTATTGCAGAATATTGGACAGGAAGTTAGAACTAGAATTCAAGAACCATGCATGAAGGTGAGTACAGAATGTGGTCATGTTTTGAAAGAATTAGCATTGGCTATGAAGACAATGACATATCCACTCACCATTACAGTCCACATTGACAATGCAAAACTTGCTGCTGAGAATCTCAAGTCCTTGCTCCAGACAAATAGTTCATGGGAGGAAATGAATTTTTCTGATATCATTCCTATTGCCACAGTAGCTTCATTACTCATAGACATAGTTTCTTATATTATAAAGATGGTGGAATCATTTGATCAACTTGCTACCTTAGCAAGATTCAAGAAGACTAATCGATTTGCCCCCGTAAGAGCAAGAACTGGTAGTTGGAAAAGGAAAAGAGTAATGCCAGAGCAGACTACAGAAAATGTACATCATCATGTTACTGCAGCTGAGTGATATGTACTTTCCCTATGAAGAAATTTTGTTACACAATATGTAACTTTCCCTGTGAAGAAATTTTGTTACATAATATAATTTTTCTTGACAAATTAAAGAAGATTCAATTGAAGTCTCCACACTTAATTATGAGAGGCACACTTGATGATGCAGCAATATATAGTTTAGAACCTTTATGGTGTATAATGTCCATAAAAGGTATACTGTTTTCTAACTCCTTTGGGATGAACTAGGCATAGTGTCTCTTGAGGAAAACTGGCTTTTTAAAAATTTAAGTAAAAATATTAGTTGTTTCTCAGCACAAATAAAACAACTTGGGAGTTTTCTGAGAAGCAGCTTGCGACATACTAGCTTGTTTCATTCCAATTGATTCTATATTGCAATATATGACACATACATTTTCTTTTTATCAATTTCAATTCATAGGTAAAATTCATATTAGTATCTATAATATTCATAACTTTTCTATCACAGCAAGGAATTAATCATTAAATTGTCTGCTGTCAAATCAGCGCACCTAAATAGTGAAAGGTTATCTTTCTCGTAGCACTGAAAGCTAAGAAAAGTCGCAGAAATGACAGCAATAGTTAAGGGGAAAGAACAGCTTACAACAGTCACTTGGGTAGTAGAAACAGAATCGGAAGCCCAAAAACAGAGAAATTGCAAGAAAGGAACACATCAGCTAATAAAATCTCCCAGCATCCCTTCTATCATCTCAAACTTTCCTATACAATAAACTAAGAAACCATCCTTTTTATGACATGATCCATTTCATTCGATCATTTTCTTCATAACCTGCCTCATAAAACAAACACAATTAAGGAAAGAATCAAAGCAGCAACTAGCTTGTACAATGATAGCCATCCTACAGGAGGTATTCTATAGCATCTGATTGCTACATATTACAAGTTTACAACCAGTGATGGATTGGAATGTTCTATCCACCTTGAATGAGGGCCTAAAGTAGAGCTATGCTCTTCAAGGGGATTCTGAATTTCTGATTACCGAGTAGTGTTGGAACCACAAGAAGTATGATTTTGGTGTAAATGTTAGTCATGGCAAAGCATGAATATGCCGCTTGCTCTTAACATTTACCAGGTGAAGCAGTAGTAACGTGTTGATCGCAGCTTGGTCACAGCAAACTACAAGCTCTACCAGTTGCAGGTACTGACGCTGCTTGGAGGAATGAATGCACCATTGCTGTGTTGTTATCAGCAGCATTGGCAGGTTCTGCTCCACCTTTTGCTGTTTGCTCCAAGAGGCGAACGAGTGAGATGAATATCTCCATCCTTGTGACATCTCTGTTTGCCTGTTTTTAAATAGTAAATTCTAAGTCATGCTAAATGACAAACAACCAAGTACAAGAAGCAGGTTACATCCAATTCTTGATTCGTTACCTCTACAGCAAATTGTGCCCATATTTTCTCGTTCCTTGTTTCCATCACCCCCTTCAGTATAGTTAAGCCCAATCCTCTTATAATGTCAGCTATTTCCAAAAATAAGCCCCGTTCTTCACAAAGCATCTGCAGAGAGAAGAAAATTTAGATGAACCATCAGGCATATTTTTCCAGTAATAATGAGGTCCTCTCAGATATGGTAGAACCATAAAGGAGTGGACAAAAGGATCATTATTTTGAGATGCATAGATACCAACCTCCACAAGCATTTGACGAGGTTGATTCAGATCCTCAACTATAATAGGGCAGACCATAGACTGTGAGCCTACTTCATATGCCCATGTTGCTCCGCCTTCAAGATTATCCTTTAAAAGCAGTCCTCCTTCCTTACTGATAATCTGCAGGTTCACAACAAAAGGACAGAGGTGATGACCAATTCTCACATGAAATTCAGGCCTCCTGTATTTTTTTATTCACTCTAAAAATTATATCATAAACTAGCTACCCTTATAGCTCAAAACTTGAGAGATTATGCTGAGTGTAATTATGTTATCATATTCTTTCCTGACTTTCTTGAACTTGGGAACTTTCTTCCTTCATGACCTCCAGCGGTAAATTTAACTACCCAATCACAATACAGTATATCAATATGAAAACCCAGTTTTTTCAGTATCACGAGAATAAGGCTAAATGGTTATGATCCAACCTTTGACTCTCCAGTCTGTTTTAGTTTGTCTGCATGTTTTGTGACACTTTGCAAGAAAAGCATGTGTTTGATCGTGCGTTCGAACAGTGCATCAATGCTACACTGAAATCAGATTATCCGCCAAGGAAAAGCATTAGTAAGAGAAAAATTTTCATTAAAAGAATTGGAAAATAATAAAATAAAAATAACAAAGATTAAAGAGGAAGCCAAGTGTTGGAAGGATGTGTATCACCTTTGCCCCATTAGGCACAATTTCTCGAAGTTCCTTCACGCGATCTTGGATCATTTGCCGATCTTTTGGCCTTGGTCTAGGATTCTCTCCTGGTTTAAGCCTCTTGCGACTTGTTTTGCTCATTTCATCTGGCTTTTTAGAGTAGCCTGTTGAAACACTGTTTGATGGCTTTGTGTCATAAGCACTTTCCACCCATGAACTGATCGTTGATCCATAAATTGAACTACTTTGAGAATACATTCCTGTGTTTTCTTTGGAGCACTCAGATCTGAATGAACAAGAACTCATTGCTCCTGATTTTGAAAGTTTCTTGGGAGACCCAAATTGCTCTCCCTGAATTTGTCTGGAGACCCCAACTCGGTCATAGGAACATGAAGCATTAGGGGCAGAGGAGCTGCTCAAATTTGTTATGGTCGTACGGCTAGAAATATTGTCATCCAGGTTCTGCTTAGAAGAATGATTTGATACCATAGTATCTAAAATACGGTCAAAACCAGTCATGGAGAACATACGACTATCTGAGTTTCCTTGGTTGATGTTAGAAGAAGCATCCCGACTAATTGTAGAAGTTGAGCTATTCTTAATCCAATCCTTTGTGTTTGAGTCTGGTTCACTGCATTGCTCATTGTTCCAGCTGCTATTTAGAAATCTGTTCTTAAAATCAGCTCCCAAAACATCAAACAAGTCATCCCCTGACTGACATTGGGCATACACATCTCCATATGCACTGTCAAATAAGGGATTCCGCACTCCGTGTTCATCTTTTTCACTATAAACATCCTGAATGCACTCACTTGAACTTGGCTGCTCATTCCCAGTTAACATCACGCCAAGTGCTTGAAACAAATCATTTTCTACCATTTTCATGCTCCCATCCAACAAATATTCTGCACCTTGCTCAGCTGAAGAATGACTATTAATCACATGGTTCACAACATATTTAGAAGGTACCTTCAATTCACAAGAACCAATTTGAAGCCCATTTCCAATATTCTCTGTGCAAGAGATGATTTTGTTTGGTGATCTGCTAGCATCTGCGAAAAAATTGGGATGTGGAATTGATTTCTGATACTTATCCACTTCTTTGCACAAGTCAGTTACTCCAGTGGATAGAAGAACAGAATTTTCATAAAACTTGGACATCATAACATGATCGGATCTTGCCTGAGATGCTCCAAAGCCATTTGGCAGAGTTAAATTGCTTTTCGCAAGATTATTTTCACCAGAGATCTGTTGTTCAGTTAACGTTATGCTTTCACTATCTAGAATTAATGAGCCAACAGAAGATTCCTGACAGAATGGTGGCTTTGGAATGTATTGTGAAGCCTGTTGCTTCGTCCATATGTCGGGGTTTGGAGGAATTACCTCAGTTTTTATCACATTACTTGTCAGCTGGCTGTTCAGATACATGCACGGTTTCACTTCTGACAGAATTTTCTTCTGAAAGCAGTTATCATGGCAACTAGCAAAACTTTGAGTGACATTGGAATCTTGAAATGTTGCATCAGCCAAAGAAGAAGTTTGACTAATGAAACCCTCAGTCTGAATTGAGTTACCCTTGTTGATTATTGAAGCGGAGTTCATTACTTTGGCTCTCCCACAATACTCCGTTGAGACTGAACTCCCAAAGTAAACTGGTCTGGAAGTTTCTAGCACAGGTTCTTTTGTTGCATTCTCATCAGATAATAAAACACCAGGGACACATCCTAGTTGACTTATTAGCGTTCTCGCATCCTCCACAAATCCCATATTCTCCATTATCTGAGGCAACAAAAAATGACCATTTCACTTCTGAGTAATATTTGAACCAGTTAAGTTCAGTTAAAAGTACTGGCAAACAAAATGAACATCACTGGGCACATCTGGCCTAGCACTAACTGAAAGATTAAGCACATTTTACATTGATAAAATCACTTTCTTTCTAACTGCATTAGATTTACCAACTTATCATATTTAGCCCCCTCCCCAAACCTTAAAGCATACAAGACCTTTTTGTTTGAAGTTTGAACTGGGAATTGATCATGTCCACTTTCAGTTGACTAACAATTTATTTATTATGAACAGATCCCCAGAGTGCAATCAGCTTTAAGGCTGACCAAGAAACATAACATTGGTCAAAGCCGTAACAGTGGGTTAAGATTCTTAAAGGGAAAAAAGCAAAAGACTTACGTGCAAGTATGAACCAAATTGAACAACGCCATGAGGAAGAACAGGAATAACTGAAATTGTCTGCACAACAATGATATATAAGGAATTTAATTAAGTTATAAAAATAGAGACAGCATAGCATGTCAATGACTTCAAGGTTATCATACCTGTATGCCAGCTGAAAATTGTTGGCAAAGTTCTTTCAGAACCTAATAAGACACGGAATATGGAAGCAAGAGTAAGCATCAGTTGATCAACCCAGCAGTACACTACATGAAACCAATGGCATTATATCTTAGCTTCACCAAACTCATGAGATCTAGCATCAGTATCTAAGCTTTTATTAACTTTAACATATCTCTGAGTTTCTAAATTCAGTTGAATAGTAGAAGAAACTTCTTTAACCACACAGGCAGATTTTAAAAGGGAAATTGCTCATATTTTTAATGCAATAGAGAAAGTAGAAATATATATACTTAGTTGACACAGACTATACTTTATGCTAGAATGGCATCCTATAGGAGAACAATTGACCATTGGCGCGCAAGAACTATCAAAATATGTACCTCTGGTGGATGAGCATCTCTACTGAAACCCTTTGAAAGAATCCACTGATGGTTCCCAGTGACTGCAGCCCGGCCGATTAGTCTGAGATGCAATATTAAGGATATAACATATGAAGTAACTCTATCCAGCTCTCTTTTTAACATTAATAAGCTACATTTTGAAAAGGCCATACCCTTCTCCTACTAGATTGAACTGATTGTCCATCATCATCTTGTTTACAAGCAAATGCAAGCTGTCCCCTGCTTGATTCAGAAGCTGAGAATTTTGAACCCCACCAGAAACCCAACAAGCACTCCAATCTTGGAAAGCTAGTTCTGGATTCTCAACTCCAGAAGTTCCATGAATATTAGAGAATGTTGAAGTTTCATAATAAGATTCTTCCCAAATTAAAAGCCTGGAAAACCACAAGAGATATATCAATTCATTTGCAGTACATGAAAAACTCTAATCAAGGATGACAAAATATCAGCAAAGTCATTCACAGAAAGTGACAGCTCTCTGAATTCCTGTTTCGCAAGATTACTGAAAAAGTGTAAGAAACTAAAGAAGAAGAGACAAGAAGTTTGACAACAGGAACATATAGAATCAAACAAAATTGACAAAAGCAGTAATGAGTATGTTTGTGCACAGCAGATTACAACAGTAGAAAGGGTTTTATAAGATTACAACAAATCTACTTTTTTCAACTTCCTCTAAGATTCTTGAAGACAAAACAGATTGGACAAGCGACAACATTCCAAAAATAGAAAACTGAAGTCATCAGATTACAGAACACAAACATTACAACAATATCCCATAAATCTACTATTCATCAAATCACATCGTAATGGACAACGGAATAAACAACTTTAGCTCTATTACCACAGCATTATGACATATCAAGAAAGCTCTGTCTTTGGTCAAGCAAGGAAGACTGTGAAGAAAGGAACTGAACACAATAGAATCAGTGAAACTTAATTTACAATTTTGCAGCAGCACTGAACAACAAAGGGTCCGTCAGACTTTTAACTTTTCCAGTTCCTACGTTCATTTGCCCTCTATTATCTCAGCAAAGAAATACAATTATCAGTAGAAAAGCCAAAAAAGAAGGCATTATAAAATAACACTTAACATAGCTAAATAAAAGCATATCCAAGTTAGAAATCTGTACTCACATTTTTCTCCATTGTGTTAAAAACAAGAACTCACTTAACTTTGTACTCAAACCAGAAGACAAAGATTACATATTTTTACTTCCATTTTAATCTTTCTTGAAAAATATAGCTACACCCACATGGAAGAAATGAAAGGAACATTGAGTAGAAACTCACTTGGTGTTCTGGCAACCGATCTTCCAGAAAACTGCATAATTCCACTGGTTTACTCCACACAAAGTTTTCAAAACCTCTTTCAGCAAGTACCCCATAGCAAGTTTTGGTGTTTGTATGTATCCCCAGAAGACACCGAAGCAATATTACATATATGGATGTCTCAATAGAGAAAAAAGCAGTTTTTTTTTTACTATTTCTGCAGTAAATGGTCTAACTTCCCCGGCAAGAACCACGCCCTGCCTGTTTAGTTCTCAACCCACCACTTCTCTTCCTCTGTGGATCCAAATTCACTACTATCATACGGCTGCAACTCATTTTAGTGGTAGAAAGGAGAGGAGAGAAAGTGTAAGAGAGGAAGACGGGAAAAGCTACAACTTTTCTCTCTAGATAGTAAAGCTGAGAAGACCCTTTACGGGAAACTACACAATACCACAAGCTTTAAGCTCACAGTTAACAACAACCACAATTTTCTCCATTTTCAAAAAAAGAATCTAACAAAGAATGAAATATTGAGTGTATGCAGATGTAAAGATCAGAACTTTTCAGAGAGTTCTTGGGTGGGAAGAAGAATCTCTGGTGTACTAATGTTATGTCACACTGCGTGTTGTGTGTGTTAATGGGGGTAAAAAAAGAAATGCTCTTTTGTGAAGGTTATGGTTTGAGTAGTTGAAGTGGTGCTGTTTTGTTTCAGTGTTTTTTTCTCACTGCTGACAATGGTATTTGCTCACTTGTTAGATGAAGAAGAAAATGGTGGGGAGTGTGCAGCACAAATTGGCTATGATTAAACAAACATTTGGGGGGGGGGGGGGCGGGGGGAGATAATTTAATTGACAGAAAAAGGCTTGGAAATAATAGAGAACTACGGTTTTACCACTGTGGGGGTTTGTTGTCAGCTTTTTCAAATTCAGGGGCTTTTGTGTTTTGTGCCTTGGAACTATACACGGAATCTTGGATTGCAATTTCTTCTGCTGAAGAAAAACAGATTTAACATTCTCTTTTTTTCAAACGAAAAGGTGAATTTAAAATAGGACTTGTTTTAAATTAAGTGATATTTTTAATTTAAAAAAATTATTTATTTTTAAAAAATAAAATATAATTTTTTATTTTTAATAAATATTTTGAAAATGTGTTAACTTTTAAATATTTTTTAATTATTAAATATTTCTCTCTATTTAAATAAAATAAAACTAGACATCATTTATATCTTGTTTTCTCTTATAAAATCACTCTATAAGATTTTTTAATTTAATTAGTAAAATAAATTAATTTTTTATATTATATAGTCTCACAAATAATAAAATATTAAAAAGACCCAATGTGAAAGACACGATACTTATTTTATATCAATTGAAGTTAATCTTCATGATTTTTAGAAATTATTCTTAAAATTATGATATTGCTATAACTATGAATTTTTTTATATGAGTTGCGTTAATTATGATACTATTGCTACTGTCTATCACCAAAAAAGAAAAAATCATTCCAAACCACAATTTATATGAAACATGTTTGTATAAAACATGCAATCTTTCTATTCGAATTGAAACTTATTTCAAAAAAGGTTATTTTTCAAGCACAATTTTTTAAATTAAATTTTAATTAATCTCAATGTTTTGAATATTATGCAAGTGATTGATATAAATAAAATTCACTAAAATTTTAAATTATTAAATATTAAGAGTTATTACCTAGTTCAAATAAGAAATAACTCAATGTCCAAAATATATTTTAGAAAAAAATTTATGCAAAAGTTTATGACATTGTTAGAAATTAAAATATGTTATGAATATTGACATTAATTTGTTAATCTAATGTTTAAGTTATGGAGTATAAAAACTTATATAGGAAAAGCGTTATGGTTCAATCATTTGAAATATGATCTGATGATATTCAGGATCCTTCGAAAGATCATAAGGAAGTAATTTCGTCTGAACTTAATAAGCTTAGAAAAATTGGAAGTCGTTATGGGGGAAAGTATGCTGATAAACCCCGTATGAATACCCATTATTATCCAAGACCTACTCCACAAGATGTTTTAGTGGAAGAAAGAGATTGGAATCAGACTAATACTAGTTATGAAGGTAATGCCATTTATGAATGGAATCTAGATGGTCTGACTAATAGACAGATTAGCATTTTAATTCATAGAATGATGATGTACTCTACCATTTGTAGAGCCACAAGTAGTGAAAATACCGACCCAGTAATATGTAGAATGATTGTCGCAGGATTTACCGGACAATTAAGAGGTTGGTGGGAAAACTTTTTATCCTTAGCTGATAGAGAAGCCATTTATAAGGCCACTACTTCAAGCCCAGGAGTTGATATTTTTGGAAAAGAATTACCAGCAAATAGACCTGATGCGGTTTATACATTAATACTTACCATTATAGAACATTTTAGTGGTAGATTTACCAATGTTTATGAAAATATTCGTACCATGTTAAATGGACTTAAGTGTAGACACTTAGGTGAATCTCGATGGTACAAAGATATATTTCTTAGTAGGGTTATGGATTTACCCGAAAGCAATTCTGATCATTGGAAGGCAAATTTATAGATGGTTTGCCTTATTTGTTTGCAGAAAGAGTAAGGAAAACTCTTAGAGGAAATAATAACCAAATTCCTTATAATGTTTATACGTATGGTACACTTATTGGTGTATGTACACAGGAAGGATTAAATCTGTGTAATGAATTGAGATTAAATCACCAGTTGAAAAAGCAGAGACTAACTGAAAGAAATCAGTTAGGAGATTTTTGCAATCAGTTTGCAATGGAAGATATTCCTTCTTCAAAGAAAAGAAGTGATAAAGGAAAAACTTACCAAAGGAAAGGTAAGAGAAATCGACGAAGGTCAAAAGAAGAGCGTGAAGAACGCAAAAGACATCGGAAAGAAAAAAGATTTGTTAAAAATAGATCGAAAAGAGATTTGAAGAATACCAAATGTTATAGATGTGGTAAATTTGGTCATATTGCTCCTAATTGTAAAAAAGAGAAGTTGAAAACTTTGGCGTTAGAATTAGACGATAAGTATAAGGACCAACTCCTTAAGGTTATAGATGAGACATCGGTAGACGAATATGATAGCAGTTCTTCTGATGTTTATGATTCTGACGATTCTGTGCAACTACTTGATTTTGATAATTCTGATAGTGATACTTGTCATAATTGTGAACCTGAAAGTTGTACTTGTAATATGGATTTTTATAAATTACAATCACAATTTAAAAATTTTGAAATTAAACCTATAAATTCTGATAATATTTTAGAATTATTAAAGGAAGTCAATGATAATAATCTTCGAGAAAAGATTATTGCTATGGCCTCCAGTTCTTCAAAATCGGCAGATAAGCCAGTTCAAATTAAAAAAGATATTTTTAATGAAACTCCGTATACTTTTGCAGAAGTGCAAAAAAGGTTATTACAAAAGAATCAATCAAAAGTTCATAGTCATGATTCTTCCATGGATGATTTAAAAATTGAGGTTGAAAAACTCAAAAATGAAATTAAATCTCTTAAACAAAATCAGATGATTTTAGATCATAGAGTAACCTAGTTAAAAAATTCTAACTCTGAGTTACCTGTTGACATTAAAAAAAAAGGGAATTTATATACCCGAGGAAGAAAATGATTTTTCTGAATCTTCTACACAAATTAATTTAAACCCAGAAAATGATATGTTTCTTGGAATGATGCAAATAGTTACTGCACATAAATGGTATGTAAGATGTACTATTTTAATCGATAATAACTTTTCTATAACTTAGACTGCTTTAATAGACAGTGGTGCTGATATTTCTTGCATTCAAGAAGGATTAATTCCAACTAGATATTATCATAAGACTTCGCACAATGTTAAGTCTGCTTCAGGTAATAAAATGCAAATAGAATACAAATTGCCTAATGCTTATATATGTCAGCAAAAAGTTTGTATTCCTCATTTCTTTATTCTAATAAAGGATCATTTGAATCCTCCAATTATACTTGGAACCCCTTTTATTCAAGCCATTTACCCATTTACTAGGGTAGATGAAAAGGGTTTTGAGGCTATTTATAATGGCGAAAAGATTTCTTTCACATTTATTACTGACCCTATTTCTCGTAATATCAACACTTTGATTAATTCAAAACAAAGTCATTTAAATTATTTACAATATAAAATTTATAGCATGACAATAAATGATACATTAAAATCTGCTAAAGTTCAAGAAAAAATTAAATTGATTTCTGAACAATTTGCCGTATCTATTTGTGCTGATCATCCAAGTGCTTTTTGGGATAGGAAAAAGCATGTAGTGTTTCTTCCATATGAAGATTCTTTCTCTGAAGAAAATATTCCTACAAAATCTCGGCCCTGTCAAATGAATGCTGAGTTAGTTGAATTTTGCAAAAAAGAGATTGATAATCTTTTGCAAAAAGGCTTGATAAAACCTTCTAAATCTCCATGGTCATGTACTGCGTTTTATGTTAATAATGCAGCTGAAAAAGAACGAGGTATGCCTAGATTAGTTATAAACTATAAACCATTAAACAAAGTTTTAAAATGGATTAGATATCCAATCCCCAATAAGAAAGATTTACTTTCTCGATTATATGATGCTAATATATTTTCTAAATTTGATTTAAAATCAGGATACTGGCAAATACAATTGTTTAAAGAGCACACTTATAGAACTGCTTTTAATGTTCCATTTGGTCAATACGAGTGGAATGTTATGCCATTTGGTTTGAAAAATGCCCCTTCTGAATTTCAGAAAATTATGAATGATATATTTAATCCTTATATGGATTTTATTATTGTTTATATTGATGATATTCTTGTTTTTTCTAAAACATTAGAATTACATTATAAACACTTAGATATTTTTAAGAAAATAGTAATTCAAAATGGTTTAGTTATATCAAAACCAAAAATGAGTTTATTTCAAACAAATGTTAGATTTCTTGGTTATTATATTTGCCAAGGCAAGATCACTCCTATACAGCGATCTATTTGCATCAAAATTTCCTGATATTATAACTGATAAAATACAACTACAAAGATTTCTTGGTAGTTTAAATTATATTTCTCCATTTTATAAAGATTTATCTCGAGATCTAGCTCCTTTATATGATCGTTTAAAGAAAGGTCATAAGTCGCCCTGGACTGATAGTCATACTGAATTAGTAAAAAAAGTTAAAGAGAAGGTTAAAACTCTTTCGTGTTTAACTCTTGCTAATCCGTTGTGGAAAAAGATTATAGAAACAGATGCATCTAATATTGGTTTTGGGGGAATTCTTAAACAAATAAACCCCAATGATAAAATTGAATATTTGATTAGATATTATTCAGGTAAGTAGACAGAAGCTCAGAAAAAATATGTCACTGTTGCTCACGAAATGCTTACTATTGTTAAATGTGTTTTGAAATTTCAGGATGATCTGTATAATCAGAAGTTCTTGATAAGAACTGACGCTCAAGCAGTAAAGTTTATGTTTAATAAAGATTTTAAACATGATGCTTCGAAAATGATATTTGCTAGATGGCAAGCCCAATTGGCTCCGTTTGATTTCGAAATTGAGTACAAAAGGGGAATTGATAATTCTCTTCCTGATTTTTTATCTCATGAATACATACAATGAATAATGTACAATCATTTTCAAAAATAAAGGATAATTATAGTTTATATTGGAAATTTCAGAGGTGTTTGAAATATGCCAAATTTCATAAAGAAGGATGTCAAACACTACTAGAAAATATTGATAAAAATGCTATAGATGTTAATCAAGTTATTCGAATAATATCTGATTTCGATGATATAATAGAAGATCAGAAGAATTTGATAAGAATGGTAGAAGATATTTATATATCAAATCATTCAGCAAGTTTAGGATGACTAATAAATATTGTTTTATATGTGCTAACAAAATTTGTTTTAGCTGTAGCATGAGGCCACAATGGCAAGGGTTGCCTGCTCCTGATAGAGGAAGAGGACGAGGAAATAGAGGAAGAACAAGGACAAGTTATACAAGTTAAAGTGGAAGTAATAGCTCCACTAATACTCCAAGATATGAGAACCCTGTAATACAAAGGGGTGGAAGAACATTGATAAATGAGAAGATTTCTCAAGAAAGAGGAGAATCCTCAAACTCTATAAAATTAGAGGATATTCCAAAAGACAGTTCCTTATACGAACATTTGCAGGCATATTTAGCCACACAACAGCCAAAGCATAGTGATACATATGCAAAAATGGCTCAAGACGACTCTGATGATATAAAGAGTTATGAAAAATTGCCAAAAAAGGAAATGATATTTCTTGTAGATAATCAGGCAATTCAATGGCAAAATGATCCATGGCGAATATTGCAAAGATATTTGACAGATAATTTATATTTTCCGGGTGAGTCATACAAAACCTGATCATATTATGAAAATATCTTGATTTCCACTGAAAGTGCTGAATTTCAGCATTTCAAAGGATTCAATGTTACTGATGAAGTTTATAACTTCTCGAAAATGATTATAAAAAGGGTTATATCCATTGAAGAATGGGGGATTTCCTCAATGAAAGAAAGACAGGTGATTCTTAATAAAGCAAGAATTAATTATACTTACTGGGATTATATCCAAGCTTTTAAAACATTTTTGATTTATGACAATGATAAGCATAAACATACTTGGTTTATAAAAGTATGTGCAAAAATATTTTTGGGTAATATCCCAAATTGGTTCCTAAATTGGTGGACCTATCATGAAATATTTACTTAAAATCTACTGCATGATTAATTTCTGGCGATATTTGTTGTTATGAAAGTTTAATTTGATATTTTGATCTGTTACACTTGTAAGTAGGTTGGATTTTTGGTATTAAAACTTTTAACATTTTATTATTTATAATATTCATATCTATATGCAATAAAAGATTAATTTATTTTGTCGAGTTAATTTTTTTTATTTTTCAGTTATGACAAATCATGTAAAGTGATTTTATAAGAGAAAAGTCACAAGTTGAGTGACTTTCTTAATATAAAACAAAGTTCAGCGACTTTGTTAAATAATTTCACATACTTGAATGACCTTTCAAGATATTTGTAGCTTGTTTAGTCAAACTTATCAAATGAACTTATTTTGAAAAATGTTTATCAAAAAAGTACTTTGGTGAGAAGCAGTTTGTGTTTGGCCAATAAATTTAAAAAACACTTTTGAACTACAATTTATTTGACAAAGCTTTTGAAAAGTGCTTCCAAATATATTTTTTCACAAATGTGCTTTTCAAATAAGCGCTTTTGAAAAGAAGCTACTTTTTTTAGCTTCTAAAAAACAGTTTCTGCTACTTCTTAAAATCACTTATTTAACACTTCATTTTTTAAAAATAGCACTTATGGCCTCCAGAAGTTTGGCCAAACTTTTAAAATTAGCTTATTTTGAAAAGTATTTAAATAAAAAAGACTTTTAATGGGAAATAATATGTATTGAGTCAATAAATTTAAAAAGTGTTTTTGAGCAACAATTATTGTTTGGTCAAGCTGTTAGAAAGTGTTTCTAAGTGCATTTTTCTCAAAATTGTTTTTACAAAGAAACTAATTTTTTTAGCTTCTGAAAAACAATTTCTAATAGTCTCCAGAAACACTTATTTTCTCTCAAAAACTTGGCCAAACATTTTTGAAAATAAATACTTTTTTAAAAAATAAATACTTTTAACCTTTTAAAAATTTGATCAAATAGACTATAAATTTCTCGGGAGGATTTTTTTTCCTTGTAATATCCTAATTTTAGGTATTTATTTGAAAATTAATACGAGTTTAAGCTTTATACAATTGATTGTGTAGAAATAAGATACATAGATAGCTTATTCATTTAAAGATTTAGGTATTTTGTTAATTAATTAAAAAATAACATCTTTTAATAGTTAATATTTCATTTAATTTTAAATTTTTTAATTATTAATAATAAAATAATGTATAATAATATGAATATTTTAATTTATTTAAAATTATAAATTTTAAAAATATTATTTTTATTTTATATTTAGTTAAATATCTTTATATAAATTAGAACAGAAAGAGATGATATATTTATAGGGGTGGAGGTAGTTTATTTGTAAAGCAACCTCCTTTTGCTTTTGGTGGAGTCATATATAATTTGGGGGACCTCAAAGTTTGTACTTTCTTACTTTTTATTTTTATTTTTTAATTATTTTTAATTTCTTTTACTTCTTGTAAATGGGAAGTCAGAAGCTTATTCAGAGATTGTAGTCATCAAGGGGAGTTGCCCATAGTGGGAGTCGCTTTCAGGAGTTTTCTCTACCACAATCACCCCTGCCCTTTGACTTATTTTACATCCATGCCACTCATCGTGAATTCCATTGTCAGTTTTTGTTAACGGGTCCTTTGGTAGATCGTATAAGAATAATATTGAATAAAGTGTAATATTAGTATTAATATTAGTAATATTGATATTAGTTATATTTGTATTAGTTATGCTTATGAGATTATTACTTATATTTAGTTTTATGTATTAAAAATAATATTCATTGCATAATTTCTAAAAAAAATTATTCCTTCATAACATTATTTTCCACAAATAAGATAGAAAAGATGTGAAAAGATTCTGAGGTGCAATTGTATTTTCAATCATGCTAATGCACGCATTAAAAATCATTGAATCACTAATACCATGATTTATGTATTAGTTAATGCATCGAATAATATCAAATAGAGTGCATATATACATAATTTTAAAAAATATATCAATAAATTATTAATTATATACAAAACTAATAAATACATTATTTTTTTTAATGCATTCTATCTAACGATCCTAAGTAATTTATTTGTTGACATAAAACTGGAGATAAAGAAAACATGCGTACAATCAATTATATGATTCCTTTATTCATGTATTTTTATTTTTGAAAATAGTCACGTCATTCTTTTTTTTTTTTTTTCCTTTTTTTAGGATGCACTAGCACTAGTAGAAATTTGATATATTTAAGCGTTAATAACAATAATAAAAATAACTTAATATATTTGATGTAATTGCACAAATGAAATCATATTTAAGCGTTAATATATAGCTGTTAAAAATATTGATTTGGTAGATTTGCATGTCATCAATATAAATAATAACATGGATTGGTATTGACTTAGGATAAGCTAGCATGCTTAAACAATAATATCATTATTCTAATTTTTAGGTAAGAAGTTGTATATATCCTACGTCTTTGCAAAATAATTGTGTATATGTGGGACGTTATACTTTTATACGTCTGGCATTTTCTCTAGTTAATTTACCATGAAATAATACTATTTATTTGAATAATTACTTGGCAAAT
This sequence comes from Datura wrightii, assembly GCA_035772735.1. Classification (NCBI taxonomy): domain Eukaryota; kingdom Viridiplantae; phylum Streptophyta; class Magnoliopsida; order Solanales; family Solanaceae; genus Datura; species Datura wrightii. The sequence continues at coordinate 322,078 of JASDFA010000011.1, forward strand.
CATGGTTACCTAACAACGAAGCACAAAATAAATAATATGGCTTAGCTAGCTACTCACTACTAATAATTATGTCCTAGCTAGCTATATGTCATATTTTTTGTTTCTATTTTATCATAATTATGGTGTTTGGTTTGATTATATGTTTTAGGTATTTATTATTTTCAACCATCATAAATATCATGTAATTTTGTCCCCGAAACTTTTTTATTAGAATTTGAATTATACTCTTTAAAAATTTTGTTATTTTATTAATTGGTAAATTACATGTTCTATTTTTTTTAATCTGAAAATATAATTCACGCAATAACACTGATAACAACTACATTTTAGTCTTAAATAAATCAGAATCAACTATATGAATTCTTACTAATCGTATTTCTCCATTTAAATTCAAAAAAAAATAATAATTATATGTTTAATTATGCGATTCGTGAATAATTATGTGATTAAAGTAGGAAAAGATAGATACTGTACTATGATCTGATAACTCGTTTTACACAATTACTAGCCTACTGTTTTTTACGAGCCCGTGGCCAAAAGTTTACACTTACCAAAACAATTGTAGACAACCTTTTATTAGCTAGCAACAAATCAGAAAGGGTGAAAGCTTATATGTATTTGATAGTAAAAATAATTTTTACATTATCAATCTATTTTGACATATTATAATTAATAATTTATTTAAATTTTAAGATTATTGATTGCACTTTTATAAATAATTACTCTTTAATTACATAACGCGTTAAAAGAATTTTATGTTGTTTTTAGTATAATACAAGTTGAATTACTTTTTAGCAATTCGTTTACAATATCTTACCTACAATTACATGACGCATGTAAAATAACTTTATGTTATCTTTTAATAAAACAAATTTTGAATTACTTTTACCAAATATTTTACAATGCCTTATTGGGAGAGTTAAGTAATGCTTGGAGCCCCTAAATGTCCTACCTATAACTCACTTGGGGGTGGCAAAAATAGAATCATATAACCCTAAATGTCCTACCTATAAGTCATGACTTGGGGGTGGCAAAAGTAAAACCATGCATGCATAATCCCTCCATTTCAAAACAAGCGGCGTTTTTAGTTTAGGCATTCTCCTTAAAGAAATTACTCATTCCTACGAAGTAAAATATACTTTTATCAACTTACCTTTTATAGATACTTGAAAAAGATGTAACTCTTTAATGTTTTTTTAATTATGTAAAACTTTCTCCATTTAAATAAGAGTAAAATTGAAAGAACATCATTAATATCTTCTTGAATAGATAAAATACTATTTATTTTGAAATAAAATTAAAAAATTAAACATCGGTTATTTTAAAATAGAGGGAGTAATATTATATATGAACTTTATTCCGTTGGTCTTTTTTGTGGTCCAATCTCCCCATTTTTCCCCCTTTCTCAAGACTCCTTTATTTTGCCTTTTGGGCAACATTCTTGTATTTACATGTTTTATGTTGTACCCCTATAAACCTAAGAACATTAGGGTGTGGACAACATGGTCAAGAGTATATACAAACTACTAGGAAAAATTTAATTTTCCCTAATTAATTTATTTATTTTTGTTCATGCATGTGTTAGTATGCTTTCTTTTGTTTAATTTTGTCTTTCTCTTTTGGTCTCTCTGCTCCTTTTGATTTTCTTTTTTTTTAAAAAGACAATGAGAATAATTTGTTGAATATCCAACTCTTTTCTTTTTTCTGATATTTAATTCCCCCAAGATAACATTGATTAAGGTTGTTCTAAGTGTTATATTCTCTTAGTCTCCTTTTCTTGAGTTGGCTGACATTTTCCAGTTATTGTCTTTACCTTTTTGCAGTTTATTTAATTGTAAAGTAAAAAATATTCTGTTATACTTGTATTAATCAATTAAAATATCACCCTTTTTGGGTTCTGTGAAAGGTTTATGCTTCTATTCTGTGATTCTATCATACTACTATATTTTTTAATAAAAAATAAAAAATCATAGTATACTAAAATAATTTAAAATAATCACATCTAACTAAGAAGCTATCCTCCTTGCACATGGTTGGAGCAGTGAAGCAAATCTTGGTTTTTTTCTAAAAACCTTCATCCAAAAACCTATACTCAATTGCTAGGAATCACAGAGGACATCAACGCTATTAGAAATAGAGAATTTTTTTCACTATAAATTAATAAAATATTTATATTAAAAAATATGATTTTTTCAAAATTATTTTTCACTGAATCAGTTCACTGAAAAAATACAAAGTGAAAAACTTTATAATTTTTTCATGTGAAAATACTATTATTTTTTCTACTGATATCAGTGAGAGTCACTTAATATTTTTTCATGAAAAATTTTAATAGAAAAATAGTAATTTTTTAGAAATTCTTCATCTTGATATAATATAAAAAAGATTAATGGACATTTTCATCATTTAAATATTGGAAATTCACTCAAATGAGCAAATTGTGCCACATTTCACTCTCCAAAAGGAAAAAAAAAACTAACAATTTGATCAGTTGGAGTAAGTGTGAAGATAGATAACTGGGGTAAGAAGATTTTTGATGGAAAATTTGTGGTGCTATTTACTTTAAAATGTGAATGAAGTGTAGAAGAAAACACTAAAGCTCAATGCCCTTTGTTAGAATTTTATAACTAGGATGAATCAAATATAAGTAATTACTTACTCTGTGTGAATTTGTTTGTCGAATTTTGATTAAGCATGAAATTTAAAAAAATAAAAAAAATTATTAAATTTTGTGATATTGAATTAAAAATATGTAAAATATACTAATTATTTTTTAATTTTATGATATTAAACATATTACGTGAAAAATTAGAATTAAAAAATTATTTTAAAAAAAACAAAGAAAAAGAAAAAGAAATTTTTTTAAAGGGAGAGACAACAAAAGGAAAAAAAGGGAGGCAAATGGAGTTAGAGAAACATAGAAAGGTATCAAAATGAATGTGCCATGAAACACAAAAGGCCCACTAAGATAAAGTTTCTTTTCATGTTGTAATAATTTTGAGAAATGAAAGTCAATAGTAGAATATATCATTTTCATTTGAAGATCTAATGGACAAAAGGAAACAAGAAACTTGATTTGAAAAAATAAATAAATAATTAAAAGCTTACTGATTATTATGTCCAAAAACACAAAAGGAAGATCTTTGGTGCTATCATTTGGTTTTCTTTGTTAAGGAATTTAATCATTCAGTACATAATTGTTTGATAGCCTTATTTCAAGATTTCACCTATCTCCTTGGACTATTCAAGACTTAATTTCTCTATAAACTTTACTAAGGAGCTAGGTTTAGTCAACCAGAGTTTAACCTTAATTTTATATACTGATAGTGTAAATAGTTTTTTATTTTATAACCATATTTTAATTTGTGATATCGCGTTATTTACTTATTTTAGTAGGTTACCATAATTAATGTTTATAAAAAAAGTTTAGTTGTAATTTTACCTTACGAGTGATGCGATTAAGTTAAACAATTTTTTACACCTCAGTGAATAGAATTTAATTGAACTCTTTTAGAGATTAATCGTCACATTTTATATCTGAAATACAATATTTTTTACAAAATTTTCTCAGAGAAAGCTCCCAAACAGATTATTAGATATATGCATGATGCATTCGAACCTCAAACATGATTGCATTATATCCAGAAAGTTCAAAATATTGAATTTTCCATAAAAATTAAGAAAGAAAATTGTAAATAGGGCTCCTCAAATTTTAATTTATGTGGTATTATTTGACTTGACATAAAATTTTAAAAACTAAAAAAAAATTTAAATTTATAATCTAAAATACTCCTTAAATATTTATGTGATTATAAATTATTTCACGGATAAATGCTATTTGGATTTCTCTGCTTTATATAAGCAAAGACAAAACATTATAAGTATGAGAATCTTGACTATACAGATATTAATATTTTCATTTATTTCCTATATCCTCTTAAGATCTTCAATCTTCTCCTGTCTCAAGACTTCTTATATTTGATCTCTGTGGTTCAAATTTTAGGACAATATCCACTGATAATTGTTCACACCTGCATTACTTTATAATATTATCAAAAAATAAAATAACATAAAAGCACTAAAATCCTATATACTTTTTTACAGATTTACTAATTTATTTTGTCTCTCTTCATTCTTGTTTAAATTTCAAATTCCACCGGTGAAAAAAGTCATATCAGACTGATAATATACAATAAGATTTTATGTTTTACCTACTGAAGGTGTGCAAAAATTGTACATTATATATTATTAATGATTGCAAGTCTCTCTTTTAGATATGGACATATTATTAGAAATACACGTTTTTCCCGCTGCAAATTAATGAGAAATTTATGTTATAAAAGATGATTTTTTTTATTTATTTTTTTACCGAACCAGAGTATTGGATAACCACATGGTGCGAAAACAGATTCTCACTGAAATAGTGAGAAGTTTCGTGATTTTTTCATGTGAAAACATTATTTTTTTTTCTACCAATTCAGTTAAAATATTTGTGGGAATAACCTCTTAACAGATTATGAATCAATATACCTAGGTGTAATTTGGCTCAGTCCTTTCTTCTATCCTTTTTCTTGTTTTGATCAGTTCAGTTCCATTGGATTTGCATCTGCATTATTTGATATCAGAGCATCATCTTGAGCTCTATGAATAATAGCAGTGGTGGTGATGTTGATGTTCCTTGTGGACAAGTCAAGCAGGCCTTGGTATCTATGCCTCCAGAAGAAAAGCTTACCGTTCCAAATTTTGTAGTGAGGCGTGCCACGATAAGTAAGGCTGTGGATGACCCTAACCAAAGGGAAAATCTATTCCATTTCTAAATTTCTCATTAAAGAGAACGTGGGCTCCTTGGTTATTGATGGTGGTAGTGGTGCCAATGTGGCAAGTTCTTCGTTGGGCTACTATAAGTTTTAGTCCTTGAACTATTGATAAAATTCTAATTTTAATCCTTGTGATATTTGACGAAACACATTAAACCTTCAATTACCACTACTAAAAATATTGTTAAAACTGAGAGAACAAAAATCAACAAACAAAGTCAACCTAAAAAATCAAGGTAAAACTGATTCAGTCCGTCGGTCCTATTTTTATTTTTATTTTTAAAAAAATATCGACGGACAGGGTAGTTGTTTGTGGATTTTTTTTGGGCAAAAATCTGCTAAAATTATTATTATTTTTTAAAATTTTTTGTTAAAGAAAACTGAGGGATTAGGTTGGTTTTTGAAGTGCAAAATTAAAGTTGAAGAGTATAAATAAAAATGAAGGAAAGATCTCATCAAAGAGCATTTAGTTCGAGTGGTAGAATTGTCTAATGCCATAGTAAATACCTAGATTCAATTCGAAATAGCTACATTTTTATATATATATTCTGAAAAACTGACGGACAAACCTACCGTGTCCCTCGATTTTGTTAAAAAAAATTATTTTTTAAAACCGACGAATCGTGTCAGTTGTTCCTCGGTTTTAACTGACCCTGTCTGTCGGTTTCACAATTCCGACGAGCCAAATTCCGACGGTGATAAATGTTTCGATTTTGCTCAAAAAACTGGTCCTGTCCGTAGGTATTGATCCTCGTTTTTTGAACAGTTTTTTATAATATACTTGAAATGTGCCTTTTCCGTCCATTTGCTTGTGAATATCCACAAATTTCTAGAATTATTAACCGACCAATTCTTTAATTACTCGGATGAAATCAAACATTTTAACTAATCGAAGAAAATTTACAATTAAAAATATTAGTAATATTTTTTAGTAGTGACATGTTTGTGTGAAAAGCATTTTAAGGATGGTAGTCATACAATTTGTTTTGAGGTCTAGTCCAATATCGACATATTTGTGTGAAAAAAGCTTGTAATTCCATGATAATGAGACACTGAGATTTATAATGTTGACATTGTCCATTCCCTTTTAATCATAAAAGGAGAACTTTTTTTTTTAATCATATGACTTTTTTCCACAGTATGTTGGCTGTTGGGGTGACAAAAGTTCATTTTCTTAAGACCTCAAAGATTAATGATCACCTTTAATTTGGACCAAGAAAAGAGATTCTTGTTGAGATACAAATCAAACTAAAGTTTTTCATTTCCTCAAGAATAACATTTGAAAGAGGAAAAAGATTAGTAATATAGGTATGTGACGTAAAGCTAATAGAATTAACTTATAATAATTTTGTCACATGAAAACTACACAAACCTAGCTAGCTCATTCTGTAAATTCGATTTTATTAGTTGAATTAACCATGCATGCATAAGGGTATAGCACTAGAGCTCACAGCTTATCGGCGAATTCAGAATTTTAATTAAATTTATAAATTTTAAATTAAAAAATTTTCACTTATGAGGTTCTTGCATAAATTATTTATATATATTAAGAGAATTCTTAACATAAATGCATAATTTGAGGACAAATACACAATTTGAAGAACTATTCGTGGACAAAGTTATTTGTTATCTATATCAGTGAAAGATAACATTTATTTGATGGAATAATCAAAATATGCATAAGCTAATCCGAACCTTACCTTTTAAAAAAAATAAAATTGAAGAATAAATGATGAACGTTTGTCACTATAAAAATTGGTAGGCCACGACCATGGCATGCCTCTCAGACCAAATCATGTTTCTTTTTCAGCACATTTCTTTCTTGAGGAAGGGAACACTAATTGAAAATAAAGAATTAGCGACAGACAAAATTTTATAGCTAAACAATAAAATTTCATGTTAATTCTATTTAATTAAGAATTAGAGATAAATGGTAAAAGAAAATCAATTAGCTAAGAACTTTTTAACGATGAATTAGCTAAAGATTATTCATAAATTTTATAGTTAATTCCATATTTTCTAGTAGTAGTTCAGCTCTTAGAATTCGTTATAATTGGATAAACAACTAACATTCTGCTAGAAGTGGATATATATATATATATATATATATACTTCAACTTAATTAATGTAGTGTTGTTAATTAACTTTTACTTAATGAGTTTTACTAGCTAGCTGGTGAGACTAATTATAAATCTTCTTTTTATGAAAACGATTGAAAAGAAAGAAATAATTACAGGTGAAAAAAAAAAGAATTAGGTGAAAAGATAAATGGAAATTAAATGCTTGAATTTACAATATTAGTTGTACTCAATTAGTACATGTTGTAGCCCAATAAGGGGATATTAGGATGAGGTTAGTGAAAAATGATGAGGTACATATTTGAATGGTTGCAGCCTACAGGTAATTAACTGTGGCATTAATTAGTTTTACTGTTTTTTGACAAGACAAAATGATTATTGTTGTTCATATCTTTTATTTACGTGGTACACATAAGTTTCTTCACATGATTGTTGCAAAAATATTGTGCTTATTAATATGGAATTTAACTTGTATACGTAGAATATATTTTTTTTTTACAAAAAAATAAAAAAAATCCTCCCGTGCCATATCTGTCATGTTATCAACTCTACTTTCATGACGATTAATTGTTATATATAGTTATTTTTCTTATTATTAAGTTACTTATCTAATAGTGCAAAAGAAAAATGCTACTTCGATAAATAAATTTAAAACTCTGTCCATTTTGATGAACAATGTTACTTCGATATGTTTAGAAGTTGTCCACAAAAATTGATCATGTGAATGTCATGCTTTCTTTAGAAATGTGGATCGGATGAGTTTAGGCTTTTAAGAAAAATTATTATCCCAAGAGCCATCTCTTTAATTCAATTATGCATACAAAAAATCGTCTTATTAACATTAGAAAATAGATAAAAAGAAAATATTTTTTTAATTGATCAAATTCTTCACATTCAACTTTGAAATTATAGATTCGAGTCACCAAATAAGCAAAGCTGAAGAGCTCCTAAAGGAGTTTTAAAAAAAATAGGTTAAATGACGGGGAAAAAGTTAGATTGAGTTTCTTATCTAACCTTTTCTCTCTTATTTTTCTCATTTGATAAATTAAATAAGAAAAGGAAAAGAGAAAAGTGAGATTTGGGACTTTGAGCCATTTCTTTGGTCAGGACTCAGGAGTCCATTCAATTATGGGCTTGCATCTATCCACACATTTGGGTAGGCTATGTGTGATGGATCTTTATTATGGGCCTTTCCAATCACTTTTGAGTTAGTGATATATAGCAATAATGTTTTTTATTTTTTTTTAAGGTTCATAGTAACTATATAGCACATTGAAATGTTAGTAGTATATATTATAATTACAAGACTACTTTCTAAAAAGAAATTATATACCTTCAGATCTAGTCCATTTTAAAATAAAACATGATTACTTATGTAATCCAACTTTAGTGCATTCTTGAGGTATTCAGTTTATAAAAGATCCAAAGAGGTGGGCTAATTTGACTGGATCAAAGCCCAACAAAGCAGCAGTTTCCCTCACAGGTCCATGTTAAAGCCTTGTCTATGTTGGGCCGACACACTATAAAAATATAAGAGGAAATTTCATAAATGGGCAATAATTTGGAAAAAAAAATAGATTTAAATAGCAACATTTACTTATTTACATAAAATGACAATATTTTATGTGTAAATAGTTTGTTACATTATATATAAATAGTTTGTTAAATGTGGTATGACATGTAATTTTTTCAAAATATAAAGTCTTTTTATAGTGAGTTTTACCGCCCATTATTGGGCAAACCAACTCGGCGCGACTTTTGAGTTAGTCAGGTAAATGAACTTTAAATGTAAAAAATTATATATAATGACTTTGAAATTGAATGATTTTGAATTTTTGATTCTCACTTGCTTTATTGATAAATTTTCAAACATGTCAAATTTAAAGTTTTGCACGAGGTCAAAAGCTCAAGACTAACGATCTCTATGGTCATTCTTTTAAATCACCTCATAGATGTCAGAGGTCAAACCAAGAAACAAAGAACAAGTGGAGGTACATTGAAACTTAATCTCTTCAAAATATTCATATGTATCAAACAATGGTAAGTGACACTTCTTTTTTAGTTTGATTAAATTTTATACAATTATTCACGCAATCATGCATGTAACTTATATTAGGTAATGATAGATAAATTTCTTGATAAATTTAACTAATTAATAAATAATTTAGTAAAAATAATATGTAATCTGCTATCGCAAGTTAAAATTCATTGATCGTGTGAAGAAATTAATCTAAATTTCATTTCTCATCGAGAGGTTATGATATTGGTAAAGAGTTCTATTCTTCTCCTTGGAATATGAAATAATTCAATAGCTCCGGGCTCCCTCACCGATTCCAAGGCAAGCTCCTACTAGATTCTACTATTCTTAATATTCCTATTGAATTTGAGCAACACGAATATGAACACTGTATCGCCATACCTCTCGTTTAGCCCCACTCTTTGGTTTATATATATATATATATATATATATATATATATATATATATATATATATATAACCACCGTATATAACTTAAATCCTTTCTTTTTATTATCTCTTTGTAGAGAAAAATTCTACCTAAGCATCATCTCTACTTCAATAATGCTCTCTTTCCCATATTCTTTCTTCATATTTAAACCTTTTCTTTCTTTAAAAAGAGAAAAGATAACTTTTTTTTTTTGTTTAGGGGAATTGTGATACATATATAATGATGCAAAAGCACAAATGATAATAATAATTAAAAACCATTGCTCAATGGCGCCAAGACACAACGAAGGTTTTGCTAAGATCTCGAATCTGCTTTAGAAACCCTAATATTAATTAAAGTTAGGGTTTTAGTAATTAATTATTACTAATAGCAATCATATCTCACTCCATTCACTTATCAGTTATGATAACTAAACATAATGAAAGAAGAGTTTGCATGGAAACTTGTCAATAGGGGATTTGTTTATTTTTGCATGGCCAAAAGTGCAAATTTGCCCATTGTTATTGTTGTTTTGACACATGGATATGTTTTTTTATATAGATAGGCTTTCTTTTTCTATAAAATAAGTATATAATAATTTTAAAAAAATCATCCATACTTACTGGAACTATCACCTGTCTTTACTTTGTGAAACATTTTATGGCCCAAGCAATTAGCAAATTCACAAATTCCCCCCTTTTTAAGGCCCAAATTGACGCTTTCTCCTCTGTGTGTGTATGTTTTGTTTTATTAATTGTTCCATAGCTACATTAATAATCTTTTTTTTTCCCTTTACTTTTTGAAAATGATTAAAGAAATAAAACACTTCAAAGTATCAGTACAGTGAGAATCCTTTAGAAATGTTTTGAGAAGCAAAGTGCTACAAACTTATTTACCAATAGGGTTTGAAATATATAAAATTTATACATTGATTATATATACATATATATGTACGGATATGTATAGTATTTTTTTTTGTTACCGTTCTGTTCTCCATTGTTTTTTATTATTGTATTTGCTTTATATACTTGATTTTTGATGTGTTTTACTTGGGCCGAGGGTTTATCGGAAACAGGTTCTCTACCTTTTCAAGATAGGAATAAGGCTGCGTACACATCACCCTCCCCACACCCCACTGGTGAAATTACACTGAGTATGTAGATGTTATTGTTATTTTATATATATATATATATAATGTATACATTTATTGACCATTTTATATACTAGATCATCCGAATACATTAAACTGTGATTGTCCCCTTTTTTTACATTGAAAAAGTCACTTACAAGTTCTTCTGAGAAGTTTTATCTAGTATTTCAGGCACTGTTCAGACTAGAAGTATTCGTCCAATACATTCAAACTATATAAGTGGACAAGTTTGAAATCTTCATTAATTTACTGAGAAGAATTGCTCATTATAAGAAGACAAGAACCTTTAAAGGATTTTATGTATATATAGTTGGTTGGGTATTAAAGGTGATTGTACGGGTTCATGCAATATATATTTGAATTATTAGCAAACTTCAAATCATTCATTAAAGTTTCAAAGCAAGTGGTACAACCCTACAAAAGGGTCCTATTATGCTTTTTTGGATCTTGGAAACCCACTTAATTACTGTTCAACCGTTTTTGTCGATACTTCTTAAAAGGTTGAGATCTCTCATTAATTTAAATTTTTATAGATTGATGAAAATATAATTAATTATATTTTAAAAGATTCGACTGTTTAATCTTAAATTTCAATCTATCTCGATTAATATAGGACTAAAAAGTGATTAATAAACACTATTTCTACTATATAATAAGATGTTATAGACGATTAAAATAAACAGAATCGATAAATGGGTGGATCTTGACCTCGACATATGCAGCGGTGGAACGTTTAGATGAAGTATTATTATTTTGGGATTGATAATGTTGCTGTTGATTTTGCCAACTTACCACCTAATCAGTCACAAACAGCATTTTAATTAAGGCCCACAATGATTCATGAAGCAATTATAATAATAATATGACATTATCATCAAAAGGGGGTCCCAAAACAAGACTAATCTCCTACCCTTTTTGTTTGATTAAAGAGATTAATGAATAATGGGAACTAACCTTCCACTCTTTTTCCTTAATGGAATATCACACGCGTATATCTGTTATCTTTTGAAGCTAAAGTTAACTCACATTTTAAGTGTTACCTTAAAAAAAGTGAGATTAACCTATTAATTAAACTTAACTATCCATCTACAGATAAAGCACCAAATATTTAAAAGGGGCTATAGTAGTTGTTAATTAATGCTTCTACATAGTGCACCTTGAACCATGTTACTATAACTAATCTCATCACTATTAATTACTTTCCTTTTCAATTCCTTTTCCTTTTTTCCCTTGTCCTATTTTCCCTTGATTTGGTAAGAAAACAGTTTTAAACCTCGAATTCCTGATGTTAATTGACGAATAGTAAAAGAAATTATATACTCTATCCGTTTCAAAATAAGTGATGTTTTAGTTTTTTTAAAAATAAGTGGTGTTTTAGTTTTTTTTTATTTTGTTCCAAAATAAGTGGTGTTACATAATCAAGAAGACATTAATGATGTTCTTCCAATTTTACTCTTATTTAAATAGTGAGAGTTTTACATAATCAAAAAAATATTAAAGAGTTACATCTTTTTCAAGATATTTATTAGGGGTAAGTTTGTAAAAAATATATTTTTTCTGTCTAGGAATGAGTAGTTTTCTCAAGGGGTGTGTCCAAACTAAAAACACTACTTATATTTAAACGGAGGGAGTATAAGGAGTTCGTTTGGTGTTACAGAGTTACATCTTTTTCAAGATATTAATTAGAGGTAAATTGTAAAAATATATTTTTCTGTTTAGAAATGAGTAATTTTCTTAAGGGTGTGTACAAGCTAAAAGCACCACTAACTTTAAAATGAAGAGAGTATAAGGAGTTCATTTGGTGTTGGTAATCGGAGCAATTAATCCAAGCATATAATTCAACATAGATAATATAAATGGGGTCATTTGATATGCGGATTAAATTAGTTTTGAAATTGTAATTCTTGGATTTGTTATTCTATTTAAGGGGTCAGATAAAATAATTTCAAGTTTGATAGAATAAGGTGAAATATCTCAAATTATATTTGAAATTAAATTTATACTGTCAATTAAACACAAAATAAATTTAATCCAAAACACAATATGGTGTTGGTTGGCCACATCAGTAAATTAATCGCCACATGACTAATGCATACTTGTTTTACGGTATTAAATTATATCCACCTTAATTTTGTGCGTGAATTTATGTATTGTTTTTATGAAAAATAGAATGTGAAATAAAATATGTGTACTAGTATTCTTATAATGTACAGATTAGATTATTTAAAATCTCTTGTTTATTAATTACTGCAGAATAATCCATTATTTAATTATTAACCGTAACATAATAATCTTTTCATTATAATTCCCACCGCAGCCAGATTAACACACCAAAAAATAATAATAATTTTAAAAAAAAACAAAAAAAAAAACAAAGGGTAGCCTAATATGTACGAGAAATAAGGACACAATGGTTTACTTGTAGTACTTTAGTTTTGTAGTAATCTCTAGCTAGCTAATTAATTACATTTGTAGTTTTAGAGCTCTATCATAGCTGTGATGATAATGATATTGAATATTCCTGAATCGATTATGTACATGTAAGTCAACAACATCTTGACTTATGTTTATTTAAATTTATATATATGAAGAAGCTCATCTATGATATTGACTTGGGAATTGAGAAGTATATATATATATGTGTGTGTATAACAAACATTCCCTTCCCTTTGTGCTGCTCGGAGATTATCATTAAGAGTGTGTTTGAACTTCGACACCAAGGATATTTTTTATACATTCGATTAATAAAAAATAATTTTAAGATATTTTTTATGAGAGAATACTTTTTTAATAAAAATGAAGAAAATAAATTTATAAATATTGATATTATTTAATATTGATATAAATAATATATATATATATATATATATATATATATTTATTTATTTATTTATTGTGTATTTATTAGATTTGATAAAAATATCTAATATGAGTAAATTTTAATAGCCCTAATATTCCCTTCTCTTGCTTTTTAGACGGTTCACCATCCAATTTCCTAATCTGTAACAAACTCATAAGATTTACTTCGAATCTTCAATTTTGGTACGCCGTGCACTTATTTTGTTTTAACTTTTTTCTTTTCTGGAAATAAAGTATCTTTTGAAATATTTTAAAATAAATTATATATTTTTATTTTATATTAAAATAAATTATATTTTATAAAATTAAAAAGATATTAATAATATTTTTTAATTTTATTTTTATTTAAATAAATTTTTTTACATAATTTAAAAACTATTAAAAAATTATATTTTAAAAATATTTATTAAGAATAAATTACTAAAAATATATTTTATGTTTTACAAATAAGTATATATTTAATTATTTATTTTAGAATGATATATAAAAAATAATTTAATGTTTTCTACTACTCCTAATTTGCTAGAACATATAAAAAAAACAATAAAGAAACCAAATGTCAAACAAATGGAAACGAATTAGTAATTTATCCCATGGGAGAAGCTATGCCAAAAAAGAAAATTGTCAAGGATAGGGTGAAAGTGTCATTATGAGAAAATGATGGGCTTCACCTACGTGTCAATTTGTCACCAGTTCTTTTCACATGTAAATAAGAGATAAATACAGGTCTCATTTATTTTTATTAAAATTAAAATATTTAAATTTAAATATATATATTAATGATTAAAATATTGTTTTAAAATTGTTAAGACGATTTATTTTTCACGGTATATTGTGGTTTAAAGATGTTTAAAAAAATTGTCAAGAAAGGGGTGAAAGTGTCATTATCAGAAAATGATAGGCTTAACATAAGAGCCAATTCGTCACCAGTTTCTTTCGCATGTAAATAAGAGATAAATATAGCAAACTTAGGTCTCATTAATTCTCATTAAGATTAAAATATTTAATTTTAATTGTATATTTAAATAATTAAAATATTTTTTTAAAATTGAATTTGAATATTAAATGATGAAGATATTATCTTAAAATTTGACATTAAATGATTAACACTGTTTGTTTTTAAACATTTAAATGTACATAGTTTATTTATTTGTAATATATTAAATATACAATTTTAAAAAGTAATTAAATATTAAAAAATTAATTTAATAAAATAATTTTATTATCTGATTAAAAAATAAAATATTTATGCTTGCTAGTAATAGTGGAGATGGTTTTTGTGTTGGTCTTGGTAATGCATGGTGTTATGGCTAGTAATTGTGGTGGTGATGGTTGAAATGGTGATGATGATAGTTATGATGACAGAGATGGTTAGTGTTGTAGCGATTGACGTGATGGTGACAGTTAGTAATAATAATTGTGATGGTGAAGTTGGTTGATGTTAGGAGCTGACGATGTTGATGGTGCTACCTGAAAAATATGTGTTGGTTGACGATGTGTTAATAATAGTTGGCGGCGGTTCTAGTTTTGATGGTGAAGGTATTTGATAGCAGTGACTGATCGCAGTGGTGGGAATGAGTGATAATGGTGGTAGAGGTGGAGGCAGCGGTGACAACAACAGCGGTGACAGTGAATATAATTATAATAATAGAGGTGGTATGTGTAGTAAAAACTAACAATAGTGGTTGAAAACAATGGTGGTAGTCAGTTATTATTGTGATGTTAAGGGTGGTTGTCGACTGTAATTGTGGTCGACAATGGTGGCAGAGGTGGTTGGTGGTGATTGTTATCCGTGGTTGCCGATGCTAATAATGGTGGTGATTATAATGATAGGGGTGGTTAATGGTGTTGGCTTTGATTGTGAACAGAGTGATGGTGAAAATTATTCATATAAATATGCTTCTTAATCAGTTGCAAAACTAGAAATTTTGTTGAGTATGTTCAAGATTTAATATATATGTATGAGAAATAATTTTTAACATATATATTCCGCATAATTATCTACATACATAATATAATATTTTGACGAATGATGTTCAGTTGGTCATCCTTTAATATATATGGCTACGCCACTGCTCTGAATGATATTAAACTCTGTGCAAATCTCAATAATTAAGATCTATTAAGATGAAATAAGTTTTTAATTTTAATAAAAATAAATACATTTAATAAAATAAGATTTGAACAATTTAAATCCAAAGCTCCGGTAAATGCAAACAAATTGAGGATACTATTACAAAATGCTTACTCATACTTAATATATCATATGAATAATCATTTGTAATATTAAATTATCTAATTTAACATAAATATTAAAGAATATTTCTCATAAATAGCATTATGTAATAAAATAATTATATAAAATAATATGTTTTGTCTTAATTATATAAAGGTGCATCTTTTAAAATTTTCTGATATAGATTAACAATAACCTTGAGTGTTGTAAAAAATTCAAACCCTTAATTTTCTTCTATAATGGCGCTAATTAATATCTAATGAAACAAATCTGCATATTTAATTGGAGTAAATCTCTCTCTGTATTGATCTCTGTTTTATTTTTCTACCCTATATAGAAAGTTTAAATAATTAATCCATATCAGATCAATTATTTCAAAAAATCGCGGATTTCGTTGGGATTTTTTTCTTTGGATGTATCATTATTACAGGTTTGGTAAAATTGATACTTATGCATGTATCAAAAAATACTAAAAGATATCTTTCTCGTTTTGTTCCATATGTATCACAAGAATCATTAGTAAATATCAACTTGTCATTTTTAAAATTGTGTGTATCAGTCTATTATCGATTGATACATTTTATTATTATATAATGAATATGAAAATGGTTCAAGTAATTGGTTGTATTAAAAAAAAAAAAGACAAAGAAGAAAGGAGGAGAGACATATATAATGCATCATTAATATAAAAATAATTTGGTTCAAGTAGTTGGTTGTATCAAAAAATGAAAAATCGTCGTTACTCACAGACAAACAAAGCTGCAAAATCTCTTCGAAGACCTTCACTCAACAGCATTAAACGACTCTCTACCTTTTAATTCAAATATGTAATTGTATCGCCATGACTGAGAGAGAGAGAGAGAGAGAGATATTTCGATTAAGCCATATCAGATAAAAAAAATTTAAAAATCACAAAAATTGTTCTTTGATAAAGATATTCAGAGAAAATCTTGGAGGATTTGGAAGAGAAAAACTAGGGCAGTTAATTTTGGGCAGTTACAATGAAAAAAAATAATTAGAGAGATAACACAGTAAGTTAAAAAGAAAACATAAAATATCTGATACAAAAGTAATTTACTACTTTCTGTAATTATTTTATTATTTTTATTAGTTTTTAAATAAATTTATTAATTTATTATAAATAGCTAATTAAATTATAATTTTTCTATTAAATCGAAATAAATATTTATCTTCTTCTTTTCTTTTTTCCTGTTCGCACAAATATCAGGCCACGCATTGCAGTCGCTACCGACAATTAAAAGCTCATTCTGATTGGGCAAACCATTGAATAATAGAAAGCTGGGCCCCCAAGAAAGAAAGCCTAGAAAACTGCACTGGTGCCTTGCGGATCCCACCTCAACTATCATCCATCTATCTGTGGGACCCACGTTTCAGATAACGCTGTTGCAAGTTGACGCTTGCACAGTGCCACGTTTCACCCAACCCCGCCACCTTTGAAAAAATTATTTCACTAACTCTCTCTAATCCAATTAATGAATTATTTGAATCCAAAATAATGAATATTTAATAGTTAAAAATATATTAAATATTTTTAGATTTCAATTATTTTTGAATATAAAATAATAATTACTTCTACTTCTAAATTTAAAAAGCATTTGAGAAGAATAGAAAAGATAATAGCTTTTCAATTAATTTTTTAAAATATCTTTCTTTAAAAGTGTATTAAATTTCAATAATTTACTTATATTGAATGAAAGAGGGTATAAAAATGAATGAATCTAACTTGTATAACACTATGTCTTACCCTAGTTACTCACTTTGGTTTTTTTAAAAGTTTATTAAGCTTATTTATTATAAATAATT
The DNA here is from genome assembly GCA_035772735.1 of Datura wrightii. Classification (NCBI taxonomy): domain Eukaryota; kingdom Viridiplantae; phylum Streptophyta; class Magnoliopsida; order Solanales; family Solanaceae; genus Datura; species Datura wrightii. The sequence goes on from JASDFA010000011.1 coordinate 339,489, forward strand.
ACAAGTTATTATTTTTAATTAACTTAATAACGTAAAATTAATTTACAGCAATCCATTTTGTAAGTTAAACTAAAATTTCAAGTATTAACTTGTCTTGCATGAATATTATTTCAAACCTTTGATTAGTTATATATTCACCTTATACAATCATGTCGTGTATTCATCACACTCGATTTTTTCTTTTTGTTTTGGGAAATCAAGTTTATATAATTAACAATAATAATATATTGAGGTGAAATTTGAAAAGAGTGGTGTCGCAGTTTCATTCCTATTTCTGCGAAGGAAGAAAGATTATTTCTGATAGATCTTCAATTCAAGTAAAACGTAAAAAACAAGTATGGAAAGAAATACAATAATAACAAAATCATGTTAAAAGTAAAGGAGAAAAGAACAGTGGCAACAACATACCATACAATTCAAAAAGCAGTGTAATTAACAGGTAATGATAAAATTGAAAATAAGATAGTAGAAAAGTGCTAGTAACAATACTGATAAGGAAAATAGACAACACTCGAGTACCTACTAATTTCCTACCCCATTCCTCGACCTCTATATTCTCTTATCTAGTATCACGTCCTCAATAAGCTGCAGATGAGTCATGTCCTGTCTAATAATCTATCCTCAATACCTTTTTTTCTTATCTCTACCTTTTCTCTCAAATCTATCACCAACAACCTCACTCCTTCTCATTGAGATCTTGCTCCTCCTCCTCACCTGTCCTAATTATTTCAATTTCACGTCCTTATTTTTACATGTATGAATCATCAAAGTAATGAGTCCACCGTATGTGCTGCAGAATTATATCCCAAAGTCTCTTAATAAAGATGAGGAAAGTTAGTTCAAGAAAGAGATAGGTATTATATAAAAGTAAAATTATTTTTATATATTATAGATATTAAAAAATTTTAATTTTCGTACACATTTATTTTATATTTTAAGTTTTTTAATAAAAATTTCAAATCCGATCACTGCCTTTGCGTACTCTCATCGATAATCACAAATTATGTGACGTAACTATTCCTTGGACATGAACTAAATACATTGTTGAGTAGCAAACAAGCCCTGTAACCCTAAATTAAAACAACAGTATCCACATATCCATAAAGTTACATGTAAATTCATATCCCTTGTTATGGATACATGTGGGAACTAGGCTGCTAAAAAGTGCCTCCATTGAATTGATTGCAAAAGATGATGAAGAAAAAAGAAATTGATTACAAAAAGGGTCCACTTCTTTCTTTTTTTTTTCAACATAATTTCAATTATTTGGTAGTGCTGTGTCGTCCATGTAGCACATTAGTTTCGTTATTTTTTTTGGTGGTATATATTCAGTACTTGAATAACTTTATTTCACTTTTCTTTTCTTGGGAATTGGACGTTAATTAACTAAAAGACGCCATGAATTTACAATGTATAGACCTTTGTACGTAATTGTTGGGAAAACAATTTTTGGGAGATATAAGAAGACAAAAGAGGATAAAACAAACAAAAAGAAATGGACAAACATGACAATAATTTGATTTTTCGTTGAAAAGAAGGGCTCATCTTGATGTTTCTTGAATTAAATAATTAGGAGAATATCAAGGAAACCATGTCTTTCCAGAGGGAAAATATTTCTGAAATTAATTAATGATTTAACACTAGTTTCCCCCTTTTGCATGATATTCTTCCTATTTAATTCCTCAACATATTTATTAAAAGAAGTAGAAATATTCAAACTATAAGTGATGTAAACGATAAATCTAGAGACTAAAACAACATTGTAAAATGAAGAAGAGTTAGAATTAATTCGAGCCTGTTAAATTTATAGGGTATTTTGAAGGGATTTAATTTCCTCCTAGTATTTGAGCTATCAAAATTATCTTTTTTAAGAATAAAATGGATAAATTATACTGGTGTAATAATATTTAAACTTCAATAAACAATTATAGACTTCAAAATTTAATTGTACAGGACTCAACAAGTACCTAATTTGATACAGGGCTCTGCAAAATGAATTGTACGTGGTTTAAAACAAGACGAGTTCAATCCATCTTTAAATTCTAACGTAAGTTATGATTTCTGGCAGGCTGCTTTAGCCTAAATTCTAAAATCATACCTATAGAAAAGCCTTGAAGAAGTATCTGTGGATATCTCATATACGTATTTATGAAGAGATCAAAAATATTATTTTTCTTAAAGCTGTCTGACATTCTTAGCGATCAAATATATCGAGGTCCATATCATCCTACGTTCGAGAAATACACTATTAACAACTCTCAAATCACGAATAATATTCAGAGAGAAGAATTGTGCTCACAAATATTTATTAATAAAATATCTATTTCTCATAATGTATTTTTCATTATTTTAAAATTTGTTATAAACAAATTTGTTCCTAAGATCTTTTTATATATAAATACATATAATCTTGCTCCCGTCACCAATAAAGGACAAAATCCCTTTGTAAGAAAGAACTTTACATCTTAATCCATTTTGGACTCTTCATCCAAAATACAACATTTTCATATATTTCAAAAGACTTGATACTTTTTCTTTAACAAACACGTCACCTTACCAATTGTAGGTGATTATAAAATTCGAATTGAGAATCTTTATTTGTTACCGCATTTTATTAAATTTTCTAATCCCTTCTTCTTCTTCTATTTTTTTTATTTGTTTTTTAAATTTGTTTTTTAGAGTTCTTATTTATTTATGTTATGATTTCGACACTACACCCTTTTACATCCCTCGCAAATAACGTCACTATCTCTTAATTTTCTTATAGTAATTATAATCTTTTTATTTCATTTTGAGTGACGCGTTGTTATTTTCAATTTATTCTTTTAAAAAACATCAACTTTCTGTATGTAAAAATAATGTAGTATTAAAATTTAATTAGAGAATTTATAATCACACCTTATAATTTATTTTAAATTATATATTTCAAATTTTTTTTTAAAAAAAACCACATTCAATCTAATTTCAATATATAAATTTGAATTGAGGAAGAAAATATAAAGAATTAATATATATTTTAAAATTATTTTTTTATAAAAAAAATTATGTTCAATTAAATTCTGACATATAAATTTAAATAGAGGAAGAAAATATAAAGAATTAAGGATCAAAAGCATCACTATTTCACTATTATCATAAATAATGCGATATAAAGATTGAGATTGTTCCTCGAAAACTTCTTTAATAGAAAGTGCTCATATTGATCCTGAATTATTTTACATTTCTAGAGTTAATTTTAAGCTGCGCGAATTCAAATTACTAAGGAAAAAAGAAAAAAGAAAAAACATCACTATCAAGACAAGAGGAAAGACGTGGAAATAGCAACTTACGTGACTAACAATGCTAGCTCCTCTTTGTGGGCCAGCATCTGTTTTTAATCACTTGACTTTAGGCTATTTTTATTGAGGACCACTTATCACTTATGCCATCATTTCTTTGACCATTATATATTGAGAACAACGCATGGTACTGTGACACGCATTTAGGACTATTGGGGGCCCAAAAACCTTTGCAACATCAACTCCTTCCATCTTTTCAATCACTTGTATTTAGCCCATTGGTGGGCGTTTTACATCTTTTTGTTTGTTTCCTTTTCTTTTGCTATTTATTCACTTTTTTCTCTCAACATTTTTGCAACTCTTCAAATTAGTGAAGCAATACGAATAAATACTCAGAGGCGGAGTATGCAATTGTTTCTTTTGCCCTTGAAGAACCCCTATTTTACTAATTCTGTTTCACAAGTATGTTTTCTCGTTTATTCGCATTGTATACAATTATATATTTTATGAAAACTCATCCCCATCTCTCGAGTCTTGACCAACAAAATTAGAAATTTAAAATTTTTTGTTTGGATAGAAATGTAATTAAACAACACCGAAAAAAGAAAAGAAATAATGAAATTAAAAGGCTCTCAGATAGATTTGCATCACATTGGATGAGTGTTTATAATTTCAAATTTGAACTCCTTCCCTTCACTTTTGATGAAATACCGAGCTTAAAATAAGATCCTATATATATATATATGTTTTAAGTATGATCCTACTAACTTGAAATTAGAATTCATTTTGAATTTTCAAAATTGATACTATTATTTTCTTTTCTGTATAATATAACTACTGTTAATGGACCAAACCTGTACAACTACCATTGAAATAAACATACAATGACTTTTCCATTTGAATTTCCATATTTTTTCCGCTTCAATTAATGAGCAATGAATATTAAAGTCCAGTCCAATCATAAGAATTTATTTGACCAAATAATTTGAAAAATAGTGCAGTGACCGCGCTAAAAATTTTTAAGGTGTATAAAATTAAAGTTTTAATTTAATTAAATAATATAATTTTTAAGCGATGTAATATTACTTAATACCCTTTAGCGTAAGGTGTCTCGGCTATAGAAAAGAAAGGGGATGCACACTGAAGAAGAAATGTTGTTAATTATAAATGCCATAAAGAATTAAATTGGACGACTGATTTTATTTTACACTTGGTTAACAAGAGGGAAATGGAGGAAAGTTAAAAAAGAAAATGGTTACAGCAATTTGCTATTGCACTTGGCAAGCCAAGAATTAGAAGCTATTTAGGAACATGAGTGTACACTGGGCGAATTTATATATAAATTATGAGTTACGTGAACCCGTGGTTTCTCTATAAAATTAGATATTTTATGTATATATTTTTTTAAATTATTATAATATTATATTCTGACACTTGCGATACAAGAATATTAAATGGTGTATTTGGTTAAAGATTGAGTTATTAATTTTGAGTACTTGGATTCAAATCCCACTTTTTACTTTTTTTTTTAGTGGTGCACCCATGATCTAAAAATCCTAGATTCAAGTCCGACCGTGTACATACAAATTTTGTCAATAACACAGATACAGAAAGAGACTAAACTCATAATATAAAGGTTATAAACAGTGATAGAATTCAATACTAACAACAGAAACTTTGATGTATGGGAGACTTAAGCTTAGAGATTCCAGCACTCTTCCTAAAAGGTGATTATGATCTCAGATGTCTTTTAGGATGTATTAAAGTTTTTGGTTTGTTAATAATAATGTTTACAGTTTATTATTTAAAAAAAATAAAACTTTATTTTACACAATTGTTATTTAATTTACTGTGTTGTTTTTTTTTGGGGGCGAAATAGTTGTTTAATCAATATGTAAGGTAATTTTATAGACATATGAAAACAATAGATCACGAGGTTGATAGTGATTTAAAGTGATGTGGCGCACTTGGCATCACAAGACATTGAATTATATCGAAAGACTTGGATTTTTCTATACGTCCATATTCCACCTCACTATTTTACTCCGAATTTTTAAACGTGTGGTAGCATTCTATAATCTATATGTCATGATATATATTTTTAAAAAATAAAATAAATTCATTTCTAGGTACCATATCAATGGAAAATGATAGTAGAGTATTGGTTCTCGAACATTGTCTGATCCTAATTAAGTATCATATTTAATTTTGTGAATTGATTTATTAGGTGATCTCTTAACTAATTATTTGTTATATCAGAAAGTTTTTTTTTTTTTTTGAAGAAATTAAAATTATTTTTAAAAAAAAGATAAATTTGAGAAATCAACCCCATATTTTATACTCGTTATTTAAACTAAAAGACAGAAAAATAATCTCCATTATATATATATATATATATATTATCTTCCTTCTCCAAGATATGACAGTAATTATATGCATGATTTTAATTTTTTCTTTACATTTCTCTGACTGTACTGTGTCTATCTCTTTCAATGGAACTCTAGGAGTAGTTGAAGTGCATATTTAATTACAAGTAAACTAGATACTTATGAGAAAAGGACTTTATGTTTACATCAGATTCTTTTAATAAAGGGAGGAACTAGGTAAAAATTGAGTGTTGGGGATGTGATATTTTGGAATACTATATAATAGTAAGGTTTGTCTTTTTTTCAGAATTGTTTAATGGTCACGTTTATATGTCCTTGTGCAATCGATCTTTTTTTATCTGTACGTCAGTGGAAATTTAAGCTATTAGGAATAGAATATATGTGATTATATAACTATTCTCCATCAGAGATTCAGGAATATATGTTAATTATCTGCAGCTCCTCTTCTTTTTTCCTTTACAGGCTTTTAAGAATTCATTGCAAGGAGTTCGAATGAAAAGTTGACCTTGTCCTGTGTACATTTGTAGTATATCGACTACGTAATATGCTTTGTTGATGTTTTACTCCGTCCGTTTCAGAATAAATAGTGTTTTAGCTTTGGCATGCTCCTTAAGTAATTTCTATTCACTTACCCTTAATAAATATTTTGAAAAAAATATAATTCTTAAATTTTTTTTGATTATGTAAAATACCCTCTATTTAAATAAAAATAAAATTAGAAAAATATTATTAATGTCAATAAAATTAAAAAATTGCGGAGACAGCAACTAACTGTGTTAGAGTGCGGGAAGTAAAAGGCATTCATTAATTTAATTGGACATCGCACGTTTCAAAATGTCAAACCTCGAAGTTGGTTATTGAATTAATTTTTTCCTTTTTTGCATTAGAGACTATAGGAAAATCGTTTTCAAGTTGGATATGTAGCTTAGGTATTTATTGGAGCAGCTTGCAAAAAAAAGAAAATACTAATTTACTATACATAGTATAGTTTAATATTTTTTTTGGTTCATTTTTATTTATTTATTTTATTAAAAATAATTTTTTTTTATTTCTTCAGTCTAAAAAAATTAAAAAATATATCTTTATTAAATATAGTGATCTTTTAATATATTTTTTAAATTATTAAATTTTAATATATTTAAAAAATAATATAATAAATTTTATTATTTTTTAAAATACATATCAAATTAATACCGAATGAATAAAAATAAACGACCTGGCGTAGTACTTTGAATGAGATAACTTAAAAGCTTTACAATGTTTCAACTGTCACATATCCCCTCTAACGACCTTGAGGGATTTGTCATTTAAGTCCTTACAGCTTATCATGAAGGCTCAAATAGACCCAGTCAAACTTTTGTTATGTACTCGAATTGAAAAGTCAAAACTTCAAAAAATTTACTCAGCCTATAAATTTGGAGTCCATTTGGATAAAATAAAAAAGATCCTTCAATTGAATCATTATAATCTCCTGGGACCATCGAGCTTTTTATTAATTTTTCACATTAATTGCAAAATGGGCTGAGAATTTACTTATATATGTTTAGACAATTTTCTGATGTTATGAATTAACTTTTGATGTTGAGTTCCACTCAAATACTATATCTGATTAAAAATTAAAAAAATACTCTATCATTACGTTACAATCGAGAAATCAACCTTGTTATCACAATACTTCCTTCCCATTGGCCAGGAGCCCAGGACTAGGACCCCTTATAATAGGTGTGGTCATCATTGATTTTGATACTTTATGTTCGAGTCGTGACCTCGAACAATGATCAATCTACACTAATTGAATATGACAATCTAATGTAAAAGACTAGACTATGTACATACATATTTGAGGTGTTAACTATAAACAATAATTGTATTCATAGATTAAATAAACTTTTGTACTAAGAATAAGAGACAACTAGAAAATTGAAATTTTGTGATAGAGAAATTGTATAGTTAATCAATAAAATTACGTTAGATAATTTCATTTAACGACAATTATACATAGATTATTAAATATACTGATATTTTGATGTGTATACATATATTAAAGTGCTTTTTCTTTAATCTTCTTTGCTTGCAGCAAACAAAATTAGATGACAATTAATTAAGGTCTAGGAACCTCGAGGATGGGCACCAAAACAAAAAAGTCTAAAGACCATTAAATTCATGCGGAATTAAGGACTTTGAGTAATATATACTGTACCTTCGTATGCAGCTCGATTATATTCATGCGAATCTACCCTTTTTAGATGAAACCAATAAAAATAACACTACGGTAGGATGGGTGTTCGGTTCTTCGATTCGATTCTTCAGTTTTTAATTTTAAAAAAAATGTGCACCGTATACCGAACTAAACTAATTTGGTTCGATTTGATTTTTTCAATTTCGGTTCGGTTTGGTTCGATATTTTAAAAATGCTTTTTCGGTGCAAGTGAGAAATAAAATTATCAAAATATTTGACATGAAACAAATATGTTCAACAATGTTATTTCGTATAACTTCTACAACAATCAATAACTTACCATATTAATTTAAAACATTACAAATAAAATATAATTAATACTTAAAAACTAACTACTACTTAACACTAACAATTAACATTTCTTGATTTCTGGGACCGGTAGTATACCATATTAGACTATAAGTTACTCCCTCTGTTTCAAAATAAGTGGTGCTTTGACCTCTTGATTTTGTTTCAAAATAAGTGGTGTTTTACATACAAGAAGACATTAATGATGCTCTTCCAATTTTACCCTTATTTAAGTGGAGAGAGTTTTACATAACCAAAAAAATAATAAAGAGATACATCATTTTCAAGATATTTATTAGTGGTAAATTGGTAAAAATATATTTTACTTCCTAAAAATAAATAATTTTCTTAAGGGTGTGCCCAAGCTGAAAACACCATTTAAAGATATATGATGTATAAACAAGTGTTTATGAAATATTGAATGACTATTTTACTTTTGAATCTAAAACTATTCCTATAATATTATATATACTAAAAGCTGAAATTGCATTAAAATAAATATTACTAGAGCATTAAATATTTCACAATGAATTTATTTAGATGATGATGAAAGAGTAAACCTATTTATTATTTGAAGGATACGTTAGTCTCTCAATATTTGGAGGTTATTAGTATTTTAACTTTTCACTTTTTGCCTTCCCACTTATATAGTAATGTGATTATTATTATTATTGTTGTTGTTGTTGCTCTTGTTATTTAGTTAGTTAGTTATTATTTATATTTATATTTATATTTATTATTATTTATTATTTACATTTATTATTATTATTATTATTATTATTATTTATTATTATTATTATTATTATTATTTATTAGTTTTATTTATTTATTTTAACTTTTCACTTTTTAGCTTCTCACTTATATAGTAATAAATATATAATTATGATATGATATGATAAAATATTAATATTTAATTATGTATGTAATTAAATTTTAATTTAGTGAAGGGGCAAAATGGTAATCTAACTTTTTACCTTTTGGCTTCCCACTTATATAATAATATGATGATTATTTTTACATATTATATTTATTTTTATTTTTTATTTATTTATTTTATTTAGTAGAGTGTTAAAATAGTAATGCAACTTTGAAGGTAGGAATTTTGTCATTTTATTATATTTTAATTTAATTTATTTTTTGTTATTTATTTATTTTATTTAGTGAAGCTTGTTTAATGACATTAATTAAATAAATAAAATAAAAAAATAATCTTAAAATAGAAAAAAAAAATTTAAAAAAAAAAGTAAGAATGGAGGCCTTAGAGGTATTCCACGTCAATATATATATATTGATTTCTTAATAGATGTGTAAAAGATGAACAAATAATATGTGATGAAGAAAGTAATAGTTATTATTTCATAAATTCACTTTTTTAATTAAATTTTTTTAAAACAATATATAACTTTCTCAAATAATAATAATTAATTGATAAATCAACCCCCACTCCTCTTCCTTTTTTTTTTTTCAGTTAAAAAGAGCACTTCGTATACTCTTAATTCTATAGTTAACATATTCAAAACAAAAGGAAAGCTAATTAATTTATTCTCATATATTAGAATTTTATAATAGGTAGAGTTATATATATACATAAATTGCAATACCAATATATTAATAAAAAAGGTAGTCCCGCGAACTAAAAGAAATAAATTATATTGAGTTTTATTAGAAAACGACGGCTAAAAGAAAGAAAAATAAACGGAAGGCATGTAGCTTAAACTATCAATTGTTATCTTAGCTACCGAACTTGTGGTCGGAGGGGACGTTTCCTCGTTTTACATTTCCCTTTCCCACCACTACTCTCCCCCTATTTTGTATAAGTTTAGAGATAAATTTATCATTTAAATTTTATGAATTTGAGATATTATTTAAATATATTCATAAATTATTTATATTAAATCGAAAATTTATCGAAAATAATATTTTTATATCATAAAAATAGTAGAGATAAAGTGTGCGATATTTCACTCTTCTCGTAACTGATCAGTTGTGAATTTATATTGAATATAATATTATTATTGTTATTGGGATGAAATATGCTCCCTTCATCCATTTTTATTTGTGAATCTTTGATTTGTCCCACTTCTTATAAAATAATTCATAAAATGAAAAATTTATTCTATCACATATAATATATTCAATGTTTTGGAATATGATCTTAATTAATAATAAAGATAAATTAATAATTAAAGTGATAAATTCTACCTTAATATGCTAAATTGAATAAGTAAAAGTTAATTTTAATATTTATAAATATTTACTACTTTCTCTGTTTATTTTTAGTTGTTAGGATAAGATTTGCACACCAATTAAAAAGAATTAATAGAGATTGCAATTTGATTAATATAACCCTATTAATTGATAGTTTTTTTTTTTTGAAAACATTCCATAATCATTTTTTTTTCACATTCTAAAGTAATTTAAATACTTCGGGTAAAATTAAAAAAATATGATAAATTATTTCTTGAATTTTAAAACTAACAACTATTTTAAAATAACTATTTTTAGTATATCTAACTATTAAAAAGGAATGAATGGAGTAATAAATTTTTAACATATATACACGTTTGGAGCCAAATTATAAGAAAAATTGATGTGCATAGAAAAGAAGTGATGAATAGAACAAAAAGGTTGCCCCTTATATCACTCCACAGTCTACAGAAACAAAAGTAAGTAAATATCTCTAGCTCGCTATTATCTTCTTCAAATAGTGAATCAAGAAAGGAAAAAAAATGTCAGACGAGTATCAATATCTTTTCTCTCTTTTTTAATTTGTCTTGTAGTGGGGTGGGTAGAATAGAAGGGGGGTAGGGGGGTTAACCCCACATATCTTTATTCATATTTCCCTTTTGTGGTTGAAGAGATGAGTATGCAGAGAAAACAGATCAGTCTGACAAGAAGGCAACTTCTCAAAGCTTAGAGAGCTACCACCCAAAGATAGACAGTTAGTTACACAAACATACATGTTAGTCTCTGTTATTTTTTTATCCATTTCCTTTGATGCTACACTCTCCTTTCTCTTTCTCTCTTTCTCTGTTTTTTCTTTTTAATTTTATGGTTGAAGATCTCTGATAACTTAACCTTTATTTGTCATTATAAACAATTCCTCCCATCTTTCTGTGCTTCTTTTTTTTATTTATTTATATATATATCAAAATCAAAAGCCAGCATCAATCAAGAATCCCATAGTTTGGGAGTTTGTTTTTCTTTTTATTTCTTCACATTTGACCTGTTAACTCTATGCTTTAATTCTGTGTCAAAAATGTTTGCTATTTTTGTGTGGACTTATTATAATAAGCTTACTCTTCTCTCTTACTTTATTTCTGCAGGTACCATAGATAAAAGGAGAAATCCAACAAGAAAAAAGAAGGGGGGAAAAAAGGGATTTTTCTTGAATGATTGTGAAGGGATTTTGAAGTAGTACTATTTAAGAGGAAAGTCAAATCAAATCGTGAAAATCTGGTGCTATGTACTATCAAGGAACCTCGGATGATCAGCATCATGCTAATAATATTCAGACACTTTATCTGATGAACCCTAACAGTTATATGCAAGGCTATACTACTGACACACAACAACAACAGCAGCAGCAGCATCAACAGTTGCTTTTCTTGAATTCTAATCCAGCCGGCAACGCGCTCAACCCCGCGAATATACCCCACGCGCCGCCTCTGCAGCACCAGTCGCAGCAGCAGCAGCAGCACTTCGTCGGCGTCCCTCTTCCCGCGGTTAGTTTGCACGATCAGATCAATCATCATGGCCTTATGCAGCGTCTGTGGAACAGCCAAACTGGAAGTCATCAACATCATCATCACGAATCCCAGGTGATACCGTCGTCCACGGTGGTTTCCGCCACTTCATGCGGCGGCACCACCACGGACTTGGCCTCTCAATTGGGGTTCCAGAGGCCGATAGTGGTGTCTCCGACACCACAGCACCGACAACAACAACAACAGCAACAAGGTGGTCTATCACTAAGCCTTTCTCCGCAACAGCAACAGCACCAGCACCAGCAAATTAGTTTCAATAACAATATTTCACCAAGAATAAATAATGTTACTATTGGAAGAACACTAGATGAAAGCTCCAGCATGGTTTTGGGGTCTAAGTACCTGAAAGCTGCACAAGAGCTTCTTGATGAAGTTGTTAATATTGTTGGAAAAAGCATCAAAGGATCAGATGATCAAAAGAAGGGAGAAAATTCAATGAATAAAGAATCAATTCCTTTGGCTAGTGATGTCAACACTAGTAGTACTGGTGGTGGTGGTGAAAGTAGCAGCAGACAGAAAAATGAAGTTGCTGCTGAGCTTACAACTGCTCAAAGACAAGAACTTCAGATGAAAAAGGCCAAGCTTGTTACCATGCTTGAAGAGGTACACTACATATATACTTCACCTGATCATACGGATCTAGAATTTTGAGTTTGTCAGTTTTGAATTCTAAAAATGATAGCTCACTGGAATTTCAATAGATTATATACATATTAAGTGAATTTTTTTGTCTTGGCTAAAACTAATAAATTCTGTCGAATCAGTGACTTGAGCTTTAGCGCCGGCCGACATATACTTACAATTTTATCTTCAACTCGTTATTGTCAATCGTATGATCCAAAACTGTTAAAACAATTCATATCTAATACTTCTTTTTATATTTACTTTTTCTCAAAAGGTTTGTGAAATGGATGAAACTATTGATTTGTATATGTATGCAATAATAGTAGTTGGTAGATGAAATGTGAAGGTTTTGTTAATTAGTTGAAGAACAGCAGTTTCCAACAAGAGACCAATCACGTACGTTGCGTTTCTGTTGATATATATTACAAATATGTGGCTCTAAATTTTCTTCTGCGGGTCCAACTAAAGCTATAAAGATAATACACCAAAGCTAGCTACGAACCTAAAATGTCTTCTGCTGGACCAAAATTCAAACCACTATCTCGTATTCAACTTTATTTTTTTATATATATAATTAAAACGTTCACGCTGATGTATTCTCGACCTAATGGCTTCAGGCACAACTTATGTATTCAAAGACTTGATAGTTTACAAAATTAATTTTGTAATTCACACGACACCAACTTATTTCTCACTTGTAATCTTTCAATGGAATTTCTTATGTGAATTATTCAAAATTTCTCTAGTCATGCGTGCAAAGAAATTGTAGACATAAATTGAATCATTAATTATTACAATAAAACTCTGATGTTCTCTTGTTTTTTTTTTTCTGGGTTCAGGTGGAACAAAGGTACAGACAGTACCATCACCAAATGCAAATAATTGTATCATCATTTGAGCAAGTAGCAGGAATTGGATCAGCCAAATCGTACACTCAACTGGCTTTGCATGCGATTTCGAAGCAATTCCGATGCCTAAAAGATGCAATTGCTGGACAAATAAAGGCCACGAGCAAGAGTCTAGGTGAAGAAGAAGGCCTAGGAGGGAAAATTGAAGGGTCACGACTTAAGTTTGTAGACCATCACCTTAGGCAACAACGGGCACTGCAACAACTAGGAATGATGCAACCAAATGCTTGGAGACCCCAAAGAGGTTTACCTGAAAGAGCTGTCTCTGTCCTCCGTGCTTGGCTTTTCGAGCATTTTCTTCATCCGTGAGTATTCGTAAACATGCATTCTCTTTAAAATAAACTTCAGTCCATACATACACAAACGGGGTAAAAAATTAATTAAAATGCGTACATGTAATAAAATCACATTCATTAATCTAAATTCACTAACTCTGGATTCTAAATTTGCACATTCAAGCTCTATCTTTGACAACATAAATCATTTTATTTACAAGGTTTTCATCACTAACATAACAACTGATTCGTTGTAGTTGTTATGTATAACTATGAAAATAATTATTTTTTTCTTGTATTGCGTGCAGTTACCCCAAGGATTCAGACAAAATCATGCTTGCGAAGCAAACCGGGCTAACAAGGAGCCAGGTTCTTGCACACACATTCTACTGCTTTATTCTTGGATTATTTTTTTTTATTTATAAAAAATCCTTATATAAAAATGAAAATGCAGGTCTCCAACTGGTTCATAAATGCTCGAGTTCGACTATGGAAGCCAATGGTAGAAGAAATGTACTTGGAAGAGGTGAAGAATCAAGAACAAAATACTACCACTTCCGAAGATAACAAAATCAAAGAGAATAATATGGTCTCAAAATCAAGTGCTTCACAAGAGAAACAACCAATTACTCCAACAGAAATTTCTACTACTACTATTTCAACTTCCCCTACTGCAGGTGCAGCCTCCCTTCAAGCCCAACAAGCTCACAATTTCTCCTTCCTTGGTTCATTCAATATGGAAAATACTACTGCTGATCATGTTGAAAATAACGCGAAAAAGCCACGAAATGACATGCAGAAATATTCTCCAAGTAGTATTCTTTCATCGGTTGACTTGGAAGCCGCCAAAGCTAGAGAATCATCAAACAAAGGGTTCAGTAATCCTTTAATGGCGGCGTATACAATGGGAGATTTCGGAAGGTTTGATCCTCATGAACAAATGACCGCGAATTTTCATGGAAATGGCGGTGTCTCTCTGACTTTAGGGCTTCCTCCTTCTGAAAACCTAGTCATGCCGGTCAGCCAGCAGGATTACCTTTCTAACCAAAATATCGATATGGGAAGTAGGCCTGATCAAATGGGAAGTCATTACAATAGAATGGGCTATGAACACATTGATTTTCAGAGTGGGACTAAGCGATTCCCTACTCAACTATTATCGGATTTTGTTACAGGTAATCTTGGAACATGAATGCCAGAATATTGGACAACAAAGTCTCATATTGATAGCTGGAAAAAAAAAAAAAAAGGGGAAGTTAGGGATACTTTGAGGCCTTCTGGCCCAAGTCGGAGGACCCAATACAACCTATTCTAGGAGAAAATTAAGACGTGGAGAGAAAAAGTAACAAAATTTTTAAAGCACACTTTCTAGTATATACTTCTTCTTTTTTATAGTATAGAAAAGAAGATATTTTGTGTTTTAGTTAGTGTATAGATAGAGTATGCTCAGTATAGGTTATACTTCCAGCTCTCGATGAAGATACAACTAGTAATTTTTTTTTCCTTTTTTGGGTTGAAATAGCTTGGTTGGAGTATTTAAGTAAATAAGGAAACTAGCTAGTATATATGTATTTAAGTTAATATGGAAACTAGCTAGTATATGTTGTAAAGTTGTGATATTGTTTCCTCTCAATTTGCATATAATTTGAAATATTTTGCACCTACCTTTCTCTAAACTCTTGTTTCCGTTGTTTGTAGTTGCGATTTATTTGAATTTTGTGCAAGATTAGTGTCATGATTTCACTATTAGTTTAGCAAAAGTACACCATAATTTTGATTAGATTGTGTGCCTGATACCTTAATTTTGATTAGATTGCGTGCCTAATAGCTTAATTAATTTTGATTAGATTGCGTGCCTGATTAAGACAAGCCAATTTTAATAATCCTAGATGGAACCCTACAGAGTTTAATAATAGAATTGGTGATGGTAACGTTATATATATGAGAGGATTGTTTTGTTTTCAGCGTGAAGAACTGCAGAGAATTAAGAAGCAAGTTATGATGTTTCTACTACCACAACATATAAATACTCAATGTAATTGTGCTAGTGAAATCTGAGGGCGCTTCTACTAATATATAGAGAAAGTTGCATCTTACCATTTAATTGTATTGTATGTACTGGTTTCCTAAGACTATTGTCTCTTTAACTTGTCTCTCAACAAGTTCAATAAGAGATATTAGCTTGCTTGCATTTGAAACCAAATGCTAACTATTCGAAATAGAGATTTTTTTTACCGCGAATCAATAAAAAATTTGTGTTATAAAATATAATTTTTTTCACCAATTTCCCACCGAATCAGTTCAATGAGAAAACACATGGTGAGAAACAGATTATAACTGAAATAGTGAAAAACTTCATGATCTTTCCATTTGAAAACATTATTATTATTTTTTTCCCACCGATTCAATCAAAATATCGATGGAAATAACTCCTTGATATTTTTCAGTAAGAAAGTTCAATGAAAAATTACTAATTTTTCATTAGTGACTTTTTGTCTTTGTTCTGCTGTAAAGAGATATTCTTTTAAACTTTGTTTAAAAAAGAATAGCATATTTTTGTATTTAAAAAAACTATTTAATTATAAATTTCTCATTTATCATTGATGATATGCTTAGTTTTATATGTAGTTATAGGGATGTAACGACATATTAAAAATCATAAGTTAAGATGATACTTTTTGTATTGTGCCAAAAGTCTTTTTTTTTTTTAAATAATAATAATAATTTTCTTAAATCTTATATCAAATTAAATACCGTCATATAAATGAAATGAATAAAATATTGTGTTTCAATTAATACGTACCGTTTGAATAGCTATGAAGATATATATGTGTTATACCCCGTAGAATTTCCGGCACCTAAATGACCTATTCGCACGTTGGTTAAGCATATTTGAAGGCCATACGTGCTAGAGAAAGGCCCGGGAAAAGATCGGACGAGAAACCTGTCGAACCATCGCGGAGGGAGCCGAGGCAGAGCCCCTCCGCGATGGCAGCGTGTCACGGAGGTGAAGCCTCCGCGTTGGCTCCGTGACACGTTGGCCTTGTCCAGGCCCAAGTATATAAAGCCCCACTTCGGTTTTAAATGATTAAACACTTATAAAAATTCCAGAAACAGAGAGGAAAACGCAGGAGAAGGGAAAGGAACGAAGAAGTAACATAATTTTCGTCCGATTACGCTGCTAAACATTGTCCAAACTCAAATAAACCTCAGATACCGAGGTATTTAGCAGAAGAGAGCATTCCTACGGATTTAGTTTCGTGAAATACGGCCGACGAATCGTCGAGCTACCGAGCTAAGGTAAGTGGAATTGCTCTAAATTAGTGTCTATGTGTTCCTAGCTGTGAAGTGAATATTTCTCCCTTCTGGACCGCTGAAAAATAGCGAGTTTTCGACCGTCTTTCGATAAGCCTAAGTTTAGGCTATAAACTATATCGAAAGTGACGTTGCTCTTTACAATAAAGCTGTATTTAGTATTGATTGACATATTTATGAATACAGTTGGGAGAAAATAGTTGAAGTACTGGCCGAGCCTCGTCCGACAGCCGGATAGTTCGAGGATAGGGTATGTAAAGCTAGTTCCCTCGGCAAGTTAGTAATCTTGGTACAGTACAGTAATTTAAAGGCCAGTAGAATATTCAGAAGCCATGTATGATGTTTACTACGAATGATGGTACGATATTAGAAACATCATGTTATGATCAGCGCGAGACTTGCTAGCACGATATAGATTCTAATATAAGTGTTAGGAACTGCACAGCATGCTCAGTATGTGAGGTGATACAGAATGTTAGGATATCATTGTATTCAGTTGAAACCCAGTAAAGCAATGTAATATCTGTAAGACATCTCAGAAATAGAACGATAAGTTAAAGTGAAGTTAGAAAGCATATCACGACTAGTAAACCATGTTACTATAGAAACTCAGTATACAGCATAGTTTCAGCAGAAAGACTATATCTTGTTCAGCATTAGCCCCAGTACAGTCTGGCAGAAGACTATATTTGTACATATATACTATAACCAGCCTCAGTATGCATTAAGTACGTACATAGTACTATCGCTAGCTCAACATATAGTATATACAAATACTTTACCACTATTAGCTTCAGTATGTGGGGCATGCAGATAGTATTACTAGTTGAGACTGTTGTATTGTTTGGGGTTGGACTACCTAGCATCCATGACCGCCCAGGGTTGATAGCTGTATCGACTCGTCCGCCAGAGGACAAGGATACGTCGCTCTACGGAGTGACATGCCGTCCCACAGGGGACGAAGATGGGATGCCAGTTTTCCCCATATTTGTGCCTTGATCGGCCTTACACACCCCTGCCGAGCGGATACGCCCAGCTGTTGATTCAGGAGTCCTCCGGACTCAGATGCAGTTATAGTAAGAGGCTCAGCGAGCCCAAGTGCATACCCAGGGGACCGACAGGATGCTTACAGGATTTATAGGAGATGGGATGACCGGGGTAGGGGTATAGATTCTGTGCTGGTTGTACCTCCCGGCTTATGGAGGCCGGGTAAGGTTTGTGTGTGCTATGTTATGTTATGTTATGTTATGCCGTGTTATGTTAGATACGAGTAGATCAGCAGTAGAACGATACGTCTCCAGGTATGACTCCTACTCCTTCCAGTATAATTGAGAGAAGGTATGACCTACATTATCAGACAGTTAATCTATTTCTTTCTACTTCAGTTTCATCAGTTATATTATTGTTTTCAGATATTTCTTTCAGTTATTGCTTTACATACTCAGTACCAGCGGTACTGACGCCCGGTGGGGCGCTGCATTACTTGCCTGCAGGTACTCATAGACGAGCAGGCGATACCACGTGATTTCTGTCAGCGATTGAGTATTCATCTCCTGTAATCCGGAGATTGAATTCCAGAGGTGTATTTCATTTTCTTTTGTTGTATAGTACGGGTAGGTCGGGGCCCTATCCCGATCATTTCTATTGTTATTCTTAGAGGCTTGCAGTCTGTATATATTTTCCTGTGGTCAGATGAGCCGGTCGTGTGAGGCCGTGCAGTTGTATAGCTGTTAGAACTTGTGTTTCCTTTATGTTGGCCGTGTGGGGCCATAGTTCGACAGTAGTGGTGACCTTGCCGGTCACGTAGCTATCCAGTACTTCATGATTAAGTTATAGATAACTAGACAGCATGGTGGCCTTGTCGGCCCGCATAGGTTTCCCTATATTGACATGTTTCTGGTCAGCTGTTAGTACAGGTACAGGAGGCTATAGGCCAATGGGCCGGGGGCTGTGTTTACAGCCGTTATATAGCCCTTTGTTTCCAGAAATGTGAGTTAGAGCCAGCCAGGCACCAGATGTGCCCAGGCTTAGCAGTCCAGCAGTTCAGGTCCTAGTAGGGCACCAGGTGCCAGTCATACCCCTCAAGGCGGGGTGTGACAATATGGTGATGTCAAACGTATTCATGTGTCGAGAGAGATAGTGATTTTTAGACTCGATTGACTTTCATTCAAGTCAAATTTATACTTTTTGTTGTTTTTATTTAGATTATGCGTTTCTAATATATCAAATCAAACACTGTCATATAAAATGAAATGGACAAAATATTTTTTTCCAATTAAAACAACCTTTTGAGTAGCTATGAAGATATATATGGTGATGTCAAACGTATTCATGTGTCGAGAGAGATAGTGATTTTTAGACTCGAGTGACTTTCATTCAAGTCAAATTTATACTTCTTGTTGTTTTTATTTAGATTATGCGTTTCTAATATATCAAATCAAACACCGTCATATAATTTGAAATGGACAAAATATTTTGTTCCAATTAAAACAACCTTTTGAATAGCTATGAAGATATATATAGTGATGTCGAATGCATTCATGTATCTCGAGAGATAGTGATTTTTAGACTCAAGTAACTTTCATTCAAATTAAATTTATACTTCTTATTAATTTTATCTAAATTATGCGTTTCTAATATATACTGTACTAAAATATCAATTTTGAACTACATAAATAGTTTGTATAAAAAACCAGGCGGTGAAAAAGTTGATGGCAAGCATGACATTCCTATTAAGCACATTGAAACTAACTTATAATTATTAAAGTTATTGACATATTTCTCATTTTATTAATTTCTTATAATCCCCTTTTCTATTATTCAAAATGAATTAAATTAGAAATTTTAATCACCTAATATTGCTTATGTATTTACCATCTAATCATATAATATGCTAGTAATAGGGCAAGGAAAATGAGTAATATATGTAGCTATCTATCAATTTAATTCATTTTGAATAGGTTGAATATTTAATGTTTTAAAAATGAATTAAATATGAGTCAATTCATATTATTTATTTAAATATGACTAAATTTAATTGGTAAAGTGAATAAATCTATATACTAACAACATATACTATTATCTGAATTGATAAAAAATTAAGTAATTTATTTCTTGGAAGTATTACTAAGTAGCTCATTAAGGCTACATCTTTAAAGTAACTTTGAATAATATGAATATCCATACTATAATAACTTATTTTTTTATCCGTATTAAATATGAGTGAATCAAATATTTTATTTATTTTTATTTAATTTATTTTTAATCCGCTCATATTCAACTTGACCCACACATTTGTTACTCCCGATTTATCCCGAAGAAAGAATATCGAATGTGCTCTCAGTTATATATTCATGTTTATTAACGGACCGACTCTGGACAAGAGTACGAGTCAGTCTGGCCTGGGCTTATTTTCACAGTAGAGTGGGCTTAATATGGCTTTTTCCGGCCCGTTTAATCTCCTAATTTTTTGTTAAATATGTTTAACCAGTTATTTATTTTGTTAAAACTCTCGTCATTACATAAAATTACATAAGGAAAATTTACATAAAATAAAAATATAAAATATTTAATTACAAAGTATATCAATAGTTTATTTTATTTACCAAGCTACAAGAATATTTATAAAACTATCAAATTATATATTTAAATATAATATACGAAGTTTTTAATAAATTCTACTAATAATTTGTTTGACCAATCTTCTCAAATAAGCTTATTTTGAGAAATGTTTTTTCTTAAAAGTGCTTATTAAAAAAGTACTTTTGATGAGAAACAATATGTGTTTGGCAAATAAATTTTAAAAGCACTTTTGAGCAACAATTAGTGTTTGACCAAGTTTTTCTTCTAAGTATATTTTTTACAAAAGTACTTTTTGGGAGGAGTTACTTTTTTTAGCTTCTGAAAAACAGTTTTTGTTATTCCCTAAAACACTTGTTTTCTCTTAAAGGCTTGTCCAACCACCTCATTTTTTTTAAATAAATATTTTTTTAAAAAAATAAGCACTTTTAACCTCCCAGAAATTTGGCCAAACGGGCTATAAATTCAAATTAGTGGTTAAACTTTCTATTTTATAGCATACTTATCAATAGAAAGTAATCATTCTAATTTATAACACTTATTAAAAATATATTTTTCTCTTTCTTCAATATTCTATTGTTTTCTTAATATTTTAACTCCCTTCTTTCCTAGATCTCTTTCTTCCACTCCTTAATACTCTAAATTTCTAGCAACTTTTAAACTTTCTTAATAATCTAAGATTTATCAACTTTTGAACACTTATGTTATACTAATCAAATAGTTTAAAAGAAAATACAATAAAAAATTATCATATTATAAACTAAATATATGTCTCTTATAATGTGGAAGCTAATCATATTCGACTATAAACATAATTCTATAATTATTGGTCGGCAAAGTAGTTTATACATAAACAGATTTAACCAATTTACATGCACAACACGTACATATCTTTTCACAAACTAATTCGTGTTCTTTAGGTAAAAATAAAAAATTAAAAAAACTGCAAATATATGCAAACTGACAACCTAAATCTCTACCAAATTTTAACTATTTTTGTTATACCAACCATATATTTTTTTTAAAAAAATACTGTGAAAAAAATAATATAATTTAAAAGGGAATGCTATATTATTTACAAATATGTTTTAGTTTATGCATTGTGTATAAAATATGATATATCTAACTAGTATAATAACTTGTTTGGCCAGGCTTTTAAAAGGCAAAAAATGCTTATTTTTTCTCAAAAGTGCTTATATAAAAAAAAAAGAGGCGCTTGACCAAGTTTTTAGGAGAAAATAAGTGCTTTTAGAAAGTAGTATAAATTATTTTTCAGAAGCTAAAAAATGTAGTTTTCCCCAAAAGCATGTAGTTGAAAAACACTTTTGTAAAAAATACACTTAGAAATACTTTTCAAAAGTTTGGTCAAACATTAATTGCTGCTCAAAAGTGTTTTTTAAATTTATTGGTCATATGCAAACTATTTCTCACCAAAATACTTTTTTGAAGCACTTTTGAAAAAAACACTTTCCAAAATAAGTTGATTTTAAAAGTTTGGCCAAACAGGCTATAAGTGTGGTTTTTTCTTTTTGGGTCTTAAATTTATGTAGAAACTAGTGTATCTTTATTTTTCTATTGTACTTTTACATGTTAATATAAAAATTTATACATATTTTAGTGTATGAATTGTGAGTAAAATATGGTAATACAAAATGGGTTACTTAATTTTTTTTATAGCAGGTTATACATATACAAACATGTAGTGTATGAATTGGTATAAAGTGATAAGAAAAAAAAATGTGTATAGAGAAAATACGGAAAGACAAAAATCTAAGAAATTTAGAGAATAAAGAAAGACAAAATTATAGGAAAAATTTATGAAATAAATGTCAATAAAAGAAAAAAGAAAACATGTATAGAGGAAATAGAAAAAAATAAAAATCTAATAGAAATTTATGAATTAGAAAAAGACAAAAATCTAGGAGAAATTATCAAATAAATATCCAAAAGAAATGATAAATCACTATTATCGTAATTTATGTATATAATTTTATCATTTTTTTAGTTGCCATGTTTTTAGCATTTTTTACCTTTTGCTAGATTTATAATTTTTTTCAATTATTTTTGAAAAGTAAAAATTATTGATAAATTTTGTAATATTTTATCTCAAATTGTACATATAACTTGTTTTTCTTTTTTATAAATATATTTCTTATTGTATATAAGTGATTTTCTCTAAAAATTATTACTATGAATATATGAGACGATTGAAACCTATAAATTACATGAAAGTTGAAACTTAGTAGGCATTTGGATATGTGATTTTATGTTGCAATTTAAAATATGAGATGAAATCAGCGTTCGGACATGCAATTTTATCTCATAATTTCAAATCATGAAATGAAATCCCAAATTCTCCAAAAAAAATTTGATTTGAAATTTCAAATCATGAGATAAGATTTTTCAAATGTAAAAGTTAACCCATAAATTTATATTTTATAAAAAAAGTCCACCATTTTATATTTACTAACCATTGATTTGAAATTGCTTATGTGAAATGTCAAAAGAAAATAAACACAATATCAATTTATTTATTCCTTTCCTTATAATAAATTAGATGAATTCATGCGAGATGAATTCATGGTAAGAACTTATATAAGATGAAGTTGAAATTTTATTTAGACATGCAAATTATAATTTTTAAGATGTATTTTTTTAAGATGTATTTTTTCAAGAACAATTTATAATTTATAATTTATAAATTGCAAAAACTATCAAAAAATTTTCAATTCTTATGCAATCTTAGCAAATAATTAAAAGTCAAGAACAAAGAATAATCCAATGTGTCAGTAAGTCATTCTAAAAAAATACAATATTTGTTGTTCAAACTTTAGTTCAACAAAAATGTAAAATTAAACATGAGTTGTAGTGTATTCCTCCTCCCACATAATTGACAAACTTAATTATATCCGATATAAATGGTTAGCAAAGGTTAGTAAGAGTAATAATACCAACAATAAATTTTATTTACATCTCAAATAAATGATTGATAAATATAAAATGATAATTTTTTTTAATTATAAAATATGAACTTGTGAATCAAATTTTAAATTTGAAAAAGTTCATCTCATGATTTAAAATCTTAAATCAAGTTTTTTTGAAAATTTAATATTTCATCTTATGATTTAAAATATATCACATGTCCAAATGCTAATTTTATCGCATAATTTAAATCAGAGATTGAAATTATATGTCCAAACGATTGCAAACAATTTATTTACAAATTCTTCCCTAAAGAAAAATAGATTTTCATTTAGGTACACGAATAAAAAAGCATATATAAAGAGTAAAGGTACAAAAAGCTTTCTGGATTTTCTCTGTGCTCCGTTCTCTGAAAATATTTCGTCAAAATCCTACTGTAAAACCCCATTTTGCTTTCCCGATTTTCCGGCATGGATTGCGACACAAACTGGTCGGAGAAGGTGGAGGATCTCGTTGACGGCGGTGAAATTGATGAAGCCATTTCTTTGCTAGAAAAACTAGTCGCAAAGCTAGAAAATGAGTCCCAAAAGTTGTCTTCCCAATCAGATTCCCAACTTCTTCAACAGTTATCTACTGCTTTACTGGACCTTTCGAAGCTCTACTCCACTCAAGGCTTATCTTTGCAAGCTGACAAGACGCGCTCAAGAGCATTTCTCATTAAACAGCAGCAAGAATCTATTAAAGAAAATAGGTCAGAACCCGAATTTCCCCCCATTTTCTGTTGTTTGAATGCCTAGAAAATTGGATAAAGTTGCATTTCTTGAGTTTATTTGATATGGTTGGTGGTTTTTAACAAAGAGCAGAATCGTACCCGCTTTCCCTTTCAACTTGAATTAAGGTGGCAATGGTTGGGGGAATCGTGGTTTCATCTTTTCCTGTTATCGCACCCTTTAGCTGTTTGTCCGCCTGTTTCTTGGCAATGAAATTGGAGAAAATGAGAGAGATCGGGTGATAAATTGTAAACTTTCATTTCGTGAATGTAGTTTAGACGGGTAATGATTTTTGCAAGAAATATAGTCAAACCCCTTTTCTCTTATCACTTGAATGTCGATGACTTAGGGTATGGAGTTTTCTGTATTTCCAATTTTATGGTTTTCATCCAATTGACTGGCATTTTTATACGATTTCTTTCGTGAGTGTTGGTTTTGATCAGGTATAATCGTTAGCTTCTTCATTGCTTTTCTTTTCTTTTTCTTCCAGGGATGTAAATGCTACCAAGGAGCCAACTGGTGATGGCACTTCAGGAAGTCGGGTTTCACAAAGTGAGGCTTTTACGTGTAATTGGTGTCCTTCTTTGGCCTTTGTCTATATTCTTCATTTGTTATTTGATCAGTCTAATGATAAACTTCCAGTATGTGATTAACTTGACATGTATCAAAAGGAGAAAACTGACTTCATGCGTAACATATATCCCAACTCTTATTGCATATAGTAGTCATTGTTGTCAACTTTTAAATCTTTACTAATAAAGATATTGTCAATACATCATCCTTGTACTTTATCCTACATCTTGCACGATCACTCTATATCACATAATTTTATATCTAACCAATCATCGAGTAATTGTCCAGAAAATGATTTTCCAAGTAAACCATTTCCACAGAAAAGTATTTTTCTATAGAAAACATTACGTCCATGCCAAATTTCTTTCTTTCTATATTTGTTGTTCTCAGGCTTATAAGCCTTACTTAATTTTTCAGGTGATAACAAGGATCGTGTCAGCCTGCAAATTGATACCTCACAGAATGATGGGGATGATGGTAATACCCACATCTAAGAGGCTATAACATCTCTTCCTCGAACTTATCCTATTATGTTTTGTCTATCCTATGATCTTTGTTGAGCATGAAAATTTTACGCACATTGTGAGGAGTTGGGGTTGGGGGGCTTCTAACAGTTGGAGTAACCATCTGAGGGGTTATCATGTTTGGTATCAACTCAGGGAATGGGTCCAAGGGGAATTGGATGTAAGAATTCAATGATGGTGCTATGTTCTAGAGTAGAATTTCCTTTCGGCTTACCCACCAAAAGGATGAAACTTCTAAGACACTAGAGATTCTCAATTGAAGTGCTCAATTATACGAGTGATACACACATACTATTGTTTGTTCACTGGAGAACAATGTCGATCTCTAACATCTATCAGAACTGGCCTGGTCACTGTATTGGTTCCTCTCCTCCATGTTAGTATGAGAAACATGTTGCACTAAGCTTTGTGCACATTCGACAAGTTTGTTTCACTTGTGAAGTTTGTGATCAACTTGGTAAGGCCGCAAAACTGGGATCAGTGTCAATTTGTAGAGGAAGCTGACTTTATGGCCTTCCATATTGCCCATTACTGGCCCTAGTTAATGTATCCTTAATTCCCTCCTTAACATTTGATTATCTCTAGCATCATTTTGAAGTTATAACCTTGTGGTGAATACCTTATTCCAAAAATCAATCTCATGGTGAATACAGATTGGGAAGCTATTGCTGACCGTGATCCAGATGAATTACTTTCCCCACAACACTTGCCAGAAGTGTCTAAAATTTCCTTGCAAGATTCGAAAGTTCAGGGCCCCAAACGACGTGGAAGGGGTACATTCTCCTATCAGAAACACAGTCTCTACAGCGATCAGCAGTCTGATGAGCCTGCCGTTGATGACATTGAAGATGAGACTGTTTCCCATACTCCGGAAGGGAGCTCAGATACAAAAAATTGTATGACTGCATTCTTTTCATGCTTGGAAACATTTGATCAACTTCTTTTATCATGTCACTGATTTGGTTATCATTATATTCTCTGTCATCTACTGAGTTTTTCTGGTTAACCCAAATGTTATACTTGTTTATGTTTCAAAATGTTGCAGTAAGCAATCCAATTCGTGTCATGTATTCTTTCTCACAGGAAGTATTAAAAATGTAACCACGTTTGCTCATTGTGTTATGATATTTCTTCTAAACAGGAAAGAGGGAAAAGAGCTTTTATGAAATTTCTTGCTCTTTTTTTTTCCCCTCTTCAAATGCAGTTATTCCGTGTTGTAGGATAACAAATGCATTAAGCATAAACTTCTGAAAAGGTTCAATAATCAGTCAAATAGTAACACAAGTATAGATTTTTTATTAGAAACAAAGGCAAATATTAAAAAGACGTGGGGCATGGATTGTAGTTCCTCTTGCATTGATGTGGGTTGTGTGGAGAGAGAGAAATCGGAGAGATTTTGAGGGGGTAAAGTCAAGTTTTATTAAGCTTAGGAGTAGTCTTCAGTCACTTTTTTTCTTTTGACGCACCTAAAGTTCTTTGTTGTATAGAAGAATGGGTGGAGTTTGTAGAGAATCATGTCTTTTTGTAGATTCTTTACCTTTTGGTATACCCCTTGTATATGGTTATATTTTGACCTTATCATAAACAAAATACATTTACTTGATTAAAAAAAAAGAGTTTGCTCCAATTAGTTATCCTGAAAAACTTGCATGAAGGGAGTGGAGCAAAAGCAATCAAGGCAATTTGAAGGTACAAAAATCAGACCTGCTTGATCAACTAGCAGCACTAGACAGTATTAGAGGTCAGAATCCTAACTGAGGGGGAAATGGTGGAAAAGGCATCACTATTGATGAAATATGAAGAACTTCTAAAGAATGAAGAAGTGGCCTAGAGGCAAAGATCTAGGGCCATTTGGGTCAAAGAATGCGATAGGAACACACAATTCTTCCATAAGACTGCCAATGCTCACAAAAGATACAACAACATTGACCACTTGATAATCCAGGATGAATCAATCGCAGAACCACAAAGAATTAAGAATGAGATAGTAGACTTCTACAAAAAAATTTACACTGAGAATGAAGAATGAAGTCCTGCAAGCAAATTTGGGGGCTGTTCTAAAATAACTGAGCAAGAAAAAAATCTATTACAGAACAGATTCTATGAACAAGAAGTATTGGGATGCTTGAAGATGTGTGCTATGGATAAGGTACAAGGACCTGATGGCTTTACAATGAGATTCTTTATAAAATATTGGGAGGTGCTTAATCAGGACATCATGGGAGTGTTTCACAACTTCCACCCACTCACATGTTCTATTTGGGAGGAGTTTCAATGCAACCTATATTGCCTTTGATCCCAAAAAGAATGGTGCAAAGGAGCTAAGAGACTCCATACCTATAAGCCTATTAGGCAGCATTTACATGATTATTGTAAAAGTGTTGATTGGGAGGCTGAAAAGGGTGATGGAAAAACTGGTAGATTCTCAACAGAAGGCATTCATAAACGGAAGGCAAATAATGGATGCCATACTAATTATAGCCAATGAAGCAGTAGACTCAAGACTCAAGACAGAAACAAGAGAAGCCTGGCATCCTTTGCAAGCAAGATATTAAGAAAGCATTTGACTATGTGAATTGGATCTTAGTAAACTTGTCACAACAAATGGGATTTGGAGTGCAATGGATTAAATGGATGAAATTCTGCATATCTACTGTCAAATTCTCAGTCATCATAAATGGTTCTCCAGAAGAACTCTTTCCTGCTTACAGAGGTCTCAGGCAGGATGATCCCTTGTTACCTTTTTTTTTCATAATAGTCATGGAAGGTTTGAACAACATGGTCAAAACAACCAAACTTAATGGGTGGATGAAAGGCTTTGAGGTAGCCATGGATGGTCACAACAATTCGGAGATTACACATCTTCAATATGCTGATGACGCATTGATCTTTCGTGATGCAGAAATGGAACAATTGAGAATATTGAGAATTATACTGGTTCTCTTTGAAGGCATTTTCGGGCTGCATATTAATTAGAGAAAAAGTTATCTTTTTTCCAATTAAAGATGTACCTAATATGGAGGATTTAGCACTAGTTTGGGGAGAAGTGGGGACTCTACCCACCAGTTATCTAGGCATGCCACTGGTGGCCAAGTCAAGATCTATTGGAATATGGAACAATGTCCCGGAGAAAAGTGAGAAAAAACTCTCAAGATGGAAGTGCCAATATTTGTCATTGGGAGGAAGACTTACTCTGATTAACACTGTTTTAGACTCACTACCAACATCGACGATGTCCTTTTTCCCCATCTAGACAACATAAGAAGGGACTTTCTACGACAAGGTAAAAGAGAAAAAAAGGTTTATCACCTGGTCAAGTGGAAACAGCTAATTCTCAGCCAGGCTCAAGGTGGATTGGGAATCAGAAATTTGAAGAATCACACTAAAGCTCTCAAATTGAAGTGGTTATGGAGGTACCCTCAAGACCCCTGTAGTTTATGGAGCAAGCTGATTAAAACCAATTATGGAGTAGAAGACAACTGGATGACTAAACCAGTCAACTCAATTTATGGAGTTAATCTTTGGAGGTCTATAAGAGTATTATGGCCAACTATAAAGACCAAATCTCTATCAGAGTGCTAAATGGTAGAAGTACATCCTTCTGGAATGATAATTGGCTGGGGAATGGAGCTCTGAAAGACTTATTCTCTGACATATATGCTCTAGCTCATCACTAATAAAGATCCATAGTCGAAATGTGGTCACCTCAAGGTTGGGAGCTGATACTCAGAAGAGACTTGAATGATGCGAGATGAATAAGATGATTGAGTTCTACAAACAACTGGATAATTTTGTAGGAACTCAGAATGGAGATGACACTCTGAGATGGAAGGACCATAACAGTGGAAAATTCAGTGTTAATGCAGCCTACAAAGTGATAAACCAACCAAGACCTCAAGTCACTAGTTGGCCTCGAAAACTTATTTGGAAGACCAAGATACCTTTCAAAGTTGCTTGCTTCTCATAGTTACTGGCAAAAGAAGCTGTGCTCACATAGGAAAATTTAAACAAGAGGAAGTGGTCGCTCTGGTCAAGATGTTTTCTTTGTGAAAAGGAGGT
Organism: Datura wrightii; assembly: GCA_035772735.1. Taxonomy (NCBI): domain Eukaryota; kingdom Viridiplantae; phylum Streptophyta; class Magnoliopsida; order Solanales; family Solanaceae; genus Datura; species Datura wrightii. The sequence continues at coordinate 368,997 of JASDFA010000011.1, forward strand.
GGAGACAGTTGGCCACCTATTTTTGCACGGTAGCATAATTGATCAGTTATGGAAGATCTTCATTAATCTCAGAGGCATAGCCTTGACAATGCCTAGAAAGATTACTGAAGCTCTCTTTAGTTGGGAAATAGTTGGAGCTGAAGCAGTTGACAGAAACAGATGGAGGATTGGTCCCTGCTTGCATTTGGTGGACAATTTGGAAAAAAAGAAACTCTAGATGCTTTGAGAACAGCAGTCACACAGTGCAAAAGATCAAAATTAACTGTATTAAGCTCTTTGTTTTTGGTGTAACCAAATCTACCCTAAAGATACTATATCTATCCTGGACATATTAGGTTCCTGTTAGAACAGTAGAATAGTTTTGCTCTCTTGTGCTCACTTGTATATATGGTTTCAGTACAACTCATGTATTGTTTTGTGTTTAATACATACAACATGTTACCTTCTCAAAAAAAACTTGCATGAATTCCTGTGGATGACGCTTGGGAAAATTTTGGCACATAAACTCACATTTATTCTAAATTGCTTGGACTCGGGTGAGGGTGTCCGATACGGGTGCGGATCTAGAGGTCAAATCCTTGATGATCTAATTTTAAGATTCAGGGATATGGATCCTGCTCCGAATACGGGTGTAGGGATTCGACTAAAAATAATTCAAATATCTAAAAATAGAGTTATATGTCTAAATTATGAAACATTATGTGGAAAACTTACACGGTAATATGAGGAAAAAATATTGATCAAAAGGAGATTCTCAAAAGGTTATATAAGGAAAAGGACTGAGATAGAAATTTTTGTATACAAGGTACTCCATTTTCTTCAATTTCACCTTAGAATTTTGTTTTGATTACAAAAATCATCGTATTTGTTTCAAACTTCTCCGTTTATTTTGGTCAAAGTACCCAAAATCGGTTGACCAAATCCAGTAAAGATCCCATACCCATACCAACACCCACACCAACGTCGAGTCAACATGGCTACGTCACCAAAAGTGAAGAGTCCGAGCAACGTAGCATTTAGTATTGGTTGCTTAAAGAGTTCTATGAGTTAGTGCAAAATCTATTAGGATTTAGGAGAAACATGTGTAAATTTTTGTGCTTATTTACCAGCTATGTTCTACTGAATATGCTTTATTGCTTTCTTTTATCATTTTTGACCTGTAGCTACTTGCCATTAGGTGTTGAAGCACTGATGTGCTTTAAGTTAGCTTGTGGTGGCAACTTGATTTTACCTATTCCCAAACAAGTACTTCTAATTTTGCAAGCAAGAGTTTCTTTGTTTTGACATATTGTGATCTAGTGGTTCATATTGGCCTTTCTCGCGCATGCCTGAAATGCAAATGATACAATAAATTAGTTTAGAGTGTCTCATACTTTGATGTAACTTAAGAATATTCATTAGGTACAAACGTAAGCACTTAATATTAGAACTACTAGCCACTTAATATGATGTCAGAAATATTTCTCAAATTGTTCTCACTGTTTCTGCTGAAATAATTTCCATTTTGTGCATGAGAACATTCTTATTTGAGTTTCTCCCCCCGCCCCTCTTCAATTAGTATCTGACTGTTTTTCTCTTACATTTCTTCTGTTTCTGTAAATTTCAGTAAACTATGGAACGCGCCATGTCTTGGTTCTGGCTGATTTCCCACCAAGCACTAAAACAAATGACCTAGAGAAACTGTTGGAGAAATTTAAAGATGATGTAGCAATTCGCTGGGTCAATGATACAGTTGCACTTGCAGTGTTCAGAACACCATCCCTTGGTAAATTAGTTCATTAATCTTTGTCTGTAATTTGAAATTAAAATTGCTTCCTGCCATTGGCATAGCTTATAATGACTCACCACACACCCTTGACCTCTTCTTTAAGCCAAGGATGTTTTGATTCTATTATAAACAAAATCCTTACCCTAGTTTTATCCCGACCGTTAACAGCGGAGTTGAGAACTAGTATGTCTGAGTTTCTCAGGCAGATGAATTCCATTAAATCATCATTCCTCTCCACTAGCGATGAGTTGGATTTTTTTTAGCTTTTCTCCATAGAAAAACATGTCAGTTGGACATCAAAGGTCAGGTTTCATATATCCCAAATACAGTATGCGGGATCCCTTTGGTCTAGACTGGAATAGCAAGGACCAAAGGAGATGGACGTCACGGTCAATTTAAAAATCTTTAAGTCTATAGTACAAAATGGAGTGTCCTTCTTCTAGTTATTATACAAGGAAGCTTAATTATGGATCAAAAAAATTTCATAAGACGTAAAATTTCAAGTTTAGTCAAATTTGGTTCAGCGTAAATGAACTAATTTAAAAATAGAAGCTAATCTTTAGATTTTGAGATAAGAAATGAATGTAAGGATTTTCCATTAAGTTAGAGTTTTGTCCCATCTTTTGTAATTGAAGATGGGCACAAGCTCTTTTACAAACTTCTGAGGTTTGTGTAGTAAATGAAGCACCAATTCATTTCATAATTTTAGAAGAAGCGGTAAAAATGTTTTGTTTTGTTTCTCTATTTCTCTCAGGAAAATGTTCTTGAAATGAAACTCGGCTTGTGGACCCTCCTTCTCGCCCTTACTTTAAAGGTAAAAGGAGAGATAGAAACAAGAAAAGGAATGATTTACTTCTTGTTCGAGATAAAATGAATATGCTTTAGATAGATGTTCTACTCTTCAATATCTTGTTACCTAAAAGATATTTTCTATCGATCTGCCCAACAAAAATATTTTCTATCTAAGTTTTTCTTTTTTTAGGTATATTGGCCTAGTTGATAGCTGACTGTGACCATAGCTGACTTCTAAGACAAGGAGGACCTTTTTCTAAGGACCTGCTATAAATTAGCCGCTACATTGATAACTTTACACCACACACAGACCCGTTCATTCTTACTAAATTTAGAGTTAATGCAGTAACAAGAACCCGTCCAGTTCTTTCATACTAAATTTGATAATTAAAAAGTAATCAACTGAGATGAACAAATTGGTGGTATTTATTAAAAGATTCTTAGAACTTAGAAGAGCACTAAAAATCCAAGTTGAACAATGAGGTGATGAAATATGTAACACGTGGACACAAAAAACCAGATAAATGTTCCTGTTTATATAGCAAAATCATTATTTGGAATTTTGTTCCTTTGGTAAATGTTTCATATTTTGAAAGTAGATAATGTGAAAGTCTAGAGTCTAATGAGGTTAATGCCTTAAAAAGACGAGTTCAATAGTAAAGGCCTTTGTCTTTGACAAGAATGCCAGTCTTTGGTGAATGCCTTTTTATCCTAGTTGCTAGAATATGCTTGTCTTGGGGTTATAGGGATTCTTCAAGAATGCCTTTTGAATCTTGTCATGCTTGATATATTAACTTTTGAATCCTAAGCCCCTCTTCATGAGAAGACGTTCTCCTTTCTGGAGGAGATCTTTTGAAGTGATTGAACATTGTGAGATGAGGAATCTTTGTCTGGAATCATTCAAAAGTAGGAATAAGGATGACAGTTCTCACATAACCTTATATGGACATAGGTTGGTCAAATGTAATGATGAAATTGGAGAGGTGCATTGGAGGGAAATAATGACAGATGGAATAGAAATTGTTGTTGCCTCCTGTCAGTTGTGCACAGGTAGCATGTCTAAAGTCCTGGTCAGAAGATGACATTGAAGAGACTTCTCCAAAACTATGGAGGCCTGTAGATTCAAGTTGATGCAAGATCATTTTAGTCCATATTCAGTTCCGGGGCCAATGCCTCATGGGAAGGACCAGTTACGTGCCAAGCAGGGAAGAGGTACAGAGGTGAACTTATCTGCTATCTGCATAGGAAGTCCCGAAAAATTTGAAGTGCGGGACACCAATATGATGTTTTCTTTTTAGAATTTCCATCTGGTGGAGGCAAGGGAGAATTTGTTTCGAGGAATGAGTCTCCAAAGGGAGGAAATTGCTTCTCTATTAGTGGCGGTTGCCCCTTAAATCAAGGAGCTTATTGATTAGAATGCTTCACTCCTGTTCATCCTATGGTTGAAAAGCTTTTCCAGCAGGTTGGGGTTATGTGTGGAGGCTTCATCCTGTCGGATGAAAAAACTAGCAATCATAATCACTTTCATTGGGCAACTTTGGCACTTCATGGTGTGTTTGGTTGAGCAAGAACTTTTGAAAGAGCATTATGTATGGGGTTTACCCTTTTTGTTTGGGATGGAATAGTTTCAGTTTAACCTCCTGTTTGTGTAAACGCAGTAAAGTAATACTGTTGTCAAGGGAGAGACCTTTAGAAAAAACCACTGGGCTTTAAGCTTAAAACATAATTAAAGCGGGCACTTTATCAAAGATTGCATAGATGAAGAAACGATAATTTAGCAAAATGTTAAAAGCCCTAGGCTCTTTACTGATGTAGCCTTAACAAATGTTCTACTAGATACTTCTTGTTAAATTATTAAAATAGAAAAAGCAACAGATCTGCTAGGCGATTGAAGACTTTGCATACTTTTACTTGAGCAATTCTCCTTCTATAATGGTTGGTACCTTTTCTTCTTCGATGCACTTATTGAAGTCATGTCATGAGGTCTTTGCTTTCAATTGTTGTCTTGCTAAGTAGTTATATTACCAAATGGTGGCATTTTGTACCAACTGATTTCAAGGACATATTTAGTGCTTGCAACTATATTTAATCTTCTCTTATCTTGTGATGCAGCACTAGAGGCCAGCAACAAAATCCACTGTCCATTTACAGTGAGGGTACTGGGCGAGGAGGATGAACTTTTGAGCTCAATTCCACCAAAAGGTAACATTAGTTCTGTCTCATCTTTCACTTCAGGAGCATGAATAATAGCAGAAACCAAGCCAAAAGTTATATGACAATCTATTACAGCAACATTAGTTGGTAGGAAACTTTCTGGTTTGTGTATTGAACTCGTTATATGTGTATTTTGTAGATCTGGAGCCTCCTCGTAGAAGACCTCAGACATCAGCTAGAACCGCCCAGAGGCTGATTGCTCAAAGTATGGGTATAAAGTTGGCTTCTACGGATTTCGGGTCCAGAGAATATAGGAGACAGGAGGAAGCAAGGAAGAACCGGATAGTTTCAAGACAAAACCTGAGGAATGATGCTTGGGGTGATGATGACAACTAAGAGTTACAGCTCTGGAATCCCCAAGAATTAACCAGCCGTACTTTCTGAGTTTTGCATTTTCTGTGAACAGATTACTGAGTGATTCTTGATATTGTCCCATTGGTTAAAAAATTACTGTGCTCATCATCCTTGTATAGCTACAGAAATGAGCTAAACTAAAACCACATTCAATTCTCCAGTTTCTGATGTATATCTGTGATGTCAAAATTGTATCAGTTGTTTGGTTGGCAATCTCATTGGAAGCAGTGACTTATCCATTGGTATTGTTTGGTAAGAGTGACATGAAACTAGTGGATAAACATTCATATTTTGACCTAGATTGTTTATATGATGGCATAAAATGGCAAGTGCCCGATGCTTGGTCGGTGCCTGGTGAGGTCTTACTCATTTTGCACAAATTATTATTTGTGTGCTTATTGTGGGGCCTGTTATCCCCTTCATACCAATTCAGGTGGCACCCAATTCAAGTCTTCTTTTTGTTTTTTATTATTTATTTATTTATTTATGGGAAAAAGATCAGAACCATGCGAAATAAAAAAAAATTGCCCTTTGTTAATAGCTGGGGTTAAATATGCTTTTGCCATTACTAAAATGAGCTAAATTTTTGTTGTTACTTTCAAACAGTGGAAGCATAGCACACAATAATGTCACGTGTCCTTTAGTTAACGAATTAATATCTGTAAAGAAAGAGTAAATTTGAACTTCTCTCTAATTTGATCCTTCTTCTAATTTGGAGTTTTCTTTTTATTTTTTCAAGAAAAAATTTCTCCTTTCTCCCTCCGCCCGCTATCTTTACCGTCAATCACCATTTCCTTTTCATTTTGACTCTCGCGCATTCTTCACAAGATAGGGTAAGAATGAATACACATTCTTCTCAATTTTACTTGTGAAATTATACTGAATGTGATGTTGACTTCTATTCATTTAAATAGTATTATATATTGCATGTTTAAATCGTTCAACGTATTTTTTTTTTTTATGGTGATGGGTTGGCGGGGAAGGGGAAAGAGAAGATGGCGACAGGTGAAATTTGCCCATGAAGCTACTTAATTACTTCAGATATTAAAGTAAAAGTAAACACCACAAGTTTTACTTGCGTCTGGAAGTAGAGTAAAATTCCTTTTATACTCTTAAAATTCTAAAATATGATAACTTATATAACCAATCAATTGACCAATCGACTAGACAAATTTGAAACGTTATACTTGACTCATAACTTTATCAAAAAATTGATTCAATGTATGGAGAAAGTTTTATTAATTCACTTAACTCCCCACACATTTTGTTTCAACCTGAATGTGGTTCATTTAACTTGAATTCTTAGTTTTATATTAAAGAGTTTGTATATTGTGATTACCTGAAAACACAATCGAATATGGTATCAACAACCACAAGTCAATATCTCTACGATTAGATAAATGTTGCTAATGTCAAAGTTTGCTTACATAGGTTTTCTTTTTTTTATTGGGTAATAAAGACATCATGTTTTGAATTGAATTCTTAAACTCTTAGAAACTTTTGAAAACATATAAAAAGTATTACTTTCATGCGTATATTAAATACTTACCGACGTTTCAAAGATTAACGTTTTAAAAAAAAAAAACTCTCTTCGTTCATTTTTATTTGTTTTATTTAGATTAGAGAATAAATAATTAATATTATAAAGGTAAAATATATATTCTGTTAATATGTTAAAAATAATAAATAAAAAATAAATATATTTTTAATATAATAAATAAATAAAAATGAACGAAAAAAAATAACATGCAGTACATAAGTGGAGAAGACTTTTATTAATGTTTTCAATTTTTAATTGAAATATTGAAACTGATGAAAGCAAAAGTACTGAATTTCAGCCATACATCACTTGCTAGAGCCCAGAAAGGAAGGAAATATTACTCCCTCCATTCCAAAATAGATGTCATATTTTATTTTTAAGAATTAATTTAATATTTTAAAAATTAAAATTTATATATTCAAAAATTATATAAAGATTACATAAATTATATATTTGTTATATCAATATTCTGAAAAATAATACTTTAAAATATTAATTAAAATTTATACTATTTAATTCTCAAAAGTAAAATTATGACAACTAAAGAAAACGGAGATAGTGCACAATTAATGCACTAAATTACACATCCGAAAATATGATTGGAACACATTTCTTGACTATGACTTGAGTACTATTTTCGAGATGTGGAATACTTCTAGGTGGTTTTTTTTTTTCCATTATAAATTTTATAAATATTATTCTTTGGGCTCAATCTGTGTGGTATCGATTAAATTTTGAGAGTTAAGAATTTTTTAATTTTGATTTTAAATTTGGATATAGATTAATTTTTAAGTATTTTGAAATAAAATTCTATATATTTGAAAATTAGGTAATTGAAATACTATACGTCACAATAATTGATAATTCAAGATATTTTTGAAAAATATATTAAACTCAAATTTGGAGTCCTATGTGATAAGAAGGTGTCAAAACTTAAATACAAGTTCTACATAGCAGTGGTTAGAGCAACTATATTGTATGGAGCAGAGTGTTGGCTAGTGATCATGAACTCCCTGAAGATTGGGGAGATGAGGATGTTGTGATGGATGTGTGGTATATTAGGAGAGATAAAATTAGGAATGAAGATATCCAAAACAAGATAGAAGTAGCATCAATAGAAGACAAGATGCGAAAAACGACGCTAAAATGGTTTGGACATGTGCAGAGATGAGGCACGGATACCCTAGCGCGGAGGTGTGAGAGGTTGACTATGGACGGTTTCAAGAGAAATAGAGGTTGACCGAAAAAGTATTTGGAGAGGTGATGGGACCGGATATGAGGCAGTTTCAGCTTACTGAGGATCATGACCTTAGATAAGAGGTTGTGAAGGACAAGGATTATGGTAGAAAGTACGCAGGAGGGCTTTGTCTTGCTGTTCATCCACACAAGTACTCGTAGTATTATTCTTCTAGCTTCTTGCCCTTCGATTTCTGTTACTATCGTTGTCTCTTGTCATTCGTATTTTTGGTTATAATATTATTTTATTACTAGCTGTTTTTTTTTGTTACTATCAATTGTTTCTTATACTTTCGTCATGTGATCTTTTTCAAGATTGGTTGAACCATTTTTTGCCTCTTGAGTCGGGAGTCTTTTGGAAACAACCTCTTTACCTCTGAGGTAAAAGTAAAATCTGAATATATGATATACTCAATCCTTCAAAAATTTCACTTTGTGAGAATACACTAAATTTATTATTGTTATTATTATTGACTCTCAAAATTCAAATATAATGCCGCATAAATTGATATAAAGGGAGTAAAATTTAAATTATATCACCAGTAATGTGAATCTTTTTTCACCATCAATGAAATTTAATTATTTTGTCTAAGGTTATTATTTTATGTCATGGTTGTTATTAAAAGTTAATATATTGCTAAAGGTAAATTCTATCACGATGGTGTAATATTTTTATACGATATCTTTGTATTGAAGGTATAACTCATACAAAAATATTCCATGTCACATTATCACTAGGGAAACCTTTGGGTCTAGAGTTTTAGGTACTAATCGAATAATTTCTAATTAATTAAGTGAATTTGAATAATTCGTTTATCATTGGAATCATGTGAAAATGGTATATGTCTATTGTCTAACCGAATGAGCGCTGGAGTCCCTCCGTTATTACATTCCACGCTTTTCCCTGACCCATTAATAAATAGGGAAAATTACGGCCGATATTGTATCGTTTGGCCAACTATATATATATATATATAACTTGACATAACTCATAAAGAATAATAAATAAAATGATAATTATTATATCACTTTTTAAATATAATAAATTCAATATTTTGAGAAATTAATGAGTATAGTTAATAATAAGCGTAAATTATAGAAAGTAAGAGATTAATTTTCTTTTGATTTTTCAATCTAAATAAGTAAAAATGAATATATATTTTTAAAATAGTAGATAAATAAAATAAATGAAGAAAATATAAAATAAACACAACTCATATATTTTGTACGTATTTTATAAAATTAGTTAGACCGTTTAGAACCATACCACAAAGTGAATAATTAAGGGTCTTCGGACTAGATTTGCAAGAAAACAATTATCAAATAAAACGATAATTGTAATTCACGAAATAATTAGTTTAACATAAATTAGAAATTAAAATCCAAATATATATATATATATATATATATATATATATATAGAGAGAGAGAGAGAGAGAGAGAGAGAGAGAGAGAGAGAGCGCTCACTAATAAACACTATTAAAAATATTGCTAAAATCAAGGGAACAAAAATCGGCAGAAAGAGTCTGTATAAAAAATCGAGGGAAAATCGATTCAGTCCACGTTTTTGTTTTTATATTTATTTTTAAATTATTTTTTTTTAAAAAAACTGACGGACAGGGTTGGTTTTCCCTTGTTTTTTCGCCCAAAAATCTGCGAAAATTATATTTTCAGTTTTTTATTATTTTTAATAAAAACTGAGGGATAACATCGATTTTTGAAGTGCAAAAATGCAGTTGAAGTGAATAAATAAAAACAAAGGAAAAACTTAATCAAAGAGCATGTATAGTCGAGTGGTAAAATTATCTAATATCATAGTAAATATCCGTGTTCGAATCTAAGTAGTTGCATTTTTTATATAAATTTTTCAAAAAACCGACGGACAAACCGACCCTGTCCCTCGGTTTTTTGAATTTCTTTTAATTAATTTTTAATTTTTCAAAACCGACGGACTGAGTCGGTTTTCCGTCGGTTTTAACCGACACTGTCCATCGGTTTCACAGTTCCGACAGTAGTAAATGTCGATTTTGCTCAAAATCTCGACTCTGTCTGTCGGTTTTGAGCAATTTTTTGCAGTGAAAGGTTGTTTTATTTCTACTTATTAATGATCAAATAATTAAGGCCTAAATGCATGAAATTAGAAAATTGAGTCGTCTAAAGAAAAATGCATTTTTGTGTTCGTGCATGCATGCATGCACCATGTATTTGGATAACGTGAGGCACAGGTTAAGCCAATAACCAATTTTGAATCTGACTTTTCCAACTCTGGTAGAGCATTCTACAATATACAAATTTATTTGTTTTATCTATTACTATCACTCTGTCAGTAATGCACGTTGAATTTTATAAAACGGTGCTAACTTATATTGACACAGTATATATAACTTTCTAATTATTTGTCCAAGTTTAGTATTGTAGTGATTTTAAGGCTTTATTAAAATTGTCTCTCAATTAATTGATATTTATTTCATGTTATTATTTTTTATTTTTGTCATCATAGTTATATCTGCATGCATTCTTGTAGATGAAAATATTATTTACACATGTAAAATCAATATATTTTGCAAAGCAGGATCGGATGGACAAAGATCGTAGCCCTTCATTAACTGGGTTTATTCTCATCTAGATACTAAGCATAATATAATGTATAAAAACTTACTAAAGCCTAGGTGATTATTATATTTATCGATATTCTTATAAATATGACGAGTTGAATCGAACTCATCAAATTAAAATTCGAATCCAGCTGGACCGCCACTACTGATTACTAATAAGTCGTACCACTTGTCTCTTAACCCCACTAACCACTATGAATTTGTCTGCAACGTGGAAAATATTAATTACAAAGTCAACACAAATATATTTCCTATCACTGAATTGTTTCACGTGGGTTGACCGCCTCCTTCTAATTCAACCTTTTGACCGAAAAAGAGAAAAGAATCAAATGAAAAGACAATAAAAATAAAAATAAGAAAAGGAAATGATTCTTTTCTTCTACATCTTCCATTGCTTTTCCCATTCAAACTTGATGTATAAATAATTAGCCGCTTTGTTTTACCACCTTTAATTTCATTCGAAAAAAATAAATATATCCTCTGTTCCTTTCTGTATTATATTATATATTGTTCTTGTTAATTTTCATATCATATAGAAAAAATATGGAAGAAGTAGAGATACCCCAATATTTCTTGTGTCCTATATCACTACAAATCATGAAAGATCCTGTCACAACAGTCACTGGAATCACCTATGATAGGGAAAATATTGAGCAATGGTTGTTGATGGCAGAGGAAAATACAGCCACATGTCCAGTGACAAAGCAAATTTTGCCTAGAGACACCGCGTTGTTGACACCAAACCATATGCTAGGGCGATTTATTCGATCCTGGACCATATGCAATGCTGAGAAAGGGATCGAACAAATTCCATCGCCGAAATATCCTCTCAACAAATCACATGTCATCAGGCTAATTCGTCAGGTGCATAATCGCGAGCTTTATTTACAAGCTTTAAGAAAAATGGTGACTATGGTTAGTGAGAACGAGGAAAATAAGAAGTGCTTGAATGAAGGTGGTGCAATTAAGGCTATGGTTTTTTTCATATTGAGGAGTTTCAAGGAAGGGGAATTAATTATGGGACTTGAAGAAGCTTTGAGGATTTTCCATCTTGTTTGGAGCCCAACACATGAAAACAAGCAACTTGTCAAAGACAATCATGATCTAATCGAAGCTATTTTATGGATTTTGAAGAGTCACAAAACGTGCAACAACAACAATCAAGTTGTAACAATCAAGACTCATGCAATGTTGGTCCTGAAAAATGTGGTCTCAGCGTCAAGTTCAGATCTTTTGTCGAGCCTCACACCTGAATTTTTCCAACAAATGTTGAATACTCTGAGGAAAAACAGCAAAAATTACTTGAATCAACAAGCAACAAAAGCAGCTCTACATGTGCTACTAGATGCCTGTCCAAGGGGAAGAAACAGGCTAAAAATGATAGAATTGGGGGCAATTTTCGAGCTAATTGAGCTCGAATTAAGCAACAAGGAGAAAAGGGTTACTGAATTAGTTTTTTCTCTTTTGTCACATTTGTGTAGTTTGGCTGATGGCAGAGCAGAATTACTGAAACATGCAGCTGGAATTGCAGTGGTATCTAAAAGGATACTTAGGATTTCAGCAGCCACAGATGAAAGTGCAATTCAGATTCTTGGATTAATTGCTAAATTTTCTGCTACAAAAGAAGTGTTGATGGAGATGCTAAGAGTCGGGGGTGTGACAAAGTTTTGCATGGTGATTCAAGCAGATTGTGAAGCATATTTAAAGAAAAAAGCTATGGAAATCTTAAGGGCACATAATAATGTTTGGAGCAACTCTCCTTGTGTACAAATTTATTTCTTGACAAGAAATCCTGGACAGTAATAGAGCTTTAGAATCTCTTCATAACACTTGTAACAGTATTTCTTTTGTTTGTTTGTTTATGATATACTGCAAACATTATATGCAAAATATACAAAAGTTATATTATGAAGAAATTAAATGGTTTAGTACTTGCCTCTTCATTTTTGGTTACCTGCAACAACCTAAAGTAGAAGAAGATACAAAGTTTTCATTAAAACCCTAGAATTATGTACATAATTACTTAAAAGATTCAAGAATGTGTGCTATTGACTTATATATTGTAGGTCCTTCTTACAATATGATAGGAATTTTATTTGCTATGTACTAATTAGATATGAATTCTGTTGGAAATTTTGTTTAAATAAAATTAATAATTTAAGTATTTTAAATGAAGAGCTATCTTTATTTTTTGGTTACCACTTGCCACCAGTTTTATTTAAGTTCAATTTCTTGTGTTTTTCCGACGGAATTTTGACAGAAAATCCTTCGCTACAACATTTTTCAAAAGCTATTTTCTTTTCCTAATTTCTAATCCAAAAAGATCTAAGTTCAAACTCTTACTTTCCAATAAAATATTTTCGTATTTGCTTAGTGCGAAAATTTACAGATTTGTCATATACACTAAAACTATTTACATACAACTCCATTATTTTTAAAAAAGCGTTTCATGTGCTTTAAATCGTCAATTTTGTGTTCGGTGTTCATCTTTGCGTTCTTTTTGATATATCTTTTGTGTTCTTCGTATATTTTTCCAACACTACATATATTTTGACATCTAATACTGGAGTTTTTTGAAGTTCATGAATAGTAGAAAACAAAAACATTCGTGTATTCATTGATTTTTTCTTTTTGTGACTTAAACTATGAAGTAATTAATTAATTGCAACCAATTAACATGGAATTCAGACAAAACAGTATGCTTGTTAAATTCCCCGCTTTCAGCAGTTAATCGATTCAATCAATAGAACTGGATGATCAAAACGAAACACTTTTTTTTTTCTTTCTAAAAAAAGACAAAAATAGTGACTCTAAAACACTTCTATTAGATAAAAGAAGGTGCATATTGAAACAATAATTATACTAATTTACTCAAAAATGGAATTAGTTCACGTGGTTCAACTCAATTTTTATAGCGTAGATTCACCAATATTATTAGAATTAAAAGGAAAAAGAATCTTAAGAAGATGAAAGTACTACCTTTTATTCCACCCGGATTTGATATTCATGTTGAAACTTTCATTAATTCGGATTGCACATTGCAGGATCCATTATGATGACAATATTTTCGATATAATTTTATTTATACTTTAGCACTCGAACCCGAAACTTTTAATTAATGATGGAAGGACCCCATCGACCCATCCATTCCACCACAACCCATGTTGGTATACTCTTGCACACACGAAAGCATATATAAACAAGCTAATTACTGTGTAACAACATTTAATTACCACTAAGTTCTCGTAAATTTGTTGCTAATACTTGTAACTCATTTGATGATGATTTTAGTTCTAACTATTAAATAAATGATTAGTTTTTACCAGATTTTCTATGTTTTAGGCGCTGTAAAAGCTGATCTAAAACGAGTAAAGACTTTTTCTGTATGGGTGATTTTCAACACAGTTTTCTTTTAACAATTATAATAAAACTTCTCCGTTTTATAATGTGCATTTTAATCTTGTCTCTCCATTGTCATTTCAGTATTTCAATTATTTTCTTATTTTTCAACTGAACTTCAATTTCTGTTTTACCAGAACTCCGATCGATCACGAAGAAGAAGCTGAAAAAGCTCATCTAATTAACTGATGAAAGACTTTTTCTTCTTTGGGGTTTAAGTATCCAAAGAATTACCTTAAAGACAAAACAACAAATCAAATAACAGCAAACCTTACTTCATTTCTTTACTGAAAACAAAGCTCAATATAGAAAAGTTTTGCTTCCCAACAGAGGGGAGAAATAAAAATTACATGCACCATTAGGGGAAAATATGCACCATTTTGCAGGTCATGGTTCTTGCCAAAACAAATTATTCTACCCTGTAATCTTCCTAATTCTCTTCAATGCATCCCCCACTAATCAAATATCTGATTCTAGTGATGATCCTCCACGCAGTGGCCCTGAAATTGAAAACAGTAACCGTCGAAAGTTGTTATCCTACAATGGTGATATTCTTGCCATCAATCCATCACTTGCTTTTGAGAATTTTAGGCTAAAAAATGCTTACATTGCATTACAAGCTTGGAAAGAAGCAATTCTGTCTGACCCTTACAATATAACAGAGAATTGGATAGGATCTAATGTGTGTAACTACACTGGAGTTTTCTGTTGGCCTTCTATTGATGAGGCCTCTGAACTTACAGTTGCTGGTATCGATATCAACCATGGAGATATAGCTGGTAAACTTCCACATGAATTAGGTCTGTTGTATGACATTGCATTGTTTCATATAAACTCTAATAGGTTCTGTGGTACAATCCCTGAGAGTTTCTTGAATTTGAAGCTTCTTTTTGAGTTAGATGTTAGTAATAATCGGTTCGTTGGCAAGTTCCCTGATGTGGTTGTCCAATTGCCTGCCTTGAGATTTCTTGATTTGAGGTTCAATGAATTTGAAGGTGAGCTACCAAGGCAAGTTTTTGAGAGGAATTTTGATGCTCTGTTTATTAACAACAACAGATTTTCTTCTGAGTTGCCTGATAACTTTGGGAATTCGCCTGTTTCTGTCATGGTTTTGGCAAACAACAACTTTCAGGGATGTATTCCTGCTAGTTTAGGCAAAATGACTAAATTGAATGAATTGCTTCTTATAAATAACAATTTTCATTCATGTTTGCCAAATGAGATTGGGATGCTGAACAATTTGACAGTATTAGATTTGAGTTATAATCAGATTGTGGGAACTTTACCTGAGAGTATTGGAGAGTTGGAGAGCTTGGAGCAGTTGAATTTGGGTCATAATATGTTGTCTGGAAAGATTTCTAGTAACATATGTACTCTTCCAAATTTGAACAATTTTGTCTATGACCACAACTACTTTTCAGAAGAGAGTCCAGCTTGTCTAAACTTGCAGGCATTTGCTGATCAACAGAATTGTCTTAGAGGAAGGCCCGGGCAGAGATCTGCATTGGATTGCCAGAGATTTTTGTCTAATGAAGTTGATTGTAGCACTTACAAATGTGCATTACCACCTCCATCACCTACTCCACCAACCACCTGTTGTACTTGTTCGCCTCCACTACCACCACTGCCATCAGCATCACCACCTCAGCTGCCACCATCCCCACTACCACCACCTTTATCACCTCCTTATTATTTTCCCCCACTTCCAGCATTGTCACCCCCACCATGCTTTACACCACCTCCTACATTCTCTCCACCTCCACCAAGCATATCACCGCCATCGCCACTGTCGCCTTCTCCAAATCAAAACTCTTCTTCACCTCCGGCACCAAACTTGCCAGCAGCACCACCTTCATTTGTAGAGCCTTCACTACCTCCTCCTCCTCCACAGTGTGCAAATCAGAAAATATCACCAAGTCAAGATATGTCTCCTCCTTCACCTTGAAAGTCATTATCTGAGGTTACTTTTCTTGGTGTCATCTTCATCATATCACCTCATCTTTCTCACACAATGGAAGATTAAATCATAGTTGACATTACAGGACATCATAGTTATGTTAGACATCCATGCAGAAGGACCTGTGAATTGAGCCTCATATTTTTTGTAGGATTAGCGTAGAAGAGATGCGGAATGAAGGTAGTAAGGTGACGATTTTTATTTGCTATTCAAACTGTCCGACTTCTCTCCAAAATTATTCGTACTTAATAAATGTAGAACATGCTGCATGAATTGTCAGTATAGACTAGTTCTTCTCCCAAAACAACAAACATAATTGATCATGAAAAGGGAGTGAGCCTCCTTTGTTCAAACAGAATTCAAGATGGTCTGTGAGGTTTACACTGCTCATTTATTTTCAATGCTTTCACCAGCATCACTATTCACTTGGTTTTGCTCCTCCAAAATTAATGTGTTCATTCACTTGGAGGAATTGCAGTGTTACAAGGCCAAGACTAGAGTACTCTAGGGAGTCTAGGCTGTGGATGATTTTATTCCAAAACTGTGAAAGCAGCACTTAGCAAAGAAATCAGAATCTTAAATTCCAGACAGTCAAGTCTGAAGCGTGCAGTTCACATAGAAGTTTCTTTTGTTGGGAAGTTATTAGATTATTTCCAGATCACTAAGTTGCAAAATAAATTAAAGCACCATTGGATAAAGCTAGACGCACATTAAGGATCTTCAATTCTTTTAGGAAACTTTTACCATTCACAATCTTTGTCTGATGGACGCAGGTTAAGCTCCAAACTCTTGCTAGCATTTACGTTAACCTTTTTGCAGCCATTTTTCCCATACAACTTAACATAAAATTTTGAGTTTCAACCATATATAGTTCTCAACGAATTTGTACATATTTTTGTTACCAAAGGGGAATATTAGTACACGAAGTTTTTCACACTGACCAATGGGTTGAATCATTGAAATTTTTGATAAAACAACATAGACACCTGATCATATAAGGCTACTGGGATCCTGAGCACTTATTTCAAATTGAAATGAGTAGATAACAGTTTTACAGTGCCAAAAGCATGGGAACTCCAGGTTGTGGTTAAATCTATGTTAAAGCATTTACCATATGACAAAATGATGTAAATTCATTAATTTAAACTTCTGATTACATTAACTTTATATTCCAATATGAATATACAAATGTTAATCCTTTCTCAAGTAGAACCATTTGAACCAAATACTAAGCTGATTATATATACTTCATTGAAAACTTAGGTTGCGCCTAATGCTAACTTTCAGTATGAAATTCTCCTCATCAATAAGCTCAAAACGTAAAACATCTCCTAAACACAAATCATTATCGCGTGAAAACTTTCTCCACCCTTTTCGAAATTTGAGTCTATCAGAACTACGAACAATAACCGGCCAGCTAGCACTATCAGTCTGAAGAGAAGCCATCTTCTCAAATTTTTGCCCCCTCTTCATGTATTTTTTGCCGAATGTAGAGGGTATATTCTGCATAAAGTATGTATAGTAAAAAACGTGCTCAAACAGAATACACATTCAACAACCAAGTGATCAAGGTATCAAATGCTATGAATTAAAAAGACTGACATACAAGTGGTAGACTACTTCTCATCATGATTCATAGTACATTCAAGTACTTCAAAGAATACCATTTGACCAATACGATTCATTTAGCCAATGTTATTGTAAAGACATTCAAGTGAAAACTAGATGCTGAAAAAATGACGAGTTATTATCTTTTGCAAATCATATATACATGAAGTATGAGTGAAATTTTTTTTTTTCAAGGTAAACTATATTTCTCTTTGTCAAATAGTATCAACGAAAGAAACGCATTAATATCTTTCACAAATTCTCAGATATTACACTCCCCTAAACTTTGAAGTGCAAGGTAGTTAAAAACTGCAGTACATTTCACAGAATTATATCTTCAAAAGTCACAATTTCAACAAACTAGCTCATGAGAATATCTTGATTCTGTTTTCTTAAAAATGTTCTTTTGTTGAGAAATTATTGGACATAAATGTTTTGTCTTAGAAACTTAACCTTTGAGAGGAATTAAAAATGCCACAGAATAAGAATTACCAGACGGGAGTTTTCCATGCTGTTTTTCCTTTTTAACACTAAATCAGTTGTATATAATGACACTTTTGAGAATGTATAGGATGCATGAATGAATTTATGCGTAGATGCAAAATATTTGCAATAAATAAACTTACCAACAACACCTTCGAAAAATTGGATTTCTTCATGACCACTTCGAATAAAGTTACTGAGACTACAGAATTTACTGACTCATCAAGTTCTTGATCAGCTAGCGGAGCTATTGCTTGTAACTCTGTATCAGTTGCTTTCTGTGAGTTATTTTTTTTGGATTTGAATTTAAAGATTATCCATAAAGACTGATGTATTGCAACAAAACTGAAGATCATCAAAGGAACTTACCATGGGTATTTTCTTCATCCAATGGATGCAATTCAAGCTCCTCGATGGCAGTTAAGTCCTGCTTTACGAAACCATTTTTTCCATATATTTTTACATAAAAAATAGAATTCCCAGCATAAGAAAAATTTAGAAAATCTTCAAACTCTAAGTTATTATCCTGCACGAAATTTGACCAACCACCCTTGAAAAAGAAATCCTCTTCGATCCTTTCTACAACAACCCTCCAAGATCTCCTAGCTGGACCTTCAACTTCAAGCAGAGAGATCATTGGAATATCTCCGTTGAAAAACTTGAGAAAGCCCGACGGAATTTTCTAGGAAAAGAAGAAACAAAAAGGAACATAAGTTGGCTTGATTTCCAGTTGAAGAATATGCAACATGAACACTAGGATTAAACAGAATCAGGGTATGAACATATGATTTTAACCAAAACTAGACTCCTTGGATCTTAATCCGATGTTAATCTTTTTAGTACATTGTCTGATTATGTCCAATCTAGTCTTCTAAATCTATGGCCATAACCACCAATACATCTTTTGCTATTTCATTCTCCACTCTTTAGTCAGTTAGAAAGTACAATATTAAACTCTCATCCATATTGCAAATGTTGTCAACAAAGTTAGTCAGACGAGGAAAAATAAAAAAGAGGACAAACCTTGTCCAAATGAAAAAAGGAAAAAGAGGACAAACTTTGTCCAAATTAATCTCTGCTTTATATCCTTCTACACGATTTAGTTCTATTATAAATAAAACGTTTTGCTTTCATTATTTTAATATACACAGATCCACAAATCCCCACAAAAATTACAATCCAAAAGAGTAAAAACATAAAGAGAGTTATACACCAAGACAAATATTGTAGTCTGAGTGTCTTTAGTGAAAATATTGTAGTCTTGAGTGTCTTTAATGAGTTATTCAGTGTTTTCGCCTTGTAATTAAGAGTAGTGTAGTTCCATATTTATATAGTGAATCTTCTACCGATGGTTTTTCCCCTCTATTTATTTGAGGATTTTCCACGTAAAATATTGTGTCCAACGTATTTTCATTATTTATTATCATATCAAACTTTAGTTATGGTGCTTCCTCATCCCAACAAATGCATCTTAGCCCTCTGAATATTTCTGAAACATCTCTGGTCCTAGTTCCTCTGCAAGTAGATGAGTAAAGATTGCTTATACAAACTTATATAATTAACAACCCCACTTTACCAGATTTGCAATCCTGATAAGAAACAACTATTTTCAAGTTTTAATATTACTTTCATTAACGTTTAAAAGAAACCAAAAACCTATTCATGTCAATCGTCTCATCCCTAAATAATAATCATAATCTAAAAGCACCCATTATGACTCTGATCATTTCAGTCAAGAACCAAAAACTATAAGAGAATACATCTTCATGAAATGGTATTCTCTCAAAATGAATGATTAAGAACACAATAAAGGTTCAGTTAGTATTAACTTCATCTGAAATACTGTATCTTATTAATATATAACAGAATGCACTAAAGCATATTACTACAAAGAAGCAGAAATTTAGGAAACTAAGAAATTACCAGCTTCGGATAGCACATTTCGGGGCTATAAACCTTAATAAATGCAGGGAAGCCATTACCGATATAGTTTCGCTCTATTGGGGTTACCATTTTGTTTTTCACCTTCTTTCAAAGTTTACACCTTCAAAGATTGGCTCAACTATAAACACAAACAGGAAAAGAAAAGGTCAGTACTGAAATCAAGAAATAATATAAACACACACACACACACACACAAACGTTTAAATGAGCCCAACCGATCACGGTAGTTTAAGCTCTGTTTTTTCTGCTGGAAATTATAGAGGGGAGATAAGAGAGGAGATGTGGAATTGGGTCTACCCTTTTAGGACCCGAATTTCCCTCTCTCCTTCCTCATCTACCTCTTCCCGAGGATTAAATTGATTTTGGCATGTGAAGATGATGCCAAAGGTTTCACCAAAATGGGATGTGAGAAAGAGGTGAAGAATGAACAGAGGGAGAAGACTAAACATGAAAAGGGAAAAGGAGGTAGCTGGCCTGACAGCGTATAGGCTGACAATGGCAGCGGATCAGCCTCCGATGATGTGAAAAGGGAGTGCTGCAGAAGCAGTAATAGCTTTTGTTTTCTAGCATATATTTTACTTTATAATACTATATTATAAGTTTGGCCCTTTTCGGAATTAATACAATGGATTCAAAAACATCGTACCTTTCTTGTTTCAAAGAATTGAAACACATCAATATGGTAAATTCATTGTTGGGATGGGTTCAAATTGAACTGAAGGGAGGAGAAAAAAAAGAGTCCTCTCTTTCTGATCCACCTAACACTAGTTTTAAAATTCTTTCTTTGATGAGCAATAGAAATAGAAACGATTATTATTTCCCTTTTCACTTGTGTATATATATATATATATGATCTTTAGGAATAAATATCCATTGAGCATTTGTTTGTGAAACATTGTTTAAAATTTTCCATAAAACTTTTCTAAAGACTACTTTTCAAAAAAAAAAAAACGGTCTATTTATAGTTCTTTTAACTTTGTTTGGATGGTTGGTAGCTATGATATAATATTTATTTTAATTATCAATTAAATTTTATTGTATCATACTATTAAATCGATAAAAGATTTTATTTTGTGCAATAAGATTTGGTGTAATCATGTCATTATTTTATTTTTTCTTTTATTTTGTTTTTATTTATTATTTAATAATCATTTTTCATTTTTTACCCTACTTCTTTACTTTTTTATAGATCTATTATTCAAATTATTATTGTGTGATATTATGTGAAGAAAAATGATACCATTTATACAAATATTATATTCGCTTTCTTTTAATTTGTTATACCCCGTAAGATTTTCGACACCTAGATGGCCTATTCGCACGGTGATTAAGCATATTTGTAAGCCATACGTGCTAGAGGAAGGCCCGGAAAAGGATCGGACGGATAGCCTGTCGAACCATCGCGGAAGGAGCCGAGGCAGAGCCCCTCCGCGATGGCAACGTGTCACGGAGGTGGAGCCTCCTCGTTGGCTCCGTGACACGTTGGCCCTGTCCAGGCTCAAGTATATAAAGCCCCACTTCGGTTTTAATTCATTTAAAACTTATAAAATTTCCAGAAAACGCAGAGGAACAGAGGAGAACGAAGAAGGTAAATATATTTTCGTCCGATTACGCTGCTAAACGTGGTCCAAACCCAAATTAACCTCAGATACCGAGGTATTTAGCAGCAGAGAGCATTCCTACGGATTTAGTTTCGCGAAATACGGCCGACGAATCGTCGAGCTACCGAACTAAGGTAAGTGGAATTGCTCCAAACTAGTGTCTATGTGTTCCTAGCTGTGAAGTGAATACTTCTTCCTTCTGGACTTCTGAAAAATAGCGAGTTTTCGACCGTCTTTCGATAAGCCTAAGTTTAGGCTATAATTATATCGAAAGTGATGTCGTCCTTCAGAATAAAGTTGTATTTAGTACTGATTGATATATATATATATATATATATATATATATATATATATATGAATGCAATTGGGAGGAATAGCTGAAATACTGACCAAGCTACGCCAGTTAGTCAGGAAATCAGAAGCGAAGGTATGTAAAGCTAGTTCCCTCGGCAAGTTAGTAATCTTGGTATAGTAAAGTAGTTTAAAGGCCAATAGAATGTTCAGAAATAGTGTGTTATGTTTATTACGAATGTTGGTACGATATTAGAAGCATCATGTTATGTATACCGTGAAACTTGCTAGCACGATATAGATTCTGATACAAGTGTTAGAAACGGTACAGCATGTCCAGTATGTGATTTAGCAAAGAATGTTAGGATATTATCGTATTCAGTTGAAACCCAGTAAAGCAATGTAAATACCTGTAAGGTATCTCGGAAGTAGAATGATAGGTTAAAATGAAGTTTAGGAAGCATGTTAGAAATAGTAAATCATGTTACTATAGAAACTCAGTTATACGGCATGATTTCCAGCAGAAAAACTATATTTTGTTCAACACTAGACTCAGTACAGTATGGCAGAAGATTATATTTATACATATATACACTATTATCAGTCCCAGCACGTATTAAATACGTACATATCACTATCACTAGTTCAGCATACAGTATGTACAAATATTTTATTATCATTAGCTTCAGTATGTGGGATATGCAGATAGTATTACTAGTTGAGACCATTGTATTGTCTTGGGGTTGGATTACCTAGCATCCATGACCGCCCCAGGGTTAATAGCTGTATCGACTCGTCCGCCAGAGGACAAGGATACGTCGCTTTACGGAGTGGCATGCCGTCCCACAGGGGATGAAGATGGGATGCCAGTTTTCCCCATATTGTGCCTTGGTCGGCCCTTATACACCCCCGTCGAGCGGATATGCCCGGGTGTTGATTCAGGAGTCCTCTGGACTCAGGTACAGTTATAGTCAGGGGCTCAGCGAGCCCAAGTGCATACCCAGGGGACCGGCAGGACGCTTATAGTTATTATAGGAGATGGGACGACCGGGGTAGGGGTATAGATTGCGTGTTGGTTGTACCTCCCGGCTTATGGGGGACGGGTAAGGTTTGTGTATGCTATGTTATGTTATGTTATGTTATGCCATGTTACACAAGATACGAGTAGATCGACAGTAGAACGATACATCTTCAGGTATGACTCCTACTCCTTTCAGTATAGTTAAGAGTAGGCATAGCTTTTCATTTTCAGTCAGTTAGTCTATTCCTTCCTATTTCAGTTCCATCAGTTGTGTTATTGTTTTCAGATATTTCTTTCAGTTATTGTTTTACATACTCAGTACCAGTGGTACTAACGCCCCTTGGGGGCGCTGCATTACTTGCCTGCAGGTACTCATAGACGAGGGGCCGATACCTCGTGATTCCAGTCAGCGCACAGGGTCATCAGCTCCAGTCATCTGGAGCTAGATAGCTAGAGATTTATCCCTTTTCTTTTGTTGTACAGCATGGGTAGGCCGGGGCCCTGTCCCGACCATCTTATCAGTATTCTTAGAGGCTTGCAGTCTGTATATATTTCCTGTGGTCAGTTGAGCCGGTCGTGTGAGGCCGTGCAATATGTTATAGCTGTTTAGCATTTCAGTTTATGTTAGCCGTGTGAGGCCTTATCCAGTCAGTAGTGGTGACCTTGTCGGTCACGTAGTTACTCAGGATTCCATTGCTGAGTTGTAGGTAACTAGACAACATGGTGGCCTTGTCGGCCCGCATAAGTTCCTTGTTACGAGTGTGTTTCTGGTTAGCTACTATTACAGGTACAGGTAGCTATAGGCCTAGTCGGCCGAAGGCTGTATTTACAGCCGTTATATAGCCCGTTGTTTCCCTGAATCTGAGTTAGAGCCAGCCAGGCATCAGATGTGCTTAGGCTCAGTAGTCTAGCAGTTCAGGTCCTAGTAGGGCACCAGGTGCCAGTCATACCCCCCCAAGGCGGGGTCTGACATAATTGTTTGTTTTACTTATTTTTAATCTGTTTAAAAAAGTATTATTTTTTTTAACAATTCTTTCATTAAAATATTTTACATGGCGGATATTTAACATTATAAGATTAAATAATATTTTAATATATTTTAAATATTATTAATTTAAGATTATAAAATTTAAAAATATTCTTTACTTTTTAAAAAATTCATGTCAAGTCAAAAACTCGAGAAGATCCATAAATCTTCCATTAATTAAAAGACTCTTCATTTTAATTTTTTTCGGTTAGCTTGAAATTAATCTATTCGTATGGGTGAAAAAATAATTCATAGTATAATTTTTTTTTCCTCTCCTCATTTTCAGTGTAGGCTACGTTGATGTCTTGCTATTTAGATATTAATATATATATTTTTCACTAAATATTAGATTGGTAAGAAAGATATCGATTATCAATCGAAAAAAAAAATTTAATCACAAAAAGCGTCGATTTATTGACAATAGGTTAATAATCAACCGCGGAGGTGGTTTATAATCCGCCAATAATCGACAATAAATAGATAATATCAAAAAGCTGGTTAATTATGGACCATAGTTCAAGAATCGATTTCCAAGGCAGTTGATAAATGGATAATCAACCATGGAAGAGATCGATAATCAATAAAAATAAATAAATGACTTTATTAGATAATTTCATTTAAATTACTGTTTAGATATTATCCAAAAAAAAATTACCAGTTGAGAAATTAACTTTCCTTTTTAAGTCGATAATCCAAAAGAAAAAGTGACTTTGAATAAATTAATTTCATCAAATTAA
The DNA here is from genome assembly GCA_035772735.1 of Datura wrightii. NCBI lineage: Eukaryota > Viridiplantae > Streptophyta > Magnoliopsida > Solanales > Solanaceae > Datura > Datura wrightii. The sequence goes on from JASDFA010000011.1 coordinate 393,584, forward strand.
GTGATTCGTTGAGAAATTAACTCTGCTTTCTTTTTTCTTTTTTAATTTACACACTAACGGACTGCTTGGAAGGAAGCTCTGAAGATGGCATAAGAAAAAGCCGAGTTCCTCAGACCCAATCAGGAACGGAAGTTATGTCTCTTGTAAGTTAGAAAATCTGTGATCGGCTTTGCAATATAAGAACCTTCCAAACTGATCTCATTTAATCCCGACAGTTTAACAGATCACGCTTAACAGATCAAGAAAATTTCTGGTTGGCTACGTCACGTCTATGATTATTATTTTATCAGTTTGAGAACTCTGAAAAGAAAGCAATAGCAGCAAAAGTAAAAAACCAAATATCTCAACCAGCTGCTATTATTAAAAAAACGGACTGATTGAAAACCGTTCTCATATTCTTGACATCAAATCATCTTAAAAATTTAATGATTCTGTATGGCTAAGGTAACGAAGAAAAGAAAGTTGGTGTTTTCCTCATTGCTGGCTCCAGGAGGGCTTTCGAGAGACGCAACATCTGAAATTGCAGTTACAGTGCAAGTGTCATGATCCTCATTCTGAACTAACATCTGAAATTGCATTTCTTGATCCAAGACTGGGATTTTCCAAGTCCAACAGTTGTTCAAAAAATAGGCAATTATGCATCCAAATAGATCATATTATAAATAAATGGTTGTATATATATTGTTATAAGCACCACCACAAACTTTACGACTACTACACGATCTATTTACTGTGTATGACCCTGGTACATCTGTGTTACACAATTTGGTACTTAATAAGCTCAAACACAAACATAGAGCAGGCACTAGTTCATTTTTTTCGCAAACCAATTATCTTCAATCTCCACTCTGTATATTTTAGTACTAAGACAAACATACCAGTATGCTATTGACTTCAGCTGCTTGCCAAAACGAGAAGACGCTTACGCCGTTTTACTTGCTGCAAGACTCCCAACAAACTAAGAAGCATGACCAGTAATATCAAGGTGACCAGAAATATAGGTAACACATATTGCCTCATCCTTCTAACTGAAAACACGTCACCCAACCATCTCGCTGAACTAGTCGTGCCCACTCCGACTTTATTCTTCTTTATAGCTTTGTGCGGTTTGGATCCCTTTACTCGACACTGAGCTACAATTGCTCTTACTAGTCTGAGCCTTCGATTTGCGGTGCCCTGGAAAGGAACCACAGCAGACATTGCAGCTTGAGCTTCATGATTTGAGATTTCAGAGGATTCAGGCCTTCCGGGGATCAAGGAAATAGGTGTGCCATTAAGTGAAGAATCATCTAGCTTAATGATATCATCCTTCATTATATCAGCAAACCAGTCCTCTTCACCATCAAAATCCTGGAATCCATACAGCAGAACATTAGGACCAAAGACGGACAAAGTTATCTTTTCATTCCGACACATCTACATATGAGCAACAGAAAATGGCCATAAAGCCAAAACCTTGAAGTGGCCAGAGGAATCGTGCTGAGAGAACTCTTTAGTTGGTCTATCAGATTCTGATCCAGAGTCGATCTGCTCAACCGAATGGGAATGAAAACTGCTACTACCCTCCTTTGAACAGCAATCCCCTACATTGACCAATTCTAAGCTGCCCAATTGGCCTGCTCCAGAAAGAGCAGTTGCACTATCAGTAGCAACTAGTTGATTCCTCTGATTTCTTAGGGTGTCATTCAAATGAAACTCGCTATTCTTCCGGAGGCGGCAGACAACCATAGAATCCTGTATAACACATCAAACCAAACAGTCAAAGCACTTTATTCATGTAGATGATCAACATTTTTTCAGCAATTGGTGTATTGCAGCAAAGGAACTCTCTCTCTCAGAAAAAACAATGTGAAATACATTAGGCAAATTAAAAATCTCCAAAGTTGCGGAAAGTGGTTAATATTTGAATCTCAGATCACATCAAGTCCTGGTGAAGGCTTCTGCAAGGGGATGAATTTATAGATATCCCCACCAGATTTTACACTTTACTGTTAATGGTCTAGCAGAAGTAGCTCCAAGTGAATCTTCTTCTATCTTGAATAATATCACCACTCAAACAACGTCGCGCAATACAGTTGAATAATCCAGGTGAGAAATATTTATTTTTTGCTGATTTCTGTTCTAAACAGTAAGCAAATGGATGTGAGTATTAGCGTACATATAGCAGTTCTAGTCAGTTTAGGATTGGTTAGTTTAGTTTGAGTATATTTTGATTTATTATTTATATTTCTATTTTATTATTTAATTAGGATTAGTCAATTGTCTTTAGCTAGGAGTCAATCTTTTCATTGTAACTCTATTTAAAGAGTTGTTTATCGTCATTAAAAAACTAAGTTTTTCATGGCTTCACTAAGCGATTATATGGTATCAAAGCTCTATACGCTCTAACGAGAAATGACCCATATTTTTCTTTTATCTTTCATATATATTTTTTGGAATACAACATCAACAATAATGGCACAAATCCCAGAGTTGTCAAAGCTGACAATACAACGGGTGCCAACATCATTATCTTCTCATACTATTCAGTGTCAATAGCCCACAACAAGGGAAACAACAATACCGCAAATCTCAGAGTTGTCAATACCGATAACACAATGGGTGCCAACATCATTATTCAATTCAACCATGTTTCTCAACTACCAATCAAACTAACTAGTGGTCACAACTTTGCTACATGGAAAACACAATTTTCCATGCTTATGTATGGCTATAACCTCCTCAGCCATCTCGAAGGGACCACTTAGGCCCCTTATGGCACAGTTGCCCTTTGCGCCAACAATTCGGCATTCCTTACTTGGTTCCGCCAAACACAAATCATCTAGAATTCTCTCATGGCTTCTGTCGAAGCTACAATTGCCTCCACCGTCGCAGCTGCCGCCTCATTAAATCAGCCTGGGACGCCCTGCACATTACGTATGCAAACAGAGCACTAAACCGGGTATTTAGCCTCTGTGAACAACTTGTCCGCGTCACTAATGACTCTCGCTCCATCACAAACTATCTTCACACCATTCGGCCTCTCTCAGACGAGTTAGCCACTGATGGTACTCATGTGTCCAATCCAGAGCTCATCGTTAAAATACCTAGTAGTCCGAGTCTTGATTTAATGAGATCTCTGCTGCAATACAGGCAAGTGATAGGCTGATCTCCTAGAGAACTTATTTGAAAAACTGCTTGACCATGAACTCATCCTTAGTCATGAAGATGCTAAGAAGCTGCCCAAGCCTCCTCATGATCGAAATCTATTCAAGTTAGGCTAAGGTGCCCATAGTCTAACTTGAGGAGGCGTATTAGCGTACATATAGCAGTTCTAGCAGTTTAGGAATGGTTAGTTTAGTTTGAGTATATTTTGTTATTATTTATATTTCTGTTTTATTATTTAATTAGGATTAGTCAATTGTCTTTAGGTAGGAGTCAATCTTTTCATTGTAACACTATTTAAAGAGTTGTTTATCGTCATTAATAAACTAAACTTTTCATGGCTTCACTAAGCGTTTATAGTGACAACATGTTTACTCGTCATGTTTCTTCTGTCATATCAGACATTATAGTATCTATGGCTATGTTATGGTCTACCACAAATAAAACTATTTGTTTCTCCAAGCTACTTTGCACTTGGCATAGGCGGTAAGAACAGGTTGCAAAGCATTCATGAGTAACTGTTACTCTGACCCAACCATTCCTCCTTTTATATCCCCTTCAATAAACCAAAATTGAGCAAACCATTCAACATCACATAACAAAAGAAACTATCAATGCTAAAATTAGGATGATATGTATATAGAGAATCCATAAGAACAACATATTTACTCAAGGAACAAACAACTAACAGCAGGAAGTTGAATTTGCTATTGCAGCTGAATAGGTAGGAAGCTCAGCACACGAGGATGATTGGCCCCTAAGAGTTGGGTCAGAGATCATAATTACCTGATAAGTAATGTTCCCAAGCATGCAATATTCATGCATTATCCATTGTGTTCTCTGTCCCTTAGGTGCCCGACCAGTGTGGAACACCAGCGTTCTCTTTGTGCCAATGATATTCGAACCAGACTTCACGTTACGTTCTTTTCCTGTGGCCTTCCAATAACCAGATTCAGTTGCTCTTTTACTTTGTGATCCGTTTGGGTACTTTCTTCCACGAGGAGAAAAGAAGAACCATTCATTATCTGATTGAATGACGGATTTAGCTGGTACATGTGAATAGGGATTGATCAGTTAATAGAGCAAGAATGTAGCCTGTAGGTATGAGTTACTACTCACAGAGTAACTACAACAGGCAGTTTAATGAATAAGGATAAAGGTGGTAACATGAACGTGATGCTTCTCATAATTTCCAACCACCTTCATAAAACAAATGAAAAAATGAATAAAATATCTAACAATTGCAAAGATATTATATTTTACAGCATATGATAATGACCATGCTAAGATGCTTAGCTTTGCATATCCTAATCATGAATACATCACAGCATATAATCAAAAGCAATCCAATAAGGTTAAAGAATGCGAGACCAAAAATATGTACTGCCTCCATAAGTGATAGGCTCACCTTTGCAAACTAAGCATATCAATGTAGAATATATGAAAACAAACTACTCACAAGTGACAGGATTTAAAGGTTCTACGAAATGTCAAAGAAAAAGTCATTTGGTTTTAGAATTAGTTAGCTGAGCCATTCTTCCTCAAAGGGTGTAAACAATGTTTAGTGAGACAAAAATACGAAGGATAACGCTGACCTAAAATGCAGAGGAGGAGAGGAAGTCAATGCATCGAAATCAATAGTAACTCTTTAAAAGTTTGACCAAGATTTAAATCATTCATAGTAGTAGTTCATGAAGAAAACCATGCTAAAACAGAGATTTGCAAACAATGAAAACTCATATTCCGAGTATTGGAAGGACAATAGTGTCTGGTATCTTGGGAGACTGCCAGAATTCTAATTTTCAACTAATGCTTTAGATTGGCCTAAGTGGTAATACATCTTCGTACGTACTACAATTTTTTCACCATTCAGCAATTTTATGGCCTTATTTCTAACTTTTTGGAGAATGATAGAAGTAGAAATTAGAAGATCGAGCATAAGAAATCATCCTTACCATCACAAAAGAGGGTAAAAATTCATGACTCTTATATTCTCTTCTGCTACTAGTCCATACGGATGGACCAGGATTGACATCCTTAAGATTTGCCTTACTCTTAGCCAGAAATTTGGCAAAGGGTGTGCAAAATTTTCTTCTCAAATTGTGTCAAGGGTGTGCAAAATTAAAAACTAAATATGCACTCGTCATAGCTAACATTTAACCTCACCACATAATTTTCCAACGAAGGGTGTGCACCGTACCACCCTTCGGCCTAACGTGGCTCCGCCCATGCTCTTTGGCACTGTAGAAATCAGTTCCCAAACGCCACTTTTCACAAAATTCACAGTAACTGCACCGATTTAAACAAAATGATTGTGAGTCTAGCCTCCTGCATCAGTAATTCCATCGTCTTCATTTTATTTTATTTTATTCTTGATAGGTATCATTCCATTTTCATTATCCAGTGTGAAACTTCGGTAGTTCTCTTTTAGTAGAAAACTTAGTTATTTAAGAGAGCAGCTTACGACTCATAAAATAGCTTTTCACATTGAATCACCAGAAGATACTAACCCAAAACCGTAGGTGTTCTGAAGGGAGAAAGAAAATTTATTTTGTTAAGCATGGATGTCTTAATCTTTATTTGTAGGATAGAAGGTCTACTATAAATAATCTTATGACAGACTTGCTAGATTCCTTAAATACTTAGAAGGAGACAAGTCCATTCTTTTGAACTTGTTAGATACCTCCTTCGAGTACATTTTAGTAATAAAGTCCTTTACCCTTCTCATTAAGAAAGGATGCAAACTCAAAACCAACTTAAAATTTTCCATCAATCATATTCAGTAGAAAGAGGATTTTTCAATATCCAAACCATGGCAGCTGAAAGGTTTATAATGTAGTACTATACAAGAGATGGAATGAGGAAGACTAGCAATATGTTCAAGCAAGAAATCTACTTAGTTTAGATTTCTAACCCCTATGACATGACTTCATTTAGAAGCACACTTTGCCTAATTGCCTTTTTTTTTTTTTTTTTTTTTTGGGGGGGGGGGGGGGGGGGGGTGTTTCCAAAACAAGAGATTCTTCACTTTGAAATCAAAATCAATCAACCTAAGATTCGAAAACGTTGACACATGGAAGAATCTTATTAATCGATTATTGAAGAGGATGTTATTCCATTCTTTTCTTCTTTGTGTGGGTATACTTTTCTATTTGTTTCATCAATGTAAGGAAGGATTCATTACCTTTTAGAAAGATTAAAAAGGGAATATTTGAGCAAAACTGTCCTCTATTTTAAGGTAATAAGAGCAAGGAAAAAAAGAGCAGCCCACTTAAGGGAAAAAGAATCCAGTATGCATATACTATGAAAACAATCACATTACTAGAAAAAGAACAGAAATGTGATCTAATGGAAGAAAACACATGTAACATCAAAACTGAGATCAAATCCAAGAGCAAGAATACAGGGCATTAACAATCACTCCTTCAACCTTAATATTTGTGAAATTACTCTGAACTTCAAACTTCCTGAACAAACTCTCGAAAAACATTTTAAAAAAATAGGGCATTTTTGGCCCTTACTCTTCCACTAGACTCTCAGAGATTGGATATACATATATATCCTCTTTACTCTATTTAAGAATTCGACATAGTTGGACTGTTTAACCTGACACGTGAGGTGTTAATTTAGCAGAAACTTCCTCATTTATCCCAATTTGGGACATGCTAAGGCAGAGTTTCTAAGTAACTAATCATGATAAGCATATTCAAGACTTCCTTTCATCTCATTCTTTGTTAGGTAAGCAAACTATTCATATGCAAAAGGAGAAACAATTAAAATTTTAAAATCGAAGAAGCAATATTCATGTTAATGGTGTCGTGAGCCTATCTGCTCCAACGTAGTGCACAAGTTTATAATCGGCTAACAGCCTTTTACTCGATACCGTATGCTTCGAATTGTGCTACTGCCGTCCTAATATATACATATACTGATATACATATAACACACATATGTACCACTCGACCTAACTTGAGCACAACTGCACAAGTATCAGATAATTCAGATCATCAAAGCTTCTCCGCCAACATAATATATACACAGACAGACAGTCACAAATAATGATGGTGTTCCAAAAAAATTGGCCCCGGCACAAATATCAGATAACTCTACTCACCAACGCCATTCCATCGTCATAATAATATATACATACATAATCACACAAAAATCAATTAATACAAAATATGAAAAAGAAAAAGGGTACCTGTTAAATCCCAAGGTTCATGTTTCCAAATCTCAACTTCAGAAATAACTTCAACACACTTATCAGACCCCTCAAGTTTCTTCTTCAAGTAATACGATATGAGTTCTTCGTCCGTTGGAGAAAACCTGAACCCAGGAAACATTGAAGATGCAGTAGCTATTGAAATTTCCACATTATCATTGTTATTATTATTTCTGGGTGTTCTCTCATTTCTTGAAGAAGCTGATACATGCCCATCCTCCATAATAAACTTAATAAAATTTTTCTTTGAGAAAAAAAATGAAAATTTCAAAACACCGCCTTTCTTCTTCTATTCTTTTGTAAATATAAATAAAAAGGGTGTTGGAATCTCTGAATAAAAAGAAGAGAATCAAGAAAAAGGAAGCAAACGTTTTCTTCTTCGCAGGTTAATTTGTAAATTGTAGTATTCGACATGCTCTGTTCTGAGTCAGCTGCATTTCTTTTCTTTTTTTGGGGTGAGAGAGCTGAGCACGGAGATTCACGTGTCAATAGACACGTGCGTTGTTTACCTTATAAGAAGTTGCATGTGTGGGTCCCACTTTATATATATCGACGACATGGAGACGACGGCCTTTTTTTTTTTTTTCTTCATTTTATATTATAAATTATAAAATATTATAATACCTTAATCATTTCAAATTTATATAAATTGAAAGGATAACTAATCTAGTTAAACTTTTTTAGATTATTATTATTATTATTATTATTATTATTATTATTATTATTATTATTATTATTATTATTATTATATATTTTCTTTCTCTCAATTTACATGATATTATTTGAATTTTTACAGTCAAATTCTTTTATTTTAATTAAGTACTTAGATATATTAGTTTAAGCATATGCATTTCACGCGTGTCTCTCGTGTTAATATATATAGATTTATAAAAATAGTATAAATAATATTTAAAAAATATATTTTTGTAATAATATAAAAATTTATATGAAAAATTATTAATTTTAAATTGATAAATGATTATGTTTAAAAGTTTTATCTAATTTAGTAGTTCTTTCTTTGATTTGCTCTAAATACTTATTTCAATGAAATAAAAACATCATAGAAATAACATTTGATTGAAAGTTAAAAAAATTTATATGAGCACTTAATTAAATGCATGTATTATATGTATATATAAATATTAATATTTTCTATATATTTCAAACAAGGAAGAAAGTTATATATAAAATTTAGTTAATTTAAAATCTTAAATATTAAAAAAATAATTAAATAACTATTTTGTCAAGTGTGAACTCTATTTTTAAAATGGTAAAAAGGTAAATAATATTTTGCTATGAGGCTTCATACTTAATTTTAAACTTTTGATTTCACTCTTAATGAGATGATTTTAGCTCAATTTTATTTTTCTTTCTCTAAATCTACGCGTTTAGTCAAAAACTTCATGTAAATTGAATTAGAAAAAATAATGTACATTTAACTAAAGAAAGTGAATAACAAGAGTACTTGATTAATTGAAACAACTTAAGATATGTTGTGTTTCTATATATATATTTTCTGATTATACAATTTTTTTTAAAGAAGAAGAAGGATGAATTCACATATTAATACAAATAAAATTACACTCTTTAATTTAATTTAATTTTATATTAAAATATCGTGATGAATAATTAGTTAATTTAACAAATAATAGATTGATATATAAGTTAACAGAGTTGTAATTAATTTTAATGTCTTAAATGTATTCACAATATAAAAAAAAATTCATAACATGAAAAAGGATATATATTAATACGAAAACATACAAGGTTGAAGATTGAATAAAAGATGTTGATATAAAAGAGTTGATAAATTAAATTATGTAATTATAATTTTTTTTATAAAAATAAAAAAGTTTATAAATAAAAATAATTAGAAATTATCAAAAAGGAAAAAAGAAACTTTTCGTTGACAGTAAAAAAGGAAAAAAAATCAAAAAGAGAAGGAAAAAATAAGAACTTTTGTATCAAAAAGGAGAAGAAACTTTTTGCGGAAGATTTATTTATTTATTTATTAAAATTTTATATTACAAATAGAGTTATATTAACAAGTAGAAAATTAAATATAATAAAATAAGTTAAAAATGTTTATGATTATATAAATATTAAAAAATCAGTGAATATTTTTTAATTTTTTAGGTTTACACAATAAATAGAGTTATAACATAAATAAAAAAAATTAATATGATAAAATAAGGTAGTGAAAATAATTAACAATAATATTTTAAATAATAATTACATAAAAATGATAAATGACAATTTCATCTATTATAATATTTTTTAATAAAAGTTAAAAAGTTCAACCAATATTTTTAAGGACTTTTACACGTTTAATATTGTATAGATAATTTCAAATTTTAAAAAATAATTTATATATTTAGAAATTATATACAAAATATTATAAATAATTTAAAATATTTTTAAAACTTATAAAATAAATTATAATGAAAAGTTCTTTTTTTTAATCTGACATTCAAGATTCAAATCATTATACTATATAAATTGAAAAAAAGGAGTATGTAATTTCGATAAAGTATGGGTTGAACTTGGATGTTTAGCTTATTCCCAAAAAAAATGATTAGATTTTTGTCTCTGTCTCCTGACATGGCTGCATTTTCATGCGCCATCTCTTGTACATAAATTATTATAAATAATTTAAAATAAGTCAAAAATTTATACATAAATTATAATTAAAAGTTTTTTCACAAAAATTATTTTTCCCACTTAAAAAATCGTGACCTTCTGGCGACGTGAATTTGTAAATTCAATATATTATATTTTATATAATATTTTTTTATTTTAAAATAAGTGATATTTTTAATTTATGCGCGTTTAATAAGAATAATACTCATTTTTAATAAAAAATATATATTTTTATCTATTTACATTTAATAAATAGTTTTTAAAAATATAATTTTTTAATATTTTTTTAATGATATAAAATAAATATAAAATTAAAATAACATATTTAATATTTTCTTAATATAATAAAATACTACTTATTGTAAAATAAAATAAAACTATTTATCAGTTAAGGACTGTTCAGATGTAGTTTTTCCTAAAATGAACAGAAAGCATTAAAAAATTGCAAACGAACCTATCATTGTCTCAAAAAATATTTGGGCGATCAAAAAATCATTAGGAATCTTTTTCCACAAGTAAATGCAACAATTGGGTGGAGAAAACTTGTAAATTATAAGGAGAGCAGATCATACAAGTTTGAAAATAATGGAGTCAGGGCTCATCCTCCTCATCCTCATCATTTTCTGTATCTCTTTGTTCCACAAATCCAATAAACAGAAGATCAACAAGTAGCTCCCTCCCGGACCCTTTGCTTTTTCTGTGATTAGCAGCTTACTATGGGCTAATGCTGATATAGAACTCATCCTCAGGGACTTCAAGACTAAATATGGCCCTCCGTTCAACTTGAGAATGAATTGGATTTCGTCGTCCTTCCATATTTGTTGCTAGCCATTCATTAGCCTATCAAGCTTTAGTCCAGCAAGGTGCTGTTTTCTCTGACCGGCCAAAGGCCGCTCAGACCAGTGTAACCATTCACAGTAGCAGGATTAACATCGCCTCTTCCCCTTACGGCCCCTCATGGCGCCTCCTCCGTCGAAACCTTGTCTCTGAAATCCTCCACCCTTCCCGCACCAAGTCCTACTCTAAGGCCCGATATCGGGTACTCTGTATCCTTATTCAACAGCTCCGTGCTGATTCTGCAGCGGCGGAAGTGATCACGTTAATTGATCATTTTCGTTATGTCATGCTCCATCTTCTTGTCCTGATGTGCTTCGGGAAGAAGATTGACGAGCCTCAAGTCAAGCAGATCCAAGATGTACAACGCAAGATGGATTCGAAGTGCTGGTCGATTCATCAATCTCAGCTTCTTCCAAAGATCACTTCAAAAGATCATTTTCAGGAATCAATGGAAAGAGCTCATCCAACTGATACAATAGCAAGAGAGGATCTTTATACCCTTGATTGAGGCTCGAGTGAAAGCAAAAAAGGATTGTTTGAATTTGAATCATCATCACACTGAGGAAGATGTGGTGGCTTATGCGGATACATTGCTGAATTTGGAATTCCCTGAGGAAAAGAGGAAGTTTAATCAGGGAGAGATTGTTAGCCTCTGCAGTGAGTTCCTCACTGGTGGCACCGATACAACATCCACCTCGTTGCAATGGATTATGGCTAACTTGATTAAATACCCTTCTATTCAGGAAAGACTGAACAGAGGGAATTCGAAGCCAAAGGGAGTGATAGAGGAGGAGTTAGTGAAAGAGGAAGATCTAGAGAAATGCCTTACCTAAAAGCAGTGATCTTGGAAGGTCTAAGGCGGCACCCACCTGGTCACTTCCTGCAGCCACACACGGTGATGGAGGAAGTGGAACTCAACGGTTATGTCATCCCTAAGGATACAGCAATCAATTTCATGATTGCAGACATGGGTTTGGATCCACAAGTGTGGAAGAATCCCTTGGATTTCAAACCGGATAGGTTCTTATCAGTGGATGGTGATACAGAAGCGTTTGATATAACAGGGGTTAGAGAGATCAAGATGATGCCTTCTGGTGCAGGAAGAAGAGTATGCCCAGGCTATGGCTTGGCTATGCTCCATTTAAAGTACTTTGTGGCTAATTTAATCTGGCATTTTGAGTGGAAGGCTGTGGATGGAAACGATGTTGATCTGTCTGAGAAGCTGGAATTCACCGTGACCATGAAGAATCCATTGCGTGCTCGCATCCGTCCCCGAGTAAAAGTGTAAAACCAACTTGAATGAGCTGTTAATGTTGTGTATTTGTTTGTTTTTCTTTCTCTCGAAGCTGTTGACGTTTCTTCAGTATAATATAAAATAAAGGAACATGAAGGGAGCTCAAAGTATGCAACTGTTCAATTGGAGCACAATATGTGATACTCTAGGTCCGCAACCGAGATCAATAATAAACACCTAGAATAATAAGAATCTTGTAAAATCATATATAATATGGCCCTTTGGAGGTGCTTTATGTATGATAAAATTTATTAACAAGCTTAAACGCATGGAAGACATTCCCTTAATCTGATGGAGTGTTTAGAAAAGATCAGTGAAATAATCTCTCTGTCTCTCTCCAGTGATGGATTACACATACTGAGCATTAACATAGAATTTTGTAAAGCTTTGAAATCCGCATAAATGATAAATTGATATCACTCAACGGGAATTTCTCAGTAAGAATTTTACATTCTTCCACCAAGCGCAGATTGGTAACTTTATGCTTCAACAGGTGGAATTCCACTTGAGCACTCAACATGCAGTTCACTTTCACTGTTACCTGGAAATGTAGCAGGCTAAGCATAACAGGAGTGGGCACGGTGAAGCACGTGACATAAGCGATGGCAATTGGAGCGGGTTAGAAATAATTTTTTGTAAAACTAATGTGGCGCCGGACCAGGTTGCGGATTTATGGTCTATGTGGGGTTTTACAGTACACTCACCCCAATCCCCTCTCCTTACACATCACCCTATTTCGAGCTCCACCCTATTCTCATAATTTTATCTTATTTTTTTTTAAAAAAAGTCAGTTGATTTGAAATTGCAATTACCCAATTCGAAGCAGATATCATCAGATTTAGCCAAAGCTAGCTGAAGTATGATGGGCCAAATTTGAGGAATTGGAATAAATATCTTGCAATTTGTGCATAAGATTATTTATTAGAAAATATGTGAAAGACCATTTACCTTTCAGATCATATGGCGTATTTGCAAGTTGTCTTTAATGTGTTTTGTAATACTTTGTAAATATAATTTTGGTTTTATATCTGACTATGGAAATTGCCTGCTTCGCGCAGTTTTTAAGAATCTCATATTACGTAAAAAAAATATTTTAAAATATTTAAATTATTTTTAACATTTAAATTCATATAAATTAGATTTTGAGTTTTAATATGTTTTATTATTAACACTTTTTCTTAATAGAAAGTTAATAATATCATACTTTTTATAAGAAAAAATTAATTTTTCTTAAACGATTAAACTTGTTAGGATCGAAAATGGAGAAGAATATTTCTCTTTTAAATGAATATAACTAAAGTAAATCAAGGAAAAGACAAAAAGAATTTCACTAATTTTGAAAGGGTGAAATGAAATTGAAAAATAAAATGCACGAGAAAAAAAATTTAAAAGCATTAATTAAGAATTTTCTTAATCAGACTTTGAATGTAATTAACTACCTTCACATACAGTTAGAAATTTAAAAATAAATTAAGTAATTAATTTGAAAAAAAAAAGAAATAAGTCAGGGTATTCATTTCGAGAAATAATTTTACAACTTATAACTCATTCCATAATATTACTTGGTTGTCTTCCGTTCTTAAGGTGCAAAAGAAAATCAAATTACTTATTTCTAGCATCATATAAATTATCTCGATCTCCTTATTTATTTTCGTCTCATTTTGAAACTTTTCATGTATATCAAGATCTGTATAATATCACTAAAATTTGAGCCCTAATTCAAGTTAAATCATTTACCATTAATCATATCATCCTTATTTGATATTAAGTACAGTTTTAGGTTAATTTATCAACTCCTTTAAATTAAACTTGTATTCTTTGGACTCTACCATATAAACCTCAATCACATCTTTATCAATATTGTCTACCATCTTGCAACTTTTGAAGTAATATGCTTATGAAATAGTCTTTTACCAACCGCTAATTAGTAGCATTAAAGAAAGTTAAAACTTCAAATTAAAAGGTCATGAAAACACTGCAACATCATGACCAAGAATACAAGGGAAAGAGACCCTTAGGATTATTCGAAAAGCAAAGATCAACATTTTAGATTATGCTCAATTATATATTTTGAATTATCCACATAAAATAACACAAACTTATTATATTAACTGAATTAATTAAAAAAAAAACAGAAAGCTAATAAATGAAATATATATATAATCAACACCAATACCTTTTTCAAGAAAAAAACAAAAAACAAAATAAATAAATACAAAAACAATTATCCAATCAAATAAAAAATTTGCATTGCAAAAATCACTTACATACTAACAATATAAGATAACTAAAAACCAACCAAAATAAAATACGTTTCCACAACATAATATTCAAACAAATCTTATGACAATGGTAACCAAGTTAATAAGTATGGCAAAAGAAAAATTAACTCAAATCTAAAGGTCAATAAAAAAATAAGAACTTAGTAAAAAAATAAAGGTACAGAAAATTCTTACCATGTATGAAGATGCTTGACAAATTGTGGGGATAAAAAATTAAGATATGAAAACTCATTCTATTGAGATTAAATATACAAACTAGTCATTCAAATTGAAGTTATTAAGAGAATTAATAATAATTTTTTAGGTTTCTGAGATCGAATTAGAGATGAGGAATAAAGAAGAGTAAAGGAGGAAGTTGTAATTAGAAAATGATAATTAAAGTGACTTTTAAACTTTTTAATATGATACATAAATAGGAAAAAGTAGAAAAAAGATTGAAAAATTTGAGAAAAAAGATAAATGTAAATGCTGAACAGATAGAGGTGTCATATTATTATGATATTTTATTGCATAATAAATAATCACTAAATTATAACAATAACTTTCTAAACTTTAAAAATAAATGAATAATTAAGAGAATGTAATTAAAAATAAATAAATGTCATTCTTACTTTTAGAGGCATGTAACATCACCTCTTTTAAATTTAACTTTAATATATATATATAGATTATTTACAAGATATTTGAAAATAACCCTAGGAAAAATCTTTATGAAATCATTTTCTTCTATTTATTTTCATTAAATTCTTTTGGTTGTATATAATTTCATTTAATTACTACATGCTTTAATTTGCATGCTCCACCTACTTTTCATCACTTCCACAGCAATCTTTTTCCTTCTTTTTTTTTTCTCCTCCTTTTCTGGAACAGAAATTTAATTGCTTCACTCATGTTGTTGGCTGTTTAAGTGATTTCCTTTTCATAACTTTAGTCCTTTAACTTTGAAGAAAAAATCATATTCTGAGATTAAGATTTCCCTTTAATCAAAGGAAATAATATATAGACGTGAGTGACTTGAAATGAGTTACAATTTTTATTATGCTTTTCAGTGATACTTTAGAACACTGTTTGTGCATAAGTTTTTTTTCCCTTAAACAAAACAATTAACAAATTATGCGGTGCGGGTTTATTCGAAACGCAGCGGGTTGAGAACATCAAATCACATGCTATGCGGGATGGGCAAGTTAAAATCTTTGTAGGTTTATACGAGTTTGCTCCGCAACCGCCACACCAGCCCCATTGCCATACCTAACAAAAGAATACACAAAGAGGTGATTTGATACTAGGGGAGTCATTAGAGGTTCAGAAATGAAGAATCTGAAGAGTCATATATAGTATTGAATAGGGCAAATGTTTATTCAATCCTTAGAGAACATTAGCAAAATTTTGTACTGTTTTGTCTCATCCAACAGCCAATACTCAGGATTCTGTTGACATTCCTGAATTTTCAGATATTTAGCTATTCATTCAGACAAAGAACAACATAATAATGTCCGTCTAATTATGTAAAAATTGCATCAGGCTGTAGAAGCATGTTGTTTATGATAGATTCTTGAAATTGACATTTGGCATTCATTCGAGTAGCTCCCTGCAAGACAGTTTAATAAACTCTGGTACTACTTCAAGCTTCTCCCTGCAAGATGGCAAAGCCCTCACCATCACTTTGTTAGGATCATTGGCAGACAATTTCTGTTGGCTAGAGTTCATGGTTGGACCAGAAAAGCCTTGAGAGGAGGTTTTCCTTGAAGCAGAAACGATACGGTCACAAAGATCCTTAATCATTTTATATCTCTCCGTCTCATCTGCATGATCCTTTTTCCAAGCTTGAGAAGAGAAGTCTGGTGTTCCTCCATTGTTATGAAGGTCTGGGATTCCTCTATCCTTAGTGTTCATGTTTTCTTTCTCCCCCATGCAGAATTCCCACTCTATGCCATCTGAAGTTTCCCTTTCTAAGGAAATGCTTTGCGTTGGGAATTTCTCTGAGATGGACCTCCTCCCTTTATCAGAAACTAACAATGTATTCGGATCCTTCTGTAGAGCAGTGAACCGTTGATGGCTCTGGCTGTTATCACCCATGTTTAATTCAATTGAATCAAGATCGCTATCAGCTGAATCACCTTCTTCTCCATCCTCTTCTTTATTGAATATTTCTCCATCTGCCTTCTCTTTAGCTCGGTAATGGTGTGTGCTTGGAAGCGTTTCTCTCAGATGTCTTTCAAGCTCAGTGATTGTTTCATAATTAGGTGAATCACCACCTTGTTCTTGGCCCTTTTTGGATCTCAAATATGCTTCAAGTTCATTCCTTAACTTATCCAAAACTGCATTTTTTTCCTCAAATTGATATTTTGCTTCTGATAGCTTCATTTGCACTCTTTCCTCGCGCATTACATCAGCTAGTTGAAGCATTTTCTGTTCCATTTCCACCTCTTCCCTGATTTTAGCAGATTGTCTCTTCAATTCTTCCATCTCAGCTCTATCTTCTCCGAGACCTCTGGCTAATTCATCACACACTTGCTCCAATATCTCTCTGTCCCTTTTTTCGCCTTCAAGTTCTTTGACTGCCTTTGAAAGAGATGCCTTTGTATCTGCCAGTTCTCTACCAAGCTTCTTATTTAATCTCTCAGTTTGCTTCTTCAGTTTCTTCTCTATCTTGAGCTCCCTGGCTACTGCTGTAATGGCAGTATGAATCTTGTCTTGCTCTTTTATCTTCCAGGCCATCTTTTCTTCTTCAAACTTCTTCAAGAGGATATCAACTTCATTGTGGCTATGTCTGTGTTCGTGTATCAATTTAGACACCTCATCAGACAACCAGTCAAGCTCTGTATTTATAGCTGAGAAAAGGGATGAACATGCAGATTTCTGCTCTTTGAGATTCCAGATATGACTCAGAACTTGTAGCAGCTCTTTACATGTGGTAAGGCCACGACACACATCCTTCAAATGATGTCTGCTTAGAGTCTGTTCAGGATTTTGTGTCCTATGAAGCTGCATGTTCATTCTTGTATTAATCATATATTTCAATGCAGTGTAGCTAACTGAAAGTAGCAGCAGTTGAGAGCAGTGATAGATTCAGAGATCTTACAAAAAAAATTCCATGCAACAAAAACTTCAAAATTACATCAACTCAGTGTTGAAAACAACATATAGGCCCTGTCGGCTTTGATAGAACCTGAATTAGAACCAAATCATATTTCTGTTCCTTTATTCATAAAATTTTTGTCCATTTCCTAAGATTAACTTTGAAGAGGCCAAAGGACACGTCCAAACGCCATTAATGTCATTTATAGTGATAAATCTTAATGCACTGTTCTGCAGCTGTTAAGATTCTCAGAAGAGGAAATAGTTTAGTGAGTCTGAAAAATCAGTAGTGATCTTTTAGACTATACAAGCAGTATTACTGGTGGCTCAGAAATGATTAGGATGTAGGAAGCTGCAACTACTTACAAACAGAGCAATTAAAAAGAAAAAATGGATGTGGAAACTTGGATAGGTTCAACAACAACTTCACCTCAATTTCAAGCTAATTGATTCAGCTATATGAATCTTCACTAATCACCCCTAATCTAATGAAGTCACCTCAGAACCATGAGGTCTCGCTTTCAAATACCAGTGAGACAAAAAACATTAGCGAATTTCTTCTCATCTGGCCAAGCTATCTGTGAGATTAGTTGTTCCCCTCAAGCTAGCCCAACACCGAGTTTTTTTTTTTTTTTTCCAAAAAAATGAAATTTTAGGTTATACAATACTTTGGATAAAGGTAGTGCAACAAAAACCCTCATATAAAACAGTTCCTCCGACTAAAAATGTATTAAATGTCAGTAGCATTAAAGAATAACAGAAATGACTACCTCCATGGAGCAACCATTTTGGTGAGAGAGATCAGGCCTGGTAAGTTTTCTTCTTCTGTGACTACCCACTTTGGATCGCTCCATTCTCTACAAAATTCAAGACTCAAAGTATGTAAAGTTTTTAAAACTTAAAACAGACATACACAAAATATGCAGAACTCAAAGCTACAAACTTTTCCAAGAAAATGACCAACAAAATCCAATTTTCACAATAAAATTTACACCCACCTCAGAAACAGGATCACAGAACTGCAGAGCTACTGAACTGAATTTGGATGACTTCAAAGCTATTTCTTCCCTACCCATTTCAACTTCACCCCGCTGCTCCAAATCGTCCTTCACTTTAGGTGTAGAAACCCCATTAATTTCCCAAAGAGTAGCAGCCAGTTTTCTTGCTGAAAAGGACAGGTCTTTCCCTTTGTCAGAGCCCTTTGTTTGGTATGAATAATTACTAAGAGTATCATTCTGCAGAGAAGATGATCTTGATGAGCTCATTTTCCGTAATTTCTTCCCAAGTCGATCTTTCTTTAAGGATCTAAAGGCGTTCCCAAAATTTCTTGGGAAGGGAAATCAACTGTTAGGAGTTTTAAGTGTAGTTACTTTACCAGTCAAAAAGAGAGAAGAAGAGAAGAAGAGAAGTGGGAAGTTATCTAAAGGAGTCTTAAGCATATTTCGAAGATACTAGAATGAATGATTGGCATGCAAATCAGAGTCCTTAAAGTTTTGGCTTTTGGTAAATTGACAAACATAAATTATTTATTCATTCATTCATTTTGGTTTAAATAGTATGTAAATATTTTTACCGGTAGTCTTCTAATTGTAAACATATTTACACAGGTGCCCCTTGTTTTAGTCTACTAGTCAAATGCTGGGCCTATGCATTTAAGTATCATTCCAAAACTTACTACTAGTACTTTTTAGTACAGTGAAAGGTTTTGCTGGTTTCATCACTTGTAGAAGCTTTAGTAATGCAAAAAAAACACCCTTAATCGGATTTACACTTCTATTTGGTCTTTAAGTAATGAATGTATCATAACATTATTTGTGACTACTTTTTAATGAACAAATTTCACTATCCACCAACAATATTAAAATATCTGTGAACAGAGGCGGATCCACATGGTAGTTTAATTTCGAAAAAATTTATGTATGTATACCTACATAAAGATTATATATTTGTTTGTATACCCTCAAAGACAAAAGCCAACTTGATGCACTGGATTTGGCAAGTGTATGTAATTCCTTTGTAGGAGCTTATGATAATCCATCTCGTTTAAATTATACTTATTAGTAATACATTGATATGTGGTAAATATTTTTTGATGAAGCAGTGCCGGTGCTACATGACACCGCTTCAACTAACATGCATCCCCCTTCAGTAGTGTCTCCATCATCTTCAAATTCTGAGTTCGCCTTTGTTTTTGAAGCTGGCGAAAATGAACACTTACAACGCAATTTAGCAGAAAGAAATTGTTAAGGTGAATTTAAAATAAATGATTAATTGAAGATTTTAGGCTGACGAGCGTGAAATACTTAATAAACAGAGTTACTTAACGCTCGGAAGGCAACTGAATTTAACTAGCTAACCATATTTCTCTATCAAGCATGCATAATAGTTGCTTGAGAAGACATTAATATTTTCAATCTGTATTGGTATTCTTATTGAATGCAATTGTAGCCGTTGGTGATAGCTTAAATTGACAAACAAGGGAAGGGCCCCCATTTAACGGCTTAAAATGTTCCGGATATTTTTAGAAAATTCCCACACCAACATTCTGTAGTCCTCCGCATGGCCTCTTCGTTTTGATACGACAGTTTACTTAAGATTAAATAGAAAATATTCAAAGTTTTATACACTAATTAATGTAGTTTAACCGGGATTAAGATAGCCATCAATACAGTAACAATCACATATTTCACAAATGGGGTCCAGTGGGGACGGGATGTAGGCAAGTTTTATCATATTTTTTTATAGTTTGTGAGGTAAAATAGCCATAAATATCTTTCTTTAAAAAAAAAAAAAAAAGTTCAATGGAAGGCTATTTTTTTAATTAGATGGCTACATATATAATTTGACCATCAATTGAAGATTATACATGTAAGTAGTGAAGTGGTCCGTGAAATACTTAAAGTAAATTGATGAAATAATACATTATAAATTTATTGGATAAAGTATATTTTTATGTTATACATTTAGACAGAATTTAAAAAATTAATTAAATATTTAGATTACAAGTAAAAATATTTTTATTAAAATTATATATGAAATCTTTGAAGATGAGAATAAAAAAATGAGAAATTTGAGAACTATTACATTCTAAATCAACCAACCATCTTGATGGTCATCGAATGATTTGACGTATGCAACGAAAGCAAATTACTTACTCATCTTCATAATAATACTTTTTTTAAAAGCTTAAATGAAAATAATAGCGGTGTTAAAAATATTATTAACCCATTATATCGTATACAGTTAGTTATATAGACACAAGAACGGGGTACATAAAATTATCTATGAACGTTAAATTTAAAATAAATATCATCTTTTACTTATTCTAATTCAGAACTCCATAATTTTTTTCTTTTGAGATCTAGTATCTCCATTCAGTATTATGGTATTCAATGCAACATCAAATTAGGAAAAAAGCTCACCTGCACGTTTGTTTTTTCTTTTCTTCACCCAATTAAATGTCTCACAATAGATTATTCTATGTTAAAAATACCGAGTTATTCTTTATACTGTCACTATAAATATTTGAATCGGCTAGACACGTAAAATAAGCTACATATATATAACCATAGGTATATGCTTTGATACATAAATAAAACAAAGAGCTACGTAAGTAAATTTAAATGCATTACAAATTATATATAATTTCATCAACATCATGGTGACATTAAGTAAAAGTACATATGAAATAGCGAAATTTGGTTCACAATTAATGGTGGGAATATGTTGGTGGCTTTAAAATCATTGTAGAAGACAATAGATTGGTGTTATCTCGATACAATTTATGTAACTCTCATAACATAATTTGTCATTATAAAGAAGATGTTATCAATTATTAAATCCTATTTCACATTCAAATAAGTAACGAAAGATTTATTAAAAAATCATAAGATCAACGACAACAGATTTCTCATTATATAGTTTTAACTCTTTAGTGTAAGTTTGCACTCAAGAATTCTTAAAAACTAGATTTAAGATTTTCTTTAATTAGATGTTTGGACATAATACATGACAAAATGTAAATGAGCATTATAGCTTGATAAAATATATATATATATATATATATATATATATATATATATATATATATATATATATATATTTGATTCAAAAAGTTGAAAGAGTAGGCAATAAATTAATAAAAAGACTAAAATATTTGGGGCTTACCTTTTTCAAAACCACATAGAAGATAAACTACACTGTTCCCCTTGTCTAAATAATTCAATGTGGGTAAAAAAAAAACTATATGATCAGTACTCCGACAAGAAATATGGATATAGAAACACTAAGAACATCAAATATAATTGGTGTAATCATTTCTTTATTAGTTAACAACAAATAAAGAAAGAAAATAAATAATAGCACTTACGGTTACGGTTGATAGATATCAGTAATACGTAAAGAATATACTTTACCACTTAATTAATTAGGAAGTTACTTCAACTCTAGATAGACAAAGGGTAGATGCACTTTATAAAGGTGAAAATTTTGCAGAGACACTACCCGAAGCATATAACTTCTAAATATCACAATTATGGTTATTTTTCAGTAGGAAAAGCAACATACTTCTAAGTAGTTTTCAAATATTAGAAACAATGGAACCGGCATAAAGAAGAAGGAACAAATTTTACGTCACACTTTGTATATTGCTAGAAACCAAGAAAGTATTAATCTATGTCAATTATCCACAACGTCTGCATAGTTACAGACCAAATGGTAAATTCTGAGAAGGTGGGATGACGTTAAAGAATGCGTTATCAAGCTCCACATAAATAGAAACTCGATTTTGTTTCACTTATTGCAACTGTCATAACTCCTTCAAATGTAAACACTAAATTGAAAATGTTTAAGTACTCAAATTTGGTGAATGAGAAACTAAAACTCGTTTAGGGAACAATTTTAATGACTGATACGTTATCTATATATATGGTCATACATAGAGAAGAACTCGAACGATCTATCAGTGGTATTAAGATGTCAAGCTAGCATAGTTCTTAGTTTTTGCAGGTCTACAACATGGAATTAAAGACAGAACTCACTTCTCTTGAAGAGTTTTGATCTTTGGGTTTTCCTGTAAAAGTTTTTTAATGTTCATGGTAATAAAAAAAAAGATTAACAACTTATAACATCTTTACTGTTTTTTGAATTTAGTAAAATGCACCTTCATATTAAATGAACATCTAGATAAATAAAATTTATTTATATAACAAACATTTATTACTTGTACTTTAGAGAGAACAAACAAATGTTGTTACGTATAGTAGAGAGTTAATATACCGAATAAATCTCACTTTAAGCCTCCAAAAGAAACTAACAAGGCTAGTTTGCATATGATCTCGCTTTGTCAAGATGTAAAGTTTTACAATAGCTTAAAGAATCTGGAGATAAAAATAATAGTCTCTTCACAAGCTTATTTTCTTATGGTCAAAGACATTCCAAAATAGCAAGAAGAATAATATTGGATAAAAGTTATGATAAAGGGTAAATTTGATATAATTGAGTTTTAAGAATGACTTTCACAGGATGTGTATATTATATATTGCAAGAAAGGACAAAGAAAAATTCAACAAAAATGTAGGAGTGCAAGGGTGGTAGCTGGGCTAGGAGTAGTACGATGTTTAAAAATGTAGAAATTCGGGACTGATTGCCCAAATTCTCGATTTTGTCTATTTTCACTTGAGTGTCTATATATACTTCTTTAATAAAAAATTTATTTACCAAAAAAAAAAAAAAGGACATCCAAAATTGTAAATTAGTAAATATTGACATAATCAAGTAAGTCAATTATTTCAAATATTATATAAATATATTTTATTAGAATTACAAACAATATTTTCCAAAACCACTAATAGTATAAGTTGTTCAAATTTAAAATCATATAAATTCAATGGTGAAAAGTTTGATCCTCAATAACTACTGCATAAGAAAAATTATAACAAAAAAAAAGGACATACAAGCTGACCATTATTTTAAAAATTATCCATATACATGGAGATCATGTGAACATAATCACTATGTATATATAAGATATATAAGTAACTCTCAAATAGAACATTAAAATTAAACCATTTAATAAAATTGAGTTTACTATAAAGAAGCAAAACTAATTTTGTTAAGATCCTAAAAAATTATTATCATATAATCTATAACTTGTCAAAAAGAGATAAATACATGTACGATACAAAGATCAATCGCATAAACATAACCTCAATTTCTTTGATAGGAAAAGTTCATGCTCAAAAAGGCGTCTAGTAGTAATACATTGCTTCTTAAACTAAATTGTTGCTTTTATCAGATTTCATTAGCCTCCTTCTTCCTAAATTTGAATTTCAAATATTGTTAATTCTCATAAACATAAGCGTGCATACGACTCACAAGTAATACATTATCAATTTTACTATATGTTACTTCCTCCATTTTAAAATAAGCAGTGTTTTAGCCTATTGATTTTATTTCAAAATAAGTGGTGCTTTACATAATTAATAAGACATTAATGATGTTCTTCTAATTTTAACCTTATTTAAATAGAGAGAGTTTTACATAATTAAGAAAATATTAAAGAGTCACATCTTTCTCAAGATATTTATTGGGTTAAATGGGTACATTTTTCTTTCTAGGAATGAGTAATTTTCTTAAGAGGTATGTCCAAGCTGAAAGCACCACCTTATTTTGAAAGGGCGAGAGTAGCATTTAGAAGAACTCAAATCAAATAATTCAACAGATACAAGAGCACTTTCAGAATTTGGTTTAACTCCTTATTGCATGCACAACTATTCTAAATGAAACAAACTTTTATAAATAATAAAGAAATATGATGATGTTTCGGATAAAATGTTGAAGAAAAAAATATTATTACATATCTCAAAAAATCAATACGTTCATCATATGTGAGCCTTGTACAAAGTGCTTACGGAATTCACATTTTTTATTGAATGGATGATCCTGTTACCAATTACTCTTATGTCTCTTCTTTGTGGTTCATCCTTGACTTTTCCTAGCTCAGAAAACACATTGTGCGACAATATTAGCATGTAAAAGCAAGAGCTAGAAGTTACATTTTTTTAGTTGAACGTATTTTAGCCACACACATATAGTAAAATTAAGCAATATTTAAGACCGTGAAGAAATTCAATAAGAAATATTTACAAAATTAGTATGGGAAGATTGCTAATACAAATATTCATTTGTTTTAAAATAATTAAGTGTAGTCTAACTTTAATTGCAAAAGTAAGAATGTCTTAAATTATTAAATAACTTAAACTTTTTGCTTAATTGGTAGTGCGCCTTCAGCTCATAAATAAGACAATTATCAAAATTATATATCCATCCCTATCCATGAATGCCCACAACTAAGTTAAAGGAAACTTTGAATTATGAAAATTATAAAAGAGGGGTAGCATTTGGTAATAACAACGGAAAATATCTTTTAACAAATATGAATTTGTCCAAAGGTCATAATCCTTCTTTCTAATTTTAACTTTAGGGGGGGAAAATTGCTATTTTTATAGTTAAAAAAATATTTGTCATTTGACTCTAAATAGACATGTTTTTGTGAGAAACGAAAATAAGGACAATTTGCAATTAGGTAAAATATTAATTGTTTAATTATATCTCGACATTTGTAATACAAAATAACCAATAAATCAAACTTTTTCTGGTCCATAACATTTTCGACAAACAATAAAATACATTTCATCCAATTGAATGTAAACATAAATTTTTAAAGTATGAATGAGGTTCAATTACCTGATCAAGTTGTGACAATATTTCTTCGCCCTTTGCAGTCTCTTCCTCAATTTGAATTCCATCACATTGCCATAAAATGTTCTTATTATCGCATGCTGAAAAGTCAGTATAAATTCATGAAGTATAAAGTTTTTATGATTTGGTTAGTTTTTATGAAAAGTAGCCGTGCCGAAGGGATGTGTAAGTTGTAGTTATAGATTTAAAAGTAATTGAAAAGTAAGAATACCTAAAACTACTGAGGAAGAAGATAAAATAAATTTCTAATTTTTAAGCTATGCTACGTAATCGGGATTAGGGCCTCCTTTTATATAGATATATAGATATAAATATATAGATTGAAGGCTATATTTTTAATTTGGTCATCCTTGTAATTAGAGGTATTTCGGTCACTTATTAGTCAAATACGCACATAGTCCTTAATTTTCTATTTTTGGATTGACTCTATATTTGGTAAAATAGAAGGAAATGAAATTTCTTGTCTTTTTATAATTTGAATAGAAGAAAATTACTTTTTTAGATCTTTTATGTGTAAAAATAAGAATCTCTTACAAAAAGATCATACATCTAAAATAAAATAATTTATAAAGGGTTAGAAAATCTCTTCTCCGGATGAATAATATATTCTTTTTTAATCTATGTATCTTTAGAATTGAATTGATCTTTCCCTTATTTCAACAGAAGAATCTAACAAAGATACTATTGTGAATACTCTAATAAAAAAAATTAGATCATTCATATATTCGTTTTTGTCTTTATTTATCTTTAAAAATGAATTGAATCAAAGCGATTAAAAATAAAATAAAATGCATATCCCTTAATATTGAGAGGAATGAGTTCACATGTCCTCTTACGGTTTGGATAAACGAAAATGACGTTTTTGAATCTCTTAGGTGTGAAAATAATAATTTTTTATGGGTAAAAAATACAAATTTCTTATAAAAAATTATAAAATCAAAAAGATATTTATAAAGGATTAGAAAATCATTTTTCTCATTAACAGAAGAGATTTGATTCATGGTCACTTTGTCATTGTTGAACACAACTTTACAAGGTATGTTTTCAAGTGTCATTTCTTGTATTTGAAATTATCCCATTAATTTGTTTGTAATTGATCTTTATCAATTATCTTATCTTAAATTCTTTGTTTGTATAGCACAATCTTATAGTATATATCTTGCTTCGATTAATAAGCAGAAAAAAAAAATGAAATGCTAGGAAAGGAGAAGAAGGTATTTCTTTCTTGCCCATTAATAATAATAATAATAACATGCTGAAATAAAGGAAAATGAACACCAAAGACTGAAGTCGTAGCTTATTTAATTTTTTAACAATAACAATATACAGGAATTTTGCAGAAGAAAATCATCTTTTCTACTTTGAGAAATAGTCCTCAGTCCGTCCCTTGAATCCAATTTGTCCAAATGTCAGGCAGAGGAACAAGCCCAAGTGCCAACACACCAACCATAGCCTGTCCAAATTGTATGACATTACAAATAAATAAATATTTACAATAATTAATTAACCCTTGTATTCCGAATCAAGCCACTTACCAGAATTGAGAAGTGAGAGCAGGGCCAGTAGGGAAATGAGAGAGTTCAGTGCCAATGCTCTCAAAGAAAAGGCCAGTAAGGCTCTTTCCATTGATTGCTGGAATGCTAGAAGGAGCTAGCCATCCAATCAGACCAAATCCAATCACATTCAAGTCTCTCCTCAGCCAGTTCCTCTCAAAACTTATTCATGTCATCGTTATAAATAAATAAAAAACATCTAATTAATTAAACTCCTTGAGGAAAAACCAAATTAATGAAAATATATATATCATTATTTAATTTTGTCATTTTTACCATGTAATTCTGCCTCCTGAAGCTTGTGCTACCCTTAAAGGGTTCCTTGCAGTCACCGGTGATCTCAAAAAGTCTATCAACAGAAAATATAAAAAATAGCACATTAATATAGACCAACTATAACCTGTTTTATCCCCATTGTTCAAATTTATGTGATTGACTTTTCTTTATTGTTTGTTTGGAGGATTAAGAATGATATTTTTTTATATTTTAATTTATACTTAATGAAATGTACTTATATGACTTATTTTAAAGCATATTTTTCTGTTCAGTCAAAATACATCAAATAATGTGGGACAAAGGGAGTATTACTTTATTTTTCAGAACTATCATATCAACTCGATCGCTATGAAGAATTATCAATTGTTCTAAATCTAACTTAACCTGATGGTGCAGAAAACTTATACACTGTAAGTGTACCAAAGAATTTTAAACTCTCCTGCAAATGCATAATATTGATAGAGTTACACAAAAAGGAAACAGAAAAGGAATTTAGACCACATTATACCTGAGGTTAGGTGAGGCTTCTTTGGAGAAGAAAATCCAGAAAGAGATGAGCTAGCTAAGCCTACAACAGTGGACATTGTTGCTGCCATTCTTGTTTCCTCCTTAATTCTCTGAGAGAATAGTTTGAAGGGTCACTAGGAATAATAGAGAGTGTGTAAAAATAATTGATGGTTTGTGTGGACAGTATTGATATTTTGGGAAATGTGTGGTGGTGACAAGTTGGACTTTCTCTTTCATAAAATTCATAGATATGTTGTTGATCAATGCCTTGTTGCCATGTGGATTTTTATAGATAAACTGGTTTGTTTTTTGGATAATGTGTTTGAGCTGGCCAATCTAAGTGCAACTCAATCACCGATATGTGTATCTATATTCCCTCCGTTTTAAAATAAGTGGTGTTTTAGCATTTTAATTTTGTTTCAAAATAAGTGATATTTTATATAGTTAAGAAGACATTAATGATATTCTTCTAATTTTTACCCTTATTTAAATGAAGAGAGTTTTATATAATCAAAGAACATATTAAAGAGTTGTATATTTTTAAAGATATTTATTAAAGATAAGTGGGTAAAAATACATTTTTCTTTCTAGGAATGAGTAATCTTTTTAAAGGATGCGCATGAGCTAAAAACACCACTTATTTTGAAACGGAGAGAGAAAAAATATACATGAATGTAAATCGTATCAACTCCCTCTGCATTTTCCCTATAATTATCAATTTTCTTGTCATCACCACTAATTAGTTTAATTAACACATCAAACATTTGAATCAATAAAGGTCGCTTCACCACCAAACAAATAGTCATAATTCTTTTTTCAATGAAAATAGTCTAAACGGTAATTTTAATACGAGTAATGTCGGGGTCTTCATTGAAGAAAACCCCTTCAAAAATTGGCGTATGCCACTGTTTGCGGCAAGCACACGGTATTCTTTAGTAAAAGGCGAAAGAATAGTTCGCTTTGTGCTCACCGCATGGCTGCATGGGGAGTCTCTAAGGCTCACGAGCTCCTTATATAATAGCTTCAGCTGCTAGTTTCTTCCGTAAGTTTTTGATGTGGTACTTTTCCAGTTTTCACACTTTACACTCTGGGCTCCGTTTGTATGGGCTCTTTTGAAGCAGAACCCCATATAATGAAGAGAGTGAGTAATGATACTTTTGGGCCATCTACATGAGATTTACCCACACTCATTGTCATTGGAGACTCATAAACTACTTTAAAATCCGTTAATTAGTTCTTGTGGTTAAATGTCTTGCTGGAAATTGGAAATGGTTTTGTTTATCCTTAAAATGGTACAGCTGAAAATGTACACGTGGTTTTAAAGCAAGTGAATTGAATGGCCAATAGTGAAGATTGTAATAAAAGAAATGACAATAAAACAGATAATTCAGGCATATGAATCAAAGTATAAGATTGAATTAGCCTGAGCTTCAAAAAAATTGATCGGCAACGACATAAAATCCATTGGTGTCACGAAACCATCGGCGAAGATATCGACATATCCTACAGTGGTCGAGTTTCTGACCTTGCTTTGATCTCACCGGTATCACGGGTCCGGTGACCTACTTCTGAAACTAGACAGGCCTTCATCATGACACCGGCTTTCGATTCATGTCCGATCTGACCCGCTTGCTACGTGTTGTTATCCAATTCATCCATCTGTTAGGTCCAGCTTCTACCCCATACAAGTTTCAACAGAAATTTCCCCATTAATAATACCTGTTTTGGTTATTGTTTTTAATTCACGTATTTAATAATCCTAATGTCACTTCGTGTATGATAGTTGGCATGCATAAAAACCCCTTTTATAGATCACAAAGAAGAATATTATGTACCTGTGGATAACTTTCTCTGAGTACCTATTTAGCTGTCTTCACTTTTTTCCCGTCAAAACTAAGCATTTACAACACTGGGTGCAGCTGCTCCTTATTCAACATTTTTTGAATTAAGAATACTACAACCAATATTTATGTCGATCAATTCTTAAATATTTTGTACTGAACCGGACTCGGCAGGCATTGATCACCATATAAACACAATTGTTGAAAAGACTAAGGCTGCAACGTACACGGTACAAATGATTCTTGCTTTAGCGCTGCAAAGAACAAAATTAGAATGTCCAGACCACAGATAAAAGAAACTATATATCAAAGATGTTAAACTCCAAAACCTAATGCACTGAAACAAACTATATAACTATACATATCGGGTCTCACACAGACGCCATAAACACAAAGAACTCCCTATACACTGACCATTTGACCCACTTTTTAGCCCCGGTGAAAATGATGTAATGAAATTTCATCAGACGAATTAACAGAGTTCCTCCTTCTGTTATGAATGATGAGCATTCAGCACTGCCCGATAAACCATGTCTATGAATTGGTCGTCCTGTTATGGAAATAAAAATCAAATTAGATGCACGAAGGGACCAGTAGAGAACTTTATCTTATCAAGGTCTGTAAGAGGAAGAATACACATGAATAATAGAAATGGACAAAAAGAAAACAGAAATAACAAAAGCATTACTGCATTACCATGGACTCTTATCAAGAGAAGACAAATCAATAACCCATGAACTTACAATACTACTATAGCTCCTTTACTAATAGAGGAGTCCCCCACTAGTTCACAATAACTGAATTCAGAACCTTTTCATTGTTCTTACATCTCAAAATCTCTAGATGTCCATTTTAGATATTGTCGGCATGGTTGCATTTTACAGCTGAGTTTTTATGTAATCCTGCAAAATTCTGTGGTTTTCATAGAGTACCAAGAAGCTGATTTGGCATTCTTTTTATGCAGGACAAAAAATTTACACTTCCTTCATGGTGTTTAAGGAGTACCAATGGATTGCGACTTTTGAATTGTAGAGAGCAGTTAGAACTTTGCTCATTCCATTATATTGCTGTAAACATTTTGGTTACACAAGCAAGCACATGGATCTATTTTATGGGATAAAGACGAGGCAAATAGATGATCCTTTTCTCTTTCCTTCTTTAAACCCCGAGGGCACAAAAGATCTTCTTTCTTTATCTGCCTATATTGAATATACTTGTAATCCAATTATGTTGATTCCTTCATTTTTGACACTATTATGTGTCTTAAATATTGACCAATCCTTCCTCCCTCCCAGTTGGTATGTTTAAGGACCAAAGACAACCATATCATGCTGATGCGCAGCGCCAGGTCAGTAATATTTTTATTTTACCAGCCACCAAGTGAATCATGTTAGACCTAGTACCTAAAACTGCTAGTTGACCAATGATTTCATGCAGAAAGGAGTTTTAACATTTTTACAGGTTGATGTTCATATCAATTCTAACACTCTTTTATAGCACTTGAATTGAGAGTTGATCCATTGTAGGCAAGTATTAACCTATTAGTGAAATACACATGTGCTTTGACACTACCAATGAAATAGGACCATATAATCAGGGAATATGATGACGAATTCCCAAAAATATGCATATAATAAGGAAAATCTTGAAAGGGGAATCAGGATTTTCACAAAGAAAAATTAGGTCATCAATTTTGCATTTCCTTATAAGAAAAATACACAACCTATTGTACAGCATAAACAACTATCTTATGTTTGAACTACTCACCAATGCATTTGAAGGTCTATGCAGCCATGCAAGACTATTCCAAACGACTTTCTCTGATATTATCCTGTGTATTTGTTACTTGCACCCTCTGCTTGATGTGATTATTTTTAATCTTGTCCAATTTCGTACCACATATCCATCTTAACATCTACATCCGTATGACACTTACCCGGTGAAGAAGCCGAAAACTTGTTCCTATATAACAGTGATTTATACAAACATGCTATATAACATGCTTTTCATTTTATTAGGTATCTTCCTGGCGCATAAAACCCCTATGCCACTTCTCCACTTCACCCATTCTATTTTAACTTTGTGGACATCTTCATCTTTCATGCCATTCTATTGGGAGAAAGCCAAGGTAACTGAAATTTCTACATTTACCAACACAATCCCCTCCAATCTCACTTTACTTTTTGTCGTTCTTGTGAAGGTCTGAGGATAAATTTTTAATGTTTAAACTCTATCTTCCTTCACTTATCATAAATCCCTTATTCTCCAGAGTGCTTCACTGTACAACCAGGTTTTAGTTTACTCCTTAGCTAGTTTCGCCAATCAACATATTATAATCAATGAATAAAATGCACCATCAGACCCCATTTTTCACACTATTGTCTATACCTGGGGTAAAGAAGAACAAGCTCAAGGAATATCCAAGAGTAAGCTCAAAACTCCATTATTCTCATACGTGTAACGGTCATGTCAAGCATATCCCTTTTTTCCATGAATAAACAATTACTTGTAAGAAATTGGAAACCAAATAATACTTTAGTGTTATATGTGGTGTAATTTCGACTATGCTAGTCAAATGTCCAATGCAAGAGCAACCAGATGGTAATCAGATTCACTGATACACCATATATATGTAAAAGGAATTAAATTTAGATATCCTAGACTGCAAATGTCATCATGCTTCTCAGTGGAATGGCATCCAGACATGACTCCAGATGAAACCTCAAGTCCTAAAGGAATGAGGAGAAATGAGAGAAGCTACAAAAACCTAATCCTAAAAGTGATTACTGCATATTCTTACTCACATTATGTGGATTGTTCCCTACATAGCTATGCAAGTGAAACAATTGTTTTCCTTCAGTATAACCTCGCAGCAGAGTGTATTTACCTTGTGGTATAAATGTCTCATTACAAGGCTAAACGAAATCAACTGCAGAATGCAGATCACTAAAAGCTTAATGTCTTCAGGAATGTTTAGCAAAGTAACGTAACTAAGGAATCCAGGATAACATACCTGAACAAGCATTACAAGTGCTTCACGCACTTTGTCTCTGCTAACAACAGGTCCATAGTTTGGGATAGGAGCAGAAGTAGGAGTGAGAGAAGGAGGAGGAGTGGGAGGAGGAAATGGTTGAAGCAAAGGAGCTCCATAAGGGCGCTGGAGGTTCCCAAGTGGAAGAAGTGGAGGAGCAGTGGGCACCGAAGAAATGGGAGGCATCAGAGGAGAAGTGGCAGGTGGAGGACCAAAAAAAGTTGATGGCTTCACCAGATTTGAAGACCATTTAGCACTGCTGTCTGGATCAGGTGCATCAAGGAGGGGCCTCAAAAGGGAAGAAGTTGAAAGAGGAGGAGATGGAATCAGGACAGGTGTTGAAGACGGAGGAACAGAAGCAGGAGGGCGAAGAGGAGGTAGGATAGGTGGAGATGAGTGGTATAGCTGCCCTTGAACTGCAGTACTAGAACCATTCCCAATTGTCATAGCATTCTGCAAAAGAAAAGCACAAATTTAGTCAAGATGATACAACATTGCAAAAATTTCCAGCTATTTTTCTCTTTCAAGAAGTATTTAATATGTACTTTATGTTTTTCCCTTACTAACATAAATCATTAATCATTGGCTAGTTTTTTAATTAATGTTATTAAAGAAATTCCTGCCGACAAATTAAGCTTGGTCCATCTCTTCTCTTTGTCTTGACCCTGATAATTTCATGGCAAGAATTGCTGTCCTGGTACTCCTCGAGACATTATCCAAGTAATTTAGACATTGTTCTACCCTTGTGTATTAGGGTCATATAACTGGTAAGGTTTTGAAATGCACAAGAGTAGTCACGTTTTCAACTAACAGATGGAATGCATATCACATATACCCCACTATATTTAAGGAAATTTGTTCTATACAAAAGTAAAGATCTGAACACAAAAGCCTAGCAAGAGTAAT
The DNA here is from genome assembly GCA_035772735.1 of Datura wrightii. Lineage (NCBI taxonomy): Eukaryota > Viridiplantae > Streptophyta > Magnoliopsida > Solanales > Solanaceae > Datura > Datura wrightii. Next base: position 426,956 of record JASDFA010000011.1, read on the forward strand.
TAAAGATCTTCAAAATGCACTGCACACCAAAAAATATTCCTCTCAGTAAGATCTCTTGCACAACAGACAGTACATATCGTAAAGAAGAGCAAAGAGGAAGGGAGAAAAAAGGTATACACTGAAGAAGTTCACAAAGGAATTGTCCTCAGGGAGATGCGGAGCATTTGAGGCAGTAGACGATGATGGCTCCAGAGGACCATCAATTACAGCCATGGTTGGAACTGCTTCCAGCTCTTCAAATTCACTGTAGTAAAATTGCATAAAATAAAAATGCTCCTTTCAGAAATCAATTGACAGCAACTGGCACCAGTCAGGTTATGGATAAAAAAAGGAAAGAGATTATTCCAGCAACAGGTAGACAATCCTTCTTAGACCTTAGACTGCCTTACTTGACAAGGATTTGTTAGATCTTGTAAAATTACTTCAAAATGTACAAGAGAGAGTGTTTCTTTTTTAACGTTATAAATTGTGTATGATTGGAAAATACCATGTACTCAAAGCATTCATAGAGATCATTTCTAAATCTTCACTTTATTATAGAAACACCCACGGGGACTGCAATCCTACGTCAAACTGTATGCAAGAGAAAAAAATTCAACTGCTTATTATAACTTGAACTAATAGCTTCCCTCCTATATCACAGATCAACAGTATCCTCCTACCCATAGATGACAAGGTATGACTTTTTTTACAACTCAAAATATAAATTCTTTCACCTATATCTGTAATCATCTACAATAATTTTATTATTATTTGGAATTTTACTAATCAACGAGTTGGCTTAGGAATCGAAATAGTATTTAATGTCTTATTGATCAGATTCCTTGACCTGGATGACATCAACAATTATCTATTATGCACCATTTCAGTAATATTACATTTAAGGGCAATGAAATACAATAATCTATACAAAGGTCAATAGATCTATCAAACAGAAATGTAAAAGTGTTGAAGTTATTAACATCTTTAACCCTTTTTTTTTGGTTGGGGGGTGGGGAGTCAATAGAAAGTATCTCAAAATTTCAGTAAGCATAAATTGAAATACCTCTTCGTCAATGGTACTTTTGACTTGGTAGGCACCTTGGAATACGCACCGAGTATCCTGATCACCAGTAAACACTAAATTGATTCACAGGTTATAAAAGTTAATCATAAAAGAGAAAACACATCAGAAGATATGTTTGTATTCAGTGTGGTAGAAAGGTACTTCTTTTGATCCCTTTGCTTCTCATAATGCTGGTCAAACAACTCACTTAACTAGCATCTGTTGCAAGTGCTGGTTTGCATCAGTAGCAACAATCTATGCATTCTCACTTCCATAATATTCAATTAATAATTCAATAAATATTACGTACTACAGTTTCTTCAGAGAATCAAGTAGGGCTCTAAAATATTTCAAAACTAATTTTCTGAAACTATGCTACGACCTAGAAGACAATAGCTTGAACACCAGATTGTTTATAAGTTATCTAACTATATTTCCACTATATCTAAAAATCATCAACTAACAAATATTCCCGCATATGTATTCCCCAAACCAAATAAACAAAGGAAAACCTGCACTGAGCAAGTTGAAATTTGAGAAATATGATAACGTATGAACCTCATCGAATCATAATGAAGCCAAGTATAAGTACTAGAAATAAACTACTCTTCAATATCAAAAGCATGAACAACTGAATCCTTCAAATGCTGCATCATGCAAATTTAATTACTTTGTTTTTCTAGAACTAGTTTCTATGAACGTGAGTTTGTTGATATTCAGTATAAAATCTAAGTTAAATATGTTAATATGGTGTATGGAGAGAATGTAGCTCAAACATATCTTCATACAAAGATATGCTGGATTAAAGGAGAAAAGTACAACTCAACAAAAGAAATATGATAGATATCCTTTGACAGGATGAATGTACAATTTTGATTGCAAATTCGGCTATATCTAATAGCTCCCTCAACTGCATATATTACTTCACTTTCACTTGACACCTTCGTAATAATAAACGGCTCGTCTCGTTGTGACCTTTTCTTGAATTCTCATTAAAAAAAATTATGTTGCTTTATCCGTAATAAACTTCAAATTCTTAGATGTTTTCACCAAAGCTTTTTAAGTCTTGAATTGTATGCTATTGGTATATTGAGCTCTTTTTATAGAGCTGACACTTAGGTAGCAAACATATCTGATGGGTTTAAATTATGCTTTGTTGTTCTCCAAAAGTATTTAAACTTGTCTTGAAGAAAAGTTTTAATCCATTAACTAAGCATGGGTATTCCACGGAACATACCATGAAATTTTAGGATACCTTCCCAAAACCAATTCTTATTTCATTTCTCAAGTCTCTTGCTATTGCAGTACCACAATTTAGAATTAATACTCATCAATAACTTGATGATGGAGAATGTGGAATGGTAATTTCTTGTTTGACTCCTCATTTTCTAAATGGAATCATGCAATAAATTTATATTCCATTCCTGAATATTGCATATAGTTCAAATTAAATAATAATAATAATAATAAAAGAAAATGAGATAAAATTATCAATGTGATATATGGAGAAACAATACTATACAAATAATATTAAGTTAGTATGGATTAGCCTTTGTGATTTTTAGATAGAGACGTTAATTTTTAAGGTTAGTGCATGTTAAAGTTTTTACTGTGATTAGATTTTGATTTGGAATCAACAATAGCTCTGATATGATAATCGGATTACCTCTCTGTTAAAAATAAAAAATATAAAATAAAATTAAAAGAAAAAACTCTGTCATGCGCCCAAGTCCAAAAAGGATTTTCATATAGTTTCTTCTTTTTTTTTTCCTGACGATTTTCTTCTTTTCTTTCACCAATTAAAAATCAAATATCAAATTTAAATCCATCAACTGTTCTACCTTAAATCATAGATGTTTTAGTAGTATCTCTTGAAATTAAACATCAATTTACTGATCTATGGCGATAACTAGAGAATAATATAATATCGTCCTAGTTGTGGTGCTTGCTCTTTCTTCTTCTTCTTATTCATCATCTTTACCAACAACCAAACAACCCTCCAATAGTAACAGTAACTTAATTTATTGCTAGAAGAAATGAAAGTGGAACGTATCTTCCTCTTTTTTATTTCGAGATGGCAAAAAGTTAGTTGATTTGAAGTTTTAATTATGAGGTAAAAGTTCTTAATATTATAATATTAGTACCTCATAGGTGATAAGAAATTATGGTTTTTGTGCAAAAATAAGATATAAATACAAAATAAGTAGATTACAATTTTTCCTAGAAGCAATCTTGGTTAAAAGAAGAACAAACAATACCCTGCTGCGATATTAGTTGAACTACCTCCAGACTTGCAAAAGAAAAAAAAAACTTATTCAACATGTATACATGAAGGAAACTATATTACTGTTAGACAGACTCTTATCTTTGGGCATGCGGCAATGACTGATAATTAAAACGTATTGGGATGTAAGCAAAGATTTGCTCACAGTATTTGGTGTTCAACTGGATCAGTTTCTTTTTTCTAAAAGGAACTAAAATATTGGTAATCTATATAACACATATGATCAGAGGATCACTGAACTTCACATACAACAAAAAGAAGCAAGAAACTTCATGCGCAACCTCGAAGTTAAGAACATCAAAGTCTTTCACTCCTTCATCCGAAATACTCATCAGTTGCAAACAAAAGTTTAGAGTTTTATTACAAACCCTTCATATATCACAAGGTGGTTAAAAGGTTGTTGTCTATGTGAAATTAATATGGACTTTAGTTTCAAGATGTGGAACATAAAGTTGGAACATGATAGGGATTATAACCAGAATCTGATACAAATTCACACTACTAATTAGAAAAGTCTTAAATGTTACAATTTTATCCAACATGAAGTTATGTTTCTAAGAAATGTTTAACTTACAAGGGTGAAAAAGTCATTCAATATTTAAAGGATATTTTGGTCAATCAACTTTTGTATTCGTGCTTTTATAATAATACCAATTAACACCCTACACATATGGGAACCAAAAAGTCTACCCATGCCTAAAGAGGAAAGAGGACGGGAGGAAAGGAATCACTTCTGGAGAGAAAAGTTGGGAAAAGATCACCTGTCAAAGAGATTTGCAACTTCTTCACATTCACGCTGATTATAAAACCATATCCCATTAACTTCTTGGGAAGAATTTCGATACAACAAATATGGAAGCTGGATCTCATACTCAAAATCCCCCAACAGATCCTCCACCAAATTATCTGCTCACCGGAATGAACACTTTTTTAAGACACAAATATTGAACATACGTACTTGCACTTAAGAAAAACTCATAAACTTCCTATTGCAACTTCAGTAAATATGACAATTCATATGACAAGCTTTAAAGACTAAATTTACTAAGATACACACACCATTTCTGTTAAGTTATTTACTGATTATTTTTAGAAGTGTACTCCATAACATCTTTCATAAAAGGAAGTTCTTTGAATCCCATCGCCTTCTAAAATTGCTTCCATCTCTCTATTCTACCTATGCATTCCCAAATCTCATTTCTGCATATGACTCATACAGTAGGAACCCCAGAGTTTTAGTGCCAAGATAGAGGCACTAATCAGAGGCGAACCCAGGATTTGAAGACAGAGGGGGCACCATTGTGTTAATACAAATGTCAAAAAAATATTTAATGACCTGGTCACTGATAGCACAAGTAGTGGCGAAAATACAAGTATGTAAGTCAAATATGGCTTTTGCAGTAATATAACAACACAACAACAATATATCCGATACATGTTATCCCACAAGTGAGGTTTGAGGAGTAGGGTGTATGCATATCTTACCCTAGGGGGGAGCCCCTTCGGCAAAAAATTACATTATTTATATAATGGTTGAATTAATTTTATGTATATATAATAGATGTTGAATCCCCTTTACTTCTTCGTGTGTTTACATCTTCATATTTTGAACTCCCTTACTGAAAATTCTGGCTTTTCCACTGCTTATACCAACTTTTATACGGTAGAAATGTTATTTCTGATATACTCTCGACTCAAGAAAAATAATTTTCAGAAGCAAGAGTAAAAAAAATTCTGATGAAAATATTGAAGACATAAAAGTGCACAACCTTCAAGTACTGATTTAAATATTATTCCGCTATCACGGATATAGTAGATAAGTCAAACCAACATTTTAAACACCAATCCGAGAATAAAATCCACTATTTGAAGAATTTTATAAAACTTTAATTCATAGTCATATATTAAGATGTAATTACTTTGACCTTTTCCTAGGACTAATATTTATAAAATTGATGAAGAATACTTTGGAGTAGTTCAATAAAACATACAACTTTGTAATAATTGTCACATAAAGCAAATGAGAACGCAAATTAACACGCGAGTGGAATAAAAAACTACAAAAATCAAAACTTGAGCCTTTCTTAGAATAGAAGTAGCGGGCACTAAGCATTTCAAACCACAAAGCTTCTACTCTACCAAGATAAAGTTGAATTGTGGTAATATTAAAATTTAGTAAAGCTGAAACAATTGAAATTCGTTAGCTCAGTGGTTAATGTTGCGTAAATTATGTGATTTGATCCAGGTTCGATTTTGCTCTCTCTCAATTTTGCTTACTAATTTTTTTAACTAAATATAGGTGTAAAGCTAGATGTTTACAAAAAAAATTATAAGTGCCACTCGGGGTTCGATCTCGGGTCACGTGTAAGGGAGACGACAGCAACAACCAACGTGCCCCCATTACACTTTTGTATGTTGGGGTGCACAAATAATTATATCCTAGTTTCTCAAGGTATATACACATATATATAATTAATGTTTTTCAAGTTAACGGGTGCACATGCACCCTCACACTCTCACGTGGGTCTGCCTCTGGCGCTAATGGCAGAGCGCTAAGCATTATTGCAACTAAAGCTTAGTAGTGATCCTGAAGTCAAGATAGAAAAAGGAAAGGAGGCTTTTGGAACCATACTTCTCGTGTCTCTCAATTACCTTGGAACAGGAAAACATAAAGGATATTTGTTTTCTTTCTTTTTAAATAAGTTAGAAAGAGTACTCAATGTTGTGCAGTCCTCTTCGTTTATTAAATGATATTGCATTGAATAGTAACTTCCATCTGCCAAAAAATTATATTTTGTACACAGGGTTTTAGAAATTTGAAAACTAATTGATCAACATGCAGGCCAGAAATTTTATAAAGAATATGAATGACTTCAGAAGAAGTTTTGGTCTTAAGTCAAGTCAGGGCATCATTTCATTCTCGTAACACGACTAAGCACACCACAAGTCCAGACAAGGTACTCCTGAGCCTCGTAGTAGGCATCTGTCTTTTAAGTTCTAAGATGGCTTCTCTTATTCAACATAGTCCAACTGCTTTATTCTCTCCTTTTTATTTGATTTGCATTTTGTGGATCTGTGCTGACATCCAATTAAACGAGGGAAATGCCAGCCTTCATATTTAAACTTCACATCTGAATAAAGCAAGAGATCAGTCTAAATGCTAAGGCAAGGATTTTATGAGTATCTCTACCATGGTACTTATTTGTTAAAGGATTCTTAACAAAAAAAGAAAATAACTCTGCCTCTGATCCAAAGTGAATGTGATGTACTCCACGTTGTTGAAGGCTATAAACCTGATGAATAGTATTACTACTATTCCAGGGTCTCCACATCAAATAGTTAATCATGTACAAGCTTCAACTTTATGAACATTTTTCAACAGAGAAAAAGGTAAGATACTTTCAAATCAGCTAAACACAATAGGCAAGCTGAGAGAAATTGTGCTTATAGTCATTATTCGGAAGCAGAGAAACTGACCTGTATTTCTGCGGTTCATAACAATAAACTGAAACCGAGGTTGAGAACTCCTGTAAGACCCGCTAGAAGAGTAATTATCACAAAAGAAAAAGTACGGAGATCAAAATTAAAACTTAAAACAAATATTCCAGTAAAGCTGAGTTTTTTAACTAGAATAACAAGGACCTCATAAAGGTCACTGTATTCATCAAATCCCAACAACAAGTGAAGGAAGATGAGCAAAAACATGAATCTCCTTTACGTTAGCTTCCCAAAGCTTTTCTAGTCACAAAGCCGGATAAAAGAAAACAGTTATAGTAAGTTAAGAGCCAGCATCAAGATAATTTTACTATGAGGGAACGAGATTTAGTTGATTAATTATTTCAAATAAAATTTACCAAAAAAACAAAATTCTCACCTCTTGACAACAAATAGAGATCCTTCGACATCCTTTCGACTCTGCACAATAATTCAATTAGGAATTACACTGACAAGAACTACGTGAATACAAAAGTATCAACCAGCAAATAGAAAGAGCAAAAATAATAAAAATCCGAAAGATTTAATACCCATTGGCTATTATCAATACTGAATTCGTACAAGGTAACATGAGCAGCAGTGATGAGGATTTCTTCAATGAAAGGATCAATCCGCTGAAGAACCGTCAAGTTTAGCAGCTTCGTGCAGTTCTGGTCCAGATTCGGCATCAATTTTCCGTTCTGCGACATTATTTCACCGAATCTGAGAACAGCAAGCAGCTGTTAGCTGAGTCCCAACTCCGAGTATCAGAGAAACCCTAGGATTGCTCCAGTTGAAGGAAAGCTTTGTTTGCTGTATATATCTTATAGAGAGATGATGAACAGGGGACAGACACATCACACATCCATTTAGTTTTTCAGGAAAAAAGAAAAAAGAATTTTCTTATTTTTACTTCTTACTTTATATATAAATTCTTTTTACTTATTTCTATTTCTATTTAGTTTTATGTGCAAAAATATTAATCAAAATTTAATATTCACATAAAAATGATTTTTCATACTATTATTGTCAATTGTTATTTTAAATATTGCAAAAAAATTTGAGACATCTTAACTAAAATAATATCACCTTATAATATCAACTTTTATTGCTTTATAAGTAATTGTTATCAAAATAGTTATAAAACCTCGTACACTTCATTATTAGTGTATGATATTAATTTTTATATGCCACCAAACAATTCAAAACTAAATTAAGAGATAATTTTTTCTATAAACTACGATATATTTGGGTCATTTTATGTATTTAAAAATGTCAAAAAAGAATAATCTCAAATTAAAATGAATTACAATATGTATATGAACTACAATATCGTTGGCTCATTTTATTTGTTTAAAAATATCAAGAAAAATCCTCAAATTGATATGAACTACGACGTGTATTTTTCTTTTTAATAATTTAAAAAGTTTAGCAATAGTATTGTATAAACATTACAATTCCCTACATTTTAAAAAGATTATTCTGCTTCATAGAATGTTTTATTATAGAGTTTTACATGTAAGCTCTAGCATGTGAATATAGAAAAAACCAAAAAAAAGACAGAAACAAATTATTAGAAAAAGAAATAGAAAGAACTGGCAGACCAACAAAAACCAAAACGAATAAAATTTGTTCAATGCTAATTTCATTTCTGTTTAAATTCGGCCAAGTGGCCAACCAACTGTGGTTGATTTTCTTGGTAACTAAAAACAAAATTAAGGCGACAGTGATATAGAGATCTTATCTAAAGGCCATAATTATGGAAACAAGAGATTTCAAGTTTAAACCCAATAATGGGAAAATCATATTGAGAGCAACACCCAAATGAACACTGATAACAAATGCGGAAAAGCCAAAAAAAAAAGAAATCTTTTCTAAGGTAAACTATCACGGATCAGAAACTCGAAGGTCAAAAAGGTGTTAAAAATACAAGAAAGAAGCACAGAACTACAGAACTTTTCTTTTTTTTTTAATAATATTAAAATTTTCATTTAGCCCAGGATATAAGATAAAAAGTATGATGACAACCAGCACCGAAACACGTTCTACATCGAATAACCACATACAAGTGTAGTTCTGAAAAAAGTAAATTGTATGCGAACCTTACCCTACCTTAAGATGTAGGCTTTCCACATTGGATGATTTTGCGTTTTGATGGTCACAACAAATTTGAAGCGAAAAGCCTTATTCTTGCCCACCTTACATGGCATTATTCACATACACAAGCATTCGATAAAATAACAGGAGGCAGCAACAAAAGTAATAGAACTTCAGACTCGACTTACGATACACTTGGATGATCCTATATAAGATAGTATTCTCAAGACAACGAGACACAAAATGCATGCTTCCTACTAGAAAAACACGACTGTTATCCATTTAAATCTTTTCTCAGTTTTCCTCATTCAGTTGCTTTTCCTTTGCGCCTGCTGCTACAGCTGGTTTCTATGAGATAACAAACCATAGAATCCACATCATCCCCAAATATGCTATAAGCCTCAATCACTCGTGGATAGCTGAAACCCATCGACAGCATAACCTGGACGCAGTCACTAAGCTCTCGCCCGGCTTCCTGCCGTTTCTCACTTCCTGGTGACCCTGTGATTCGAAATTGAAATATCACAGTTCAAGCCATCAAATAGCTGATCTTATATCAATAGAAGAGCAAAATGTAAAATCAAACTCACTAGTTCCTGAAGATGATGGCCCAGCACTGGATGTGGAAGATTCTCGACGACTAAGCTGTTGCCTGAACTTATTATCATGCGCAATATACTCAGCCTTAGAAGCTTCAATCACCATGCGTTCCATCTCCTTTTCAGTAAGCTCAAGATCTGAGTAGAAGCTTCCTTCAGCTAGAAGCGCCTGAAATGGGACCCATTTAAAAACCCACATGAAAACCTAGTGTACCGAAATCATTCATATGAAATTGAACTTTTAGGTACTTAACGTTATCAATCTGTTGGTCCTGTTGAGCTTTAATTGCAGCCTTTACATTATCCTTGTCAATGTTTTTCTGCAGGGAAAAAAACATATATATATACATGAAACTAACAGGTAGGTTTGCGAAGAAAGAACATATCATATTTCAAACACCACTGAAATGACAGTCTTAAGAAAAATATGTAAAGAATAACATCAACTATATAACCTAACGCACTAGTGCTGGTAAACCGCAGGCTAATTATCCTCCTTACAGGAGCAGAAAACGGATAACATGTTTGTTCGCAGATTAGAGAGTTTACCCCTCGCAGACAACTGAACCCAAGCCCAGCACCAACTGATAATCGGCGAGGATCAACAAGGGAGTTGTAATGATTTCCATGATGATAACTGAGACGGATGGGAGGGGTGTCTGAGTTATAACTTCCATGGAATGTGTTCATTGGTTCTGCATCAGTAAATTCCACAATTTAATGCAAGCAGCCAACAGACACAAGTCCACATAGCTGGGCATCACAAGCACCACATCATCTTATTACAAAAAGAACAATCAAAAGTCAAAAAAAGAATTTACCAATGCTGTAAGAATATATATGGATAGGGCGATTATACATTTCAGATAACGCTTGGATTTCCACATTGTTGCCATAAACCTACAACCAAGAAATGAGAACATAACGCCAGTTATTCTGACAAGGAATTGAAAAACAAAGAAAGATATGCACACAGATGGATAATCTATAAGCAAAACACTATCCAACAATGCGACAATTAGTAGAAGCTCTAAAACGAAATGGATATTTTCAGTCCATGTGATAATCCAACCTTTTGAAAATGAGCTAATCCAAGAAAATCAAGCAGCAGAAACCAACATTAAATGATTTGAAACCAAACCGCTCCTTTCTCCCTCAGGACGGGGAAGAGAAGGGAAAAGGTAGACATTCATTCAAGGCCAAAACCCCAAAATTAACCACCTCAACCTCAAAAGAGGGAAGGAACTGAAGATAATGCGCAATAAAATGCACAAGTTAATCATATGCATTATAAAGAAATTAGCAAATAACAGTAGAATGTAGATGTTAAGAAGTTCAAGCAGTTTGAAAATATTCAACAAAAAAATAGAGAAAAGTGAATTCACACAGCATAACCACGTTTTTTTCATTGAGAAATCCCTCATCATTTTGTGCGTCCACTCATGTTGGACTTCACACAGTTTAGGAAAACACTAAAACAGTCTCTTATGACCATCATCTACAAAATAGCATCATCCGAGAAATGCTCCAAATCTGCTTGCAACCAGTTAAGACAGAAGCAACAAAACCATTCAGAGAGAGAATTGCTGAATAACCACATGACATACCTTGTCTCTCCTTTTTCTCTTGCAATAGGATGTGAATCCTTCAGTTATAAACTGAGAGAAGTGGTCTCTTTCGCGCTCCTACAACAAAAGATACTCAACAAATAAATAAAGATACAGCAAAATAAGTTATTAAGTTGTGCAGAAAAACCATGTAAATGATTAAGAAACCGATGAAATAAATTCTAGTTGAGTGATAAGACATGAAGATAAGTCATAATATTCTTTTCTTTTATCCAGTAAGTAGTCGGCACTCGGCATCAAGGGAACATGAGGCTACGAGATTATGCATCAAGCAGGTAAAATTTAAGAAAAATTTTCGACACTGACCTGTTAAATGCAAGAAGCTGACATGATGAAACGGAAACCAAAAGTAACAATATGCACATGTACCACTGTCTACATCTTCCATCACCCCTTCCCCCAACCAGAAGAGGCATAAAAGAGAAATATGGTGTGTTTGATAGAAGGAAAATGTTTTCCATGAAAATAAGTGGATTTCTTAGTTATGTTCTTGTGTTCTATACATAAGCAAAAAATATTATCCTTAAATTGTTAATTATATATAATCTCGACAAATAATATGAGAGATGGGGGTAGAATGTGGGGTGGTGGGCATGAGAGCTACATGGTGGATGAGGTGAAGATGAGGTGTGTTGGAAGGCAGAGAGGACACAATCAATATGGAATGTCACTTGTGGGACTTGTTTTCCCTAGTCGACTAGGGAAGTTATTTCCTCATTTTAAAGTAACTTAGGGTGTGTTATATATGGAAAATATTTTTCCACATTCTTATGCTCGGTTGGTCAAAAATTTTAGAAAATATTTTCTTTAGAAAAACATGCTCCTTCAAAATAAGAAAGATGACTTTCTAATAAAAGTAGAAAAAACATATCACATTGTCTCCTCACAGCCTCACAACTATCCACCCACTCCCCACCCCGCAACCCCCACTATACACCCCACCCCACCCCACCCCACCCCCCAAAAAAAAGAAAAACTTATCAGACTACCTCACCCCATCCCCATCCTCATAATTTTGTTTTAGATATATACAAAAACCTTTAAGATAATATTTTTTATTTGCATATTGAACATAAGAAAATAAGTAAGAAGCAACTATTTTCCTAAAAAAAATTCTTGAAAAATATTTTCCATGAAAAACACTTTCCTTCGTACAAAACACGCCCTTAGTATCCTAGAGAAAACGTTTTGCAAAAATTTTGACCAACCAAACATGAAAATTGAAAAACGTGTTCTCCATATCAAACACACCCATAGTGACCCTTACTCAAGAAATTGTTTTAGCCTCCTTGTTTTCTTAGCACTAAACTATAACATAGTTTTAAACTTAAAACTTTAGTACCTAAACTAACGGTAGAAAGGGACCCTCAACTTCTAATGCTATATGGACTGTGAACTTCCTTCCACTAGAGTTTAGACCATTAAAATAATGGAAATGGTTACATATTACTCAAAATACCGCCAAGAGAAATTGGAAGAAAAAGCAAACATAAAGTCTAGCGCAAAGCTCAAAATGTTTCCTTCTTAGAGGGTAACCCACCAAAATTTACACATCCCTATTATCATAAAGTAACCCCCCCCTCCCCCCCCCCCCCCAAAAAAAAATAAATAAAGCTCATCCTTGACCCTATCCATCATATTGCTTCAGGAAGAATCGTACACGGACCACTCAAAGGATAGGTATAGGGAGATTATTTTAAAGACAAAAGAAAGCTAATTGATCCAGGTGGCAGATAAAAAGAAGCTGGGGAACAATGCATGAGAATTATCATCAGGAACAAACCCGTCAAAAGATTCTAGTGGTGAATAATAAACTAGAAACAACCACTAAAATGCTACATCAAAATACTAGTTGTCCCATTTTTTCTTAGGAAAAATGTTTCTTTGCATTCTAATCAGTCAATTAATCAATTAACCAAACCCATCCCAATTATATCTGTTGGCTATATGAATTCGGTGTATTCATTTTGCTCTATTCGGGAAGCCATATGATGGGAAGTCTATCCCATTTTACGCTTGAATGCCAATGTAGAGCGTGTCTAGATGAAGACGCCCAACAAATTATTGTTTAGAGAATTCTTCTCCTCTAGGTTCTACATAACAATTTTCTTCTCTAGAAGGGTTTTTCAAATTTACTAAGCATTTCAAATATTTTGGCATGAATTCCAAACACTAACTTAAATATTCTTCAATGATGAATTAATTAACCTTCTACTTTGGTTATCTTTACTATTTTTACCGTCAGCATTTTTCTTTCTTCAATTTTTTCATCATAACTTTTTACTCTTATGCATTCAAACCTGTTTTAGAAAACAATTTTCTTACTATTGAAAACCACCTCTCTACCCAGTGTTGTGAAAAGCGCCGAAGCGGGCGCTAAAAGCGCAAAGCGAGGCGAGGTGCAGCCTATGCGCTTTTTAAATTTGAAGCGAAACGATCTGAAATATGTGCACGCTTCGATCACTGAAGTGAGAAGCGCAGCGAGGGAAAAAAGCGATAAAAGCGCGCTTAAGCGAGGTAGTTTAATTTTAAAATTTATTTTTAAAAAAGTAAGATCGGCGGCTAGGGTTTTCTCATTAAAATATACACTCGACCTCTTCTGGCTGCTGCTTCTCTCTTCTTCTTGAGATACTATTGCATACTGCTGCTGCGAGCCTCTTGACATACTGGTAAGTTCTGTTTTTTCTCTTCTCCTTTCCTTCTCTTTTCTTCTTCTCCAGTTCCTCTCTACTCTTTCTCTGTTTTTCTCCGTTGCTGCTGGACACTGGTTGCCTCTTTCTTCTTTCTTTGTTTTTTCTCTCCCATCTCTGTTTTTTTTCCTCCTCTTTCTCTGTTTCTTTACTCTTCTTTCTCTGTTTTTCTGTTTTTCTCTGCTGCTGAGGAAGTGTAGCAGCCAGTAGCACACTTTTATTTTCAATGGCATCGAGTCAAAAAAGAGATCCCGCTTGGTCGTATGGAATTGCAATGGGCAATAACTTTTACTTTTTAATTTAAGAATTGAAAGATTTGCTTAATATGTTGTTTCTATTTGAGTTCTTTGTTATTTATCTATGCATATTTAATACTTTTTAGTTTTATATTAAATTGCGCTTCAGTTGAAAAAAGCACGCGCTTCGCTTCACACTTCTCGCTTTGGTGAAGCGAGCCTTCGTCGCTTTTTTCCGCTTTGCGCTCTCCAAAACACTGTCTCTATCCCACAAAGATAGGAACTATACTATGTATGATGTTGTTGTTGATGAATTAGCTAATGAGAGGAAAAAGAATACCGTGGCATGATAAATGATGTTTTCAATATTCTCTTGACAGAATAGACAAGCGCCATTCCTACTCACTCTCTCCTGAGATCTCAAAGAAAAGCCTCTCTTAAATGTATTGGGAGTAGCTATAGATGGGAAGATGAAAATTTCATGTCTACGGCTATTTATAAGATGTTCTCACCATCTCTACAACACAGCTCTGAGCTTGAAGGATTTGAACACTTACAGGACTCAATGGCAGATCTGGATTACAAGCTACGGGTTCATAGGTACCCAAAACCTTTTATCCCGACCCTGAATATGTACGAAACATACTAAATATCTATGAATATTTAATTGTAAACCCAATGATTATTATATGTTAACTTGAGATCATTATTGGAACCATACATGACTCTAGTCCCAAAAAACACAATTAAAATATAAATATTTTTTTAATGAAGTAAGGTGTTCCATTACTAGCATCAAGTAGATGCAAAGAGTACAAAAGTAGGACCGTTAACTCCATTACATGATGTTATGCTTGAACCAGGAAGCTAACCAAAAAATGAATGCACCATAAAAACTATTATGTATAAACCATATAAAGAAAAAGGTGTAGCATCAGTCAGGGAAAAAAGTTACTTCAATTCAGATATAGAAGATAAGCAGCAAAGGACATCTCGGCATGTCCCAGAACTTACTACAGAGAGATTATCAGAAACCACTTTGGCTCTCAAATTAATAGTTCTATATTTGATTCCAAGGTAGACACTTAGGAACTAGACCAACCACTTTCCAATATCTACCTCTGCAGCAAGCATAATGTACTATATCTATTCTGTCAGTTCACTCTTTTTATTCTCAATTGTACCAGGCCACTGGCACCCACAATTTACAAATAAAAAATCAACCAGGAGAGAACCAATAAAGCTGATGCCCCTCTGGTGTCCTCTGATGTAAAACCAAGATGATAGCTTCATCTCCCCATCTAATGGCATGTTAAAAGAAGCACATTCCCAAATGAAACCAAAATCAAGTGAATAAAACTTCTCAACCTACCAAGGAAAGAACAGAAAGTCGACAAATAAAATTGCACATATGACAGAATGTTTAGTAGAAAAATTACCATGTAGTCAATGCACATCTGCCTGACCAAATCATACGCTTCAGAATCACCATATACTTGGTCAGCAACCGCACGGAAGAGGCAGTTCCCATCTTCTCGCATTTTCTTAACTTCTAAGCCTTTGGCTCTTCTTATATCAATCTCAAACTGGTGCTCTCTCTCCTGAGAAAATATAAAAATTGTCGAGTTCTCAAATTTCAGATATGTGCAACAATTTCTGATGGTAAGATAACTGTAACTTGTAAATTACCAATAAATCATCCTTTACTCATGCTAAACTCTGTGAGCAGAATGACCCTTCCAACATTAACAACTGCTATGCACAATTTAGCGCAGGGGAATGGTGTTGCTGATTACATGTGCTTAAGAACTAAGCCAATAATCAATTCTATTCCTATAACGGATAAGAGGAGCATAAACTGCAGCCTTCATCAGTTTCTAGTAGATAAGTTTTTGGACTTACCACATCATTGCGTGATGATCCAAAGTTGGGATTCTGCTCATCTGCGCTATTATAACCTTCACTTTCGCAGTGTGACCGTGGAGAGGATGACCTCGATCCAGTAGGTGAAGTTCTAGTTGACACATTGGTCTGACCAACAAATTCCCTAGATGATCCTATCCGTACTGCATTTGAACTACCTGATGAAAATTTCCTTGGGCTAGGGCTTAGTGAAGCAGGTTTAGGAGGTGGGACAGGAGGTGGAGGTGGAGGTGGACAAGAACTACCTTTAGCCCCCGACACAGAATCCCCCTCACTTTCCACTACTTCAACTCTTAAACCACTAGATCCTTTTACGGATTCCACACAGACAAATGCAGCATCACTTACCTTCTCATTATCAATAATCTTTTCTTCTGGGAGGCTTAGGCTTCGATCACAGACAAACCTTTCTACTGAGGCACCATCACCATCACCTTTGTGATTGAAGGAACCAACTGAAAACTCATCCATGGCAACCGATTCTGGAAATTCTGCCACCAACTCATCATCTTTCAGAGCTGATGGTACTTGACTAGTGCTAGAAGCCTGTGGCTGTGATGAAGCTGAAGAAGAAGCAGATGATCCAGGGATTGAAACTGATGACCTGTTCTGGTTTGACGATGACGATGAAGACCCTGTAGAACCTCGTTGAACAAGTATCCGTGTCATTTTTGCTGTCCTTCTTCACCTAGAGACCCACAGAACAATCGCGCCGCCTTTACCCAAATTAGAGAAACACTTTCAATTTATCTCGCTTCCTGGCCTTTGGGGCGGTCACACCAATACCCTTGCTGAATGATTTCTTGCAGCAGCTTACTTCCCTTAAATCCTCGCTAACTACTTTCTGCATTCCCCTAAAAATTCTCATGAGAACTCCACTTCCAAAAATCTTTTTTGAAACAACAAGGCCTGTTCTCTTTACGTTCCTTGAAATTTCCCAAAAGTAAGCCACGAGCTTAAAGCTGCAATTAAGACCATCTAATCATCACAAAATAATGCTAGAAAAAAGATAGTTAAAAAGTAAAGTTAATCCATCACTTACACCAGAATAACATCAAAATCAATCAACTATTTCTCAATCCCAAAACAAATTGAGACACAATCCTCTTTAACCATTCTTCTCTATGGACCCAATTCATTCCAATGCTAAACAATTTGTTAGGGATTCAATAATTTTATTAAGATCTCACATTTATACCACATACAAAGTCTTCAACCCAACTAAAACACCCGTGGCATTTAAGTAGAATACATAAAAATAAAAGGTCAAGAGAGAATTCAAGACATCAAATATACGAGGAATGAAAAGCCCAGAAACATCAAATAAATTCAATAGCAAAGTAAGAAATTAGATACTAATATCGTACAAGAAATCACAATAGACCATCAGACCACAATTTATGGGAAAAGTTAAAACTTCCAACAAAAGGCAAGTCAATAGTAAAAAACAAAAATCTCCTGACAGAATGGATAAAGATGAAGACGCATTTCGACACAGATGGCGCAAGAACTTACAAATTGAAAACCCTAGGGTTGACTCAGGGCGAATTAGGTAAATCACTTGATTATGACAGACCGAATTGCAGCAGAGTGGTTAGGGTTTAGTATATAATCTGTGAAGCGGAGAAAGGAAAAAAGAGGATTGCTGTTACCTTCGAGGAGAAGGAAGAGAGAGTGTGTAGTATTATATGTCAGGTAGTAAAAAAATTAGAGAAAAAGAGGAGGAGTGGACACGTCACTTGGGAATTTTACTGGCAACTCCTTTGTTCCGGTCAAGGCTCCGTGAAGTGGTTTACACATGTCGACCACCGGAATTTTCAGAACGGAAAGATTTGAGAAAATTGTATAAATAGGGAATATAGACGAGGAATAATTTTCTAATTTTTTATTTTCTTGAATGGTTTTCTAGCATAGGTGAATAAGTTTTTTTAAAATTTTATAATTTTTTTTATAAGAAATATTTATTTTTATATATTAAAAATCATCAGTTTTATATAAAAAAAAATAATAATAACCTCAATTTAGAAATATTTGATGTATATCCATCCAGCATAAAGTATATATGGATAATGTATGTATAAGTTAATTAGCATAAAGTATGTATATAGATTTATAGTAATGCATGTATAAGTTGGCAGTTTAAGTTTACCATTTGAAGTTTTTCAAAGTCTCAAATTGGTTCTAATTTTACTTATGAGACAGGGAGTTCAGAATAATTTAATAAATTGCGGAGATCGATGATAATGTAATTTATTGTTTATATAGTAGAATATTTTAATTGTATTAACTAACTTATTGTTAAAAAATTAATCAAGATTAAATTCCATGGTATTCTTCTGACAATAATTCAATAACATTTAATGTGTAAAAGATTATTTTGTTAATTATAAAAATGGCTTTTTATAGAGTGAAGGAAAATGTTGTAAAAATTTGAGTAACACATGTAATTTTTGATGATATATCTTGATTTATAATTAAAAAATAGGGTAGGTAAAAATTAATATTATCATGTCTTATCTGTGCGCCATTACTTGTGACTAATTAAGCAACATATGCAATTTTTGCTTATAATATTAATAGGGGCGGATCTAAGGCTTTGGGCATAAACTTACGCGAATTCAGTAATTTTTGTATAGACTCTATATTTATATAAAAATTTTAGTAAATATATTTATAAAAAAATTAAGAACTAGTAATAAAGCATACTTTTAGTTTAGTAGCAGAACTGAAACCCGCTTAAATTTTGCTACTAATCTAAATGAAGATACTTATGATTAATTGATCAGGTTCATTATCTCTAACTTATTGAAATACTATCCGCAAAACTAATTTATACATGCAATTTATGTGTAGTGGGCAGCAAAAATATTGCCCAAACAAAGTTTCTTAAGCAAATATTATGTCTTTTATGAAAAAATTAAGCAGAAGTAAGAGTTCAAGATCATCACCCTCTGTGAAAATAATCATGCGAAACAAATACTTCTAATCTTTGTTAGCATTAAATATTACTCCTCGTATTGTTGGGCTTACAATATATATTTGTTTGAATATAGTTTGTTATTGCACTAAAAAATAGAATCAAATTGACATGCAAATATATTAATTTTTAAAATTTTTATATAGAAATTTAAGTATATATTTATATATGTGATCTAATATTTGGTAGAATTATTGTAGTGTTCGTTTTTTAACCTTTAAATAATGATTTTAAGTATATTGCATAATCATTCTTTGCCCTCAATTTTGAGTAATTTTTAGAATTAAATAGAGGGCAGATTGAAATCGAAATAACGTCCAAAAACTGAAACAATAGATGTATGCAAATTAATTACAAGAAAATCAAAATGAAAGACACCAAATCCAAATTTTAGCAAAGCTGAGGGAGCACAACATAAGATAGATATAAGATAATAGAGTCCACAACAACACCAAATTATGCACGTCCTAATGCCTTCGGAGAGCCACAGCAGAGAAAACAACAAGGATGATGAAGATGAATGCTGCGATGAAGGAAGCCACCACCGCGCCGCTCACTCGCTGGCAGAAATCTCCGAACTGTTGGCATATCGACAGCCATTGTGTTGTGGAATTGCCATTGTGTGCTAAGTACACTATGGCAGCAGCCGCACCTGCTGCGGCTGTGGTAAATGCCACCATTACCTGCAACATTTTTTTTTTTTAATCGGGGTGTTCAAGTTCAAAGAAAGTTCAAATTAATTCCTTTAAATGTTGTTCATTAATCAATTTAGTGGCAACAAATGAATGAGTTGAACGGGTCAAAATAAGTTGAATCTAGTGACACTGGTTAGCAAGAATTTTCTTATTAGATTTATTTCGTAATAAGTGATAGGTATGTTTATTTGAATTAATTACCGTGTCAAGAATTAAAAGCAGAAGTTTGACTCCAACTAGATGGGGTCGAACAATGCAAACAATGGAGAAAGGCAGAGAAAGGACAAGGTATGCGCTTGCAATAGCATTTGCCACCACAAAATACCTACAAAATCAACCAAATACAACACGAATATCACCACAAAAAAAATAATAATAAATTATTTGAAGTTGAAGCGTTTTGAAAATTAAAAAACAACGTACGAGAAAGCGGGGAGATCATCGTAGCTAGCTTGGAACTGAAAGAACTGAGTAAA
Organism: Datura wrightii; assembly: GCA_035772735.1. Taxonomy (NCBI): domain Eukaryota; kingdom Viridiplantae; phylum Streptophyta; class Magnoliopsida; order Solanales; family Solanaceae; genus Datura; species Datura wrightii. The sequence goes on from JASDFA010000011.1 coordinate 447,080, forward strand.
AAGGGGAAGAGTTTCATCAGTAGTTCCCATGGTAGTTGCTGCAGCCAGAGCAGCCACAAGGGCACAAAGTCGCAAAATAAAGTCGAAAATGGCAACCCCTCTTCGCCATCCTCCTTTCTGATTATGAGGAATAGCTTTTGCGGTAGCAGCTGGTGCAGCAGAAGAAGACTTTAGCTTGGTGGACTCTGTTTCAGAAATGTTGACAGCAGTTTCATAGCTAGTGGATTTTGAATCCATTTAATTTAACGTGAGATGTTTGAGAGAGGTTATAATTCTTTTAACACTAAGTTATAAGAACTTTTTTTGCGTTATAAAAGAAATATTGAAATTATATTAGAAGAGTAAAGAAGGGGGGGATGTATGTAATGTAAGATTTGAGAGAGGTTCTTTGGATAGAAATTACTGCTATTTGCGTTATGAATGAATTATGACAAGGGCTGGAAATATATAAAGTGATCGAGAACATGGATTAGTTTGAATGAAATTGTTGAGAATACTTTTTTTTTTCTTAATAAGATTAATGGTGCTTGTAGCAACACAATGTATGAAGGAGTTGTTATAACTAGAACTCTTCACCTTGTAAAATCAGTAAAATAAATATAAAAAAAAGGTCTAATGTAACTTAGTTATTTGTATGAGTTTCAACTATAGTAGAATAAGATGTACGTTTTTTTTTTACCGAACATTAAAGTTTCAAAAGGAATTAAAATCTGAAAGTCAGTTGGTTCGTGAATTCTTTATCAAATTACTCTAAGCTTTTATTTCGCTCCTATTAACTTTACCTCATATTTTTATCGTCTTCTTTAAATGTTATTTAATATTTTTTTTTTGTTATTTGTCATGTCTTCTTTATTTTTGTATGTCATTTTTCACACCATTTTGGAATGCGATAGTTGGGCCGAGGGTCTTTCTGAAACAATCTCTCTACCTTCATGAGGTTATTGTAAGATTTGGGTACATTCCACTCTCTCCATACTCTATATGTCGAATTTCACTAAATATGTTATTATTGTTGATATCTATTTTTTTTATTTTCTCCTTTTTTTCAAACTTTTTGTCGTGTTAGCTGGCTTCTGACGGAATACTTCTTGGTGAGTTGGTGTCATGGCTTTAGCCTAGACAGTGAAGGAACCTAAAAGTAATAACTGTTTTGTATTTGTCAACTTTTTGTAGCTGTTGCAGACTTTAAAATAATGGAAAAAAAGGCAATCGATAATTAAACCTATGGATTGCGTCTTCACATAAAGCTAATAGTATTCATAATTTCACACGAAGAACTCAAAAAATTTTAATTGCTACATTTTACATCCTATACATTTAAATTTAAATTACATATATATATTCGAAAAAGATCTGATGCAGCAGCTCATTTCCTTGGTGGTAGGTGTCTGGGTTGAGGCTTTTAAGAGGCAGAGAGACTTGTGGAGCAGTTCATAAAGCCAAGTCTGATTAGAGAACTTGATTTACATAACCCACTCCATTAGAGTAACAAAAGCACTATTTTAACTTTCCTAATTATTCATTTGTTGGCCGTTTGGAAAAATTAAAAGCATAATTCTTGCTTTCCCAGTTGGCTGTTAATGATTAATAACACTGATTTCTTGTTTATTATTATATAGAAAAAAATATTGTCCAGCTAATTCATAGTGTTCGTGAACCATAAGTCCATAACAATTAGTCAGTCCTTCTAAATGCAGACTTGGTATTAGAGGCTGGTTCTGAAACTTTTGTCCTACATATATTGTATATTTCAAATTTGATGAATACATAGCGAGCAGTACAAGCATCATGCTACAACGCGAATTTGTCTGATGTCATGTTTATAGTAACCACAAAGATCACATATCTTGATATGCAGAGCATAATAGCTTTCATTTCTCTTTTGCCCTTCTCTTAGATTTTTGGACAAGAGTGAAATCCACCAAGTAAACTACCACAACAGAAACCAAGGTATTAATTGGAATCATACAATATATAGCTTTTCTTTAGCTTTTGCATTGAGAAAAGATGAGAATAATCTAAGAAATTAAAATGAAGAAAACTATTGAACCCTTCACATTCAAAGGCTCTCTACTGCTATTTTGCCAATCATTCTTACCAAGGGAACAGGGCATTTTGTAACAATATCCAACCTAGCCATATTTGAGGCATGTCCAAAAAGGCACAAGCTGAGTATAGCAAGTTCTTTGACAGACAATCTTGAAGAAAGGAACCCTTGCCAGTATTTAGGATCAAGATCAAAAAAAGCATCAAACAGTCTCCTAGTCCCTTTCAAATCAAGCTTCAACAAAGTCTCCATCCCAAAAGAATAACATTCTCTAACACATCTTTTCTCCAAAGGCCACAAACCATTCCAAACTCTATGGTAAAGTTGAGACCCTCTTATCATTCTTGTTGAGCCAAGGCCCTCGACTATGGCCTCAGCCAGTACTGGTGCCAAGGCCATGCTACGAGCCACCATGTACCCTGTCGATGGATGAACTATCCCCGAATTCCCACCAATTGCCATAATATTTTGAGGGATCCGGGGAAGTGGTCCTCCCATAGGGATTACACATTTCTCTTCCTCAATAACACTTCTCACTTTGATTCCCAAATGCCTTAATCTTGCCACCATCCTTCTTTTCACTTCCATATATGATAACATAGGCCGACTCACCAAAGAAGTCTCTTCCAAGAACACCAAATTTCTATCAAAGGGCATTGCATACAAGAATGTTGGTTCTTTAGTATTGTTCACCCTCGAGTATGGCTCGTTACCCAAATGAGAATCCCTCCAATCCATAAGCACCATTTTATCCAAATCAAATGGATGATTATCCACTTCTGCTAAAATCCCATGAGCAATTTGATAACCATGGTTTCTTGGCTTGTCATACTCTATAAAATCACTAGCAAAGCCACTTGCATCCACAATCAAACTACCCCTTATCTTCCTACCATCATCACAAACAATTGAAGACTCAAATTCTTCATGCTCCACTTTCCAAACCTTGGCTTTATAAAACTTCACTCCGTTTTCAACACATCTGTTCAAAAGTTTCAGCTTCAACTTCTTTCTACTGACTCTACCATATGGTCTGCTCAAATACTTAGTCTTGTGATCATTTAAATGAACACAAGTCATAGGCCACTTATGATCTAAACAATCTTCCAATCCTAACTTCTCAAACTCATCAACCCAAACTCCATAATTATTTGGCCACATGGAAAGTGGTGAAGGGTCAACACAACATACTTTAATACCATATTTAGAAACTTGCTCAGCTAACCGGAGTCCGGCAGGTCCAGATCCGATGATGATCACGTCGAATTGAGCCCGGCTCGAATTAGGATCAACCCATGATACGTTAACATCTAAAGACTCTGGCTTTGATGTGGGAGCTAAATCAAGAAAGCTACAAAAAAATTTACTGCTTTTGTTTCTGTAATGAAATTTTCTTGAATTCCTTTGGGTGGTCGGATTCAGAAAAAGGGGATTTTGTTTGAAAATAGACCTATTAGGTGTAGGAGCGGAAAGTAAAGGAGATGAAAAAGGTTTGAGAAGAGTTGCCATTAGAGAAACTGTAAGACTGATAATGGCTAATTATGGAGGGAGGTGATATTGTGTAAGAAATTAAAATACTGGACTTAGGGAATCACTAAGCTATTGAAAATCTCGATGCTTTTGGATGCCCACTTTGGCTTACATAACAAACACAAAAGGAAATAAAACAAAAAGTAGCTAAGCAAGCGGAATTAGGCTAATGAAAGCACCCCCTCCTAAATCCCAATCCCTACTCTACTTTCAAATTTTCTTTGCATTGATCTGCCTTTTAATCTAAACACCCAAAATCTTAATAGTTCAGCTAATTTAAAAATCCAAAATCTTAATAGTTCAGCTAATTGACCGTTTAAATTTTTACTAAATTGATAAAAGTTCAATTTCTCTCGTTGTATTCTTCTTCCCAAAGTTGAGCAAATTGAAAAAATTTAATTGATTTATTTCACTCTTTTGATATTTCCACCTTTTGTAGTTTTTGAAAAATCTTATTTATTGTTCGAAATTTTATACAAGTTCTTTAAAACTTCTTGTTCAAATAATTTAACTGACAAAAACATGGAAAATAATTTCTACAATTTAGAGGAAATATATATTATTCTTACATGCCCAACAGGAAAACCAAATCCTTGCAAGAGAAATGGGAAATTTGGGGGACCTTGTCCATTACGGAAAATTGGTGAAGCTTGCGACGAAAGAGTTAAAAGCCAAACTCCCCCAATGCTTCCGGTGATTTGTCACCCAATTTCCTCATCAAAACATGCACTAACAAACATGTATAGTGATGCTGCATTTGTCTGGTAGTCAGTGCATGGACGGCAAATATATTAGTGGAACCGGGGCCCCTATTACCATTTTTAAACCTGTACTACTCACCACGTGTCAAGTTGAGACCATTTTGATTCCTTGATTAGGAAGTTGGCAACTTCACAGTAGTTCGAATGCTAATTGTGGAGAGGCAAGAAGGAAGGAAGATAATTGACATGAAACCATTCTCAGCCCAATAACAACAGAACCAAGACAAGAAAGGTGAATAATTGACATGGTAAATATTAGCAAAAAAAGTTGAAGTCACAACACAACGTTATATTTACAAACAGGAACTTGTTATATAGTATCTACAAATACATAATATGGAAAACCAAATACCTGCTTCAGAGCAGTTTTGGAAATCCATCAGAACAGTTAAAAAATGACAAAGGCAAAAGGCCTCGTCAACAATACAAACCTTATCATTCTTTTTTGCACATGCACTTCTAAAGGTGCCAGAATAAGAATCCGCTGGATAGATCATACAATAACCTTGCACTGTGATGTATAGTTCATCTACATGCATCTGGAAATATGAAACACACTGCTGCAGATATGGTGTTCCTTGCCAGAGAATTCATGATCTGCAGGAAGGTAAAGTGATGCCTCCACAACAAGCAGCAATTATCAAGTAAAGGAAGAGCACAATCAGGCATGTTAACAAACCCCTGTCATGAGTAAAAGTTACAAACTTAGATTGACAGATATAAGAGACCAAAAGGCTTCAAACTAAGAACTTTCTTGGACAGGAAATGCCACGTGTTGCATATCTTGATGTAATTAGAGTAGTTGGACTAGCTGAATTAAAGGTGAATTAGTTCCTCCAACAGTCGTATTTAATAAAAGAACTCGCACAAGGTTGATAGAAGTATGAAACAGGTACCACAAGTGCAAGACCAACTGACCCAGCCTAAGACGACTGAAACAAAGGCCAAGCTGTGGCCTATACAATGAGTCTGCTCTTTGACATGCTAAGCTTGAGCCTTGTTAAGCTCACCCAATATTAACCAGCTCATAGAGCACAAAATTGAAATTAAACCACTGAATCAAGTCCTCAGCTATCAATGTTGTTCTGTCTTCAACATAAAGATTCATAACAAAGATTATCATAGGAAATCCAAATCCATTAGTCAATCCATGCAGAAAATTGGATGGATCATATTGTGGAGCAAATAGACTTGGATCATATTTGGCAACCGATTATGCAGAATCACTCTTCTGGGTTGGATTTGGATGTGATATCAATTTACATACAATTCAATTTATGAGTTGAATTGTTGGATAAGATAAATAATATGGAATCCATTAACAGTTTCTTCTCATTTCTTTCCTATCCCAATTTGTCTAGTAGGTTTTTTTTTTTTTTTTAAATTATATTTGTCTTTAACAAACTCTGCCTATGTGAACTTGCTTATGTTGTCGGTCCCAAGCTCGAATAAAGGAGGAAGGTTGTGGTAGATTGACTACCAACTCTAAACCTAGTCAATTAATGATGAGTCCATGAAATATCGAATATGTGGAACGTGCACAACCTAGGAACAAGTTATACTGCTACTTGAGTATGATGAAAAATGGAAAAGGGATTCCATCACATTATTGTCTGGGTATGAGGAGACTAGGATCAATGGTTCTAGCACCATGGATGGATGTAGGCAAAGTAGTCCACCACATCGGACTAGTTTGGGATTGAGACATAGTTTTTTTCATTGTAATGTATCTGTTTTAATCAAATGACTGGAAAAGGGGGAGCCTAAATAGCATTGACTAGTTACTGCCCACTACAATCGTCTTTTGATAATCACCACTCTGGCAGCTGGGGAAGCTTTCCCAACTCCAAACTCTCAATCTAATCTATGAGGTGCCATGCTGTTCTTTTTCTTTTTCTTGCTATTTTTGACATAACTTGCATAAGCTTTTGAGATATGATAAGAGTATGAATGAGAGTGCGAATTTTAACTTAGTTTGATGGATTATCCAATTCAATCTAATTCAACAGATAGTATAAGAAATGACGAGCTTGATCTAATTCATTTTCTTTTAAATTAAATGCAAATCCATACAAATCCGATCATACTGTTTTGCGACCCACAATCATTTCTAGAAAGGTATTCTCCTTCCAACAGTTACAATTGACAACCTGCGCTCCACAGGCAACACCTTTGCTATGCATATTAAAAAGAAAGAACGGAAAGGAACCACAAACACACTAAGCCTGATCAGCTAAACTCAGCTTGAGATTTTCTTAGTCAATAAAAACAGCTGGTATGAAATTCAACATAAATAATCACCAACAGAAAAAACTCAGGCGTAATATGGAAGTAAAAAGCACATTAAATAGATCTCATGCATATCTATAAAAAAAAGGTTCGGGTTTGATATAAAGGTGTTCCTCGTGCGTAAGTAATAAAATAGAGTTATGTGTTTTATTGAATGTTGATAGTATAGAGTAAGATTTACCAGGACCACTATCTCTGTTTAAATTTCTTGCTACATACATCATTCCGTTTACAATGTCAAGCAGTGTTGCCCAAAACAAAAGCGAAGAAAAACAACAGGGTCTATCAAAAACAAGAGCGAAGAAAACAACACGATCTATCACAAGTTTATGTCAAAACACAATTAAAGCACGCTCTTCAAGGAAAAAATAAATATGCAATTCAAGAAAAAGTAACTTAAACAGAACAGAAATTTTACGTTTAAACAAATTGAAATATTTTCAATTAACTTAAAGAGTTTAACCATAAATACATCCAAACTGTGTTAATCGTGTTCAAACTACAAAGGTGCAGTTTCACATTTCTAGTCAAATTTATTAACTACTTTTCTAATGGAGTACTAAATTTCAACATTTCCTATTCCTGAACAATAACATATTCATCTATATGTTTTCTGAATGATTAACATATTTTTTTGATAGCCAAAATCAAAAGTAAAATAATGATTAACATATTGCTTTGCCAACTATATTTAGTTGTCTAGTATAAAAACTTTTCAAGACAAAACCCAGGGCCGCTGAGCATGCCTTAGTGCCTTGGTGTATGCAATGAAACGTCGCCTAAGAAAGGCAGAGTGCTCAATTTGCACTGTGACTAGCTTAGAGCTTAAGCGCACTACAAGTACGCCTTCAGCAACACTAATGTGACAGCATTATTAGCAGAGAAAGTTGGCCTTCATTACAGCAAATATTGTCAGGGTATACATAATTTGAATTGACGGCGTTCTGAGCTTGAAAATTGTCACAGTAAGAGTGTGAGTCACTTCTTTGGTTGATGTGACTAAATCTATAATATTTTGTAAAAGATACTTACAGGAGCTTTGCGTTTTTCATCCAAAGAGCTCTCCTAAGGCGTTTCGACTGTTTCCTGAAGTGAAATGCATTGTCTTGCATTGTTCCTGTTTTGTCAACGAGTAGCTCTATCCGATCCCCTCTTTCAAGTATTTTCTCAATATTATCAACCATGATGGTGCGTATCTGGATGTAAATTACAGTAGTTTCTTGTACTTTTAGAACAGTTGCAATACATGAAGGAGGGGGGGGAGGGGGGGGGGGGTGTCTTGAAAGAAGGAAGCAACAGTAGCATATCATGATGTAAATGCACTATAAAAATCATCAGCCATAAAGGTAAGAAATGAACACATGCATCGGAATAAAACAATATGACCAGAATCATATGACTAGGCAACACTACAGAGTATAGTATTTCTTTCCTTTTCATTATACATGGTGGTGTTTGACTCGGCATAGAGTTTAGAAAAGAAAAGAGACATTTGGCACCCTTAGAACTTGTGTTCTTAAACATAACATAACATTTCAACGGTTATAAGAGCATGTCATTAAGGTTAAAATGATAAGTCTAAAGTTAAAGAGTTTCTAAGTAAGAAAAATTATTATTCTTTTTGGAACGGATAAAAAGGAAAGAGTATCATATAAAATAGGATAGAGTGAATATATAGTTCATAAAGGTGATTGATTGGCCCTGCATGAGACGTTAGGATCATTAATTGCTTCTTGAGTTTAATGAAGTGGAAATAAAAGACAGACAGTAACCTGAAGTGGAGGCATTCAAATGCGAAAGAATAAGTAAGAGTCAATGGAAAGGAGAAGTTATATTGGCAGTGATTGAATATTGGAAAATCATCATTAATGGTTGAGAGTTAAACACTTCAAAATTATCTTAATTGAAACTTGTTACATAACTGTTTTATAGGAACTCATTTGGTTCCCAAGAATATAAAACCTTTGACAATTTAATAAGTTGTGGATATCTTGGACTGTTAATGCATGCATCCATAGACCCATTACGTGAAGCATAAAAGACAGATAAAACAAAAGACAAATAAAAGGAAAACAAATGAGGATGAAACAAAGAACCCTTAAGATTCACGCGCTTTGGTGCAAGTAAACAAAAAAGATACTTGCCTCACCAACTTCTCCTCTGACACGATTTAGTGTATCTGCACTTGGATTACTTGAAAAGAACTCCATTTGCTGATGTAAGACCCTTGAGAATTCATCATTCATGGAATAGGCAGGAGCATAAGAAGCCACCTTGCCATAGTTCTTCATGAATCTCATCTGAATATCCTCTAAGTATGAGAATGGAATCCTCCCTAAAACAGCATTCTCTGTTTAGTGACAGACAGTGAAAGATAACTCAAATGACTAACAGAATTTGCAGTCCTTAGCAACAGATATCCATAAAATATCAACTCCTAAGTTCTTCAATGTCAACAATATTTCTTTCAGGAAGCGCTGAAAGATGCTCATTAAAAAAAAAACAGAAAAGTGGAAGAAGATGAAACTAGGAAAGGCAGAAAGGCATCTGTGCAATTTGCAGATGGAAATAGGTCAATCAAGGGTGTATTTGGCCAACCAGAAGATGTGAAGACACTAATTAGCTTCAATATGGTCTTTGAAGCCACAAAAGTTGGTCCTTTCCGATATCGAGCAACAAAGAGCACTAAACCAAAAACACACAAGAGCTTTGAAAACTAAACCCATCTTATCTCCAGTCCATTATTCATACTGCAATTCTTCCTAGCAAACTAGTTCCACCAATTCAGTAAACCAAGAAATATTCAAAAGACAGAATCCTACTTCCAACAGGCAAATTCATAACATCCCACAATAAGAGATAACATGAATATTGGGCAGAGAAGTAATAAATTACAGTTTAGTTTTGATAATCCTATTGAATGACACAATTGGATTAGTTGACAAAACAAAATGGAAATCTCAATAATCCTTCATCCGTCACTAGTTGAACTCATCGACGGAGGCTGATTCCAAATTCTAAGAAAGTAGACATGGAACACCATTTTAACCACTGCTTTGTAGCAGATGCGAACTAAGTAACTTAGTATAAATAAATAAACATATGCATTATAAACATGCACACAAACACACACATACACATGGTTTAAGTTGAGGGAAACGGTGACCAAATATAAAATCAGCATCTGCTCATGGAACCGTTCAGGATAAAAATTCCTGATTATTAAAGGTAAACCAACCAAAGCGGAGGAAAGGTTTAATTATGTTCCTAGCTCAATAATTCAGATCAACTTTACAACTGGAGTAATAAATTGATCGTGAAAAGGGAACTTTACAAATAATTTACCAAAGACGGAATTTATACTCACTTCCAAAGGTATCGTTGGCCATACAAAGGAAGGTGAGTCCATCTGATCGGAGTATGTGGAAAATATATCGATCTTGAGAGAAACAAAGCCTCGATTCCGTTTCACCTGGAAGCTTCTCCAGAATTCGCCGCGCCACCGCCCCTGTGTTCCCCGTCACGGCACTGAACTCCGCCAACACCGTTGTGCCTCTCGCCACAACCGCATACAGTATCGCCATTTCACCCTCTCTATCTCTCTCTCTCTCTCGGATACGTAATCGAAAAGTAGAGAGATTCGAATAGTAGACTCGTCGGGAGAGGAAACTGAATTTGTGTCACCCACCGGAAAGTCTACGGAGGTTTTGATAAAGGGGACACAAGATAGGACGAAAATCAGAACTTACCTGTCTTATTATTTTCTACCTACACTTTACACCCTAGAGTTTTTGGTTCTCACATATGACCTCCTCCCACCCATCATTTTACTACACTTTGGTCCCGCCTTCGGCGAAAAAGATTATTCAAATCCAGTGTTTATAATAAATTATATTAATTAATCGTGATTAGTGACATGATTGTTTATGAACTATAAAGATATGTTATTTGTTCATTGATTTAATATAAATGTTCAGTCTGAATAATTTTTTTGGTGAGGGAATTTACTCGAGTCAAGGAGAAGCGTCAAATACTTCCTTTGATTCATGAAGTTATTTTTTTCCAAGGTGGTTTACAGTAAATATTTTTAAAAAAAATTTACATACCCTCTTTTTAAAAACAATTAATAGCAATAGTAATTATAAAATTAGATTAAAAATTTTAAAAATAAAAGATAATTATTAAAAATAAATATTTAAAAAATATGTGTCTTTATAAATAATATAAAATTAGGTATTAAAATACATATTATCTCTGTAAAATATAATAATTAATAAACATATATTTTTAACTAATATTATAATAAACAATTGATATATATTTTCAATTTAATAATAAAAACAAAGTCACATTTTTTAAGAACATCATCGAATGCATGTCTAATAAAAATATTAATATTATAAATATAATGGCATAAAATTATTTAAATATTTTTCAAAAAATAATCTATCAATTCTAACTGAAAAATGAATGAAATGCAATGTGAAATAACAAGTTAATACTACTAAAACAAATAAGTTAGAACCGAAAATATAACATAAATTCAAAATTAAGAAAAAAAGTTAACATAATAGTCTTATTACAAATTCCAACATAACTTAAGTAAATATAATTCAAAAGAAAATGAAAGTGTACGTCAATGACATCATTCAACAATGAAATTCTACTTTAATTCAAAAACTAAAATAATAATGCACTCATGTTAAATGAAGAAAAAAAAAGCAATAGCAAAATCAAACAATTACATTGAATCAGAAGAAATAAAGGTCGGGAAATGAGAAGAAAGAAAATGAAATATAAATAAATGTAAATATAAAAAATATTTTAAAATTTTTAGAAATTATAAATACTAAAAATAAAAAAGAAATAGAAATAATATAAATAAATTTTTTAATTAAAATAAAATAAAAATGAAGAATTAAAAGTGACCTTGTAATTATACCATGTAAAGTACTTGCAATTCTCACCTTCCCCTGAGAATTGGATAGTGTAATTACTTCCTCTCAATTACATCCAATTCTCTTTAACCATGTAATTACCTGAAACAAATAGGCCAAACCGTGTAATTAAATCTAATTACACTCAAATTCAATTTCTAGGTGATTTTTCAAACATGCCCGAAGAGATCTGGAAAGGTCTTCTTTTTTTCTTTTATCAAGGCCAAGAGCCCAAGAGTTCTCATTTCCTCGAATAAAATATATGATCAATACTTCCTTTTATTTTTATTTGTTCATTTTGAACTTTATACATTCTTTAATAATAATTAATATGAGTATTTTATCAAATATCTATATTAATTGATATATAGTCTTAAGTTTTTGTTTGAGAATAAGTAATTAATATTGACAATAAAATATAAAAATATATTTTTTTGTTTTAATATGCTAAAAATGATAGCGTAAAAATAAAAATATTTTTTTAATATTACGTAGCATTTGACCGCATGAAAATATCTCAATTTTCAAGTTGTACCTTAGGTATTTCTGGTGGGAATTTATTAAGGGCATTTAAAGCAATTCAAATTGTCCAGATTTCGTTCGAGATTAATCTTAAAATGTTTCTGATATGTACCTTGCAAATGAAACAAATTAAAACAAAAGAGGCATGTACTATTAACATAACATTACATACAAAATCAAATATGTAACACCCAACTTTATTACTAGTTCTGGCTAGTCACTCATTAATTAAGTTGCAACACTTGCATACAACCAATTTTTGCAAGGTGGACTAAACCTGACCACATTACAACACTACAGCTAAACAAACCTATATAAACATATATAGACATATGTTTATTTATATATAAGCTTACCATCTCATACAATATACCGAAAGTATATATGAGACTTTTCTTTCAAACAATTATGACATAAATAGACAGAAAGCGAGTGTAATTCGAAAAAATTAGCAAACTAGCAAGCCAAGCCATTTTCGCTCTTCATTCCACTGAATTAATTTTACATACTTAAGGTATGCCAATGATGGGGATGAAAGGGACATAATAGCTAGTTGGTGCAAGTCCCCACTCCTTTGGCACTGGTAGATCAATAGTCTTTGATGAACCAAACTCATGACATTTTCCATTGTTGGATAAAGGGCATTTTGTGTAGAACTTTAAAGGCTTAGATATAGTGTAGGAATTATCATCCTCTTGATCAGCCTTGACAATTGTGGGGTCTGTTTCTTTTCTTGAAACAAACAGCTGATTAGGACCTCCAAGGATCTTGGCATAACATTTGTTTGTTGGAGTAATGTCAAATGGAAGACTTGTTTCAAAAGAGCCATCTTCTTCTGTTGTAGCCATAGTCAATGTTTTCATCTTGCTACACTTCATTGAAACCTTTATTCCTGCCCAATTTTGAAATGTATGGTCAAAATATAACAAAATATCCAAGACTTAGTTACCCTTAAGCCTATTACATTAATGTTTGGTATATGATGAAAGTTTTTCTTTTTTTTTTTTAAAGAAAATATTACTTTTTGGTGTTATATTACTTTCTTTAAAGTGGAGAAATGACTTTTGTCGCTTCAAGATTGCCTGCAGGCTACCAAATTTTTAAAATTAGCTTATTTAAAAAATTATTTTTAAAAAGTGCATATCAAAAAAATATTTTTAATGAAAAATAATTTGTATTTGATCAATAAATTTAAAAAGTACTTTTGAACAACAATTAGTGTTTGGCCAAACTTTTGAAAAGTGTTTTTAAGTGTATTTCTTTTAAAACTGCTTTTCAAATAAGTCTTTTGAGGAGAAGCTACATCTTTTAGCTTATGAAAACATCTTTTGTTACTCCCTAAAATCACTTATTTTCTTCCAAAAACTTGATCAAACAGACTTAAACGATGTTTGCGAAATCTATAACTATACGAAATATTACTCGCACACTGTTATCATATCTTGTTCTGCACTTTTTATGTTAAACATTTGTCATTTACTTAAACAACTGAGGGTCTATCGAAGCATTACTAAAAAGTTATTATTTGTTCATTGAAATTTTTAACTGAAAAATATTAAGTGGTTATTTCAGCAGATATTTTGATTGAATCAATGGGGAAAAAAAATAACAATGTTTTCACATGGAAAGATAAAAAAAAATAATAGTATTTTCACATGGAAAGATCATGAAGTTTCCCACTATTTCAGTGAGAATCTATTTTTTATCATGTGTTTCCCATTGAGCTGGTTCAGTGGTAAATAGGTGGGAAAATCATATTTTATAAGATAAATTTTTCATTGATTTATGGTGGGAAAACCTCTATTTCTAGTAGTAGAAACAGTCTATCTACCTTCATGAGTTAAGAATAAAGTTGCATACACGCCGTCTTTTTCTGATCTCACTATGATTACACTGAATATGTCATTATTATTATTTATTTAAATACATATTATGTAGAGAAAAAGAAGTAAATTACCTGAGAGATCAATACGCTGATTGCAGTCTATGCAAGTAACAGAGCTCTTCAAAACATAGCAAGAGGAAAACTGAAGAGTGGCAAGTGCCGAAGTGAAGAAGAGTGCAAATCCCAGCTGAAATGGTGCCATTTGATTAAGCTTGCTATCTAATTAGTATATATCAACTGTAAATGAACTAATTATAAGTAGTGGATGATATCTGCAAAAACATTGTTGTATAAATAAAGGAGCAAGTAGTCCATGATAACAGTAAATGTAAGGGTCCACAAGGCCTGTTGTGGTAGTTGGAAACACTGAACCAGTGCAGGCTCATAAATTCTCTTTAGAATTTGCTAACTTATCTAGCTACCATGCTCCTTAGAATCAAATTTTAGATTTTATTATTCTGCTACCTTAGATATAGATGTGACCAACTTTTTCACATAAAACTTAAAAGAGGATGAGTAATCGTAATATATTTTTTTCCGTTTCATATAATCATATTAGTTGTCATATTTTTCTTTTACACGTTTCTTGAGAAATTATAAATAAAAAGTATTTTTTACTAATTTACACTCAACTTTTTTTTAATGTAATTAATATTATTTACTTACTTTTAAAAATAATTGATTTTAAGAGCAAAATGAAAAAAAGATAATTAATTCTATATATCTTCATGTTGTAAATTTAACAAATATTTTGATACAAATATTTTTAATAATATTGACAATTTAATATGAAATAAAGGGAGTAATTAATATTCAATTTAAAGAGGATGTAACCAAATTTGAGTTGTGAATAACCAACCCTCTTTATTTTTCTTAATGTACATTAAGATCTCCACACCTAATAGTTAACCAATAGACATTATGTTGCGAGTGTTGAACAATATAATTAATTTGATGACATGGAAGCTTACTAGTTGTTCAGATTTTAAATGGATACATATGACTACCTTATATATATATTAATTCATCATATTCATTGGAGTACCATAGGGTACACTTATATTTCTACTAAGGGGAAATTAATCCATTTCCACTCAATAAAGCGAGGGAGAAAGTGGGGTTAAGGTGGGGTGGGGGACTACCATGATAATTTATTCCCCATTAATTCATTACTTTTTCTCAGTATTTTTATTTGTTCATTATATTTAAAAATAGATATTTATTTTTTATTTAATTTAAAAATAAAAAATATATTAAAAAATTTATCTCAATTTATGTCTTTTTTTTTAATTGCAGAAAGCATGATATATTTTTAAATTTAGTAATAATTTAATTTTAAAAATATCTATTTCACTCTTAATAAAATGATTTTAAGCCACATAAATATTTATAATTTGTTTTAAATCATAAATTTTAAATTTCGTACTAATCAAATACATTATATAAATTGAGACGGTAGAGAGTATCACTTTATACTTATAACCTATTTTACTTTTATTATTAAATACTAAAATATTGAATATATTCAAAAAATAATATAGCAAATATATTATTTTATTAATTATTTTTTTGAAGAATATCAAATTAAATACTGGTAAGTAAAAATAGAGGGAGGGATGATAAAATTACCGGTAGTTTTTGAAGCATTTGGCGGCCAATTATCTTCCTTTCAGCGACGGTTTCCAACTGTCACGAAATACTATTTTAGAAAACTTTTATCAAATTATTAACGGCGGTTCTGATATTTCCAGCGGTTTTGCCATTTTGGTGGCGGTTATGAGAATAATTCTTATTATAAAATTAATTTTGCTTCCTCACTTAACCATTTCACATAAGTTTTTAATCTTTTTAATTGATCCCTTTCTAATTAAGTTGAGCAAAATCTAACCAAAACTTAACCCCTTTTGACCCTTAGATTTACAAAATATAACAAATACTATTACCGGTAAAACGAAAAGGAAGATAACAGAGAAGATGCTATTGTGGTAAGTAAAGAATTCATGTTCATGGATATATACATGCTTTATGCTGTTGAAATCCATTTTTGACTGGGCGTGTGATGGGTGAGATTCTCGAGTCTTGAGAGTGAAGAACGTAAAGATTCCTGTCCAATTAACAAGCCTACATGTCGCCAATATAAATTATTAGTAAATTTCATTTGTACACTTAAAACAACATTTTGTTCCAATTGAACACGTGATAAAATGTATTACACTTTCGTTCCAACATCTGGAAAGAAGAATTTGTGTGTGCTCTGACTCGAGTGTCTAAATGAAACTAGTTATGTTTTTGGATATACCTAAATAAGAACAAAAGGAAGATTGAAATATCTGGTTGATGATAACTACAGGTGTCTAAACTCCCAACAACATAGGTTGTTGTTCTGACCCTTGAATTAATGGAGGAGGGTTGGGACTTTATTTCACCTCTGCAGATACGTACAATGAAATCTTGAAGAACATTTAACATGGCCTTTATTTGGTCTTTCTTTTCCCCGATCAGGAGGAGTCTGCAATCCGCACTTATAGGGCATGTGGTTAATCTCTTTTTAACTTTTTATCGTATCGTGCTTAAATGATTTTATCTTGCTTAAAAATAAATTGAAAAGTGCTTTAAAAAAATCAAAAATCAAAAAATTAACTCTTATTAATTTTTTATTTTTTTTGCTTATAAGTCATTTAAGTTTAACCATATAATTTACCCTTTTATTCTCATAATATTTTTCTAGTTCCAATAATATCCTCACTCAAATGAAATCCTAGAACTCCTTCTTTTCATTCTCTTCCATTTAAATTATTATATTCAATTTTACAACTAAAAAATAAAACTCTACTCCTAATAAAAAGTAAAGGGGAAATCGCCTAATTTTATTCAAATTATATATTTAAAAACTAAAAAAAAAACTTAAATAATTAATTTACATTAAAAATAAATAAAAAATATAAATTAATTTTAATTTTAATTATTTTAAAAATAAAAATATCATAATAATTCGCTTTTTATAGCGTTAATAGTTTTAAGGGTATTTCAGTTATTTGATAAAAAATAAGTGCGTAACAACACTTATTTACCAAACACATCAATAACTTTTTTTCAGTTTCAACACCTTTATCCAAATACATAACTGCTTATTTATAAAATAAGTTTCAACACTTTAAAAAATGCTTTAAGCACTTATATTTAAAAGCCACTTTTTTTCCCGCTAAACCAAACTGGCTCTTACTCGGATGCTATCCTTTCTGTTTTTTAATTTCCACCCAGTATCGGCTTTAAGGCCCAACTAGTCCGAATTCGCCCAAAACGTCCCACATTTAGGGTATAACACTCCCTGATGAAGGCGACTCCATGCTATCCTAGTTCTATACAAGGTTCAGTACTGCTTCTGCTATAGTTTCAGAAACGTAAATTCTCTTTAAAATGGAAGAAGTATCCACTGAAAGAAATGTTTAGCAGCCAGAACCTATAGGATTCCATCAACACATTTACTTCCATACTTGGACATAGATCATGCATGCATGCGCCATGATAAATTGATAACTAAAACTTCATCAATTGAAATCGTAAACATGCAGCTCAATAGCCTGAAATCATATAACTCTACACCACAAACCATGGAGACATATATTTAAGCATTTGCCGTATGTTTCTTTTTCTCGTCCTTTCGACCAAGTAGGAGTACACCAGCTCTTGAAACACTGATAATTGTCGTTACTGTTGTCAGAAAAATCACCTTCTTTTACACACAGGCTAAATTTCACCACTAATACAACCCACCAAAAAAAGTCCAAATTTCCATTTCCATATGGTACTTCCAACCAATGGGAAAGGTAGCTGCACGACGAGGCAAGGGATTTTACACAGGGCAGGGTGTTTGACAAGACATGAAGCATGCAACATGACTATTTATTTTAAATATTTGTATAAATTACAAAAATTACATAGAAATTGCAGAAAATGTAAAAAATTATAATATGTTTCAGTGTCAGAAACCGTAAAAATACCCTCAGCCAAATTAACAACATCTAACAGCCCAAAATAATAATATCAACCTACCACCTTGAAACAAAAACTTTGCAACCTCATATGACCAGCATGACAAACTAACTTCATGGTCATTTTCTTTTCAGCTTCATGTCTTACCAGCTCATGTCCAACGTTTAGAGCAGTCAAACTAATTCCTACACCTTCTAAAACATTTTTAAAATGAGACATCAATGCATTTAAATCACATTGATGTGCAAACTGAGAAATCCTTCATGACCCAGCTTATATTTATGCACCTAAAACATATTGTTGAAGTTCATGCATTAAAATTCGAAGAAAAATGACCCAACAATTTGAAAGAAAAGAATAGAAAACAAGCAATGGCAATCAACAGAATTACAGAGAATAAGGACATGTTGATTTAATGATGTCAATGAGAGAAAATGGAACTCTTTTAGGTGCAGTAAAGGATCGTCAAGTTGTTCTGCTTTCAATCATTAGGCAAATTACCCTAGTTTCACTTTTTGTATTATGCAATACACAATCATTTACTCGGAAACATGCAAACCCTTAAATACAATCTCCTCCCAACTTTGGACACACAAAAAAGTACCAAGGCATAAGAGTGCCATTAAAACAGTAATTGACGCCATAATAGACAGCATCTAAGCATTAGAATCCAGCAGTTCAAATTTCGCAGTGTCACCCTCTATATGCAAGTCTCAGGAAAATGAAACCCTATCAATCAACTTCTTGTCTATCATCATTTATATTAAATAACCTGTGTCTCAGGTAACAGAATATATATATATATCGTGTGATTCTAGATCTGGAAGGTGCCAATTGTACAGTGAAAAGTATAAAAAATTCTCTATGCACCACACAAAGAATTGATTTGTGTAATACAAATTATAAATCCAAAGAGACTCGCCTGCACTAATACATTCTTGGACTTCAGGCTGGTACTTCCTCCAAGGGGTTGAAGAAGAAGAGGGATATAGCTCAACCGACTCAAGAAGTTCTCTTCCTTTTTTCCTTTGGGGAAGGGAGGGGAGCACTAATACATTCTTGGACTTCAGGCTGATACTTCCTCCAAGGGGTTGAAGAAGAAGAGGGATATAGCTCAACCGACTCAAGAAGTTCTCTTCCTTTTTTCCTTTTGGGGAAGGGAGGGGATGGGTACTTACTTTCAAATTACATATATTCTCCATATGCAAAGATGACTGAATCATTTTCATTTAGAACCAAAAACTGATTAGAGGCTCCAACTTTGAAGTATGTCACATAGTTATGACTGAAGGAGTAGCAAGTTTCTTGAGCTCTTTAGTTTCTCTAGCCCCAAGATCTTACACTTATCGTCTTATCCTAAGCTTTTTTACTACTAAATCCACAGAGTGTGTTTTTTAGTATGGTCTCTATAGAGTTCTTATCTCTTCAAATATAAAAATCGACACCCTTGTCTAAAAGCTTTTATTAGACTAGACTATGTAGCCATGTACATGGAATAATATATAATAGTGCTGGACATACTTACATGGGCTAACATACATGGACTAATATATTTGTATAAAATGTCATTTGCAGCTTTTCTTTATAATACATCACAAATATTTGTTGAAGCATGCGACCTTGACTAACTAAAGGTTGTCTAATACAAGTACATATTACATCCTCCGGAAATCTTACCATTTATCTATACAAGATGAATTTCCGCACCACATTGGATTTGATATGTAGTTACTCGGTTTGAATCTGACCAGCTTTTTATATATTTGGAAGATCTATCAAAATAAACATGCTCATCCAATACCAGTAGGACATGGAATATTGAGGAAAGAGGAGTCTGTAAGATAACTACAGATAAGAGCCTAAGAGGTAACAAATGCACAGTATTTTTTGACAGGAGAAAAAATGAATACATAGAACCATAATACATTCCTAAAAAGGGCAACAGGTAAATCAATTTGCCCCCCCCCCCCCCTCAATGTCTGCCACTTCGCCAGCAAATAGCAAAAACACCCAAGTTTTCTGTGGTGATGTCAGAAATTGCACCTATTTGATGTCCCCCTCTGTTGGCAAGAATACCTTATTGTAATTCTTTTGGCAAGCTTGCTCAAGCTCCATACTATTATGCGCAGGAGTAGAATCTTAGCTTAAGAAGCACAGCACAAGAATACTTGCCAAGTTTGAGATGGAATAAGATGAGGAATATAGGAGGAAGTCATAGGAACAATAGCACAACACAGACAAGCAGATGTTGCAGACCTGACATATATCTGGCAACAGACTGCTAGTAATAGTGCAAAGCAGAAGTTATAATACCTAGAGGATGTCTATACAGTGGAAGGAAGAAGAAGTGAAGAACTATACCAGTGATCATTTTTCTCCTAAGAATCTTGATGTATCAAAGGAACTTTCTATTCTCTTCAACAAAAAATCGGTGATGACTCGACGCAAATATCACGAAATGAAGCAGACTTAGATACAGTATCTCCACTCTCTTTCATCCCTGTTGATCTCTAGAGTGGAAACTGTGCCTTGGTGATAATATTGTTCATTCTCCTTTCATATTGGTAGACCTTCCAATATTAAGTTGTAAGTTTAACTCGACAGGGTTCACCAAATAAGGCAATTTTAAGATTATTCATGAGACCAGCACTTTTAACAGTATACAAAAAGGAGTATTTGAGAAATATGCACATACCTTAAAGTAAATGGCTACCAAAGAGAAGAACATATTAGGCAACGGCCTTTTTGCAACATAAACAGCCGGCATGCTTTGCGGCTCACAATAGCTCAAAAAGGAAGGACTTTTTATTTAATGCTGGCACTTGGCTTTTAGTTAGAAGGAGAAGTAGAGGTTGCTGTTTTGAAGCAACTGCAAATGCTATCACTGCTTTTTTTCCTTCATATTCAATCTATCTTTATAATTTGCTTGATTAGCTCCATCTTAACTTTGGGCTCTAACATCTTAGAGGACAGGCATCAAGCACCCTCCTCCTTTACACCTACAAGCCTGGAAATTTCTATTGGACACCTTTCACTTCCAGCAGATGAAGAAAATCCTCTTTGATTTGCTACCCGTGTTGCTAATGTCAATCAGCAGAATGACAATTAAATACTTTTTTCTCCATAAGGCAAGCTCGTTTAATTAATAACACGCCAAGATGGTGACAGATAATGACAAAACATTATTAGTGCGGAATATTTTCTATTCATAGCTATCAATCAGCCCTGATACAAATTCAAGTAGAAACCTAACAACTATCTCAAGTTTATTAAAAAGCTCAGGTAAGAAAACCTGTCTTCTGCCAAATAGCATTTCGGACCTGCCTCAAATCCCTCCCTCTCAACTTCCTCCCAGCTCCCTCAACCACGGAGGATGCCAAAATCGGTGTCTGCCTCGACGCAACAAGTTCGTGCGGTGGTAACATCTCACCACCGTCCACATCATCATCAACATCGTCGAAATGCTGGCCTCTTCGGCCCGCTGCTGCTGCCGAAATTACAGGAACATTCACCGGTGCGGACTGGAGATATTTAACCCGATCCACTGGCGGCCGTTTAGGAATTGTAGGAATCAAACGAGCCGACGACGTGGAGGAAGACGAGGATGACGGCGAGACGGAGAGCAATGCCGGCACGTGGGACTCAGACTCCGGCAGCGCGGCTAGGATACCGAAATGTTTGTGGTGGGAGCGATAGTTAGGGGACCGATGGTAATTAGCGTTCGGGCTTGTTGAAGTGGAAGGAATGGAGTGGTGAATGGCGTCGGAGGGCGCGTCAAAGATGTCATGCTCGCTGAGCTCATCTCCAGCGGCGGAAGTCGAAGCGGAGGTGGATGTAGAGGGTTGGGATAGTGAGTGAGCGGTGGAGAAAATGCCGAGGAGCCGATCGGACGACGGTGGTTTTCGATGGTAACGGGAATTATTGGCTCCGCCGCCGCCTGAATCCATGGGGAAATAGAGGACACGGAATAGGGTAAGGGAGTAGTGGAGCTGCTTTATGCTGTCGTTGGGAATGGAGGAAAAAAATTCGTTTGAACTAAATATTTAATACGTATACATGCATCTTTATTGTATATTATTCCTCTTTATTATTCCTATATTACATTAATAATATTGGCTAAATACTCTCTAAACTTTTTAAAATAAATAATATTTTTAATTTAGATATGACCCTTAAGAAATTACTCATTTTTTAAAAATAAAATACATTTTTACTAACTTACTATTAATAAATATCTTGAGAAAAAGATGTAGTTCTTTAATACTTCCTCCGTTCTATTTTAATTGTTAGGTATACTAAAAATAGTTATTTCAAAATACTTGCTAGTTTCAAAATCTAAGAGATAATTGACCATATTTTTTCAATTCTACCCTTAGTACTTAAAGTCGTTCTAAATTGTGAAAAAAATTATTATTGTATGTTTTCAAAAAATTAATAGGGTTATATTAGTCAATTTATCATCCCTATTAATTTTTTCTTTATAGGCGAGTAAATCTTATCATAACAATTAAAATGGAACAGAGGGAGTAGTTTATAAATCTCTCTTCATTTAAATAAAGATAAAATTGAAAAAACGTCATTAATGACTTCTTGATAATGTAAAACACCGCTTATTTTGAAATAAAATAAAAATGCTAAAATACTACTTATTTTGAAATGAATGAAGTAGTAAATTTGAATTAAGAGGTGTTTTATTTTAGTATCTCAATATATAGTAAAATATTTATATTAAATACTTTTTATTTATATTTTAAAAAGTTTATATGCACATTCACAAACGTTCATTATATAAATAAGTTAATCATATAAAATATGTCTCCTTCTTAATTAAACACATCAACATTAATTTTGCAATATGCATGAGATTTTACAGTTTATTGAGGTTAATACATCTAATAAAAGAAAATGATTTATTTTAAATAGTTAACTTGTCTACCTAATGAGTAATTGAAACTGCACATACAAAAGCTTTTCAAAATTTCGAGTCGAAGTGTCTAATAGGACTCCTTCATCATATATTCAAGTGTTCAATCGGAACATTTGCTAGCAAGTTTAAAGGACTATTGATATATTATGCGTAGTTTACTGATTAGGAAAATAAGAATTTTTTACCGAAATATGCTATTATTTAAATCAATTTACGAGAATAATATATTTTTTAAAAAATTTCAAAGCTAAAATATAAGTATTTCATAGTAATATATTAGGTATTATTTTATTCTCAAAAAAATAACGGAAAAAAAAAAAGTTGATGGCTGGCGGCGTTAAAAAGAAATTTGTTACTGTGGGTAACATTTTACCCTTAAAACGTAACTCCCAATAATGATTTTCTGTCAAACTTTGTCCATGTACAAAACCTGATTGAGGTCGTTATAAAGTCGTAACACTGAATTATGACTTAAGGCTAAAACGATATTGACAATAATGACTTTAAAGTATTTAATCACATATGATTGAACTTACAAATTTGGAATCTTTCTAATTGACTTTTATTTGGATGAGATTTGAGCGGTGAAATTGTATCCAACATGAATGAGCAATAAAGTTTTTGCATTTTAATTTTTTAGTAGGCCAGGCGGGTTAAAAGAGGTTAAATGAGTTAATAGATTTCATTGAAAAAAAAAATGTCATATAGGCACCACATAGAAAAATTAAGGCCATACATGGAGATTTAATGCAATAAGGGTAATTATGATTTTTTTTTTCTAGAGTACAAGAGCAAATATGACTCTAAAATTAGATGAAAATGATAATATGTTGAAAACATAGTGATTTAATGTTGTGGGAGTAAATATGACCTTTTTTTAGAGTACACTGACAAATAATCCTAAAATTGGATGAAAAGAGAACTATATTGAAAAAGTATAACGAAGAGTAAATATAACTTATTTGTGCACGTAGGAGTAAAGATAGCCAATTCTATTTCAAAAATTTTTAATATAATTAATACAATAAAAATAATAATTTAAAAATTACAACTTTATCTTAGCATATTACGACATAGTGACTAACTTAATTATATCAGACATATTGATTTTATAATATATTTTGTCACATTTAATGTCAAAAATTATAGACAGCAATGTTTCATAGAATACATTGAGTCGTAATTCACTTTAAAACACGCAGAGTCAAATTCTATAAAGGGGCAAAGTTGGACAAATAGTCATTATCAGGAGTTAGGTATTAAAAATAAAATATTATTCTTAGTAATAAATTTATCTTTAACATTATCAATCATTAATTTTTTTAACAAAAAAATATTTAATATATTTCTGTGAAATATATTTATTCTTGTTTTTAAAGAATTAAGAAAAAACATTATTCTTGCTAATTATTTTTTTAAATGGCTTACTTTGATAAAAAAGAAAATTCGAAAAATAATTCATGGTGCTTGTTTGGGGAAATATCAAGATATTATTATTATTATATTATATTAGAAATTGACTAGGTGTGTAATATACCTAAATAAAAGAAAACATATGTCATAGAATCATCTTATTAAACATTAATTACATCTAAGGGAGTATCGTGAATATGTTTAGAATAACTTTATTATGTAACAAATATATTTTTCAAAAAATATCTATAAAAAAAACATTCATAAATATATTTTAATCCATAAAATCGTGCGTGCATGCGTGTATATTGTTTTGGTTTATTTTTTAGTGTAATACCAAATTAAATTAATATATTAACTTTATCTTTAAAATCAAAGCCATAATACATGTTCGTCGTTTTAAATGCCAATTTAGTTAAGTTTATTCTTTCATTCGATTTTTAATTTTTCCTGAACATCCGCAGCTGAAAATTTATATTAATGTTGATTAAAGTTTTATAGGTAGAAGGAAAGTGATACAAAAACATGCTTTTTTAATATATATATCTCGTAATTTTATCGTCTAATTTGACGCATATATATACATGCTATGAGCTTAAAAAGTACGTGTTATATGTTATAAAAAGGTTCGGAGTTGAGTACTTAAAATGAATCATCGCACAGAGCAAGCAAAAGCCTGGCCGAAATGCCTGCTGCGACAGGGAGGCTGGCTGCTATAGGCTGCGCACGCAGCTGTCTTTCGCCGTGATGAGCCGCGCGACGCGCCCGTACAGTGGGGCAGGGTTATATGTATGCGGTACACTTGGACATAATTCATAAAACATCCTAGAAGCAGCACACTTAGAACATTTCCCTCTTAGCCAGGTTTTCATATATTTGAAGATGATTAAGGCATCAAATTTCCTTGAAACATCAATCCATCTTGGATATTGATTCTTGAGGACGTAAAAAACGTTGTGACAGAGTTGTTTCGTCAAAAAAGGCTCAGAGCTAGTTGTGTCAAATAGGGAGAAAATCTGAAATTTCAAAGTTTCTCTCTAATTAAGGCTTTTAAGATTAAAATAAGTATTTCTATCTTCAAATAAGAAATTTATGAGTTTTAATTTAGGCCGTATTGAACCCATAACTAGTAATTGTGGTTGTTGTTCCTTATTGTGGAGTCCGGCACCAAAACGGACACTCAATTTTGGGACTTACCAAAACGGACACCTCGTTGCTGAGGCAACGAGGTTCATAAAAAAAAATTAAAAAAATAAAAGACCTCGTTGGTTGTCCAACGAGGTCCTCTTTAAATTTTTTTTTTTTTAATTCAAAGACATTCCCAGAAAAAAAAAAGACAAGAAAAGCAACATTTATTCTACGGTGGCATATGGTCCTTATATTTCAATACTCAACCAAATTTGCAATTATCCTTATCTGATGTCAATATTCTTGATGCTTTAACATTAAATGTTAACACGCATGGTTATAACTATGCTCCTGGATCAGAACTTATATGTTTATCTTATAGAATTTATTATAAGTTTTTGTCCACTCTTACTCCCCGATGTAAATTAACAGATATGTCAAATGAGACTATGATTTTTGAAACAAATTTTGCTAAGTCCAAAGTCACCACTAGGAGACATGGGATGAAATTGATTTCCCTTCTACTTTGATTTTAGACTCTGTTATATCTCCGAGTCAACAATCTGATGATATTACTAATCGTGAATATTCGCATGTTAGTCAAACTTCTGAAGTTAGAATTTGTATTCAGTTTGAGGACAATAAGTCTTTAACACCTTACACGCGTTCTTATACTGGTAGTAGAAGATTATCTACATATGCAAGACATTCATATATTGATCCTTTAGAACCGATCTATGGTCCGGCCAGATTAAATCGTGCTGCCTCTCTCCATACGATAAACACCGCTGATAATAATAAGTGTGTTGAACATATAAAGGTTTCTAATAATATTGTTAGAGATGACAATTCTGACAAAATTCCTACTTTATCCTATATGGATTTTGATTTTAATAAAACTTAAATGATTAAGTTCCAAATTGATTTTAGTCCGGCAGCTCCGGCAAGAAAACATATTTTAAATGAATTTTGACAAGATAAGTGGAAAAATTATTAAAAACTGGTATACTGAATTTTATAGCATTGATGACAAAAGGAATATTTCCCAAGAGTTTTATGAAACTTGTGCTTTACATAATCAAATTATATATTTTGCTCCTTGGTTTATAACCACTTACATGCCATTATATATTAAAGTTCTTGAAAGAACCTATCAAGAAAATAATGGCAATCTTATAACGAGTATTTATCCTCCACAAAATCCTTTTATTTTACCAAATAATACTGGTATTACTTTTGCTGCTTTTCAAAAATTTATTGATGATGATGTTGCTAGCAAAGGTATAAAAGAAATTAATAATTTGATTTCTCAAAATAATTATTTGTCTTTATATGTTAAATTTTTGGGGGAACATATTAGTTCTCTTGATTCTAAGCTTGATTATTTAACTGAGCTCGTAAAGAAGATTGGTATTCCTTCTTCGTCTGACATGTCTATGGTGGTTCATTCTACTCACGTTATACCTAGCCAATCTGAAACCTCTACAAGGCTAGAACCTTCTATTCAGAGACCTCCAGAGATTACTGGATTCAAGATTAAATCTAGAAAAGAGTTGGAAAAGCTAGTTAATGAAAAACTAGCAGGTTTAAATCTTAAACCTTTGGAGCTCGCTTCTGAATTTGCGGAAAATATTTTAGATCCATCAAAAGATTATAAGGAAGAAACCAGGTCTGAACTTAATAAGCTCAGAAAGTTGGGAAAAAGATATGGAGATATGCCTAGAATGGATACTTATTATTATCCTAGACCGACACCTCAAGATGTTTTGGTGGAAGAAAGAGATTGGAACCAGACCAACACATGTTATAACGGTGATGCCATCTACGAATGGAATTTAGATGGTTTAACAGATAGACAGATTAGTATTCTGGTACATCGTATGCTGATGTATTCTACAATCTGCAAAGCTACTTCTGATAAAAATACTGAAACAGTAATTTGCAGAATGATAGTAACAGGATTCACCGGCCAATTAAGAGGCTGGTGGGATAACTTTATGACAACCGAGGATAGAGCAGCGATATATAACGCTGTTAAGTCTGAACCTGGAGTTGATAATCTAGGAAGAGCCTTAGTAGCTGGCAGACAAGATTGTGTCTACACCTTAGTGCTTACTATTATCGAGCACTTTAGTGGAAGATTCACCAACATGTACGAAAATATTTGTACCTTGTTGAACGGACTTAGATGTAAACATCTAGGCGAATTTAAGTGGTATAAAGACACCTTTCTCAGTCGGGTCATGGATCTGTCCAAAAGTAATAGTGATCATTGGAAGGGTAAATTTATTGATGATTTACCACATTTATTCGCAGAAAGAGTAAGAAAAACTCTTCGTGAAAATAATGTCCAAATCATGTATAATACTTATACTTATGAATGTCTTATTGGAGTATGCACACTGTTACACCCCGTAAATTTTAAATAAATAAATAGCCTAATGTCGTGTGGGTTAAGGAATTTAGAAAGCAAAAAAAAAAAACATAAAATAATAATTAAAAATAAAAGTCGGTTTTCATCTTCATATAAGATGATTTCCAGCAAGAAACAGAGGGTAGCCATTCTTAGGCAAACCCACGACAATATATATAAATTTCCTTCCAATTACGCGTCGAAACGCGGTCTAAACTTCATTCCGGCTTAGGTACAGGTGTATAAAGCTGCAGAGAGCAATCCTACGGAGTTGGTTTCGTGAAATTTGGCCGTCGAAACGTCGTGCTACCGAGGTAAAGTAAATAGAATTTCTTTGAATTAGTACCAATGTGTTCCTAGCGTTGCAGTGAGCATTTATCCCTTCTGGACTATCGAGAAATAACGAGTTTTCGACCGTTTTCTGAAAGGTTAAAGTTGGGATAAATATATGTATCAAAAGTGATAATTTCTCCCGAATATTAATGTATTTAGTTTTAATTGTCGTGTATATGAAAGTAGTTGGGAGAAACAGCAGAAGTACCGACGGAAATCACATCGGCCAGTCGGGTACTCAGAAACCAGGTATGTAAAGTTATTCTTTCGGCAAGCCAGGAAGTATAGCTTAGAAAGTAAATAGAATAAAGGCTATTAACCGATACCAGCGTACAGGAATGATTTTAGTACAATTTCCAGCAAGCATGCTAGTATATTAATTACGTATCATGCGATAATCAGAATAATAGATATTCAGGCAATACGTATTATATCTGTTGAGATTGTATCTAGTAGTAGATGGTACGTTCTATGTTATTGAGTTATATCCAGATATAATCAGATAGACAGATAAAGGCCAGGTAGCAGTTAGTTCAGCAATCAGAAATAGTGTAAAACAAAATATAGTATCAGTTATTTAATACAAACTGGCCTTGAGATACAAGAAGAGAATATGATTAGCATTTTTCATTTGAGCATGCTTACTGTGTATGTGTTTTTTATGTTGAGACTTGTTGTGGCATGTGGGCACCCTTTAGCATTCCCACCGCCCCTGGGTTATAGCTGTGTCGATACCAAATTCAGATACCGCCACCAGCTGGGCGATGCCGTCTGACCAAAGGACGATGATGGCCGACCACCATGATAATACGGTCCAGACCACCCTGCTTGCAGGGGTAGTTCAGTTTACTCTACGCACAGCTAGCACACCCTGTTTACAGGGGCAGACCACTCTGCGTGCACACTGGTGCCCAGAGGCAGGAGTCTTCGGACTCAGACACAGTTTATTGTCAGAGGCCAAGACTTGAGCTACGTACCCAAGGGGGCCGGTAGGAGGAGCTCACAATTATCAGATGAGTGGAGTGACTTGTTTTTGGTTGGTTTAGACCCGGGTAGGGGTAAATAGATTGCTTGCTTGGTTGGCACCTTCTGGCTTATGGGGGTCGGTCAGGTATTGTGTGTATTATTATGTATATTGATATGTGCTAGTAGATACTGATAGACAGAAGGACGACACGTCTTCAGGTACGCTCAGTTAGTTACAGAATGTATAAACTCTCCCCAGTTATCCTCAGCTAGATAGACTCAGCTACTTCTTGCTTAACTGTCATGTTATTGTGCTATTCGTTTCAGTTGCATATTTCAGTTTGCTTTAAATGCTCAGTACCTGTGGTACTGACGCCCAGTGGGGCGCTGTATTGCTTGCCTACAGGTACTCACGGACGAGGAGCCGATCCCTCGTGATTCCAGCCAGCCAGTGAGTCATCAACTCCCGTCATCCGGAGTCTGATTCCCAGAGGTGTAGCTCCTTTTCTTTTGTTGTGCAGTATGGGTAGGTCGGGGCCCTGTCCCGATCATTTCTATTAATTTTCTTACAGTATTCATAGAGGCTTGCAGTCTGTATATATTCCCTGTGGTTACTTGAGCCGGTCGTGTGGGGCCATGCGGTCTGCTGTAGCTGTTTAGTTTATCAGTTTATAGTGGCCATGTGGGGCCTTAGTTTGACAATAGTGGTGACCTTGCCAGTCACGTAGTTTTACAGAAGTCTTGTGTTGAGTTACAGATAACTAGACATCATGGTGGCCTTGTCGGCCCGCATAGGTTCCTTGTTATAAGTCTGTTTCTGGTTAGCTGTTGTTGCAGGTACAGATGGCTATAGGCCAGTTGGACGGAGGCTGTATTTGCAGCCGTTATATAGCCGATTTGTTTCTTCAAATAGGGCCAAAGCCAGCCAAAGCACCAGATGTGCTCAGGCTGGACCATTTAGTAGTCTAGAGTCTAGCAGGCACCAGGTGCCCGTCATAACCCCCCCCCCAAAGGTGGGGTGTGACACACACACCTGCGCCTTAATGCTGCTTATATACGCATATATTTATTTATTTATGTTTTATGCCAATATTCGACTTATTTTTGTATTTATAAAATAATTTATTATCATAATATTGTGAAAATTCTTTCAAGTTACATATATATGACTTGTATTAATTATTACTCGAATTTATAAATTATTTATGTAAATAATATGATTTTTATAATATTTGATAACTTGATTTTATATTTTAGTCATTAAATTATTTATAAATATAATAATTTAATCATATGATATTTTCGTAAGAATGCTTAAATTTAGAATTTATTTATTAATAATAATATTTATATGATTTTCTTATAATTTAAACTATTTTATTATCTATTTATTAAATTGTCCACAGGTGTAGTATATTTATTAACTTAATAGCAGCCAAATTCAATTTCATTCAATTTATTTAAATTCTAGCCACTTGCCATTCAATTTCATTTCAATTTTGGCCACTTTTGATCAATTTTGGCTATTCTTTAAATTAAATTTCAGGCATTAATTCAACCCATTTTTCGACCCATGGAACTATCCATAACCCGACCCAATACCTGATTAAATCCTAGCCTCCATCATCTTTAATCTAACGGCTCTAATTAATTCTCGCCTCATATCTCTTTGATCAACTCCAAATTGATTCCATGTGTTTTTCTTTCCATATATGTGCCCGTTGATGATAAGAAGTTGTTATAGGACAACTCTTAACCTACTTTATTTAATTAATATATTTTCCCTTCTTATGATATTGGAGCATTTAATTGTCTATTTCACAGTAAGGCTTGAACTATGTGACACCTAGTTAATTTCGTTTAAGATAATTGTGATTATTTTGTCTACTTAAATTAGATTATGTTAATTAAGGAAAGAAATTTTCCTGTTGATTGATCCTCTCTCTTGTTCCTTAATAAAGTTTATATTTTGAAGTTGTGTTGAAATAGATATGGTAAAAATTTGATTAATTGATACCCAATTTATTTATTTTGTAGTGCTGACATAATCATTTTTTTATTTAGTGGTGACATAATTATTAGTTTTTGTAGTGGGTGATTATTCTATTTTAACTTTAATTTGAATTAATGGCCCCTTTATTTTTTTAGTGTTTTTAGCTCTTCCATGTTTTGAGCAAAAGGGGATTTTATTCTCTTCTTTAAAAGGAGAGAAAACCCAAAGAGAAGAGGAGAACACACTTAGAGAAAAAAAAAAAAACTTAGAGAAGGCTAGCACTACTAAGCCACTAAGGGGAGAAGCTCTTACCCTCCCTCTCTAGTTTTAATAATTTCCTTCTCTCCTCATACTTTGGTGAAAAACTAAAAAAAAAAAAAATCTCTCTTGCTTGGCAAAATCGTTTATCTGGTACTTAAATACCAAAGTTTTAAACCGTCTCTTAATAGGTGTAATAAACAATGATAATAGTAAAAAAAAGGGTTATGGGGGCGGGGGTTTATTTTATCGTCTTCCTTGTTTTATTAGAAATCATGCCTATAGGAATTAAAATAATTTGATTTAATGCACATAGAAATCATGCCTATAGGTCTTGAATAATTTAATTTAAAATGAGTAACCTTGCCTTCAAGAAAAAAAAAAGTTGTTATATTAGAAATCATGTTTATTAGAACTTAGGCATTTTAACTCCTAATATCTCGGATTTAAAATTTAAAAGCCCCTGTTTATAGGAATTGTCGCGCCCCATTTTTTCCCTCGCAGGCAAAAGCGGGTTTCGACGTCAAGGACTCTTAATCATAGGTGCAAAAGACTAACGCCCTAACAATGTCTACCCATCCCAATCCTAATATCCAAGAGGCGATGGACAACTAGAAGGGATTTCAGGGTCTAAAAAATTCTTAGGCTTTGTTAAAGATGATTAATCAAAATACAAACAAGTAGATTAATAAAACATTTAACATATAAAGTCCCAGATATGGCTCTTCTAAACCTAAGAGTGATTTCCAAAAGATGATGTGAATCCTATAAGCAATCTCTAATGCAAATATGTTTTATACGCCAATTTGAAATAGATGCAAAATAGTAGATGAAAACAACAACTTAATATAAAAGTACAGCCAATTTCAAAACATATTCAGAAATGCAAATTAATCTAATGAAACATAATACCAGCTATAAATGAGTGCAAAAAATGTAGATTAAGGAGAATAGAGTAAAGGTATTACCGGTTTGAAATAAGCAAATAATGTGGTATTTAATCAAGAAGCATGATTTAAACAAATTAATGTCTTAACTTAGAGGCATGATTTCTATGTGTTAATCCTTATGCATGATTCGTGGAAGAAGTAATTGGAATTGCGTTAAATCCTATAAGCATGAACTCTAGTGTTGTATCTTATTATTAAATTTAAATCCCTATAGACATGATTTCTATTGTTGATTATATTATTAAAATCCTATGAACATGCATTCTAGGTGAAGCTACTATTAAAAATAAATAAATAAATAAACAACTAAAACATATCAATCCCCACCCCCAAACCCCTTTTTCACTATTATGATTTTATTACAGATATTACAAAAAAGAAAATCCGGTAGCCTCCTTTCGTCCAGAATGAATGCCAGATTAAGATGATACCTGTTTAAAGGTTAGTACAACCGTAGATGCAAGATAATCCCAAACGGCAAATGACGAAAGCAAAAGAAAATCAACACGTTAAGTCACGAGAATCTCGAGAATTCCGAGCAGTGCTTGTATTGAGGTGGAAGAAGATTGAAGAATTTTTTAGGAGCAGAGCAATGTTATGAAAAATAAATAAATTGTTCTCTCTAAGTGTTCTCCCCTCTCTCTTGTTGTTTTTTGTTCTTGTTCTTTCCTCTTCTTTTTTTTTTTTCTTCTTGTTCTTTTTTTGTTCTCCTTGGGTTTTTGGGTCTTCTATCCCTTTTAAAGAAACCTTAATTCCCAAAAAAAACAAAAGCTAAAAGCTAAAACCACTTTCTCTATAATTAAGAGAAATAATCAAAATAAAGAGCCGATGGGCCCTACTATTTCAAAATAAAGTTGAAACAAAATAATTAGCCCTAATAATTATGTTACCACTAAGAAAAAGTAAAAATGATAATAATCATTATGTCACCACTACACAAATAATAATAATAATAATAATAATAGTAATAAAAATAATAATGATAATAACAATAATAATAATAATAATAATAATAATAATAAACAAAATTCATATTGTATATATATAAACGAAACAAAAGCCATACTAAATAATTAATCAATGAAACAAGCATATATGATCCACATACATAAATGAAACAAGCATATTAATCAATTGTATAATTAAATAATTAACAGACAATTAATGTATATAAAAATGAAACAAAAGGCAGAATGATATATTAAACATATATATTACGAAACAGCAAGGATAACTGTATATACTACTACATACATATATTATACTATATGAATATTATACTATATTATATATGCTATATTGTATATATTATAAATATTATAAATTTTCACATACAAATGAAACAGAAAGTAAAACAGTATTACTCTATATATATACATATATTATATATTATTTTATATATACATATCTATTTTATATATTATTATATATACATAACCATCATATCTATACATATATACACATTATATATTATCACATATATAAATGAAACAATACATATCATATATATATCGTATGCGTATTTATCATATATTATATTATATATATTTATATTAAAATAAACAGTAAATAATAAATAATAAAATAAAATTTTCGGCCAGATAATCTGTCCGGATCGGTGGTTGTTTTCCGGCGACAAAAATGATTTACGGTGAGAAGAGAGGGAGGAGAGGGATGTGGCTGGCTGGATGGTTGCAGCGGTCGGGCATGGAGGGAGACGAAGAGGAGGAACAGGGTGCAGCAGCTGGGGGTTTGGTGGTTGCTGCTGCTGTGTTTTGGTCGGACAGGTGGGAGTGGCAGCTTGGAGGTGGCTGACTGAGAGAGAAGGCTGCCGGCGGCAGCTTGGAGTTGCTGCTGCTTGTCGCCGGAGTGAAGAAAGAGAGGAGAAGAAGGAGGAGGCGTTGCGGCTGGCTGCTTCGACGAAGAAGATGAAGGAGGGAGAAAGAAGGTTGGCGGCTTAGCAGAGGGAGAGGTGACGAAGAAGAAGATGATGCGGCTGCCATTGTTGGTGAGGAAAGGTCTGGCGGCTAGTTTGGCAATGGAGGGTGCCGGTTTGGTTGTTCTTCGCCGGAGGGAGATCAAAGAGGGAGGTCGTTTGGTGGCTTGCGGTATAGTGAGGGAGAGGGCGACGACGGGCTGTTGGTTTCGCCGGAAAAAAATGTGTTTTCGCCGGCGAGGACGAGGGAGAGAAGAGAGGGAGGCGGCTGAAAAAATGATTTAGGGTTTGGGGTTAGGGAATATTAATGGTAAGTGAGAGTAGAATTAATCTTAGCCGTAGGATTAAATGAGATGAACGGCTAAGATTAGTTGGGTGTAATACGGGTCGGGTCATGGGTCAAACGGGTCGTCCGAATTGGTAAACGGGTTGGGAATTGGGTTATTTAATTAGAAATTGAATTTAAATAATAGCCAAATGAATTAAAATTGGCTAAAATTGAAATGACTTTAATGGAAAGTGGCTAGATTTGAAATGAAATTGAATAGAAAGATGGCTAGAATTTAAACGAATTGATTGAAATTGGATTTAGCTGCTATTAAGTTAATAAATATACTACACTTTAAAATAATTTAATAAATAGATATAAAATAATTTAAATTATAAAAAAAATTATATAAATATTATCACTAATAAATAAATTCTAAATTTAAATATACTTATCATATAACTAAAATATTATATTTGTGAATAAATAAATGACTAAAGAAATAAAAAATTAAATTATCGAATATTATAAAAATCACATTATTAACATAAATAATTTATATATTAGAGTAATATTATTAGTCAAATAAATTTATAAAACTTATTAAAATTAGGTAAATAGTTTATTAAATAAAGAATATATTTCAAAATAAGGGCGCATATTAAAACGAAATACATGATGCACGATTTAATTTTTTAATATCAAAACTTAAAATTAATATAGGTCATATATATATATATAATTTGAAATGATTTTCGCAATATTATGATTATAAATTATTTTATAAATATAAAAATAAGTCAAATATTTGCACAAAATATATAAACAAATATATACATATATAAGCAGCATATTGAAGCGCAGGTCGGTCAAAATTGGATGTCAACAGGAATAACTAAGGCAATTATTTTGATAGAATCATACCTGCAGCAATTTATTTCATGCGAATTTATGGTGACATTTAGACATCATGCCTAAATTATTTTACCTTTTTACAACATTAATTTACTTGGGTCATTTTTGATAGTTTGTTGCTGGAATTATTTTAATGAGTAGGTTTTACATGCACTAGACATCATGGCTTTAGGATAAATTTTAACATGGCTACGTTCACTAGAAATCACGATCATAAGTTTAATAAAGAGACCTATTTGAAACCCCCTTGATGATTAATTGTTTGTTTGAATTTACTTACTTGTTTGACATTAATCTCTTTTAACAACGCCTAAGAATTTATAACCGAAAATCCCATTTAGTAGTCCATTGCCTCTTGGACACTAGGATTGGGACGGGTAGGCACTTGTTAGGGCGTTAGTCTTCCCCACTTAGATCGCTTAGGTTTAACAATTAAAATAATTATGCGGGTAGACGGGAGATGATGAAACAGACAGGCTTTTGCTGACTTCTTGTATGAAGCGCAAATTAGCTTTGTAAATATAAAACAATCTATTACTCCCATCGTTTCTAATTTCATTTTCTAAAGAAGCTTTTTTAAAGATTTTTAAAATTTTCTCTTACTATGTTGATATATTGATATACTTTTATTATAGAAGAAAAACTTTTGTTAAAATATACATATATTTACATATACATGATTTTCTTAAAAATGTATTTTACTCAAGGTATATATATATATATATATATATATATATATATGTGTTGTTTTCTTCAAACTATCTTGATTTTAAAAAAAATAGAATAGATGGGAGTATTACCGAATTGGGCCCATTTTCAGCCTTGTCAAAACCTGATCCCACTTTAGTTTTTGCTAATTTAGTATTTATGTTAGTCTTTTATTTAGGCCTAATAATTCATCGACCTTATTTGATCACTTAGATAATCCCCATTTAATGAGTACGGCTGGGAACCACCTTTGTGGACCTCAAAAGGTGCCTAACACCTTCCTTTTGAGGTAACTAAATCCCTTACCCGACTCTGGTAACCTATCAAATAAATTTAGTCTAGAACGGTGCCCTAACGCACCTTAACTCGTTAGGTGGCGACTCTCTTTCTTTTCCACCCTTAAGAGACGTCACATGTCGGGTCCCGCTTTTTCGCGAGGTAAAAATGGGGCGCGACAACAGAGACTAACTGAAAAGAACCAGTTAGGAGATTTCTGTCAACAGTTCGGAATAGCAGGGGCTACCGCAACCTCTTTATTAAAAAAGAAGAATAGGAAAAATGATAAAGATGAATTTTACCAAAGGAAGGGTAAAAGACGACATCGTCGATCAAAAGAGGAAAAATATTTCCGAAGAAAACATCACAAGGAAATGAGATTTGTTAAAGACAGATCTGGAAGAGATTTAAATGATGTTAAGTGTTATAGATGCGGTCAATTTGGTCATATTGCCCCAAATTGCAAGAAAGAGCGAATCAAAGCTCTAGCCATGGATTTGGACGATAAATCCAAAGAACAGATTATGAAAATCATGGATGAAACTTCAGTCAGTGAAAATGAGAGTGATTATACTTCTTCCTCTGAGTCTGAAGCTTCTATTAAATTATTTGATTTACCTGATGATAATGGTTGTGATAAATGTGATACAGGTAGGGGTGGGCGTTCGGTGTTTCGGTTCGGTTTTTTCAAATTTCGGTTCGGTGTTTTCGGTTTTCGGTTATGAATAATGAACACCAAACACCGCACCGTTTTAATTCGGTTCGGTTCGGTTTTTTTAAAATTTTGTTCGGTTTATTTAGTTCGGTTATTCGGTTTTTTTGGGCTGCATTTAAATAAAATATAAATTATTTCAAGCTTTTTAATTCAAAATGATCTACTTTTAAGGTTTAACTACCGTGATTGTGAAACTTTCTTTTATTAATATCAAATTATCAATTATAAATTTATAAATAAAAATTAAAATTATATAAATCGAGTGCGTACCGGCTACCGCCTACACTTCAGATCTTGTTTGCATTTTCCTTTTCTTTGTAATTGTATCCAAAGTTTCAGTTTGAGTATCTACTGAGTTGTCGGTTGAACCGACTTCACTTACTCTACTTTCATCCTCCATCTATACAAAATTAATAAGAACAATCATAATTAATTAACCAACAATAAGCAAATCAACAACCAACAACAACAAATGATATATCAAAAACACAAAGATTATTCAAAGAGTCAAAATATTAACTATTCACATTCTTGAATAAGTTGAATCTTGATTAAGGATAAGTGGAATAGTGGATAACTTACAGTTATAGATATAATAGAAAATTAGAAATAGATAGCGGGCTAGCGGCTGCCGGCGAGGGATAGGTCGATCAGCCGATGGGCGATGGCCGACGGCTGTTGCTGGTGAGGCAGAGACCAGACTCCGCGACGCCCGACTGCCGACTGCCGACTGCCGACTGTTGCTGGTGAGTCAGAGACCAGAGAGTACCGACTGGTTTGGCGTGGACGGGCGACTGCCGAGTGCCGACGGGCGACGGCGAATGCTGTGGTGTAGCCGTGTAGGGGCGGTAGGGCTGTAGCCTGTAGGCGTGTAGTAGCAGCCGGCCAGCCGCCACCAAACGCCAGTAGGCAGTAGCAGTAGCAGATACTAGATGGGGGTGGGCGGCAGTAGCAGATAGTAGTACTAGTTATAACTTATAACTTATAACTTTAGGGTTTCTTATTTTTTTATTTAATTTAATTATTAATTAAAAAAAATATTAATAATTCGGTTATTCGGTTAAACCGAATAAGGGTGAACCGTAACCGAAAAAAAACCGAAAACCAAATTAAGTTAAAAAAAAAAACCGAAACCGAACCAAAAAACCGAAAAAACCGAAACCGAAAAACCGAATTAATTCGGTTCGGTCCGATTTTTCGGTTTTCGGTTTTTTTGCCCACCCCTAGATACAGGTACAGGAAATTGTTCCTGTGACAACCTGGATTTTTATAAATTACAGTCTCAGTTTCAAAATAATTTTGAACTTAAACCTATCACTTCTGATAATATTTTAGAATTATTAAAAGAAGTCACTGATAATAATTTGAGAGAAAAAATTATCAGTATGACCTCTATGTCAAAATCGGCAGATAAGCCTATTCAAAAAAGAGACATTTTAGAGGAAGTTCCATATTCCATGGCAGAAGTTCAAAAAAGACTTTTACAAAAGAACTCGCCACAAAATATGAATCTTCCCGGTTATACTTCTTCAATGGATGATTTAAAATATGAAGTTGAAAAATTAAAAAATGAGATTAAATCTCTTAAACAAAATCAAATGATTTTAGACCATCGAATGAACCAAATTAAAAAAAATTACTATTGATAATAAAGGAAAAGGAGTTTTATTAAATGAAACAAATGATTTGAACGAAATCTCTGATTTCACAAAAGGGGCTATTTCTTCCCCTAATGATGATTTGTTTATAGAAATGATGCAAATAGTGACCTCTCATAAATGGTATGTTAAGTGCACTATTTTGATTGATAATAATTTTTCAATTACCGAAACTGCGCTTATTGATGGCGGGGCAGATATTAGCTGCATTCAAGAAGGGGTAATTCCCTCCCGGTATTTTCAAAAAACATCCCATAAAGTTAGCTCAGCTAGTGGAGATAGGATGAAAATTGATTATAAATTACCAAATGCATATATTTGTAAACAGAAAGTGTGTGTTCCTCATTTCTTCATTTTGGTAAAAGATAAAATGTTTCCTCTTGTTATATTAGGAACCCCGTTTATTCAAGCTATATATCCTCTTACTAGAGTCGACAACACGGGTTTCGAAGGTACTTATATGGGAAAAACAATTTCGTTTCAGTTTATAACTGAACCTTTAGAATGTAATATTAATGTTTTAATTGATAAAAAGATTTTTCGTATGAATTCTTTACAACATGAGATTTACAGCATGACCATTAATGACGCTCTATTATCGGCAAAAGTTCAAGAAAAAATAAAGGTAAATTCTAAACAATTTGCTGTTTCTATTTGTGCTGATCATCCCAGTGCCTTTTGGGATCGAAAGAAGCATATTGTTTTTCTTCCATATGAAGAAGCCTTTAATGAGGAAAATATTCCTACTAAGTCCCGGCCTTGCCAGATGAATGCTCAACTGGTAGAATTTTGTAAACAAGAAATTGATAATCTTTTACAAAAAGGCCTCATTAAACCGTCTAAGTCACCTTGGTCCTGCACAACTTTTTATGTCAATAATGCTGCAGAAAAGGAAAGAGGAACGCCAAGGTTAGTAATCAATTATAAGCCTCTTAATAAAGTATTAAAATGGATTAGATACCCAATCCGAAATAAAAGGGATTTACTGACCCGTTTATATGATGCAAATATATTTTTGAAATTTGATTTAAAATCAGGATATTGGCATATTCAATTATTTAAAGAACATACTTCTAGAACTGCTTTTAATGTACCTTTTGGTCAGTATGAATGAAACGTTATGCCTTTTGTCCTAAAGAACGCTCCTTCTGAATTTCAAAAAATTATGAATGACATTTTTAATCCTTATATGGATTTTATAATCGTTTACATTGATGATATTTTAATATATTCAAAAACTCTAAAATTGCATTATCAGCATCTTGATATCTTTAAAAAGGTTGTTATACAAAACGGATTAGTTATTTCCAAACCAAAAATGAGTTTGTTCCAGACTAATATCAGATTTCTTGGACATTATATTTGCCAAGGGAAAATAACTCCTATTCAAAGAGCTATAGAATTCGCTTCTAAATTTCCAGATGTAATATCTGATAGAACTCAATTACAGCGATTTCTAGGAAGTTTTAATTATATATCACTTTTTATAAAGGATTTATCTAAAGACTTAGCCCCGTTATATGAAAGGCTAAAAAGAGCTATAAAGAGCCTTGGGATGATATCCATACTCATATTGTTAAACAGGTTAAGAAAAGGGTTATCACTTTGCCTTGTCTAACCCTCGCTAATCCAGCTTGGAAGAAAATTATAGAGACCGATGCCTCTAATATTGGTTTAGGTGGTATTCTTAAGCAAATTAATCCCAATGATAATCGAGAGTATCTTATAAGATATTATTCGGGAAAATGGACTACAACCCAACAAAAATATGCTACTGTAGCCCATGGAATGCTCACTATTGTTACATGTGTTCTGAAATTTCAAGATGATTTATATAATCAAAAGTTTTTAATCAGAACAGACGCTCAAGCAGTAAAATTTATGTTTAATAAAGATTTCAAGCATGATGCTTCAAAATTAATATTTGCAAGATGGCAAGCCCAACTGACTCCATTTGATTTCGAAATCGAGTATAAAAAGGGAGTTGAAAATTCCTTATTTTCTCACTAGAGAATATTTAAATGAAGATTCTCCTTAAAAGAACTAACGATTGTTATGTTTGCAGGATGAGGCCAAATTGGCCACTCCCATCCTCCCACAGAGGAGGAGGAAGAGGAAGAGGACAAAGTCCTGGAAGAAATAATAATCAAGGGAGAGGAGGTTAAACCAACCCTGTTATAAGAATGGGTAGCAAAACTCTCATAAATGAGAAAATTTCTCAAGCATCCTCATCTGGAGTATCATCCGGATCAATAAATATGGAAAATATTCCAAGGGACAACCCATTATATGAGGCTTTGCAACAATTCAGGCAAACTCAAGTCCCTCCAAACTTGCAAAGTCATACATATGCAAGTATTACAATGGAAAATGCTGATGATAGCAAGCATTGTGAAAGATGTCCAAAAAAGGAAGTTATACTCCTTATCGAAAATGTTGATATTGGACCAGACCCATGAAAACTCCTCCAGAGATATCTCTATGACAACTTATATTTTCCCGGGCAGTCATACAAGACCCGAACTTATTATGAAAGAATTTTAACCGAAACAGGAAGCGTAGAGATATCTCACTTCCGAGATGCTAAAGACAAGAGAATTATAAATTTCTCAAAATTTATCATTAAACGGATTATATCCGGAGAAAATTGGGGGCTCTCCTCTATGAGGGAAAGACCCATCGAGTTAGAAAATGGGGCTAATATAATGGCCACCTACAGGGATTATATCCAGGCATTCAAATATACTCTTTATCATAACAATGACAAGCATAAACACACCTGGTTCATCAAAGTGTGTTCAAAGGTATTTGGGAAGCATATTCCTAACTGGTTTATAACCTGGTGGTCATATCACGGGCCGACTGTAGCCATTCTACCAAAACAATTCAAGGTTTTATATGACCAATGGATGAATATTTCTCCAGACTTAGACTCATTATATCAAAAGTCGCAAGTCAGCTGACCCGAAAAAATTGGGCAGATCTATTTTTTTATAGAGTTTTTCATTCTTTGGATTCATAAATGGATCCCGGAGTGCGGGTTCACCGATGACCACATTCCATGTATTTAGAGGGTATACCATAATAATTTTTGGGACAAAATGATAAGGATAAATCCTGAAACAGATCAACTATTTGGTCAAGAAACACTGGATATGATAGAAAAGCGATTAAAGGAATATTCCTCTCAAAAGAATAATATCAACATGGAGGATGCCCCGTTGAAATATATTGCCAGAAAAATAATGTATCAGTCTGATAATGCAGAAGTAAAGCTTCATAAAATCGAAGAATATCTGCAACAAGTCAGACAAAATCTTATGGAACAAATTTCTGGGAAATCAGATAAAACTGATGCCTCTATGGACAATCATAACAGTCAGTCCCTATACCAGGACTCTCAAAAGGAAGAAAGCACCAGCGCCGAGTCAATTTTAGCAGCGGCCGAAAAAATTATACAAGAAGAAAGAAATAAAGCGGATCAAGAAGATGAAGAATTCGCACGAAGGATGATAATCTTTCAGGGAAAAAGGCCAGCCAAATAATGAGACGGCCTTACAAGACAAGACGAAGGTTAAACATTCAAAGGAAAAAATAGGGATATGCTCCCGTGACCTCACAACAGTATAAATATTGTTGCTCCACAGTAAATTTACTGTTAACGGACCCACATGGGACTCGTTTTACTATTCACATATTCCTTTTGTTTTCTTTTCGCCTATAAAAAGGCATTTGCTTAATTGTTTAGAGCACCAAGTTTTTCTTTTCAATTTTAGTTTTTCATTCTCTCTCATAGTCTCCTCTCATCTCCATAGTTCTTCTTTTGTAATTCTCGATAATTTTTTTTTGTAAAGATAAATCAAGAAAACCGTCCAACTTTTGGGCACAAAACAGGTGTTCACTGGTATTATTTATATTTCTAGTTATATTATTTATATTCCGATGGCCGGACTTATAGCCGGCTAAACATCTATCTATGTTGAATACCATGCTGCTTGAATCTCCATAAAGATGAACTAGACTTTATTAAAATCAAGAGATTTTATTATGTGAACTTTAAAGATTTAGTGTTAGTATTGATAGCTTGGTTCAGAGATGGTGGTACAGTCGGCAAGAATACTGTAAATCTTGGATTTGCCTTAGTGGCTACGTACAGTTGCCCGGTGAAAAAGCCCGTTTATTGGAGTTGTTTAGGGCTGTTGTTATCCCGGAGAGCCCCTAAAAAGGTATCCTGTACACATGGTCTCAAGATCCGGCAGTATTCTTTGCCTAGACAGGCTCCATGCTTCGATGAAAGATTACCATACAGATATTAATCTATATACTAAATTTTTATACAGATCAGATAATAATCTCTCTTTGTTTTGATTCTTGTTTGAAGACAAGAGTATTATTGGATAAGGTCTATCACCGTCAAGCGGACTACCGCCGGCAACGAAAGATCCTGTCTACATGGTTATTATTATTATTATTATTATTATTATTATTATTATTATTATTATTATTATTATTATTATTATTATTATTATTATTATTTATTCATTTATTTACTTTAACTTTTCACTTTTTGGCTTATCACTTATATAGTAATAAATATATAATTATGATATGATATGATAAAATATTAATATTTGATTAAATTTTAATTTAGCGAAGGGGCAAAATGGTAATCTAACTTTTCACTTTTTGTCTTCCCACTTATATAATAACTAGTCTAAATATATGCACTTGCGCGTGTCCCTCGTATTAATAAGAATAAATTTATAAAAATAGAATAAATAGTATTTAAAAGATTTGTTTGTGTAATAATATAAGAATTTAAAAAGAAAATTATGAATTTCAAATTGATAAATGATTATGTTTAAGAGTTTTGATCCAATTTATTAATTCTTTCTTGAGTTT
Organism: Datura wrightii; assembly: GCA_035772735.1. Classification (NCBI taxonomy): domain Eukaryota; kingdom Viridiplantae; phylum Streptophyta; class Magnoliopsida; order Solanales; family Solanaceae; genus Datura; species Datura wrightii. The sequence goes on from JASDFA010000011.1 coordinate 490,803, forward strand.
GTTCTAATATTTATTTTGATGAACAAAAATGTCATAGAAATAGCGTTTGATTAAAAGGTAAAATAAATATTCATTTTTTAAATGAGTACTTTGATCTTGGGCAAATTTATATGCCCAAGTGATACTCAAAAGTACCATTTTAGCCTTGTTTGTCTATCAATGTGTATACATTTTCATGTAAATGGTAATAAAATGTGAATTTATACTAACCAACATGATTAGCATTGTTTTGCAGGTAAAATGTAATTTCGGAAAGCTAAAATGCATGTTGGAGGATATCGGGGTTGGACTTGGATGCGAGCAAGGGACAAGACATTGGACAGCATAAAATAAAAGGGCTCCACGATGGAGCCGTGTCACGCTGCCATCGCGGAGGCCTTCTGCCTGGATGGGAATTTTCAGCCCAATTCCAGTGTAGGTTCGCGATAGGTCCGTGGCACGGTGGCTTGGCTCCACGTTGCACGCTGTGTCACGTTGGGCTTTATTTTCTGGACCCCCAGTTCCAGTGAAGGTCCACGTCCGTAGCGTGTCAAGGAGGCAGTGCTCCGCGATGCACTCTGTGACACGTTGCTTGTTATTCCGGGAAAAATTTCCACCAGTATAAATAGAACACTTAGGTTCATTTTTCAATATTCTGACTTGGTGGAGCAAGAGCGTGGGTTACAGGCAGTTGAGAGGACGAAATTATCAGGGTTTTTCTCTCTTTCCTTTGAGAGGACGAAATTATCAGGGTTTTTCTCTCTTTCCTTCTCCTTGTATTCAATTGCTTGTATCTTTAACACTCATTTAACGATGTTTAATCCACAAATGAGTGGCTAATTCATCTGCTGAGGTTATGAACACTTGTAATGAAATGTGATCATTGATTCTTCGGTTTTTCATCTTTTCTTCCATGGTTGTTCTATTAATTCTTGTTCTTACTGCATTAATGTGTGGCCTACGTTAATGTACATCTAAAAAGTCCGATTTCACTCGAGAGAGCAAGAAATTGGAAAGTTGTGAATTAATAGGATATGATCTTTTCTTGGTTTGGGAAAATTGGGAATTGATTTACTGTCAGGATAGAAATATACCTGAAAGTCGTATTAGTCAATTTAGGAACCGGGTTTGTATGGCTAGAACCTGAATTGCATTTAATCACAGAAATATAGGTGGATGGTTTATGATTTTTAAGTGAGGTTAAATACAAGAGTTTAATCTCTTGGCAAAAGTTCTTGGCTAGCAACCAGAGGAAAAGACTAACCAAATTACATCGACAATTAATCTCATTACATGTTCGTTTAACCTCAGCATGCTCTCATTCATAGTTCAGACTCAATTTAGATAATTATTTTAGATTTAGCATAAAAAATATAAAACAAAATATCAAACTTTTGGTTACACTGTTGTCTGGATTTTTAGAATCGAAATATAGTACACTTGAACAGATTGCACTTCATCCCAGTCCATGTGGGATCGATACTTGGCTTACTTGAGCAACTTTACTACTTGTTCGACCACGTGCACTTGCATGTGAGTTATATACCCATATAACAAAAACACCTCGAATAAGTTTTTGGCGTCGTTGCCGGGGACTGGCAATTGGTGAATTTTTCTTAAGTGTAAATTTACTATATTTTTTTTCTAGTGCTGACAACTTGGTCTTAGTGTTTGTTTTAATTCTTTTTCATTTTATTTTTTTCTTTTTCGGATACCCTTATTGACATGACATCGTGGAATACAAATGGTATAAATGGTGGATACTCATATTTTAGCGAATCTTGTCTGAATTGCGGAGGACACCACTCGTGGCAACACTGTAACACGTGCAATATATGTGGTGGTCAAAAGGGTAAAAAGATGAATGATTTTGCTACAGAGCTTCTTACTTTAAGTATTTAATAAAAAATTAATTTGAAATTTTTCACTTTATCTTTTGTGAGATGATTTCAGTTCAATTAGTGCTCGGTTAATTGAAATAATTTAAAGTTTGTTATGTTTCTATAAAAGAAAAAAATTGATTATACAATTTTTTTCAAAAGAAGAAGAAGATAAAGGAGGAGGAGGAGGAGGAGGAATTCACATATTAATACATAATAAAATTATACTCTTTAATTTATTTTTTTCGTATTGAAATGTTATGATGACTAATTAGTTAGTTTAATAAATAATGGGTTGATATATAAGTTAACAGAATTGTAATCGAAAATTCTTAAATGTTAGAATTTTTAATATAGTTCAAATAAGGAAAGATTTAAGAAGTAAAATTTTAGTCAATCTTAAAATACTAAATATTAGGAGTTTTACTTTTTACAAATTAGTAAAAATCTATAATAATTAAATAACAACTAATTAAAAAAAATAGTAAATGACAATTTTATATATTGTAAAATATTTGAAGATTGTAATGCATCTTCAAAAAATAAAATTGTTTGAAAAAATAACAGTAGAAAAGTGACTGTTGCATTCCTGAACTATAGTGTTGTCATTGAACACAACATCAATCTCCTTGGTTACTGTTGCAAAATTAGCATTAACGCTATTAATATGTTTGTTCGTGATGTAATACATCTTGTCTTACTGTAAATATGTTTTTCACTTTTCAATATATAATTATTGAAAAGTATAACATGAACTTTTGTGCCCTGCAAAAAAAATAATTTTAATGGTCAATATATATATATATATATAATAATAATAATAATAGATAAGAACTTAAACATACATATGTAAAAATATAAAATATAGAATATAGAATATACTACGAAAAAAAATTATTAACTCTTCGTCAACTAATGTTATAGTCATTCGTATGTCTTCCTTTGTTCCCTTTTATACTCTTTTACTAATACAACTCCAATTACTAAGACTTTTATTTTACAATAAGAATCATATCGCCGTTATAAATTGGTACAATTTTGTTCAAGAAATTCTTTTCAGATTTCGTTGCAATATTATCTAAAATAAATTGTACATAACAGTTATAACTATAATAATTTATAATTTTATAAAAAAAATTATTTCATGAGATGAAGAGGTTACTTTAATTGAATAGATGAAATCTGTGAATATATGAGTAGATGAAGAATGTTGATTAACATAGTATAAATATTAGACTCAACTATAGAAGACAATCTATGTTAAATTATTTTTGAATACAAACAACTTGAGCTACATAACAATTACTATTGTGTTTTTCAATTCCACAACATTTAAAAAAATTATAACATGAAAAAAGAAGATAGATTAACATGAAAACATGCAAAGCTGGAGATTGAATATGATTGTTGATGTAGAATAATTGATAAACTAAATTATGCAATTATAAATCCTTTTATAGATGTGGAAAGATTTATAATCAAAAAGAATTTAAAAGTATAAGCATATTAAGACATTAATATTAAGATTCTTCAAAAAGAAAAAAAAATGGAGACTATGAAAAAAAGAAAACTTTTTTAAAAATATCCTAGCATCGAAAAGAAAGAATAAATAAAATTTCATCAATAAAAAGGAAAAAAAAACTTTCGTGCAAATGTGTGCGTGTTTTGTTTGATTTTTATTTATTTATTTATTTATTTTAAAATTTACATTATAAATAAAATTACGCCATGAATAGAAAATTTAATATAATAAAAAAAGATAAGAAAATTAAAATAGAAAAAATTTAAAAAAGAAAAAAGAAAAAATAGAAAAATAAGAATGAAGGCCGCCACATCAGCATATTGATTGATTGATATGATGAATTTTTTATATATATAATAAGAAAAGTAGATACATTCTCTTTTGGACGCATGAATTTGACGAAGAATCCACAAATTAACTTTTAAGTAAAATATTTTTAGATTTTATATTTTAATACAGTGATATATAATTGTTTATCGGTTTCAATTATCTTATTTTCTTGTTTTTTAAATATATTATATCTACTTTACTTTAATTTTTTATTTCTTTTATTTTTACTTTTAAAAGTGCAATGGCTATTTGTTCCAATTATATATTCTTTTTGGCCAAATAAGTAAAAATAACTTGAGTTTCAAAACTATTTTTAGTTAGATAAAAAAGATTTAGCCAAAATACAGAAATTTCAAATGTGTATAAATATTTATATTTCTTCTTTAGATGCAATTGAATCCATAATCAATCTTCTAAATTTGCTCATTAGGTGCAAACAGCAAAGTATAATTGCAAAGAAGTTATTGTCACATTTGATAGGGAACTTTCGATGCAATTTTGAATTAATCAACCCCAAATCAAACATGAGACATCATATGAGAAAATGACAAAAAAATTGAGAAGTATAATTGCAAATGCTAAGCTTACACAATACAAATTTTATTTAGAGCATGGAATCGAGTTATTCCTAATGATGGGAAATGTAAAAGTAGAATTACCTAAACATGATCACCTCACAAGGTGTGGTACTTTTACCCCATGAATACTACTCTCTTTTTACAAGATGATCTCTTGTGATCATTACATTCACCCCACAAGGTGTGATAATTAAAAACTTCTAAATCTGGAATTTAGAATTACATTTCCAGTTTCTCTTTATTTTCTAACTTGAAAGAGAGAGGAGGAAAAAAAAAAACTTAGCTTTAAACTTTTAGGGGGAAAAAAACAAACACCTTTTTGTCGCAGGCGCGGAGGTAGAGCTTCGGTCACAGATTCGATCAAAATACTTTGATTCGAACCTTGTATTTATCTTAAACTGTTCATTAAATTTGTATATATTACTCCTTAATTTAGAACTAAGTAATTCAGAAGGACTAGAAACTGAAACTAATAAGTCTCAAATCCTGTCTCTCTCTGCTTTTGCTTTTATGATATCTATTCTTCAATTCCTAGATTGTTATTCAGCAAGATTCTCCATCTTCCTTTTTTTATCATAATCATTATTATCATTTGTTACCTGTTCACTTGATTCGTCTTCTTCTTCAACGTTCTCTGAATCATCATCATCATCGTCATATTCTTCTTCATCTTCCTCTAGAAATTCATCATCTGACTGAACAATATGTAGCTTCAAACGTCCGTCTTCTCTGCAGGCATGCAAGGATTCCCATTCAGGAATTCTGACCTCCTTGAGAATAAACCTACCATTTTCTCTAAAAGATTCAAAACAAACACAAGGCTTTCCATTTCTTCCAATGCAAGAAATTGGAGGAGGCAATAGTGACCCTCTGTTTGTTCTTGATTTAATTTTGGAATATTCATGACTTTTAATCCCCCGATTAATGCTGGTTGATCTAATTTCTTCATGATCTTGGTCATTCCCATTACTCAATTCATTCATAATATCTTCAACATCATCAGAGCTTTCAAATCCAAGGCCTTCTGTGCATAATGACAGACTATCTGAAGTTCTTGAGGAAAAGCTATCACTGTGTCTGTAATGTTTCTTCTGGCTGCTTGGTGAATAAATGGGGTCTCTGTTTTTCCCTTCAATCCCAGATTGGTGGATTGTTTCTAGAGAAAATGAAGAAGAATTATAGGAAGAAGATGTGGATGATGACGAAGAGGAGGCAGACCGTGGAGGGAGATTGTTATTAGAAGAAAAAGATGAGATGGAGGAGGAGGAAGAAGAGTTATTATCTTTGAAATCATGTAGTTCATCAAAAATCTCTGTAAAGGAGGGATCTTTAATGGATTTAATCTGGTTCCACGAGGAAGGGGAATCAAGAATTGTTGAATTCTCTGAGAATGGTTTCTCAAAGAAGTGTTTTAGGCCTCCACAGGTAGCCATTGTTCCTAACTCTCAGACAGAGCTGTTAATTGGGCTCAGAACTGAGAAGCAACAAAAATGAGTTAACTTCAGGTTGGTTTTTCTAATGGAGAAAGATAGGTATTCTGGTGGTGTCAATGACATTGATGAAATTTATACCAAACTAAAAAATTTAAATTATCTTGAATAAAATTAGACTTTTCTAAAACCGTCCAATTATTTTTTGGAGCTGAGTTGGAGATAAGCATAGGATTGGAATGGGTGCTGATAAAGTCAGGAGGAATGTGCTGTTTTATTAATCAGTTGCTATTTTACAGGAGTACCTCTCAGTTTAGAAATGTATGGGTACGTTTAGAACTTCTATTTATTGAGTCTCCATTGTAATTTCCAAGGTTAGGATGTGTTTGGTAAAGAAAAAAAAATGTTTTTGCATGAGTTCAAGTAACATCTTTATATGTTTTCAGAACATTTGTGGACTGAAACTTCTTTAAAATATTTGTTTTAAAAAATACGGTGAAAGAAAAAATTTATATTATATATAATTTAGAAATGAGAGTGAGAGGTAGGCGTGTGGAGTGGTAGACAAAGACAGACTAAAAACTTAATCTTTATGGGTTCAACCTATTGGGTTCTGATAACTACAATAATGATATATATATATATATCAATTTAAATATACTCACATCTCACTTGAGATTTCAGATTGCAACACAAATGTTTATATCTTTCAAATTTTGCGAGACAAAACTATGTTTAAGTTAGACGGACGACTTTGCTCCTCGTACTTAAATCTTATATTCTTTATGTAGTAAATTAGTACAGTTCGATGGAATAAATATGGAGTGCGAATAAATTTTACCAAGTGAAGCACAATAACAGATAAAAGCTTAAAAGAAGGTTTGATTACACGAACATAATTCAAACACAATATGTTCCTGATTGAACTCTACACGTGACCATTTTCAAGAACAAAGCAACTTTCTAACTGCTTCACCTTAAACAAGACCATACACATAATTTGAGATAAATAACTACTAGTAAAGATCAGATTCCTTGTGAGTATGAATCACACAATCTGAGGTTGGGTAAGAAACGCAGGTGAGCACATAGCCCTCTTCCATTTGATTATCATCCAGAAAAGATCCATCAGATTGATCAACAGACCCTGATACAATCTTCCCGGCACATGTTGAGCACGCGCCTGCCCTGCAAGAATAAGGGAGCTCGACTCCAGCATTCTCAGCTGCATCAAGGATGTAAGTATCCGAAGGCGCCTCGAATTCATGTTCAACACCATCTGGACAAACCAACTTGACCTTGTAGACTGCTGATGCTGATGCTCTAAAGCCAGAGCTAGCTTTCAGTCCAAAGGCTTTAGAAATGCTCCTTACAGACCCGAGAGACGATGGGCTCTTAATAAACACGCTCTTTCTTTGGGTCTGTGGAGCAATTTTTACCATACAGGTGGCAGGAAGTCCGACAGTTGACATGTTTACCTGATAAAAAACAGAGCTGTTCAAATTATTACTCAAAAACAGAAATTACTGAATCGATAGAGATTCTAGTGTTCAGGAAATAATGTCTTGTTGGTCCTCGAAATTGATCACTACTCCCTGCAGAATGATGTGCACAAATTCAAGATAAGACAAACGAAACTTGAACTTTTACCTTCACTAATAGGGTTTACATTTCTGATTTGCCTAACATAATGGTGAAAAGAAAATGATATGAAGACTTAATTATTGAAACTCACAACTCTATACATTGACATCAGCCATGCTATCTGCAAACACCAACAAATTAGAGAACCAATTTGACATTCAATAATGTATGCCCTGTGCTAAAATGAAAGAAATGGATATCTGATTGTCCATTTTAAGATAGCAAGGCATTTTCAATGTTTGGAGCATTATGAGAAGAAGCAAGCGAGTGGCTTTCTGCTCTTCACTCGAAGCTCCATAAGTTTACATTAGGATATATGCAGCTCTCCTAAGAAATGTAAAGTTCAACATTTCTACCCATCCCCAGACCCACTTTGTGGGATTATACTGAGTCTGTTGCTGTTGTAACATTCTACCCATTTGAAGACCATGTGAACGAAAGAGAAGATACAAAGATGCAGATGACACACAAAATGGAAGGAGGAACAAAAACAGACGGCTTTACTTTGTCATGTGCTTAAAATACCCCAATAGACATCTCAATAAAGTCTAATCAGACCAATGGATATGCCTAACTTCCATTTTAGATGAAAGTAACACATGACAGAGATCTCAAGAATCTGACAAGGTATATTTAATTCTTCTTCAAGTTTTCTCAATTTCTACCTTAATTCTTTAGATCTTTGACAATTTTATACCCTGAAATTTTAAGGCTCAGAATCTATTGTACACATATTCTGGCAAATGAATCACAGAACCATCACATCACCATTTATGTCAAATGATGAACAAAGCACAATTCTTTCTGCATACATCTGTGTCGAAACAGAACAATCCAATAAGACAAAAGAAAGTTATATCACATAGAGTTTAGAATTATGTCAAAACAATCTCCCCCGATATTTTTTACACATTTATAAACTTATAGCCAAAAAACACTACAAAACCGGAAAAGAAAGAGCACAAAACACCATTTACCCATCAGCATGCATCCGGGTAAAAGTTATGTTGTTTAAACATGTAATCAAGCTTGTAAACAAAAAAGAAAACAAACTGAACTTGGAATCTAGATACTACTCAAGATCCAACCTCTAATCATATACCATGAATTTCACCAACAAATGAAAAAGGAAAAATTGACAATTTCAACAACCAACACCAAAACAAGAACAAACCCAATTCTCAGAACTCATCTACAAAGCATAACACGTAACATTCACATGAACCACATAAGTCCAGAGCCCATAACCCAGAAGTTTAAAAAAGAGAGATACAGAGAGTTTTTAAAGTTGGGCCATGAACAGTACCTAAAGACTGAAGAGAAATCTTACGGCTGGAGGCTTAGGGCGGAGCAATCGAGGAGCAGAGGCTCAAGAAGACTCCAAAGAAAGCAAATATGTTGACACTGTCAACCTTTCGACAAATATATATATATATAGGAGGAGTTCTGTTTGGGGGATTGCCCTAAAACCTACCGCCCATGGGTTTCTCTTTCCCACTATTCGAATTACAACGGGCATCTTTACTTATTTGCCCTTTGGTTACATTATTTTAGAATTACAACGATAACCCTTAAAATTATCACTATATTTTATTTAAACACTTTAAGTATCATTTTTTTTCAATTCAACACATCAATATATGAAAAATTATGTCTATTAGATACTTCAATTTAAATTTCTAACAAAAATTTTATATTTTTTTAAAAGTTAATTATATAAATAAATTAATTACATAAAATATATAAATTAAATTAAAAATTATAAATAGTTTTAAAAATTGATTACTTAAAATAAACTGATTGCATAAAATATGTCACTTCCTATGCATCAATCTTAATTAAAACAAGGCTTGAAATTTTACTGTTTATTAAAAACTAATCTGTAAAATCAAGATATATAATATATTTTAAATATTTAATTTATTTATATAATGAATTTTAAGAAAACACACGTAATTTTTTAAAAATTTCGAATAGAAATATCTAATAAAAATATTTTAATATATATATAATTGAAATAAATAATTATTAAAATATTTGAATAAAATATACAAAGAGGCTATTTGTATTCCGCCTTTTACTCTGTGCTCTTTTCTTAGTGTGCGTATTTGCTTTGATTCCATTGTCCACCAAACTCCATATTGGACCAAAAAAAATTAGCCTAACTGAAAAATTCATTACATCAGTACAAATATGGTCCAACGTTATTTAATAGGGAATGGCGTGTTCTTTTGATCAAGTGTTTCTCCAAATTGTCTCTATTTTCAAGTGATTTTCGATTCTTATATTACAAATTAATAATTATAATTTTTTTTATTTTTATTATATGATTTAATAAAAATTAAAAATTTACTATCAAAACGCAAAAATACTCCTATAATTTAATTTCCCTATATAAAATTTTTCTTAATAATATTTATTCTGAGACATAAATTTAATGTTATCTAATTAGCAAAATAAATTTTTCATCCTTGTACCAAAAGAAAAAAATCAAAAACCACTAACACAGATAATATCCTCAAACAAAAATTATGCATGAACATAAAAACACAAATTCATATTACTGAAATTATGCTCAAGATACAATTTATACATAAGATATAAACTCATTGTACGAACCTTTTACAACATAATATTTTAATATTGGACTTGTGCCACAAATTTGTGCTACTACAAATTATACATAAGACATAAATATAACATACGAACTTTTTACAATATAATATTTTAATAATGAATTTGTGCTGCAAATTCGTGCTACTAAACATGATTCAAGACACAAGTTATGCCTCCAACACATACATTCAGGGCTCGTTTGGTACGAAGACAAGTAATGCAAAAGTAATACATGGATTAGTAATGCAGAAATTGCTAAAACAAGCATTATAATGTTTAGATTATTTTTTATCAAGTATTTGATTCATTGTGTTAAAAACTAAATATACCATATATTGCGTTTGATTTAAAACTCTAAAAAAATTTCTTTACAATTATACCTTTTTTGTGTAAAAAATTTAGAAAAAAGAATTGAGGGATAGTCTAATCATTTAGGAGTCTTATCCAAGGATTGATTATACCAGGATTAGTTATCCCTTTGTTTCTTTGCTATAAAACAATACACCCTATAATATATGAGTAATTCACGTATTAAATTTAATTGTGTAACCAAACAATCTATTAATTGAACTAAATTTAATCCAAAGACTATACTAATTGGAATTGTATAACCAAACAACCTATTAATTGAACTAATTTTAATCCAAGGACTATACTAATTATTGCAGCCTACCGAACAACCCGTCAGTGTAAGAACTTCATTGACAGGCTTCACATTTATAGGCGGAAAAAAAACTAATGTAATGAAATCAAATTACCATCGATTACTGTCTTCTTTATACGCGCTAAAACCCACTAAATTATGGTTGATATAATGGAATACCTCCCCCTCCTAGTACATTTCCACCATTGACGCAACCTAGTTCGGATAGGTCAATTAGATTAGACAAGAAATTGGCATCTTGGATACCATTGCAATCAGTGGTAGCATCGTTAAAGAAGATAAAAGTTTGAAAGCAAGCCAATTCTTAATAGGTTTATGGTATTCAAACAGAAACAGAACAGCAACTACCCAAAAATTTCAAGTGTCTATAATAGCTCACACAACTAGAATGCCTGAAAACTTCAAACAACGAAACAAAAATCTCCTTAAAAGATACGTTGTGGTTTTCCCATGGTGCTCTTCAAGTACAAGCACCTTACCTGTATTGACAAAAAAAATACAGAATTAGAAATGAACTATATGCTCAGTCCGAGAAAGATATTGCAAAATTTTAAGTGGAGGTGGCTAAACTGGATCACTAAGATGAACTCACATTTTGCCAATTCTTCTTCAGCAATGACACAAGAAAATTGACACTCATTTGCACGTTCTGGAAGATCTGCTTCTCCTCCATATCCATGTTTCCAACAGCCACTCCCATGCAAAGCACCTTTTTCAATTGAAACTTGATTGTGGCCTTGGTCTCATTAACCTTGGATTCGAGCGATTCCTGGTGTGTAACAAGGGTGGGAAACTTACCTGCATTTTCAAATAGACAAAGCCACTCAGACATGAATTTAAAGGTAAACATACGGGATGGAATAAACCACAAGGACGTGATTGCTCCCGAGAGAAACTGACAAATGCAACATTCTCCTGGATAAAGAAAAGCAGCACTTCTAAACTAACAGAACATAAAGAAATAAGATAATCTATTAACTTGCCTGCCTTGTTCAGACCAGGCCCCAACAAACGGGGAATCTGCTTGATGACAGATTCTGAAGCCAAGAAAGCATGGTATTTCTTCGCAAGCTTCTTGACCAGCTTCTTGTTCTTGTTAAGCTTCTTCAAGCCTTCAACATCCATGTACTCCAAACCAATCTTTTCAGCCTGCAGACATATACACCAAGTTTAATCATCTTTCCGGAAAAAAAAACTGAAGATTCAGGAAAGGTTCCAACAGGTGTATTTTTTTGGGTAATCTGAAACAACCAAAAAATTTCCAAGACAATATTAATAACAAAGGCTAAATGTCATATGTGGCAGGTTAAAAAAAAGACTTCTGATGTTCCAGGCTTATTTAATGAGAAATTAATCATCTCATTGTTGAGCACTTAAGCAAAATCTTGCAAGCAGAAGACGTTAGATCAGTAAAAGCATTTCAGCAATAGTGTTTGCAACTGTTAAGCTTTCTGCATAGTGCTTAAGGGATTGTTGAAGGTGATTTTAAAGTGATGATCTTTAAACGTGTTTTCCAAATGAGCAGGTTGTTGAGCTTGAAACCTGATAAATGATTTGAATATGGTTCCTAATTTGATTTATGACTGCCATAATCAGTTCAGTTATTGCCACTAGCTAAAATATTCACTAGGATTACCTCCTCGACATGCTGAGCATCTCCAAGCATACAGATCTTCATCTTAGGGCGAGGAATGTGTGGTAACTTCACAGATCCACTGAAACGCTTGTCCTTTTGGGGATCATAGTTCTTCAGCCCGATCTGGAGCTCAATGGTCTCGCTGAACTTTCTTTTCTTCTCTGCTGAATCATTCTTAATCACAGAGATAGCTTCTCTGAGGGCCTCACTCTGAAGCTTACTGTAAAGGAATCAATAGAGGTAATCAGCAATACCTTTAAATGAAGGTCAGAAGGGATAGTTTAATAATTGCAATACAAATATCACTAAAAAAGAAATTCTATAGGAAGGAATCTTATAAAAATCAGAATCTTAATTCTAATTCGAATGCTGGCATCAGAAGGAGCATTTATCACTGCTTTTGATTAACACGAACTCCAAATCAAAATACTTGTGGTTTCCATATAAAAGAGATTATGCTCTTTGAAAGAATAAATTTGAAGTCAATGACTCATTCACTTATGCTCTTTGAAAGAATAAATTTGAAGTCAATGACTCATTCACTTTAAACTAAGGAAATAATTGAAAAAAGTAATTGATAAACTACATATAGTATCATTTTCAGGGATCAATCGTCAAAGGCAATCAAAATAATGTCAAATAACACAAGCTTGTTAACCAAGATTCTGACAGTAGTAAAGCTTCAGATATATGGTATTCCTGCCTTTCAGAACACAAATATGAATATAAATTGCATGGAAAAGTGGATCAGGTATTTATAATCCGCAAACAATGCAGAAAATTGATTATCAGAGAAAAACTTAAATGGGATAAAACGGTGAGAAAAGCAACATATTGGAAAAAGAAACAGAAGTTTGGAGCTTCCTTCATACCTCATGGCTCAAATATCTCTCCTTCTTCAAACTTCACTGTAAATCGAGAATCACAAAAACAGAAAAGTTTTCAGCTATATCGGCAGCTAAGGAAAAGTTCATCATTTTTATGTTTTCTCAGCAACCAAAGGAAACAAAATGCTTACAATATTAATCAATATAACCAAATTCAAACCCTAGATATGAAGCATCAATGTGTACGAGAGAAAGGTAGATGAGAAAGGTACCTGTAAGAGAAAACCCTCGATTAGGGTTTGTATGCGCCGATGATGAGGAGTTCAGTGGATTGTTATCTTGTTAAATATAGGGCTCTAAGTGGACCGGGCTCGGGCAGGATGGTATAGAAACTGGGCCATATCACGCAGGCCCTTAAATGGAAGAAAGCTAAAACCAAACAGCCCAGTTCTGAATTTGGTTTGGTTCGTTTCAATTCAAATTTTTTGGTTTAATACTCCCAAGTTAATGGAAAATTACATCATTTGTCACATTTTTAACTTAGGTTGGTGCAGTTTCTAGTTTTTATTGAACACAACTAGGTTTAAGGAATTTAAGAGATGAAGTGATAAGCACCTTCACTTTATTCTCTTCTATACAAAATAAATTGTATTTATAGTGAGAAAGAATTTTTTTTTAAAATATTATTTTCCTTGTTATAATCTTCTGTTCTTCGAACTTGGACTCTCTTAAAAGGGGAATACCAATCGAAAACGACCGGTAACACCCAGGTGTTGGAGCAACAACTGATCAAGTCAATTTCATAAAAATGATAAATTGATTTGATTAGACGTTTTTCTTACCGTTATTGTTGTATGTTTTATTACTACTTTCTCATATAGATGTCAGTGTAGTTGCTTCAACAAGCTCATCTCAGTTTATTATTACCTGATGCTGAATTGTCATCTTATATTGTCCATGTTTTCGATATCCAATGCTGATCGTGTTGGGTGTTGAGTTCTCATGAAAATGAGGTCTTTAAACTTTTTATATGATCTTGGATATTTCTCAACTAACTTTTGAATTTGAGTTAGCTTTCTTCATAAAAATTTAACATGAAAAAATTATTATATTTTCACATTCAACTTGTATGACTAAAAAAGAAAAAAGGGAATGCAATTTACACTTATCTCATTATTAATGTTTTTATGATGTGTTCACAAATCACAGCCGAGCATAAATTGCTCTTAGTTTTGAAAAGGAAATTCTGACAAGACCAATTTAGAACCATGCTTAAAATAGAAACATCTCGAATAGATAGTATCTTTTTATACACACGTAAAAAAATGTAAGATAAAAAATAAAATAAAATAATTATAAGATAAACAATATAATCGCATTAAAATCTCAATAATATACTTTTCATCATCATATAATAAAAAATTGAAAAATATAATAAAAATAAATAACAATAAAAACAATTCATTTTCTTGTCTTGGTGATTGTTACCTTGTTATTAGTTTAGAAATAATATTTATTTTGAATTAAATTTTATAGTATCTATGTTGAATTCATTCTTATGCAATGATGAAATTTCATTTTATATACCATAATGAAAATGATTTGATTTGATGATTATCTTCTTCTTCTTTTTTTCCCCCCTCATTTTTTATCTTTCTAAAAGTTCCCCAAAAAGCAAAAAATAAGGGTCCGGTGTTGAACCGGTCTAATGGGGACAACAAATTGGATACAGTGTTCGTGGAAAACAGCGACTAGTATTTTAGAATCAGAAGCAATCATCGTTTTTCCTCTTGGAGAAAAAGGAGCAGAGCTAGAAACTCCCTGAGAGACAGCAATGGAGACAGTTGTTAGAAGAAGCAGAGGTGGGCTCTTTGAAGGACTTTACAGAGTGCTTATGCGCCGCAACTCTGTATACGTCACCTTCGTTATAGCTGGCGCTTTCCTTGGTGAACGGGTCTGTCTTCTCTCCGTGAATCCGTCCATATACTTCTTTCTTCTGTAAAACAGAGAATTATCTTATTGTGTTTCTATTTGGAATCATTATTTGGGAATGTTTAAGATTTGATCTGAATCAACTTTTTATTCGATGGGTCCGAGTTTTGATTCCATTTTTACTAATTGCAGGCAGTGGATCATGGGGTTCATAAGCTCTGGGAGCACAACAATGTTGGGGTATGTTAATTGTTTCGTTTTGTCCTCGGAATATTTTATGAAAAATGTTAAATTTTTATGTACCAAATGCTTTCATCTATCTTATATAGTATCCATTCTTTTTCTTGTTTTACTTGGATTCTAGAGAGTTTGTTGTGATATTTTAATATCTTCTCTAAAGTTGGTTATGCAATTGGGATGAGTTTATCACGGTTCTAACTTAAGAGTGCATGTGTATGGAATTGTTGTTTTTCAACTGTGTGGATGGGGTGTTTACAATTAAATGAAGGAGATTATTGATTCACCTACCACCAGCTTGGTTTTAGCTAATTATGACAAGGTATCCGTATTATATATAAGTTGCACTTGCTCTTTTTTATCTTTCACTTTCAAATCTGTTGGTCAAATTTGGTGAATGTTGTCCTTAACATGCTAGCCCGAAGAAAAATTAACTTTGTCTTTGTGGCTTTTCTTCCTTAAACTGAATTTTGAGGAATGTTGTCCTATTTTATCATCCTATCTCCCTTCCCACCCTTTTGTGTTTCTAAATATGATTTTGTTATCTTTTCCTGTTTGTCGAAATCCCCCCCTCTTCCCTGGGTTTTCCAATTCTTCTATTTCTAGTTGTTGATAACCAGAGTAGGATCCAGGATTTGAAATTTATGAGCTTGAGTTCGAAATTCTACCACAGACCATTTGACTTATTGTGTTCAAAAACTATTATTTGTACTTATTTAGTGAATATTTCGACACATATAGAGTCTGAGCGAAAGCTACTGCTACTCAGTTCAGATGAATCCATAATATTCACACTATATCCGCCCCTGCTTCCAGCTCCCACTCTTCTTCAATAATGTGGTCCTTCCCTTGCAAACTCTCCCTTTTTTCGCATCTCATGTCACCTGTTGCTATTTTCCACTATCTCATTACTGATTCTGCTCCTTACTATGTTCCTTCAGTTACTGCCCCCTCTTCCTCCTTTTCCCTCCTCTATTTACTCCACTATGTCTCTTTCTCTGCACCTGTAATTTGATGTCTTTATTCCTGTAATATGTTAATATTTTTCTTCTTTTCTCTCTACTCTTCTTAGTTCTATCTACTCCTTCCAAAATAATAAAATCTATTGTCCATTTTGTAATCTTCCAGTCTCTATGAAAGAACTGGAACTTGCTGGGCAGGCTGAGGTTGATTATTTAAAAAAGAGTTGATATCTGACTTCAACTGTGGTTTTCAACATGAATTTAATCAAAAATCTTCAAGAAATCAAATTCTTGACGTGTAGCAGAGAGAAGGCATGTGCAGAAGTTTTAGTTAGAAAGCATTCCATTAAGAATCAATAGATCAATCAATCAACTAGACCTCAATTCTAAATCAATTGTGGATGACTATATGATTCCTGTTTATCCACTTTGGTCTATTCAGGTCCATCTTGTTCCAATTCTAAATACTTATCTTTTAAGGAAACTTAGGAGTCCTCTAAAACTAGAGTTTTTCTAAATTTCATACTTATCCTAACATCGACATGCAAGTCTCTAACCATAGTAAAAAAGACTCTTGACAACATAGAGAATTCAACTTAATGTTACTGCTTCTGCGATAGACATCAAGGCAGGGCTGAGGTTGCGTCCACACCACCCTCCTCAGATCCCACTTGTGGATTACACTGATATGTTGTTGTTGTTACAATGGACATCAACTTACCTTAATTGTTCCCCTTTATCCAAGTTTGAGACCATTTATCTCTGATAGCTGGAGTTGCTAGGAGAAGAATCCATAAGATGATGTTTGGACTTGCTGAATGCTGAATGTCTATTTCTATTTGCTTGAGAATTAAGATGTAGAGCCAAAAAAGAGGATCTTCTGCTATTACTCAGTAATTGCCTTAGATGTCATATCTCATGTGTAACATATCAATCAATATTGTGGAAGTCATTTAACAATGAGAAGAACCTTGATTCCAAAAGAGCAAAATAACCTTGGCTCCGAAGAAGTATGACCCAAACAAAAAAGGATTACTAAATTTTGAGCTGCAACCTTCACGGCCAGTCTTAGTTAAAATTGATTACTCTTTGATGTGTCTTTCTTCCCGTACTCTCGACAAGTTTCCTGGTCAGCTCTGAAGTATTGATTACCTAAAATTGCCTCTATTTCTATATGGACTTTCAAGAAGTGGCTGTCCTATTCTGCTGTGATGGTCCTGAGTATTTAACATTTGATGTTCCTTTTAAATTTTTAGCTCTCAAGGTAAAGTATGATGAGCATTTTGCTCATTCTAGTATATGTTTGGATTCTAGGCCATGCTTTTTCCCTCTTGTTCCTAGTTCTTATCATTTTGTTCTTGCTCTGCTTGTGTCAATCTTGTCACTAATGTTTTTGTTGTTACTGAAATACAGAAGCGTTATGAGGATATTTCAGTTTTGGGACAGCGGCCGTCTGAATAGATTTGCAGTAACGGATGCTCATTTGAGTTGAAGACGAACATTTCAATCATCTTTCAATAATTATTTTTTACTCTGCCATGCTGGACGCCGGTCATAGCTAATTATTTGATATCCATCACATTGTTCTGTATCCTTGAAGGAAATTGTGAAATCTGGTGCTTCCCATTTCCTTAGTAGTAAAGGAGAGCCTTCAAGATTCTGCATCCCTAGCAACTTTCTAGTTTGTCCACCATGCTTAAAAAAATAAAAGGAGATCTTTTTGGAGGTTTCAACTTGTTAGTGTGAATATAATGTATGAGAACTTGAGAAGCTTATATATTTCGTACTAAAAAGATCTTTACGACGCGAAAACCCTACCAGCAACTTCCTTCCAATGCCTCTGGAGTTGTCTCGTGGTTATTTCATGGGAAAAAATCTTGTGATTGATAAAATATTATGTGTTCCGTCTGTGCATTAGAATTTAGAAAGGAAATCCACATGAAAAACAGAATGTGAAATCTCAAGTGTTAAGCAGTTAAAAGTGTGCAGACTTGATCGTATTTTCACATAGTTGATAGATGGAATGGACCATAAACTGCAAACAACTTCATCGAATCAAATTTGAGCTGTACAGGAACAAACACAGTAAGAAAAATGAACTGCCAAGTAGTGCTAAATTTTTCAATTTTCAATTGTTGTTAAGAACAAGATCTGCACTAGGGAGAGGAAAAAAAAATGGAACTATATAGCTTCATAACTTTAATTTGTAGAAACACCTCATATCCAACATCTGGTCATATTTCCAACTCATGTAGGAACCTCGTACTTTTCAATTTGATATCAACTTCTGCTAGTTTTGCTGCCAATGCTCATTTGTCCAAAAACAAGAAAAACCTTTTTCCATTTTCTTTAGCTTCTCAAATCACTTTGAAGAGGTTGCGGAATGATATCAAGCACGAAATGGAAACCCTTTCTGTTTAACTTCTGATATCACTCTAAGGGTGTTTCAGATAGTAGCAATCAAGAAGCAATCTCATTCACTCTTTACAGCATGGTAGATGCGACGGGTAAACATCAACGAAGAGTGGAGACTGATTGTTCCAAGCATAAGGAAAAATGCATAGCATATGCAAGTGTTGTATACAAAGAAGATGGTAGTCTGCAAGACCCCACTCATGTTTGATTTGCAATAGAAGTATATGGAGTAGGCAAACATGAATACAGCAGTTGAGCCCCCACGGAAAATAGACCTGCATCAAACAACGTATTTATCAGTCTGAGGCAGCCAGCCATAGATATTGTGAAAGAACAAATGAATAGCAAGCAGCAACTTAGTAAATTTACGTTGCAGTAATTTCTTAGATATCTCCTAAATAACTGTTTGGAACCTAGAATTCTTTTGGAAGACATGCCACTTTTGGATCCGGGTTCGCATTTTGCTCAACATATATATATTAATCCAGTATAAATGAGGGTTGTGACCTACGCATAAATGCGCTAGAACAACTACACCAGATTCACCAAGTAAAACTTATTTGGCACTCCCAATTTACCAAATGGAAGAGTTCAATCTCATTTAACAGAATGACAACTACCGTGAGTGCCAAAATTCATGTTAACTGCAATTGATGAACAGAAAAAAGTGGCATTTAGCCCCAAAGAGAGGGACCGCTTGTTAACTCTAGTGTGCTGCATCTAGTGTTCAACGATACTCAGTTGTCATTCACTTCTTCTACAGCAACAACAACCCAGTGTAATCCCACAAAGTTGGGTCTGGGGATGTCATTCACTTCTTCTATAACACACAATATCCTCTCACGGTATCATGATTCCACGAGTCACTCATTAATGTCATAAGGACACAAGAAAGTAGTTCATGCAGTGAGGAAAATAAAAATTCCTTCAACATTTGTACGAATTCGCCGATAACCTTCACTGTGGTTACGGATTCCGGATAGTGGAAATACAATCTGCATATTACCATTCACTCTTCGAGATTTTGTTGAAATATTGAAGTAAAACTAGATGAAGGAGAAAACTGTACTTTTTCTAATCACAAAATCAGATTCAATTAAAACTCCACCAATTAACACTCAAATAACAAAAAGAGCAAGGATATAAAGACATGCGAGATATGTATGCATGCAGTCCACAGGTATGATTAGTACAAAGAAACATCCAAATTGATACATACCGCCACCACCATTCATGGTCTTCCACTGTCAGCTGAATATATGTCAAACCGATGCTTAGGGTCACAGTGAGCAGTATGAGGATTATAAACATAAAGAATAGAATACCAGGAAGAATCGAAATCTTGTAGCCCCAAAGGGTAGCATACAACTGGTGTAACTCAACAGCAATGGCACTGAAAGGTAGAAGACCAGCCAAAAACATTTGACCAGGTGTCTTCCTGTACCAAGCTAGCGACGGAATTTCTCTTGCACACTTCTTTGTGGCAGAAGGTGCTTGAAACTCAGACCTACACCGATAGCCAATTAGCCCACCAATAGCAAGAAGTGGAATAGCGATGAGGGTATAAACAAGAATAATGACAAGTATGGTGCCAAATGGAATTGCTAAAGTAGCCCCAAATGATACTGCAACTGAATTAAGGAAAAACTGCATTAAGAGGAATGGTCCAAGAAAGAGCACCGCAGAGAAAGTAACGCTCCTTTCCTAGTGGCAAAAAGAAAAGTTTTCAGTTCCTGGATAAACAATAATTACAGAAATAAAGTTGGAAGGAAGTTGATAAAAGTTACCCATCCAGTTTCAACAAATTGACTGTAGAAAGAGGCAGAGCTGTATCCCGCAACTGCAGATGTAATGGTATAAATTATGACCAAGGATGTCAAGAGAGTTCCACGGTTATATGGATATAGGACACCAAGAAATGCCAATAAAAATAAGCAGCAGAACCTGTAAGTGCAGCAGAAATGGTTAACTAGGCAATAAATGTGCCTTGCATGATCAATTAAGTAATATAAATAGGTTAAACATAATCATGCAGTAAGCACCACCTACATGGAAGAATATTTGCAGATGATGGGAACCACGCCGATTATTTCGAAAATACAAAAAAGAGGTTAAATGGAAAAGGTTTCACATTATCTTGTTAGAAGACCTTCCATCCTATGTATTTTCGAAATATCTAAGCTCTTATTGTCAAGGTTAAACAATATTTTCCTTAAAGCTATCTTTCCATTATATCTTAATTTTATCAGAACAATACAGAATACAGAAGATAAATGATGCTGATACCATGCCACATATGGCGGGATAACATTGTCAGAAAATGACTCGCGAAGGCATTGTAAGAGTTTGTTGGCAAGGCAGAGGATGGAAAAAGACGCAAGCAGATGTAGAAGTCCATTGCATTATGTATCATGTGGATAGTCTGGTCGGAAACAAAATAAAAGATGCTTCTGAGGAAGAAAGCAAAACTTCTCTTTTGTGAAGAATAGTTGACCTCCGTATCTGCACTTTGGTGTGATAGTAGTTGGATACATGATGAGGTTCATATTTTCTTATTTTTGGATCTTATAGAGTATGTAATACAATGTCCTAAACTAGACCCTAGAGATACAATATTTTGAGCCAGATATCAAACAGACAAACTTATGCACAGAGATTCTCTCCCAGAGATAAGTCACTCACAGGTCACTTGTCATATGAAAACGACAGAAACAACTATTATCAGTTCTGTAGAGCTTAATGAATTTATGAAATCATCTGATGAATAAATAAGAGCTACAACTTACAAGGTCAACAGCTGGGTACCAGCACCAATAACTGCACAAAGCAGAGGCATGTTTGATGGACATCTAAAAACATCCCCGTGAAGGTACTTCCAACCCACTTCTTTGTCTTCCTCTTCATCACTGCTAGACCATCTGCATATTGGTCATACAAATATAAAGACAGTGCTGTCAGCTTCAGATGCTTTCATGTAAATATACATAGATTTCTTGCTGTGCTGTTAGCAATAATGAGCATGATATGAGACTTACTTTCTCAGTTCATTCTTAAGGCGCTGCATCATACTCACAGCAAAAAAGGCCATCAGCAGAACAGAAATGACAATTGAATTAATTACAGAGAACCAATGAACTTGATGGTTCACTGGTTTTGCTGAAGCCCTCAAGTATCTTTCCATTCTATTCTTGAACAGAGTTGATGTTTCATTCCAACGTATATTATACGTGAAGGTAACATTTTGGTCTATATCTTCTGTTATATCCACAACATGACTTGGATCACTGAAAGCATGTATTTCTATGACTTGGTTTCCATTGTAAAGGACATCAAACTGGACATGCTTAAAGAGAAAATACTTGGGGCCCTTTCCATCCAGGGTCCAGAGTTCATCTTCAATTTTCCCAACAAATCCCCAGAAAGGGAGATCATCAAAGTACATCTGGTAGTAGTAATCTTTAATAATAGCAGCCCTGAACTTTGAGACATCATTTTGATTAAGCTTCTTGTGGCACAGGACAACCCCATCTTTGTCCACTCCAAATTTCAACTGATACAAGGTATTGGTTAAACGGTCACCATTCAGAACTTCCCCAAGGGATTCCTTTTCCGGAAGCAGCTTATCTGTCAAGCGAAACTAAAAAGTCAAAATTCTTGAAGATAAGATAGTTAAATTTTTGACATAACTAACTCCAGAGATTACCAGTGATACTAAACAAAATGTATAAAATAGTACAGTGTTCTTATCACAGACCTAGCTTCGCTCTTGCTAACCAGTAATAGTATTTTGAGTTTATGTAAGCATATAAGAAGCAGAAGACATTAATAGTACAGTGTCTCTGTATATTTCATGGTATTCAGCCTTGGCAGTAGTGACCCTCCATCCAATAGCATGTGTCCAACACAACTCAGCACTCAGCAGAAGAGAAAAAAAAACAGGATTTTATTTGGATGATAAATGATACTCAGTAAGTCAACCAATCAACTATGCCTCAATCAGAAATAGTTGGGGTCGACTATACTCAAGTGCAAGCCAAAAAAGCTGACCTGGATGGCAGAATGGCAGGTCATAATATTGGTATGTTTCACTGCAAAAGAACAAAAGATATAGGGATATCAGGATTGCCTGCTGCAGGGGTGAAAACTCAGACATTTTACTTTCTCAGTAAGTAAGAAAACTTGGATATTTTACATTAAGATTCTTGATTCATTCACTTGATGATTCCAATTACATAGAATTTTTCACAAGAATGAGAAAGACCCTCTAAGAATTACTAAAGCCACTCGAAAGAAATATCTATGGAAGATGCAGAGTTGGAGAGCTTCCATCTAAAAAAGAAAGAAAAATATCCTTATATGTTGGTTTATGTTGTGATTTAAAAAGTCAAAAAGGAAAATATTTCATGCTTAGAAAAAGATCAGAGAATGGGGACCTTGAAACTTGAAGACATTTAAATACAGATGCTGAAAGTTCTTCAAGATGATTAACTGCTCCATTTATGCAGCAAATGGAAGTTTTAGCATGTGCTGCAATGGCCTTGGAAGATATCAACGAGTGCAATAATAAAAAAGTACTACTATTGACTTCCAAAGGAGGATACATTTTGCTGAAAGATCTCATATTTCTTTTTGGTTTCTGATGGCTAGTTGTCTGGGAATAACTCAAAAGGAGAAAAAAGAAAGCAAAAATGGGAAGAAAGGAAGCCAGAATGATAGACGATCTAAAAGAGAAATGCTTAGAAGTATTCCATGAAAACTAGCATAACAATCATGGAAGAAGAAGGAAGGCTCCAAGAAAGAAGCAAACGGATGTTTAAAAGTGTGGATATACCAAACATTTTTAGGAATCTAACACCCATTACCATCAAAACTTATAAAGAAATTAAGTCTCAAATTTCCAAACATGAATTGAAGACTTACAAAATATGTGTACCATGAACACAGTTCTTTCTCTCTGGAACATATCAAGCTTGCAAGTCAAAAATAATTTGCCACAAAGATGAGGAGCGATTTGTCTTGACTTAAGTCTAACCCAACTCAAAGTTAGCTTATGGAGATGAGGATTGCTTAAGACCATAGAAGAAGACAATAGCCCATACCCTCAACAAATATAGGACCCTTAACACACACACACACCCCTCTCCCCCCAAGAACTGGACATCTGAAGCATGGCCAATATAACATCATACTGTCAAGGCGGATCCAGAATTTTAAGTTTATGAGTTTTAAACCACTAGTCTATTTGTTTACTAGATTCTGGTAAATATTTATACATATTAATTATTAGGCTCTGCCGAACCAGAAAATTCTATTATAGCTCAGGTTGTGCATCAGAACCCAATATTGGGTAAATCAAGAATAGGGATGAGTTTGATTTGGATACCATTTTGAGAAAATGGACATAAGATCTAATTTAACCTCAAAAATTAGCTCTCAAAAATTAGCTCATGAAGAGAGGATTGTCCAAAAACATATAAGGAGATAACAACTCATTCCACTTCACACAACAAGCACAATTTAAGTTTGAGAAATACATTTTTCAAGGAATAAAGGATATATAATGATTCTTAAAGACAATTATCAGGGAACTGCCATCAATGACTATCTTCCTCTTCAAGAGTAGAGGTGCTCAAGACCAAGTATAGTCCTCGCCAGTCTGTTTGTCCTTGGGAAATGACATAACATCCGCTACTTCCCACTTTCGAATCTATATCATCAACTAATTCAGCATCTCCTGGGAACACTTAGAACAGCAAAATTAAACATTGTGTCTTCCAATTAGGGAAACTATACTGAAAAAAACTTGGTCACTAGGCCTTTCTCGAAGTGGCTAAGCTGAAGCCTTAAAACTCAGTTATCCTTCATAGCAGCACATTTTGGTTAAAATCCTCTATACCCAAAGCTAAATCAGAGTTAATCTCAGAAAATCTAACAGGTACTATCGGCAGTTGTCTAATTCTTGGTGATTATTTGTTGAACCTCTCTTGCAATTTGGACATTATGCTCTCTTTGTTGCTTTCAGAAACAATGAGGAAAAGAAAACCAAAACAAAAACTTATTACTCCTATACACCCTCATTCTCAATTCGATAAAACAATAAGTTTTTGACAAGTAGCAGTAATTTTCATAATTCCTTGCATCATCAATTCATCATACCCGTTTCTAGAAACGTTAAGGATGGATGCAGTACCGATGCAGCAGCATGACCATTGCACTCACTCACATACACACATAGTTGAACAATTCAAAAAATGCAAGTATTTATACAAGTTTACGGACACTGTCACAAAATAGCAACGAGTGTAATGGTATTCAAACACCCACTAAATCCTGGATCTACCTCAGGTGACGGAAAGAGGTTTTCGGCAACAAATCTGATTAATGGCAACATTTTTTCATAACCGCACAAAATTTAACAGTCTAAAGAACTGAATTTTTAACAACATTCCTCGTAAAATCAAAAGCAAATCTCATAAACAAAGTAAAAATATAAAAAAAGAAAAACCCCAATTGAGGGGGGGGAAAGGAAGGATACCTGGGATTATTCAAGGGACCAACTTTGTTGACAAAAAGGGGGACTTCATCTCCAATGTTGTAGCGATGATCACTTGCTGAAGCCAGAGAGAGGCACAGTATTAGCAGCAAGTGAAATGGTAGAATGAACAGTGAAATCATACGACCCATTAGCGGATCCAGATGAAGAAAGACAAATTCTTGAATTGATCAAACAACAAGAAAGAGAAATGGATTTGCTAAATAGTCAACTCAATAGCAACTAGCAAGCAACACTGTAAGCTGTAACGTACACATACATATTTCTGAAGGATTTTTTTTTAACACAAGTTTGGCCACGAGAGTTATTCTTTTAAAAAAATAAAATAAAATAAAATAAATTTTGAAACTTTATTTAATATTCAGTATTTGATAATGAGAATTGCAAATATAAATATCAAAAATCTTATTTTTACTTTTATTATATATACTTTCTCAATTTTTATCTGAATTTTCTATTTTTATAAAGATGACTTTATTTTAAATTACATTTCATGTTTAACTTGAATTTCATGTTTCTTAAAATATTACATTAAATAATTAATATTATTTTTAAAAATTATAACCAAACACAATATTATCTTCTAACTTCAACACAAAAAACAAATCAAATAAAGTGAAAAAATATTTATAGTAATATGTAACAACTCGTATATGAGATTTAATCTATGACATTATGTTACTATTTATTTTGAGATATTATCTATTTAATTTGAGATATTATCGTAGAGTAGATTTGATTGTATGTTTCAGGTAAATTTAATCAAGTTGGATGATTTTGTTAATTTTTAGAAATTAGGAATATAAACCATATTTTAAAAAATTACATTTATATTCTAAATTTTCTCCGTAAAAAGCTTAATCAAACACAACTTCAACTTCAACTTTAAAATTTTTAAATAAAATAAAAATATTTTATTATAATAAGAAATGAACCATATTTTTCTTCTTTTTTCTTTCTTAAGTTCTCCTATATTAAAATTTTCAAACAGATTGAGAATTGCTAAAAGTATTTTACTAGAATAAAACAAATTACAATGACTGCTCAATATTTCTGTAAAAACTGAAGTCAACCTGAATTGAATAGGACGCATTTGATTGATTAATATACTTAAATATTTACAATATATGACATCTTTAGAACAATCATTTCCAAAAAAAAATGAATAAGAAAAATAAATGACAGAAATATAAAATGATACAGGAACAACAGAGGTAAAAACATTAGGATAATTTCTTTTTATTTGTCCAGTTTTAGTTAACAAAATTATTCAATATTCGAGATGGAAGGTAGTATATATGAATTAATTAAGGTATACGTAAATTAGCAAGAAAATTAAAAATTTTAAAAATATTAATAGGATCTCGTGTATTTTAACTTTAGTTTCGAAAAAAAGTAAGATGAATATTCTACAATATACAATTTTAAAACCTAATTTATTTTTACTTAAAAAAAGATACGGATCTTAATTATTTATATATTAAATATTAATTGTGTTTAGTTTTTATATTTAAATCTTAATTATTTAAATCTTAGGCAACAATGATTTTTTAGAATTTTATAATCACTTAATAAATCTCTCTATATATATGATTTATTAAGATCTATACCAAATTTTTAATATTATCAAGACCCAATTCATCAAACGGTTTCTACGAATGTTTTATTTTACCATTCTAATCGTCGTCACTTAACATTATGAACCACCAAAATTCACCATCCTTAGGTACAATCATGTGTGCCTATTTTGAAAGTGCAAAAATAAATAGCGATGAATTAATCAATATAGATTGACTCATATGTGATGATGAAAGAGTGGAGGACAGAATCACACAGTAGATTTCTTTTTTTTATAATCTAAAAATATTAGAAAGAGAATTAATATAATCTCGCTAAGTGAGCTTATTTTATTTCCAAAGTTATATTGAAGGTTGATAAAGCTGATCAGAAGTGTCTTTGGTGAATTCATTCACGAGGTCGGTCCCCGATGATTAAGAAACATACGCGATGATCAAATCTACTATCATCAATCATAATATAGATAATTACCTGTTATACCCCGTAAATTCTCGACATGTAGATGGCCTATTCACATATTAGTTAAGAGTTTTAGAATTCCATACATGCTAGGAAAGGCTCGGGGAAAGACCGGATAAGCGACACATCGAACCATCGCAAGAGGAGGCTGGCAGACCTCCTCCGCGATGGCCAGCGTGTCACGGAGGCTCACCTCCGTGATGGCCAACGTGCCACGGAGGTGAGGTGCAGCCCAAGTATAAAAGCCTCCAAACATCGGTTTTAAGTGATAATTTCTTGTAATTTCCAAGGAGAACGAAGGAAAACAGAGGGCACGAGGATTTTGAGGAATTTCCCTCCGATTACGCCGTTATACGCGGTCCAAACTCGGTATAACATTGGGTAGTGAGGTATTAAGCAACAAGGAGCATTCCTGCGGGTTTAGTTTCGTGAAATTCGGCTGGTGAATCGTCGTTCTACCGAGCTAAGGTAAGTGGAATTGCTCCAAATTAGTGTCAATATATCCCTAGCCCTAAAGTGAGTATTTCTCCCTTCTAGACTTTCGAGAAATAGCGAGTTTCCGGCTGTTTTTCGGTAAGTCAAAGTTTGGGCTATATATATATTAAAAGTGATATTTTCTTTCAGAATATTAATGAATTAATTGATATATATATATATATATATATATATATATATATATATATATATATGGATGCAATTGGGAGAAATAGCGGAATATTGACCGAATTACGCCAATTAGCCAAGAAATTAGAAACGGAGGTATGTAAAGCTAGTTCTTCGGCAAGATAGTAATCCCAGTATAGTAAACAAAGTAAAGTCTAGAAGAAGGAACCTAGAAGTCGAGAATTGAGTCCAGTATGAATTCAGCGGGCATGTTTTATATTATTATGTTGTATTCAGATTAAAAGTTAGTAAAGTAATATCAGACAGTCAGATAATATTTCAGATACAGTATAGCTCAATATGAGAATCAGTTTAATGTAGAAAAGAGTTCAGAATAAGAAATCAGAATACGGATAGTATTTTCAGATCGAACATGCTTGCTATACGTGATTATTGTTTGTTGAGACATGTTTGTGCTATGAGGGCACCCTTAGAGCTTCCTTGCGGCCCCATGTTAATAGCTATGTCGACTCACCCGCCAGAGGGTGAGGATACGTCACTCCAAGGAGTGGCATGCCGTCCGCAGTAGGACGAAGATGGGATGCAACATTCCCCATATCAGGTTGATAACATTATAGCTTACCCTGTCGAGCGCTTGAGCCCAGGGGGCATATTACAGATACAGATACAGATACAGATTACAATTTACAGTTACAGGAGTCCTCCGAACCCAGATACAATTATAATCAGGGGCCCAGAGAGCCCAAACTGCATACCCAGGGGGCCGGTGGAGGTGCTCGTAGTTAGTAGGCGAGTGGAGTGATTTACTTTTGGGTGGTTTTGACCCGGGTAGGGGTATATAGATTGTGTGTTGGTTGGCACCTTCCGACTTATGGGG
Source organism: Datura wrightii (assembly GCA_035772735.1). Taxonomy (NCBI): domain Eukaryota; kingdom Viridiplantae; phylum Streptophyta; class Magnoliopsida; order Solanales; family Solanaceae; genus Datura; species Datura wrightii. The sequence goes on from JASDFA010000011.1 coordinate 519,546, forward strand.
GCTGGTATGGGTCTTTGTATGTTATATATGTATATACATGTTATTTATTAGCTGATAGATAGCAGGTCGCCACGTCGACAGGTATGCTTCTACCTTACCTTCAGTACAAATAAGCTTATTTCGGATCCCGCCAGCCCAGACAGTTTCAGCTACTTTCTGCTATTCAGAACTACCAGTATTATTGCTTATATTCAATTATGTTCGGTTTGCTTTACATACTCGGTACCAGTGGTACTGACGCCCATTTGGGGCATTGCATTACTTGCCTGCAGGTACTCATAGACGAGGAGCCGACCCCTCGTGATTCCAGCCAACACAGAGTCATCAGCTCCTATCATCCGGAGCTCGATAGTCAAAGGTCTACTCTATTTTCTTTTATTATACAGTACGGGTAGGCCGGGCCCTGTCCCGACCATCTCATCAGTATTCTTAGAGGCTTGCAGACTGCATATTTCCCTGTGGTTAGTTGTGCCGGTCGTGTAAGGCCGTGCGTATGTTTTAGTTGTTTATGTTGGCCGTGTGGGGCCTTATCCAGTTAGTAGTTGGTGACCTTACCGGTCACAGAGTAGTTTAGCTTCTGATTCAGTTCTCAGTGAAAACTAGTCAGCATGGTGGCCTTGTCGGCCCGCGTAGGTTCCCTTATATTGATGCGATTCTGGTTAGCTATTGTTGTTGTACAGGTGGCTATAGGCCTAGCCGCTCGGGGCTGTATTTACAGCCGCTATATAGGCCGTTGATTCCGTGAATCAGAGTTAGAGTCAGCCAGACACCAAAAGTGCTTAGGCTCAGTAGTCTAGCAGTTCAGGTCCTAGTAGGGCACCAGATGCTAGTCATACCCCCCGAGGCGGGGCGTGACATTACCATCGCCGATCACTATAATCAGATACCATAACCACTACCTGACCACCAATTATAGTTATCACCACCGACTATAAATTGTCACAATAATCACCAATCACTATTAACAATCACCATCATTACCACAATAGTCACTAAAATCACTATCAACCGGTATTATATGTTGTCAATGAAAACTATGAATCACTATAACCATTAGTTATTATGATCATCCACCACTACTTACTACTATCAACCACCATTATTGTTAATCACCATCACCACTTACTACATAACCATGACCATCAACCATCACCGCCACTGTCACAATTGTCACTCGCAATCATCATCATTATATATATATATTCTTTTTTTACGCAATGCGTAATACCCAGACAAGCGTGTACTTGACCTAATAGCTTCGGATGCAACTTACATTAAAAGACTTGATGGTTCACAAAATACTGCAATTATCACATTTTGGTATATTCTTTATTGATGCAAGAGTTAGAGATATCCATTGCGTGTTATCACTACCCTGTAATTTTTAATCTTTTTTTTTTGGTTGACATGGTAAAAATTAATTATTACTTTTAAAATATTAATTAATTTTTAAATAAATACAGATTTCATATTCATATTTTAAAAATAAACAATCTAAATTATTTAATATTTGATCTTAATACAATATCATATCCTTAATAAAAACAAATGAGATATATCGATCCGTCTATCATACCTTTTTCCTCTTTTTTTTTTGTGTGAAATATAATATATTATACATTAATATGAATCTTCACAAATAGGGATGTTCGTGGTTTGGCTTGAATGGATTTTTGATCAAAATCAAAATCAAATCAATTTAGTCAGTTTTTAAATTTCTAGAATCAAACTAAACCAAATAAAATAAAAATCATCAGTTTGATTCTTGTCGATTTGGTTTGATTTTTCGGTTTGTAACTAACTAATAATAAATTGATAATAGTAAAACAACAAAGACATGAGATAACTATTTTCAAATGAACATTATGAATTAACAAATTTCTCTCTACTATCACAAGATAAATGTATATGAATTTTCTACTATTTTTTAACACTATTAAGAAGTTTTAGCATGTTTAAGTTGCATAATTATAGAGGTTCTTCCACTTCACACATTTAATATCCACACATAAATAATATACAACTTTAAATAGAATGGTCAACCCTTCAAAAATCAAAGGAGTAAATGATTAAAAAGTAGATGGATGTCTTAGCAAAAAAAATTAAAAAATCGGCAATATGCCACACCGGATATAGTTAATTAGACTTACGGCCCGTTTGGTCATGTGAGATGAAATCATGATATGAAATCATATGAGATGAAGTTTGAAGTTTTGTTTGGACATGCAATTTGAGATTTTTAAGTTGTATTTTTCCTCGTGAACATTAGAACCCTATAAGTTGTAAAAACTATTCAAATTGCCTAAATTCTTATACAATCTTACCAAATAAGTAAAAATTCATAATAAAATATAATACACTATCACAGAGTCATTCTAAAAAATAATACAACTTAAAAATAGAATTTTAGTTCAATAAAAAATAAAATTAAATATGAGTCGTAGTATACTACTCTTTAACATAATCCTCCCATGTAGTACGAACAAATGTTGACAAACTATTTATGTCTAATATAAAGTTGGAAAGGTTGTTTACATTTATTAAATAGATGGTTGGTAAATATAGTTGGTATAAATGGTGAACTTTTTTTAACAAAGTATAAACTTGTGGGTTAAATTTTGCATTTGAAAAATTTTCATCTCATGATTTGAAATCCCAAATCATGCTTTTTGGAGAATCTGGGATTTCATCTCATGATTTGAAATTATGAGATGAAATCGAATGTCCGAACACTGATTTCATCTTATAATTTCAAACCGCGATATGAAATCGCAATATTGTTGAGTTTGAACATATTTTTAAAAAAATGAAATTTAAAAATATTGTAGTGCATGTGAAATAAGTATACTAAAATTAAATTAATGACTGAAAAATATAAAATATTTATAATTACTTATGAAAAGCTAATATCATATATTCAAATAACTATAAAATTTATTATTTCGATTTGATTATTTTTTCAAAATTTTTTTAATCGAACCAAAATCAAACCAAATATTATTAATTTTTATAATTAAAATCAAATTAAATTAAATATTATTTTTTAAATTAATTTAATTTAAATTACTATTTAATTTAATTTTTCACTCAACCATGAACGGCCCCATTCACAAATATGCTTTCAGTCGGTAGTATTTAACACGTTTTTATTTATTTATTATTTATTTTAAAATCTGGTAATATCCCATATGATTTCTTTTTTGTATTCAGTCCACTATTTACTGGTAAAGTAATATTCTAGAAATTATGCTTTCAATTGCATGTTAAGATGTTACTTTTCCGCCATTATCGTTAAAAAACCTAGAGAAGTGTCATTAGGGGTTTTTAATCCTTCTTCTCTGTTGTCAATTCTCCACTTCTACTCCGACGGATAAACCACCGGATTCCGCTAGAGCTACGCCGCTGCCACAGCCACCTTTGGCCACCCAATTGGTAACAGTAAATACTTTGCAGTTGGAATTGCCAACACAATCGATCATTGCCAATATCCGCAAACTCTCTGACTCCCTCTCCGCATTCCAACGGTGCTTCGCTGAGCTACAACTACATATTCATTCCTTCCTTACCTCAATTGACTCCTCCTCTATGTTACTGCTCCCACCTCCACACACAACCAATACCAATTCGTTATCACCGCCAGCAGCGTCACTCACAGCCCCAGAGCCAGAACCATCCCGGGAATCTGACCCTTCTGAAGAGGAAGAGGAAAAGGTGTAGGTGGAGGAGGAGGAGGAAGAAGTGGAAGTGGAAGAGGAAGAGGAAGAGGAAGAAGAAGAAGAAGAAGAAGAGGAGGAGGAGGAGGAGGAAGAGCAGGAGGAAGAAGAAGAAGAAGAAGGAGGAGGAGGAGGAGGAAGAAGACGAAGAGTGGAAGTGGAAGAGGAAGAGGAAGAGGAAGAGGAAGAGGAAGAGGAAGAGGAAGAGGAGAAGAGGGAGAGGGAGAGGGAGAGGGAGAGGGAGAGAGTGAAAACTCCTCTTTGCCCAGAGCTGGCAAGCTCTGCAAAGCAATGAGCAGTCATGGTCTGAAGAACTACATGGTAAACCATCTCTCGGGTAGGAAGACTGCGTGAACAAGTCCCCAAGGCATTGAAACTCTCGGAAAATCCAGCCAGGTTAGTGCTGAAATGCCTCGACAAGTTTTATCTTCAAGGGAGAAGTGCCTACGTTCGGGGCTCCCATATGATCCCTCAAAGGAAAGCTTATGTATTGGCTTTGGAGTGCTTATTGTTAACGATCGTAGAGGGCGAGAGAGTAGTTGAGATTGAGGAAGGGGTGAAGAAAGATGCGAAACAGGCAGCTCTAGCATGGAAGGAGAGGCTGATTTGCGAAGGAGGTATAGTAAAGGCTCATAAGATGGATGCCCGGGGTTTGTTATTGCTCCTTGGATGTTTTGGGATTCCATCATATGGAATTTTATATTCCGATATCAGGGATTTGCTTCAGTTGGGCGCCAATGGGATTTCTGGTGCCCTCAGGAGATCAAGTGTTTTCATGGAAAATATCCCAGAACTAATAGAGTGGAGGGTGAAGTACAATGTAGTTGAGGCAGTTGACCTTGCCTATACTTTTGGTTTTGAGGACAGATTTGACCCTCTGAGACTCTTAACATCATTTTTAAAAGAATCTGAGGAGACATTGTCCAAAAAAATTAAGGTATTTAAACAAACTATTAACGTGCGTGCTGCTAAAAGGAAATACTTGTTTGCTCTGAAATCTGTCTACAGATGTTTGAGACGTCACAAGATTGATCCTTCCAAGCTTATTCCCGGATTGCAATTCAATGTGAAAATAATGAGCTTGGAGAAAGACATTGCTGAATTGGATGAGCATATAGGTCAGGAAGAACTTGCTGAATTGATTAAGCATATACGTGATCAAAAGATGGCACAAAAGAGAAAAATTGATGAGACTGAGTCATCTGGATGTTTCAGCAACAAAGAAATGAAAAACTCATATCCTCCAAATCCAAATCCACGGCCCCTGCATCAGCAAAAAGTTGTTAATCATGTCGATAATAGCAGCAACACCTCAGTTAGAAGGTGGTGGAACTGCTGGCCACATTTATGGTTAATCTCTGTCCTCATCAGTATTGCATGTGCCTGTTGCAGGCTCGATACATGAGAATATTGTTGGCTCACTGCCAGGACATGTGGGAGGTGTTGTGGCTACTCGTGGAGCTGGAGTAGGTGAATCAGTGCAAGGAGGTTCATGTGCTGGAGTTCATGAATTGACTTTAGTTGATAGTACCCCTGGGCAAATAGAGAGTCATACTGGTCAGTTATATGGACGCCTTGGTGATGCAATTTTGTATGACAGACTGGCTGCCCACAGCTATTCTTATAGGTCATCATGCGCAGGCTCTATGGGGTCGCCAAACACCTCAACTCTTGATGCTTATAGGTCTCCACCATACTTGGAAGCCTCTACGGGGTTGCCAAACATCATATCTGGCGATGCTTATAAGCCTCCATCTTACTTGGAAGCCTCTAGGGGGTTGTCAAACACCATGCTTGCTGATGCTTATAGGCCTCCAGCATACTTGGAAGCCTCTACGGGGTTGTCAAACTGCATAGCTGCTGATGCTTATAGGCCTCCACCATACTTGGAAGCCTCTATGAGGTTGCCAAACACCATAGCTGGTGATGCTTACAGGCCTCCACCCTACTTGAAAGCCTCTATGAGGTTGCCAAACACCATTGGGGGTGATGCTTATAGGCCTCCACCATACGTGGAAGCCTCTACGAGGTTGCCAAACACTATAATCGGTGATGCTTATAGGTCTCCACCATACCTGGAAACCTCTATGGGGTTGCCTAATACCATACCTGGTGATGCTTATAGGCCTCCACCATACTTGGAAGGCTCTACTGGGTTGCCGAACACCAAACCTGCTGATGCTTCTCGTGCTCCACCATACTTGAAAGCGTCTATGGGGTTTCCAAACACCAACTGTGCTGATGCTTATTAGGCATCCACCATACTTGGAAGCCTATAAGGGCTTGCCAAAGACCATACCTGATGCTTATAGGTCTCCACCATACTTGAAAGGCTCTATAGAGTTGCCAAACACCACACCTGGTGATGCTTATAGGCTACCTCCATACTTGGAAGGCTCTGTGGGGTTGCCAAACACCAAACCCAATGATGTTGCTGGCGGGAGCTCTACATCTGATACCTATCAGTTTGCTGATACTGTTCCAGCAACTGAACTATACCGAAGCAGTGGCTCGCGAGCAGTTGATGCTATTCCTTCTGCTGTTACAGCTCATTGTTCTTCCAACTTGTACTGGTCGAGGTAGTTTTTCCTTGGGCAGGCATTACTTTCTACCTTAGTTTTCCATTTTTGTAGTATAACAAGTGTAGTAGTGATTCCGCTAAGGTCTCTTGAGATGCACATACTCTCAAAAAGTGTTTGTGTTTCATTAGCTGCTACAAATCTTTGGCCGATGTTCCAAGCTTTTAGCATAGTGATATATAAAAGTTTACCTGGCAAATGTCATTTGCTTGGAAAGATAAATAACCGGTTGTTTTTCCATGTCTTTCTCCTCCATTTCCTTTGCCTCCCTTCAAACAAACATGATTTTCAAATAGTTCTTTGCTTTTCCATTTTTCCCTCACCCAGGTTCCTTTTTTCTACTCTATGATGTACCCCTTTCAATAAACAAATTATCTTCACTCTGGCTCGTACTGTGCCCTTCAACCAATTGTCATTCCACTTCTAAATCTAAGGCAGTTGAGCACAACAGTGAAACCTGAAGGATTTAAAAACAGTTATTGGTGACCGTGTTGGATGACATCAATCACTCAGAACTTCTCGCAGTGTTCTCAATTAATTGGGTATGTAAAATCGCACTAAGTTCAATTAACAAGTTGCTTTAGACTCGTGTGGATATGTTTATTTAAGATGATGTTTGCGTATACAGTAACTAATACAGCTTACTATAATACCATGTTAGAAAAACATGCTAATGAAAGCTGGAGCGATGGGATGACAATGAGAGTTGTACCTGCTACTGGTATCTGGGATATCTAGGTTGTTGCTTCTACACTACACTACTCATCCATCCCCTTGGTACTATGTGGATTGGTTTCTTATTATTTTCCTCTTTTTGCTAATTGCGTTTATTCCAAAAGTTGTAAATTATGGTGTTGTAGGACTTTGCATTTGATGTAATGTCGTTCGTTTTGTCTCTCCATTCGTGAAGGTACGCTATGTAGTTTCATATTCGCTTGCTGAACTTTCACAACAATGGTTTAAGAATTAGAAAAAGATACAATCTTGATTATGTGAAATGGTGATTTTTGAATCACAAGGATGATACTAGTGGCTTGATATGCTTATAAATTCTTAGGATTGTAATTTTGCATGACTGCTAAGCTTCTATTTGGAAGTCCATCTTGTGGTAGAGTTCTGAATTTATTTACTTATTTCAGCATTATGGATAACCTTCCTGTTGAGTCAATTGGGAATGATTCTCCCACTTGTCTCGGCGAGCCACGCCTCAGTACTTTTTCTTTTTCCTTCTACTCTAATGGTAGCTTATTTATTGAGATGCAACCGCTGGTAGGCCGGACAGGGGTGATGCATCCCTTAGCAGTGTTGTGAAAGGTGAGCACCTCGTCGCCAAAGGCGAGAGGCAAGGCGAGGCGACACTGTATCGCCTTTTAGTGTCGTGGCAATGCGAAATCCAAAAGGCGCAGTAATGGCGTGAATAGCGACTTGCGACATGGCGATAAAGGCGACAATGGCATCGCCCTTTTTATTTTTTATTTTTAAAAGTGCCATCAATTTAGGGCTTTAACAGTTAAAAATAAATTTTTTAGGGTTTTAGTTGCAATTTTGCACTTACCATCGACTCTGGGGCTCTGGGCTTAGCAACTTCTCCAAACCAGACCATTGACTTCTCCGACTCCTTAGTCCGACCAGCAGGTCCAGCACCAACGACTTTTGGACTGATACGTATTTCTTCTTCTTCTTCTTCTTCTTCAATTCCTTGTCTTTTTCTTCTGATTTCTTTCTTCTTCTTATTCTACTTTCTTCTTTTTTCTTCTTCGGTTAACTGTTACTTCTTAAGTTAATTGTTAACCTCTATTTGAAGATTTTGATCTTAAAGAAGAATAGACTTTTAAAGTTTTAGTATTGCTTGTCTTATGGATTGTTAGAGTCATTCAAGCTCTAGACTTTTAATATTTACTATCTATTTTTAGTTTTTGATTTGAAATATTTGCTAATATGTTATTGTTATTGAGATTTTGATTATTTATATATGCAATTAAATATTTTAATTTTTTGGTATTAATTGGTGCCTCCCTTCAAAAAGGCAAGTGCCTCGCCGCTCACCTCGCCTCGTAGCGAGGCAGACCCTTGTCGCTGTTTGTTGCCTTTCGCCGTCCAAAACACTGTCCCTTAGTTAACGGGTTCATCCGAACCCAGTATTTTCAACGCGAAGTATAGATATTTATGTGAAAGTTCACTAAAATTTCAACAAATGCTAGATATAATTTACAATGAGTTTCGTACTAAGAAACTTAAAGCTCGTACCCATCAAATTTAAATCCTAAATCCGCCCCCGAGGCCATAGATACATACTTATTTCTACCACTAGCACGCGATCATGTGAAATCAATTGAGTTTCTATTTATGGAATAATGAATTGGAAGAAGAATAGAAAGAACAGTCATCTGCGTAGCGTAGTTAGTTCTAATTATGGTGAAGCTCCCACAACAACATTGTTCCCTCCTCCACCCGCAGTCTCACCCCCAAAAGGAAAAAAAAGACAGGAAACGTTAAAGTAGAAAAAGAGATGGAAAGGAATAACATCAAATTGTAGAGGTGAAGGATCTGGTCGTGGAACTTACTATCTGTTTTTACTTGTTTTTAACTGTATTCTGAGTTTCTAATGATCACCTCTGTCTCTATCTCTGTATGTGTATGCAGTATGTTGCATCTGATGACCTTCACCGGGTGATATTCCTAGACTTCTGGATGATGAAGGCTATCCTATTGTTTTGATAATGTATTGTTCTTATGTTTAAATGACTTATCTTTTATTTCCCGCTTCTTTTTGTCAATCTTGTGAGAATGCCTCGTATCAGAATATGGCTTTTTATTTGGTAGTTTATCTTAGTTTGTGGGCTTGACTTTGTACTATACATTACTCCATACTGTTTAGATGACTGCAACTCTTTTAGTGACCTGATGATGTGTGCTGAAATTCGACCTGTTAATGTGATAACTGTTACAAATCGTTGGAACCCATATGGTATAGGAAGACGTGTTTCCAGAATGAACAAGATACGGTTTGAGAAAGGGGAGTTAGCGAAGTTGCAGAAGATTGGAATAGACGGACTAGTGATGATTGAAAAAGAGATTGGAATATATGATTCGAGCTTTTCCCTTCTTACATTATGCCTCTCTGCTTTCAGAGATGGATTTGAGCTCATTAATAGGACTTATAGGTCGTATACCCTGATCCACTGCTTGTTATGGTGGTTTGAAACACTGTAGTAATGTACTCAACAAGGTTTGATCACTACACTTTATGAAGTATCTTCATAACTGTCTTATGATATGCCTGTTTAGCTTACAAGGATCTTCATAAAAGGGGCTGAGTTGCATTTTAGTCTTGCATGTGTGGAATATATAGGCATGAAGGGCAATGGTTCCTTTCTTCCCCATTGTATAAAGCACATCAGTAGTGGGAGCTGTTAAACATATAATTTGCATTGAATCGGGGGGATGCCTAGCTCTCCAAACTCCAAAAACCTTTTTTGCTAGGGGGATGCAAGTTCATTAAGGAACTGAAGAGGATTTGGAAGAAAGACCAAAACCTGCATTGCAGGTATCAAATAGATTTAAATAATATAGTGTTCAAAGAGATGAGGTATATTGTAAATTTCATTGTTGGATTCAGTGACGTAGCCACATATACCTCAGGGTAGTCAGCCAAACACCCTTCGTTAAAAAATTATATTACGTATATAGAAAATTATATTAAATATATAGATTAATTTTTTTTCATACATATTTATTAAATTTTGAATCCCTTTAATGAAATTTTTGGCTTCGCCACGAATTGAATGATAGTATTAGGAAGTTACACGTATGTATCCGACTAGGCATCAGCTTAAATTATATGCTCGGTCAATGAGTTGTATAAATTTCACTTTTTCAAGTGCTAAAAGCATGAAGCACTCATTCAAACATGTTTTGTAATCAGCATGTTTGCCTCTGTTAGTAATATCTTATTTGGTTTTTTTTTTTGGATAAATAAAACTGGTTAATGTAGTGGCTGATATATTAAGGGTTCGTTTGCTTGTGAGATGAAATCATAATATGAAATCATATGAAATAAAGATGAAGTTTCGTTTGGATATGCAATTTGAAATTCTTAAGTTATATTTTTTTCTCATGAAATTAAAAACTCCATGAGTTGTGAAAATTATTAAAAAAATTTCAAATCTTATACAATCTTATCAAATAAATAAAATTTTATAACAAAATATAATACGATATCACAAAATCATTTTTAAATAAATACAACATTTATTGATCGAACTATCAATAAAATGAAAAATTAAACACGAGTTATAGTATGCTATTCTTTAATATAATCATTCCACATGGTTAACAAAGGTTGGTTAACGTAATAATACCAATAATGAATTTTGTTTACATCTGAAATAAATGATTGCTATACACAAAATAGTGATTTTTTTAATATATAAATTATAAACTTGTGGGTCAAATTTAGTTATATTTTAAAAAGTTCTTCTCAAGATTTAGAATTTCAAATCAAGGTTTTTTGAGAATTTGAGAATTCATCTCATGATTTGAAATCACGAGATGAAATCGCTTGTCTAAATACTAATTTATTTTATACTTTTAAATTACGAGATAAAATTGTATGTCCAAAAGTCTACGAAGATGAACTCAACTCAGCTTACTCTCTTTTATTCATACAAAGTTCTTTTTCAAAAGTACATTTTCTCTCTAGGCTAGACTAGAGCTCGGGAATATTCTTTTTTTTTTTTTAAGGGTGGTGGAGGGGTTAAGGTTTATATACACTATTATATTATATATTTTGTTGAAAAGAACTTGCACAAGATTAAAGATTTGTAAATAAACCTACATGATAAAGCACGGAGTTTTAGTTTTAATGATGCGTAACATGTCACGCAACTAATATAATATGCTAACAAATTATAAGTTAATTCCATGCTTAAGTGACAAGCTAATGACTTGATTAAATCTAATCTGAAAAGATTAGGACGTAATTAAAGCCATAGAATAATACCTTGAAGATATGATTCGAACCAATCAATTTTCCAGGAAAAAAAGAAGAAGGAATGTTAGATCAAAAAGGAACTCATTTTATCAAAAAGTGTTTTTAACAAATTTCCACATGAAGAACATGGCTTTTTAAGTTTCATTAAGAATAAAAAGTTTTAGCACTCAAATGCATGCATACCAAATCCTATGGAATCTCTTTCCCCTACTTGCAACACCCTCTCAAAACTTTTTTCAAGTCCAATCATTGGTTTTAGGAAGCAATTATTGGTAGGGGCACCCTACCTCCAAAGGTGGGTAAGTTGATGAGTAGAATATTAAACACACATATATATATATTTATAGGTGCACGAAATTTAAAATTTAAAATTTATGAATTTTAAATATGTTATTTTTATATATTTAATGAATTTATTTTTGTCGTATTTGTTTTCATTTTTCTTATAATAGTAATAGCATTAGTTTTTGTGGTTTCTTGTCTTCGATTTTTCTGTTATCATCCATGTTTCTTCTTATCACGTTATTTTTTGTTGTTACTGTTTCTTTTTTCTGAACGTTATATACTGCTTTTCTTTTGATTTTCATGTCTTCTTCATTCTCGTATTTTTTTCCCAATCTGCTAGCTTAAAATGCTTTCCTTAAAGCAGAGGATCTATCGGATCGGAAACAACCTCTTTATCTCTACGTTAATGAGGCAGGGGTAAGAGATCTGTGTAGATCCTATCCTCCTAGATATCACGTTAAGATTATTCTAAATATGTTATTGTTGTATTCAATAAATTTATTTTACGCAAATACAAAATTCTGGTTATAACTACTGAATTCCAAACTCATATTAAGAAATTTGGCTCTGCGCTATGCGCGAGTGTAAATGACTAGGGGTAATACATAGTCGTGGTTGGTTTTGTTTTTTAAAATATCAAACCAAATTAATTGTGTCAGATTTTCAAATGTATAAATCAAGTCAACAAAAGTTAGATATTTCAATCTCGAATTTTTTGGGGTTTTCCGTTTTTTTTTCGCGATAAAGTCTTCATACAAGACATAGAACTTGTACTTGATATATTTCTTTAATCCTAGTAACATATAAGATACAACTATCTAAGGTGTTTCTTCATTAAGAAAATAGTATAAAATATGAGATGAGTGATGACATTGTGTTAAAATATTCAACAAAAAAGATAGTAATGAAATTGCATGAAACAAATATTACTAATTAATAAGTCATAATGAAAATGATCATATACTAAAAGCACTGAGTCATGCCAAACTATGTACGGCTAATAACTATTGGTTATATAACTAAAATTTAAAGAAGAAAAGAAATTAAGTTATGTATTTTCATTGTAAAAATTAATCAACACAAAACTTAAGAATGGATGTATAATAATATTATCATATTTTTAGTATTGAAATCATTTCTATTATTAGCATTAGTATTGATTTGATTTTTGGTTTGATTTTACTTAAGTTAATAGCATGCATCTATGGGCTACAAAATTTATTGGATAGTTCAGAGTTTTAATTCTAAACTTGAATAATATGTTAAACGACAAAAACTATAAAAAAAGTTTTGTAAGTCTTTATAAATTATATAAAATATTTATAAATATTCTATATATGTAATGTCGAGTTGTTTTGGTTTGGTTCGATTTCACTTTTTTTAAGTTAAAATCGAACCAATTATGGTTGAATTATTTTTCGAACACCAAATCAAATCAAACCAAAATCAAATTACTAGTTAAATTTTTTTCTTAATTTAATTCGAATTATCAATTTTATTTATACACCCCGTATATAACTATGTAAAAAAAAGTTATACGTTAATATTTTCAAGCAGTTAGAAGGATTTATCATAAAGTTACAATATATATAAATATATGTAATTGGTAGGTTGTTAAAATGCGACAAGAATAGAGAATTTCCTTGTTAGACTAATATAAATATTGTTTAAGCCATAATACAAAGAGAATTTGTATAATTGTAAGGTCGAGCCTGGTGGCTCCAAATCATTTGTTTATTTGCCTCTCATTAATTAATAACATTAATGGTATCCAGAGCCAGTGGACAGTTTCTTGAGAATTTTAAGCTTAAATAAACCTAGAAGATTTAACAACATTATTTTGGCATGATAATTGAAGGCAAAGGTATACCTAATGCAATTGCAAACAAGGGACCCAAAATTATTAAACTCCACTTTAATTTCCTTGGACTTAATTGTGAACAAGGGACACGAAGGAACAATTTTTTTTCTTAAATGATGAAAAAAAAAAAGAATTTTTTCTTTTTGATGTGGCCTGGTTTTAGGTGATGAGAAGGATTAGATGTTGACCTATCAATGAAGGGGATAATACCAAACAAAGACATTTCAAAGGCTTGATTACTTAATTATGAACACGAAGCGGTAGTGGGCTTTATTTATAAAGTTTTGGTTGATAGGCTACAACCTAAAAGTTTGAAAATCGTTTTCCATATTTCTCTTAGGTTGTAAGATGAGAATTTAGTAGTTAACTTACTGGTTATGTGAATTTTTATTTTATTGGTAATAGTTTGATTGTTTATTTTGTAATTCTTTTTCTACCTTTATTTTTTTGATAAATAAATAAACCTTAGGTTTATAAGGGAGTAATTATTAAAATAACAATAACAAATTCAGTGTAATTTTATAAACGAGGTCTAAAGAGAGTGGTATGATTCTATAAATGGGGTCTGAAGAGGGTGGTATAACCTTATTCCTATCTTGTGAAGGTTGAGAGATTATTTTGGATAGACTCTTAGCTCAATTAAAATATATCAAAACAAGTTTGAAAAGGAAATACAATACTAATGAAGAAAATAACGTAATGGATGTCACAATGCTCAAAATAATAGGGAAAAGAATAGAGATCAACAAGAAGTAATACGATAACTAAAATAAAGAAATACTACATGTAAAAGTAAAATCAAAGAATAGGATATTAGCAGAGTAATAATACTAATATTGATAAGGAAATTAAACTAGACAACACTTGACTGTCTACTAACCTTATATCATAATCCTCGACCTCTGTATCATCCTATTTAGGGTCATCTTTCTAATGTGAGCTACAACTATGCATCTAGCCTCCAAACATCAACTCCCTAAGGGACTTTGTCATATGTTTTTTCTAAGCCAATGAACACCATATGCAAGTCCCTTTTCCTCTTCTATACTCTTTTACCAATCTCCTCACAAGATGAATTAGTTTTTATAGTCGATTAATTACCCCGAGATAAATTCAAATTGGTTCTCAATAATCAACACAACCCTCGTCATCTTCATAGTGTGGCTTAATAACTCGATATTATGTAGTTATTGCAATTCTGAATACCATCCTTGTTCTTGTACAATGGGATTACTGTACTCTACTTTCATTTTTAGGCATTTTTTACGTCCTAAAAATGACGTTAAAAAATTCAGTTTGTCACTTCATACTTGTCCCGCCTGCGCTTTTTTACAAAATTCCATCGAGATTTCGTCTGGTCCTGTCGCCCTCCCCCATCTTATCTTACAAATAGCCTTCTTAACCTCCTCGAACCTCATACACCTACAATATCCAAAGTCTCAATAACTTTCCAAGTGTTCTAAATCCTCCAACACAATATTTCTTTCCCCTTTTTATTCAAGAGCTTATGGAAGTATGTCTGCCATCATCGCTTAATGTGTGCCTCTTCCACCAATACTCTTTCTTTCTCATCTTTGATGCACTTCACTTAGTCCAGATCTTGGTCCTTCCTTTCTCTTGCCCTATGAGCCTTTACATCTTTTTATCCCGCCTTTGTTCTGCAGTTCTTCATAGAAGTTTCCCAAAAAAAAGTTGTTTTAACTGCGGTAACCACCATATTCGTCCCCTTCTTCACCGTCTTATACCTCTTTCTATTTGCCCTCTTTTCCTCTCTATTCTTTGCTCTCCACCAACTCCATATTAGCTACCTTCTTAGCTTCGCTTTTCCTTGGACTGTTCCCTTTCACCACCAATCCCCTTGATGTCCACCAACGTTACCCTTGGAGACCCCACACACCTTTCTAGCATACTACCCTGATGTGATTTTCTATCGTATCCCACATACTGTTTGCATTCCCACTAAGCCTCCATCGTCATCAACTTCTCCCTCGTCTTTTTTGTTCTAACAGTAGTCAAGACACACTATTTGATCATCAATAGGTCATACAAAGCCCTCTTCTTTCTCTTTCTTCTTATCTCCAAATTGATAGTCCAAAAACTTATGTTGAATTATAAGATACTCTCTTAAGATAACTTTGTCGTCCTTTAAATAAAGAGGAAAAAAAAACCTTTTGTCACTTAACTACCATTAAGTTTGTACTACTACCATTTTAATAGAAACTCTAAAAGTTAAATTGCTTTATTTAGTACAAACATCATATGCATGCAAGTATATTTCGCGTAGAAATAAAAGCTGTCTCGTAATAACTTTCTAAGTTATTTATTTCTCTCACTTTTCTTCTCTTTTTTTGTGAAATAGAACTAATTGCTTATTCAACCAATCAACTATATCTTTATTTCAAAACACTCAAAACATAATTCTTTGTATAGAATTTGCTCTTTTCAAATCCATTTTATTCCTAGTTTTGTCAAAATATTGTTTGGTGGTCTTACAATCAAATGTTGGAGATTAGAGTATAAACTTCAGCAGAAACAAAATATTATTCTTTTAATCTTAATATATGTGGTCCTTTTTTGGACAATCTAAAATTGAAATAATATCTTTTCATATTTAGTAACAATATAATTTAAAACTTCTCATTTTATTCTTAATGAAATTCTCACTCTGTCCACTTTTATTTATCTACTGTACTAAAAATAGATGCTCACATTTATATAAATTTCTTTACTTATTTCAGATTATAAATCTAAAAAATCTTTATTTATTTAAAAATATATATCCAAGTTGGCTCGAATACTGCTGTTATACAAAAATTACAAATCAAACCATCACAAGGTAGTACCTTTTTTTTATCTCATCACAAGTTTGGTGGTCTGCGTGTTAGTACTTGCATCTCTGAAAGGGCTCAAGAAAAGGGCCAATGAGAAACAACAGGCGGTTAGGGAGAGAGAGAGAGAGAGTGTGGAGTAGTCTGATTTAGTGACCCCACCCCCTTGCCATGTCCTTTTCCCTTCATGTATAAAAATTTGTTTTGTGTGTTTTCACTACAAACATATAAAATTTATTTTTTGTTTTTCTTTCAAACCCCACAAAGAGCCCTGAGAGAACAGGTCTGCAAAGGACAAGATTTTCTGTACTATGAGATGAGTTTCAAATTTGATAATCATTTCTATTGATTACAACAGGAGGAGGGAGATAATAAAGGCCTCCCCCCAAAAAACAGACTAATTATTTTCTTCTTAGAGAAGGTGAGAAAGAAAGCAGCAGCTTAAAAATAAAGAGCAATAAAAAGATCAACAAACTGGACCCTCTTGTTGGCTCTTTATGTTTAGATAGATAGAGAGGTGTTTGTATATATGTCTCTGTGTCTTCATATATTATGCTCTGAGAAGAAGGTTTTGATCTTTACTGCTGCGTATAACTTGCTCTTAAGTCCTTATTGTGTCTAGTTCTCATTCGGTTTTTGCTCCAGTAGAAGACTTGGTTCCTTGTAAAGATCCCATTAGAAACTGAGGTGAAAAGGTAGAATACTTTAACTAGCATCTTTCTTTGGTTTTCTTTTACTTCAAAGCTAACATCTTTTTCTTGAAATTTTTGTTTTTTCTTTGAGAAGCCCAAGAATGGTCTAAAAGGTGTTTGCATGGCGAGTCAAGGAATTGGAGAGACTGGTTTGACAGACTCTGGACCATCACACCATAATCACAATATGCCGTATGCAGTTTTTAGGGGGCTAAATCCTGCTAGCACAAGCTTCATGTATCATTCTACTCCCAAGTCATTAATATTCATGGGATAAATCCTGTTTCTTGCTCCTATTTTTCCCTTTAACTCTGGCATTTCTGTTTTATATAGTTAGCAAGGATAATTCTAACACGGTTCTGTTTTATTTTGTGCTATAGTAATCAAGAAGGTTCTGGTTTTGATTTTGGAGAGCTAGAAGAAGCTTTTGTACTGCAAGGATTTAAGATCAGTAATGATGAAGCTAAAGCATGTATGCTTTTTCTCTCCCTTTTCTGACGTTTGCAATGTATAACTAACTCCTTACTGTAAAGCACAGAGCAAAGGGTGTCTGAATAAGTCCATGGAAGCCTCATTAAGGGGCTTACCATTTCCGATATAGTAATCATTTTCGTGCAAAAGACTTGAATGGCGTGGGGTTTCAAACAAGGAAACATGAACTCCTTGCATGATTTACTGACTCCATAACTGCAGCAAAAAAGGAAAAAGGGGGGATGGATTAGGTTCCTCCTTTATGATGTTTTGAAAATCTTTTTTCTTTTCTCTTTCTTTTGTTCTCCTTTTATGCTGATCCTTCAAGATTTTGCTTTTGTGATTCTGTGCAGCTTTATATGCAGCCACAGGGAAGCCTGCTGCAACTCTGGAGATGTTCCCTTCTTGGCCTATGAGATTCCAACAGACCCCAAGAGTACTTATTTTTTTTCCTTTTTATGCTTATCCTTCTTTGACCATGTTGTTTTAAAATTGTCCTTTGTGCAATACAAGCTTGGACTTTTACTCAAAATAGGCAACCCTTTGGAAGCTTTTTATATAAAGGAGGTGAAGATGATTTTGCACACCATTTAAATTTCTTTCTTGGCTTTATCTCTTACATACAGGAAAACTCAAAATCAAGAGAAGAGAGTACTGATTCAGGTTCACTTTCAAGTAGAGCTCAAGCCCATTTGGAGCCAGAATCTCCCATCAGTAGAAAAGCATCTTCAGACCATCAACAGAAGCAATTTCAGATACCACAATCATCCCAAGAACAGCAACAGCATCAGCTTCAAGATATGTCAAGTGACAATCCAAGAACAGGAGTTTTACAAACAGAACTAGCTTCCAAGTCCAACAATGAAAAGGTATTATCTCAGAACACTTGTATCTCCTCTTCTATTATCATATCCCAAGATCTCAGGAAAAAAGGTGGAATCTTTATTGTTGCTCATAATTAACTCTACTCCTTTCCACTGTTTGTATAGACACAATCACAAATCCCAACAACTGCAAAAGAATACACCAAAGACAGAGTTTTCTGATTTTCTGAACGATTCTCTGAGATGAAAAAAGAAAAAGAGGAATCTTTACAGTACTTTTTAACTTCCTCCCGCCCCACCCCCCCACCCCCCCTATGCACTATTCATAACTGTAGTTAAAGCTCCTGTTAATAATATTTTCTCTTATCCCCAGAACTATAGTTAACTCCTTGTTCTTCAGGTTTTTAAATCTTTCTTGGAACCAGAAAAAACAAATTCACAAGAATGCCAGGTGATACGATGAATTAGCTCATGTATACATCATCAGATGTTATTCTTAAATGCCTGGACAAAGTAATAATGTTTGAAAATTACAACTTTGATTCTGTCCAAAAATTCTTAAGTCTTAAAAAAGAATCTGCCTTTTTTGACACGCTATACTTTTTAATTGCTTAACAAAAAGGACAGAGAAGAAAAATAAGAGGAAAAAATCTAACTTCACGCTATTGAAGTATTCTCTTCTTGAATATTTCTATTTTTCTACATAATCAACAACAATTAGTATATAATTATCTTTTCGTTTAATATTTTGTAGAAAAAGGGTGCTGCTTCAACCTCAGAGAGGGTACTTGATCCTAAGGTGGTGCCACCATCATATCTGTATTTGCAAAGAACATCCAATTAATTTATCTTGTTTCCTAATTGGAACTTTTTAAATTATTAAACAGTATTTTTCTACTTCGTTTACTGCAGACATTGAGACGTTTAGCTCAAAATAGAGAAGCAGCAAAGAAAAGCAGGATAAGAAAAAAAGTATGATGATTTTCTTGCATCCCATTGCGAAGTCTTTTATACTTGACTTGGTCAGGACAATTCACAATTTCTTTATTGAAGGCGTGGTTAACCCCTAAAGTCAAGTACCTCTATCAATATTATTTACTTTAACATTATGATTATTATTTACATTTGTGCAGGCTTATGTACAACAGCTAGAAACAAGTAGAATAAGACTTTCTCAGCTAGAACAAGAACTTCAACGGGCTAGCTCTCAGGTTGATAACATTTGAAAATGACTTTTATCTTTTTTGTTGAATAGTAAATGCAAGTGGTTGTATAAAGATATTTCTTTCTGCTGATTGTGTGGCAAACAGGGGATTTTCTTGGGAGGTGGTACTGCTGCTGGTTCCAATATCAGCTCTGGTAAATTTTAGACTATTATTGTAATTCATTTTCTCAACCAACCCATTGTTTAAAGACAACCAAGAAATACAAATTTAATTTACATTAACAATGTAGTTATTAAATTTTTACCTATCAGTACATTTTAACTCATTATAGTTCAGAGTTTTGACTACAGCACCACCCAGAATTTGTTGCACGCCAAGTCTTTATAATTCTAGACTAGTAGTAGCAGACAAAAAACAACTTGAGTTTGACTAGAGAAAGTTTGTCTTTTTCTTTTGTCTTCCTTTGTGTTCTATAAGGACATTATTATGTAGAAAATCAGAGTATTCAAGTGTGTATGGGTTGAAATTGTATTTGACTTTTTTTGAGGGGCGAATTTATACTACTAGAATTTTATTTGACTGAATACGTTGCTAGAGACTTTAATTTAATCCATATCTTCTATTATTGAAAGATTACTGATATAATGTAGTTAATAGGGTACCTTTTCTACTCTTCCATTCTGAAAAATAAAAATATACTGTTTACATGTCTACACCATGCAGGTGCTGCAATTTTTGACATGGAATATTCGAGGTGGTTGGACGATGATCACAGGCACATGTCCGAGCTTCGAACTGCATTACAGGCACATTTATCAGATGGTGATCTCAGGTTAATAGTTGATGGATATATTGCTCATTACGATGAAATTTTCAGCCTGAAGGGAGTGGCAGCAAAATCTGATGTATTTCACCTAATCACTGGAATGTGGACAACTCCAGCTGAACGCTGCTTCCTTTGGATGGGTGGTTTTAGGCCTTCTGAGCTTATCAAGGTAATTTTAGTTGGAGTTTTTTTTCTTTTTATGGACTATGGTTGGATAGTTTTCTTGACACTACCAAAAACAAAACCCTCCTTCTATAATGGTACAAAACAATATGGTTTTTTATTAAATATCTATTTAAAGAAAATAACTAGCAAAGATTGTCCTTATAATGAAACGATTTGCTTTAGTTGGTGGCTAGTAGTTTGGCAGTATCACTAATAGGTTCCTCTTTCTCAGTACTCTGAATTGCACTCTTTGGAAATACTTAAACTAGAGAAGCAGACCGTCGCTTGTGTAACTTCTTATTTTTATCCTTCATTTGCCTTGGCATAACAAGTGAATCAAGGGTGCGAGTAGTTGTGTGAATCCTTTAAAATACTTGTCCTACCTAATATGTACCCATAAACGAATATGTGTAACACAGGCTTGGGAGAGGAAGATAGACGAATTGAAGTTCTCTTTCATGAGATTGAGACTTTACACCCAAGTGATGTAAGATGAAATTTCACTGTGCATATATCAAAAGACTAACTATAAAGCCAAGTGTCTCAGAAAACTGGTAGGGGAGGGTTGGGTCAGATTTTCCAACTGCACAAAATCAAATAGCATCAGAAAGACCATACTTTTTTTTTCTTTCTAATCACACTATGATCTATTGTGAAATCGAGCAGATGTTGATGGGACAGTTGGACCCTTTAACAGAGCAACAAGTAGTTGGAATATACAGCCTCCAGCAATCTTCCCAACAGGCAGAGGAAGCCCTTTCACAGGGACTGGAACAACTACAACAATCTTTAATTGATACTGTTGCGTCTGCTTCTCTCCATGATGGCATGCACCATATGGCTCTTGCACTGGGGAAGCTTTCCAATCTTGAGGGATTTGTTCGCCAGGTAACATTAATCCTGTATTTGCTTAATTAGCATATTCATTTTTGTCTCGTATGATTCTCGATGTGGATTTTAAGTGCATATATATGTCATAGGCCATTCGTCCTACTGTTTTTAACGCAAACTGTATCAAGTTTAAAATGCTTAATGTACCTATTGTCACGAAACAGTAGTAGTCCAGTTGTACTACTATACACAGTTGTTAACTTCGTCAGTGTATATATGCTTCTTATTTTTCCCTTTGATTTTATATCCATATCATCAGTCATGCGCGGAGACAAGAGTTTCATCAATGATCGAGGTTCATCATTTATTGTATATAATATGAAATAAATTTTTGACCTTGTATATGTTATATATAGTATGATTTTGCAGCGATGAGCTCCCTTCCTCCCCTGCATATCTTGCACCTGAGGATGAAAATAATCTGGTTTGCTGTTCATTGCGACAACCTGACATCAAAAATATTAATTGACTTCCGTTACTTAATTTTGACAGAGGAAACTAATGAAAACATTGTTAATACAACTTATTTATAAATGAATGGAATACGCCAACGTATATCATACAATTATACAAGACAATTTGAAGGGTTTCAAACTTTCAACCATTTTAAACATTGTTTAAGGATTATGTCCTATCTGCCTGACTTACAGGTCCATTTCAAACTTCTAGTTGATTGTTTAGTTTTTGATTTTGATATTTCGTTTATGATCAAATTTTTGTCTCCATCGTCTGTATCATTTGGTATGTATGACGACGACATAATTAAGTTGAGCTTAAATGAAGCAGTAAAGATTCATATAACCGACTCCAACTTTATTTGGAACTGAGAAATAGTGGGTATTGACTTATTTTTTGGCTCATAATATATTGCAGGCGGATAATTTGAGACAACAAACATTGCATCAGTTGCACAGAATATTGACAGTTAGGCAAGCAGCCAGGTGTTTCTTGGTGATTGGAGAGTATTATGGTCGACTACGAGCTCTAAGTTCTCTATGGTTATCTCGTCCACGAGAGTAAGATTCTATAATATTCTTTTTAATTAATGTTTTTGTCATTAGAGAAAAAATAATACATGTCATTGTAATAATCTTATTTTTAATTATCTATATATGGTTTAATTAGGACACTGATGGGGGATGATAATTCTTGTCAAACAACAACGGGGTTACAAATGGTACAATCCTCTCAGAACCACTTCTCAAATTTCTGATCATATCATTTTTAGCCAGATAAATCTCTTCATGATGATCAAATTGTGTTTCTGTGAGAGCTACTTATTGCGTACTTAGTTGAGTAGAACTTTTTCTTTTCTTCTTTTTTTATTTTTTGTTGTTGTTGTTAGCTTCTTAATATCTCTATGTTATTACTTATAAGTTATCTTGTAAATGTAAGGAATCAAGATTATGTGCATGAGGAAGAATTTTCCTTTAGAGTCTCTGGTGATAATTCTGAGATTATAATCGATCAAGATTATTTATTCCACGCAAAAACTGCGAGATAATATGAAATTCTTATTTATTTGTGGAAAAGGACAAGAGAGAACTGGGGATAAGGGATGAAGCTAGCTGACTCAATTGTCTTTCTTTTGAAGTATTTTCTAGTGAAGATTTAGAGAGATGGTTGGTTGGTTGTTCATTTCTGTGAAGTGGTTGAGAATATTATTTTAAGGAGGAAGGGACAAAAAAGAAACAAAAAAGAAGCAAATTATTAGTTGGATTAAACTGTCTCTTGCAAATGGAAAATGTATATGATGCTAATTGAGAGGGTGACTTGCTCTTGGTGTGCATGAAGAGACTATCAAGTTGTGTATTATTTAATAAAGAAATAGAGAGAGAGAGTATACACAATAAGCGTGCATGAGAGAAATATATAGTCATCTAGGTTATATACGCCGATATAAATTTTTGATGGGATGGTTGAAATTCCTCTATACTTAATCAATGATTTTGAGTTTGAACTCTCGAAAATAAAATAAATTTATTAAAAAATGTCGTCTTCAAAATAAATCATGCCATACGTGAATTCAAATTTAATCGTAGCCTTAATTATACGATTATCGAGCACCTAATTGGAATACAAGTATGGCACACACGTAACAACATGTGGGTTCTTCATTGGGAAAGAAACAAAAAGCAAATATTAGTTACTATGAATACCTAATTCATCCACTCCCATGAATATGAGGAAGTTGGTTGCATACTTGCTTTTTTTAAACCTTTTTTTTTTGGTTTTCGTTTCAATATAAATTTCATCAACTCTTAGGTTGATAACAAAGAAGATAGTGGCTATCCAAATAGATTTTCAACTTGGTAGCAAGCTTCAAGGTTCAGAAATTGCCAATTTCTTTTTGGTTACATTAACTCATATTTCGAAAAACAATATAGTAAAAAGAATGTAAAACTATAAATAGAAATAACGAGCAGAAATGGAAGAAAAACAATAGAATAAAAGAAATTCATTTGACGAAATAAGAAAAAGTCGGAAAAATAAAATGAACCTTTTTAGGAAAAATTAATATTTTAAAGTTATTCTAATAAAATGATCATTTTATACTTATTAAGTACTCCACTAATTTTGATTGACATAAGGATTTAAATCAATTAAATTGTGAAAATATAATTAAGATGCATTACCTGTCATTATCCGCGTGCTGAATTAAATTGTAGTTGGATACAACCAAATGAATATGACCATATATTTTTTCTTATTAAAATCTGCTGTCGTTTTAGTAATTAGGTTTTGCCTTAATAATATGCTAATGATGCTTTCATTGATACTAATTTTTTTTTTGGTTGTTCAAAAGTACTAATTAAAACAGCGTTAACGTTGATGTTTCAACTAAAACAGAGGTCTTTAACCTAATTACGTAAAGGCAAGAATATATATATATATATATGTTCTCATACGGAAGGATTCAAACCTAAAAATTCGTTATTTTTACTATTTGAATTTTTAACATCACAATTTTCTGTAACCATTGAATCATTTTTGAATATTCTAGGAGAAGAAAAGGAAACTAATTAAGGTAGAAGTGTGATAATTAATTAAGTTTCTTCATTCTATTTTTTTCGAGGCTAATCATTGAACTCTTGTAAGCATTTCGACAATTTCGACAACTGTTAAGTTCGTAGTTATTAATCGAGTGTCAACTAATTCAGCTAATAGTAGAATTTGTTGGGATCGAAATAATCAAGTATCATGCGGAAGTTAACACAGCAAACTTCGAAAGATGTCAAATAAGAAAAAACACGAGAAATATACCACAAGAGACACTATAAATTTAACGTGATTCAATCAATCGACCTACATCCACAAGAGAAGATGAGCAATCCACTATATAAAAGAGAGTACAAAAAATATCGAGCGAAGTAACCTCACAAAATTCACTTAACTTAGAATAAAAAGAGGTTCACACAAGAATTACACTACCATTTGTGTTTCACAATTCTCCCTCTAAACAAAACTTCCAAAGCCCTTATAATTATATTGTGGATGCTACTAAGTTAGGATGAAACCACCTCAAGTTATAAAGCCCAACACCTTTCCTATCGGAGAAAGGATATAGCTAAATATAAAAAATCTATGATAAAAAATCTAACAGAATGATAGGACCTTTTTTTTTTTAAAAAAAAATGGAATTTGTAGCAATTATGATTGCAGCAGCTCACCGGACTTTCCAAAACTAAACAAATACATAAGGACAAATAGAGGAGAGAATATTTTTTATTTCATTTTTCCTTTGTTGATTGACTCATAATAATTCAAGAACAGCGAATTGATGCCGACAAAGCCTCTGAAATGGTGCTAATTAAGCAAACTTATTGGTGCAAAATATCAATTGGGCCGTCAAAAAGTCTCGGCCCGCACAGCACTAGTGAGTTTGACGATGTTACAACTTAGTCCAATCCAACCTTTCATTTAAAAAGCCCTTCAAAATCCTAGTCCGTCCTAATTCTAAACCTGACCCATGAGCCAGCCCTTCAATTCCTTTGAGAAAAAAAGTTTATAAGATATTCTCTCTTTTGGATTGATGAAGCTTCTACATGGTGAGAAAGTGGATAACCTTTCTGAGCAATTAAATTCAATTCTCCTTCAGTTATTAATATTTCTTTTTAAAAAAAGGTTTGTTTTATAGATAAGTCCATAACATAGATTGGAAAAAGAAAAAATTAGAAATACCATGCGTCCATGATATTAAAAAGTAGAAAAAAAAACAAGAGAGAAAGGTTGATAATCTAGAAGGTAAAATGCGTACTTAAGAAAGTAAGATATGGGCGGGATAAATTTTTATCGTTCAAAATTAGATAGGCTTAATTTTTAAAGTAAACTGTTATAAATAAATCAATTATCATCGTTGTCGCTGGTAAGTTATCAATCAATACTTGTTATAAAGAGTTATTTGAAATTTACTTACTAAAATTTTAAAATAAGTGGTGTTTTAATTTTTTGATTTTGTTTTAAAATTACTGGCGTTTTACATAATCAAGAAGATATTGATGATGTACTTTCAATTTTACTCTTATTTAAATGGAGAGAGTTTTACATAATCAATAAAATTTTAAAGAGTTGCATCTTTTTCAAGATATTTATTAGGGTTAAATGGGTAAAAATATATTTTTCTGTTTAAGAATGAATAGTATTCTTAAGGAGTGTGCCCAAATTAAAAGCACTACTTATTTTGAGAATTAACAATTAACTTGTTGGTGACCTGATAGTGTGAGTGTTTTCCACACTATCATTATGTAAAACTTCAACTCTTGGCTTTTTATAACATGAAAGTGAGTGAAGTGGTGTGTCTTGAACTCTTGATATTTAAGGCACATAATAACATGTTTAAGGCCTTTTGTTTTCTAGGGAATTTCTTTTGTCACAAAAAGAAATGCTTCGGGAAAAATGTCTGTTTACCATTGATGGAAACTTCCTACTTGGATTATAAAAGAAATAAAACAAAAACAACAGTCAAGATTCCAGAATGAAGTTTTCTATTTGCAGAAAAGCCCAACCAAGTCTCTTTATCTGTCTTAATGCTTCTTGAATAGATACAAAAAGATGAACAAAATTGTCAAATATAGTATTCTAGCAATCTGGATACTGGAGTTTGATTTCTATCGTGTTGCGATCCATATACCTTAGATGAAAACAAGTAAAAAATAATCTGTTTTTTTTTTAACAAACAGTAAGCAGTATGTATCCAACTTGATGAATCTGCAACAGAAGATCTACAAGACTCAATCCCTCTAGCTTCTTTTTCAGTTTAGACATAGGAGAGAAAGGGAGATTCAAACGCGGTGTCGATCATTTCTTTGATGAGATTTTGAATGAAAGCTGATCAGAATGCCCCTAGTAGCAAGTCTCGTCGCGTTAAAAATATCCTTCCCTCCTCCCATCCTTCCTTTTTATGTTTCAATATCTATGTCTAGTACAGTTGAAATGCCTCAAACAGTTTATGGAGACGATACAAATCAATCACACTTGTATTAATTAATTTCAAGAAATCAATCTACTTACAGGGAATAAATACTTAGTGATCTGCTAACTTTGGCCTGTATAATGGAGGATCTTCCCCAAGCAAAAGTGATGTCAAGACAGCTTCACACACTGCAGTGTCATACACAAGCAAGTGACCACCATCAGGAACTTCGTGATATCGAATCCAAGGCAGCCTTTGCGAGACATGTCTTTGTAATTGAACAGGCACAACTTTGTCTTTGACACCTTGCCAGATGTGAACTGAGCTTTCGTTATGTGAGTATGGGTCAGTTAGCTCCAACGGATTAAAATCCCATTTTCCAAAAGCTACAATTATGTCACTGCAAAGGGAGTCGAATACACTTCGGTCCTTTAGGCCATCCTGTATATTTTAAAGTACAACATCTGATTAAACTAATCATCTTTCCAGAAGCCAAACACGTAGTGATTTTTAATGGCAACAACCAGAACTACAATCCTGATACCGTAGATCAAACAAAAAGTTTTCTTTTTTTTAATCTGAATGGCAGAATGTTACCTGAGTGAACAACTGATATCCTGGTGTATTCTTCAAGACTTCCAAGTCTCTCTCACAGAAAAATTGAGGATTTCCATCAAGAACAGATGCTGATGGGAAAACTTTCTGAGTCAACCACCAATGTAATAGCCCCCGAGCATAACGTGTGATCCAAATGACCCACCGACAGAGTTGTTTCCTGTAATCATCCTTCACTAGATCCTTAGGCAGCGTGTGCCATTTATAATTGACAAAGGGAACGACGAGAGCCACACCTGCAAGCCTGCAATGCATTATATTTCAAGAGTAAAATCTAATAGGCCTAAACCTTCACCGGGTATAGCCAACAAGCTAAAAACTCTCGAGTTAGTTCTCTTACCTTCCAGGAATGTGATTGATGCAACTCCAAGCCGGGTAACATCCCAACGACACACCTATTACATAGAATCTGGATCCTAATTCCAACAGATTAGCTAGCTCTTCAATATCAGACGCTTCACTTTTAAGAGACCTTTTTGAATTTATATTACTCTCGCCATATCCAGCTCTATCGTAGATCAAAAGGTATATCCCCAATTCATCCAGAAGTTCCTGACAACTAGAGCACTATTAGATCATTCTAAACTAGACATTTTAGACAAGCTAATTCAAGAATAGTATCTCTGCAGCACAAAAAGAAAACACTTTCCAGCTCCCTTCTTTTTATATATTAACTTAAAGAAAAGAATCTAGATATGCTAATAACAAAGCCTATGTTGCTCGAACTCTCCAAAAATATCGTGAGGCACATATCGGATCCTCCAAAAGTGTACGGATCCGAGACAGCCGAGCAACATACCACAAAACAGAAGAGATTTTCAATAACTTATTCTACCTTGAAGTCAATTCAATTGTCACTCTAAACAGTAGTTCTAACCAAGTAATGTCAAGTTTAATTGTTCTGATTGAAGAAAAAAACCCCATTTATGGATCTATTTATTTCAATCCTTTCTCTTCAAATCAATGACATTGATACCCAATTCACAATTCTCTAGCAGATTGATGCTTAAGTATTAGTCTCAAACTGTTAAGAAGTAAAGGTTCAAAATCAAGAAACTATGGTATATACAGATCAAAAAAATTGAAAGAGGAAAAGAATCTACATACATCAGAAGCCATAAAGCTCATTTCTTTGGAGCTGCCAAAGCCATGAACAATGACAATTCTGTATTTTGACATGTTCTTGGGTACCCCTCTTTCCCTGTAAGCAAGGTATCTGCCATCACCAAGTCTCACTCTGGGTGAAGTGACAACAACAGATTCATCTATAAGTGATTTGGATTCAGTTTTCTCAGTAGAAGGGTCTGTGGGCTGACGAGCACATCCCAGACAACCCATCATCATCACTACAAGTTTCTTGAAAACCATTAGTTTTCTGAAAAGGAGGCAAAATTAATCATCAGATAACTGATGAGAAAATTGAAAAAAAATACAGTTTATGGGTTTGGATTTGAGCTTACAAGATGCACAAATTCTATGAAAAAGTAAAATAAAATCAAGAATTTACTAGCCGTAGATGATTGGTAGATGAGGGGTATGGGTATCTATACCTCTTTCCACCTTTACCCTTTACTTCTTTTTGACTAATTGAAGATGGCTGTTATGTTAATGCTATGTTTGGGGACTAAAATGGCAGCTTGTCTAATGAGCAAATGGGGTTGGATACAAGCAATCCATGTCTGACAAGAAATTTCTTTTGTTTTTTTTGCAGGTTTGAACATTGCGGTAATTGGTCAAAACCTGTTCAGATTTAAGGTTGCTGATCTCTCTGTCCTAAAATGTTCGAACACTTTTTAGTTTTTTGCTATGTAAAATTCAAATTTTGACTAATTTAAGAAATTTTAATTTTATTTAAAAAATATTTAGGAAAATATCGTAAATTATGATGAAAAATAAAATAAATAAAATAATAAGACTAAAATGCAGATATTTTATGTTCTTTATAGAAATTTATAATCTCATTGCGACATAAATCATAAAAAAATATTTGGTTAAACTTTTATCGGAAAAATCAATCGGACACGTTGCAATTCTATAACATCTGAAAGTTTATAAACTTTAGGGACAATATTCTGTTGGCTCTAATAAAGTATAAGTAAATTATGAGATTTCGCTGCCGGCACATGTTTGCCGACAGGGAATTATTACCATAGTTAGCTGTGCCAACAAATTTATAAAAATAAATTTAAAAAAATATCAAATCGAATCAAATAAATTTATATTATATTTTATAATTTGAATAAAATATTTAATATTTCGTCTTGAGTCTAGGGTGAGAAAAACTGCAACAAGCTGACATGTAATTATTAGTTAAAGTCTTAATTTTAAAATTTATTATGCTATTTTTATCGATACTAAATTAATTTTAGCATCTATAAGATATTCTAACAATTTTGAAAAGCAAGTTATAAAGTATTAGGTTTCTTTCCTCTGGTATAATTTGAATTTCTCTTCTTAATCTTAATAGTTCTTGAGTCCCATTTTGATTAACTTTTTTTTTCCACTCGTCTAAACTAAAACTTTTAGTCTTAGTTTAACTTTGCTATACACTACTGTAGAATAGTGAGGCATATCTCTATTCTTGTCACCTTTCTTATTTTCTTAATTCATTATTTTTTATAGTACAAATATCAAAAAAAAAAAAAGAATTCTAGGAATATTAATATAAATATACAATTTTCACAAATAATTGGCATCAGTATAACCAGAAACATTGGTATAACTTAGCCAACTAAATAAAGAGGCCGCTATAAGATTAAATTTATGTAGCAATAGATATTTTTATCCTAGGTCAATGTAGCCAAATAGGTAAGTTCCCCTCCCTCCCTCTCTCCTTTTTTAATTTATTTATTTTTTCACGAATTTAAATACAAATAAATGTATATCAATTTCAACATGTATTTTGAATCATATGTATTTATCTATATTATATTAAATTCATATCTCTATAATATGAATGTGTCTGTGCATGTGTATTGAATGTATCATAAATTTTATTATATTTATGTATACATGAACTACATGTATATCACAAAATTATCTATTCATTAAATTAATGTATACATATATTGTTATAATATGTACGTGTATCACTTACTCAATGTATGAGTAACATTGTATATATTCTTATCATTCGTATACATAAAAGAAAATACCTATATTGGCATATATTCTTTACCATATGTATATTTAAAACGTGTGTCTAGCTAGCTATACAGTATGTATAACTAAATGTGTATCTGAATGTATATTTATTAATTCACAAAATGTATCTTAGAATGTATACATGATATTTAACAATATATATATATATATGTGTGTGTATATATGTGTGTGTGTGCGTGTGTGTGTGTATATATGTGTGTGTGTGTTTTACTCTTCTTATCCACTAAAACATAAATGATGATCTAATTACTTCTCATATACTTTCTTTTTTAAGAATTTTTACTCAATTAATGATGGATAACAAGGTCAAAAAGCAATTTATTTTTTTATTCTTGAATTTGTTCAACTTATTTTTGTTCGACTAAGACAAAGGAATAATTTTATAGGTGGAGAATCTTGAAAATTAGAGTCATTACCTAATCCTTGACAAATTTCTTTGAATATTTACCCATTGAATTTAAAACATAAAAGCACAAAAATTTGAAAATAATCTCAAATGCAAGTTAAAGAACCTCATAAGAAAGATATTTATATTCTAATGCCAGA
Source organism: Datura wrightii (assembly GCA_035772735.1). Classification (NCBI taxonomy): domain Eukaryota; kingdom Viridiplantae; phylum Streptophyta; class Magnoliopsida; order Solanales; family Solanaceae; genus Datura; species Datura wrightii. Next base: position 550,579 of record JASDFA010000011.1, read on the forward strand.
TACATGAACCTATAACATTATATACAATTAAAATTCAATTAAAATTCAAAAGTTAATATACTATATATTAATGTGAAAAGTACTTATCCTATTCCATACATTTCAGTAAATAATAAATACATTAAAAATATGTAGCCTAATAAATTTTGAGGGTATGAACAAATTTTTAAAAGAAAATCACAGCATTTTGAGAGAATTGAAAAGGTTATGATAAAATTACAATGGGAGACATTTTCCTTAATGACTTTAATTTTTCTAAAAGAATATCTATAATTTTTTTGCTATTTAATTAGACTAAAAAATAGGAACGACTCTAATTTTATTTTTAATATAAATTATAGTATTATTGGTAAATATTTCTAAAATTGATAATAATAATAATAATATTAATTTTATAATTATGACTTTACATAATTTTGCGTGACATGGTAAAATTTGGAATATATGAAACTTTAACTTCTATGAAAAGAACTTGCATCTACGGGACACCTTAATGTAGGTGTGAAGAATACTCAACAATTTTTGGTTACAAACGTCAGGACAGTTATAGATTTTGGTTGATTTTTAAAGATGTGAGAACAGTTACAAATTAGCGGGGTGGGGCATGGCTTAGCGGAGCGGAGCAAAACAGAAAAAATATTTGAAAAAATGCTAAAAAGAATAGGACTGGACGGATCAAAATCTAAACTAGTAAAGGCATACCCCATTTTAATTTGCCTTATTGCCATCCCTAGTACTCAATAGCATTAATAGAAACTTGTGTTTAAGTATTCTCAAGATAGGTGTTTGCATGATACATAGATATCAAATATTATATCAAAATTAAAATTTTTAATATTATAATTTCAGTATTATGCTATTTGATATTGTTTTTCAAAAGAATATCGAAATACTGAATTACCTATACAATTCATATATATTATTATAAGACTAGAAAATGTATAAAATAGTATCAATACAAAACTCATTATTTAAAAGTTGGAACTTGAAACTTTAATTACCCGATCTTGATTGAAATGTCCTTTTTGTGTAATTGATTGATGAAGGCAATTGCATTCTTGTACTTTCTTTTGAATATTTTTACATTTATAAGGTGTTAGTATGATATAATTGAGACGTTTTTTGAAAAATAAAAATCATAATTCTCTATTGTATGAATATACGTAAGTCAAAATTGAATAAACTATAGTTATCAATTTTCTCTAACACAAAATATTGAATTAAATATTAAAATACCAAATTAATTTAATATGATAATAATATATTATTTTTATAAATCGAAAATCAAACTTATCAAACTAAATTTTTTAATATCATATCATGTCTACCCATTTATATAGATGTATGTGAAAAATTGAGTTGGGAATTTGAATACATAAAATAGGTAGTCCAAAAAAGTAGGCTCAAAGTGCAACCCATTTCGAAGTTCAAATTGGATTTGAAGAGATGAAATTGTCTCTAGTATAATTGATATTTTGTAAAATAATTGATAATTGATAGAAACTAAAACTGTTCATTTGTGAAAATTTATAGGACCAAAATTGTTTAAAAAATAAAATTGAAGGACCACTTTAAACCTACCCAAACATTACGAACCATTTTTGTCATTTTCTCGAGAAACTCGATCAATACCCGTTAAACAGGCCCAAAGAGTTTTTGCCCTAAGCCTTGATGATATCTGGGCCGGGCCGGGTGAGATGTTGAACCTGTGTTCCTAATTCCTATGCACAACACATTCTACTGTTTTCCTTCACAAAATAATGTCACTTGTCTTGCATGTATTTTCCTACGTAATGGATTTATCAATAATTTCTTAAAATAATTTATGATATTCTAACACAAAAAACCAACTTTTATATTATTAAAATGTTTTTTTCACATGTAAACTTATAATATAAATCTCGACTAAGCTATGCACCATTATTATTGAAAAATTTAGTCGCGTTCACTATCCGCACCAAATCAATGAATATATATATATATATAGATTTTTCTCACCGCAAATCATTGGGAGATTTGTGTTATAAGATATAATTTTCTCACTCATTTCTCACCGAACTTGTTTACTGGGAAAATGCAGAGTGGAAAACAGTGAGAAACCCATGATTTTTTCTATGTGAAACACTATTATTTTTCTTCTTTTCCCACCGATGATTGGTAGGAACAGTCAGTTAACCTTTTCCAATAGCAAATCAGTGAAAAAATAATAATGTTTTAATATTATGTATATATATGTATGTATATAAACCAAAACACTTGTCTAGTTAATGTTTTGTATAAAACTTATAACACTGTTAGTCAAGTTGTTGACTCGTCCCACTTTGGAGACGTGGATATTTAATCTCCTTATATGATATCGAACAATCTTCATTTCATGAGATAATTTTTAGAATTGAGTTAAGATCACAATCTATTTTCTTAATAAAATATTAGAATCGGACTAATTCTAATTTAGAAGAATTTATAGCGGGTTAATTTGGACAAATCAAAATTATCTGATATATAAGTTTGGACTCATTGGTTTAGTCCAAATTGACCCATAACAAAATCTTATCAAAACATGAAGAAAGAAATGTTTTTGCGTTTGATTGATTAATAAGTATTTTCATGACAAATTCCAAAATAAACTTTTCTAATTAGTTTAATTTGGATAGTAAAAGAACAAACAAGCAAATGAAAAGTGATATTGTATTATGACTAGCTTGTTGTTTGGCTTAAATTGACTCGTTCATCTTAGGCGAAGTAATTAATTTTAATAAAGTATAATCAATTTTTTTTATTAATTAAACTCATTTTAACTCGCCCAATTTTAACATGTCACGCCCATTTGACATATCTATTAGGAGAGTATTTTCCCATTTGAAGCATTTCAACGTGTGTGTTATTGTAATAACTTTAGAATTAGACCTAAGAGGGGGGAGGGGGGGGGGAGGGGAGTTGATTTGGGCCTAACACATATTTTGCCAACTTAAATTTTTTCTTGAATTATCTTTTGAGACGGAAACAGACTTGAACTCTATTCTTTTGAGCAGTGTCCTAATTTAAGCAAAAAATAATAAAGTGCGGAAGGTAAAACAAGAGACAAAAATTTTATGTGGAAAATCACCCATGCTCGAATGGGTGAAAAAACCACGACCTACTCCCTAATAAGATTTCAACTTAACTTCACTAGACACCAAACCAAATTTTAATTGCAACCCCTGCAATCCAAGGACTTACCCCTAAGCCCTTACAAAGTTCCTAACCTGTATAAACTACCTTTAGTTTAACAAGAAGAACTTTAACACAATTACAACCGAATGAAAATAGAATTGAAATAAAAACAAGTTCATTGATTCACTACAAGTTGACACCTAGACCTAGACTACAACGGAACAAAACTAGGGGACAGTCTCTAGCACCGGTTGACTCCCTTCAACTTGAATGTCAATTGAATGCTCAAGAATGATGGATTTTGCTGAAGAGTATTTCGTGAGTGAATACCCAACTGGACATGGTAGCCTCTTTATTTATAGTACCTGAATGCTCCAATTTGTCTTCAACTAGGAGAAGGCAACTTTGGACTCCTTTTCCTTTTTGAAAGATCTTGTTAACTCCTTCTAGAATTCCACAAAATATTCTCTTTCCTTTTCAGCTCATACTTTGATTCTTTCCTTAGAAAAATAATTTTTTTTTCTTGTAGAATCCTTGTAGACTTTTAATTCTTTTCTCCTATTTCCTGCAAATAATCAAGACAGTAGAGCAACCAATTAGTAGCACCGTTCTCTGTGAATAACGTACAAGGTATTAATCAGCCATGCCCTTAATTAATTTAATGTTTCAAGCATATTTTAAATCATCATCAAATATCATTAAAACAAATTTCAACAAATTTCCCCTTTTAATGATGACAAATAAAAATATGCTTGAATACATGTTCGCTTTTTTCAGTTAATCAATAATTAAGCAAAAACCAAAAATCAAGCATAACCTTCCCCCTTTTGGCATCGGTGAAAACGAACAGATTAAACCTAGGGCAGAAATAAATATAAAAAAAAGAAAGAAACAGGCAATAACAATCAACACACCAGGCAATCAATAATACTAAACAAATAGTAACCATTACTAGAATTAGCCAAACCAAAACAGAAGAACAGTCAGTCATCCCAAAACTGAACCAACATACAACCATTCATAACATTCACAAAAACAGACTAAGGAGCAGGGGCATGAGAGAGAGAGAGGTAGTAGCAATATATGTAGGGAACACAGACACTGGGGACAAGGCCTTTATGAGAGTTAAGAGTTTAGCATGACGGGCAAAATCTATCTCCTCATTACAAGTCAATTGGGCCCTCAAGTCAGCATTCTCCTGGCGAAGCTGAGCATTCTCCTGGCGAAGCTGAGCATTCTCAATTATCAACCTCTCATTGTCAATAGATACCAGAGTCTGAGCAGTTGAGGGTGCAGTACCCGGATCTTCCACATGAACTCCTTGACGAGAACCACGAGTCTCATAATAATCCAAAGCATCATAAATAGAGTAGGACCAAGAGCAGTGAACTTAACATAAAGCTTATCAAACACCTTCGTCAAAAGAAACCCATACGACAGAGCATGATTTTGCTTAACATCATCAGCAACTTTAACCAAATAGGACATCATCAATCCAGGAAAATTTATAGGCAACTCCAGCAAAATAGCATCACGGTGCTCTTGGAGCAGAATCAAGTTCTTGATAACAAAGGAGAAAAAGTATTTGTGATAGACAGACATGGAGTGCTTATAAACTTTTGAATAGGACATCACATAAGGGTTGTTAGAAAATTTTCTAACTATGTCTAAGGGTTTCAAAGAAGGAGGAAGATCCGGCCACAGATTCTTTTGATAAGAGAACAAACCTTCACATGGAATTTTCAACATATTATTCAAAGTGTGAGAGGTAATATTCACCATAACATCCCCAATTCTACTGGTAATGCAATCATAAGACAATGTAAAATGGCGAAAAATGTTAAAACTTTAGACTGAGCACACCTTGCCTCGGTATCAGTAAATAGTCCTCCCCACCTCTGAGCTTTAATCTTTGACCAAAGAGTCACCATATTGACATTCTCAGAAGGAATCACCATTTTACGTTTGAGCAACTTGCGCTCACCAAATTCTTTAACCTTGGGCTTATACACAACATCTGATGGTAAGGGTAAAGAGCAATCAACAACTCCTTGCTTTTGACGACGGGCCCTAGTGCGAGAAGCTAGACCAACAGGACGTGATTTCTTGGTCGTCGAAGTCGAGGGAAAAGCCTTGACCAGAGTGCATTTTCGGGCATCTTTGTTTAAAGCGGCAAGAGGAACCAAATCATTAAGACTGTCGAAATTTGACAATGATGAAAGCTTTTCAGTTACCTCATCATCAGAACCCTCTTTCTCGGATGTACCATCAAGAGAATCAAGCAGAGAGGAAGTCAAAGGAGGGTTTGGAGAACTAGTGTATCTGCCCCATATATCAGCTAGCAAGGTTTTAAGATCGATTTGAGGAGAGGCTGCCGACTCAGGGGAACCAGTCGACGGGCTCAGAGGAGATTGGGAAGTTGGGGCTGTGACCATGGGGGTATCCGGTGAGCCGGAGTGCGGTGATTCCATGAGGTGAGGGGAATTGGGTGCGGGTTTGGTGGTGGTTGGAGGTGTAGTTATCGATATGGTGGTATTCATGATGAAAGAAAGAAGATGAAGCTTGACAGGTATCAATGTGAGCCTTGTGCCCTTTTGGAGAGAAAGAAAAGGAATTTTGGAGAGTTAAGGCGGTGGAAGATTAAGGGACACAAGGAAACCAAAGAGTTGAAATTGAAGAGGAAAATCAAAAAAAATTAAATGACTCTCGGGTGACGTGATTGCTGACACTGTGATGTGACATGAAGGGTGATGTCATGAATAGTATTAGTATTAAGTGATCAGCTTTGGAACCATACATTACTGTGTTCCTTGCAGTGGTCAGGTTCGTTCCAGTCCATTCCTGAAAATCAATGAGTTTTAATATCAAGAGTAACCTGATGTGAGAGACTAAAGCCAAAAAAATGACAAAAAATATCCCTTAAGACGGTCGTCATCCATCCATCGTCGGGAAAAGCCCTTTTTTTGTGCCAAAGGAAGGAAGATTATGAACCTGATATTAAGTTAATTTTGATTAACCCAAGCTCCAACCTAATTTTTTCAAATTGTTCTCTACCAAGAGTCTTAGTGAAAATATCAGCAATTTGATTTTAGTTTTACAAAACTGCATAGATATAAAACCATTTTCAACATTGTTTCTTAGGAAGTGATGCCTAATATCTATGTGTTTTGTCCTCTTATGCTGACAGAGATTTTTTCCAATATTTATAACACTTATGTTATTACAAAAGATAGGCATAGTACCCATGTCTAATCCATAATCCCTTAATTTGTTTTTTATCCACAACAGTTGAGCACAACAACATGCAGCAGCAACATATTCAACTTCAGCTGTGGAGAGGGCTACGAAATTTTGTTTCTTTGTAGCCCGAGAAATTAAACATGAACCAAGGAAGTGAGCCATACTTGATGTGTTTTTCATGTCTGTAAGGAAAACTGCATAATCAGCATCTGCATAACCTACTAAATCAAGATTACCTTCTTTGGGATACCACAAACATAGATTATCTGTTCTTTTCAAGTATCTTAGGATACGCTTAACTGCAGTTAGGTGAGATTCACTTGAAGAAGATTAAAACCTTGCACACAGTCCAACACTAAACACAATATCTGGTCTGCTAGCAGTTAGATATAAAAGAGATCCAATCATACCCCTATAGCTTTTGTCACATACTAGATTTCCATGATCATTTTCCATCAAACCTTAGGATTCATTTGTTGCACCAAAGATAATATCATCCACATATACTTGTACAACCAACAATGAACCCTTTGCTTTGCTTTTTAGAAACAGAGTGTCATCAATTTTACCCCTAGAAAAATTATTTTCCATCAAAAATTTTGAAAGGCGCTCATACCAAGCTCTAGGAGCTTGTTTCAATCCGTATAAGGCCTTATCCAATTTAAAAAAATAATCAGAAAATTCAGAATTTTCAAAGCAGGAGGTTGACAGACATATACCTCTTCCGTTAGTTCCCCATTTAGGAACACACTTTTGACATTCATTTGGTAGAGGGTGAATCCATGTAGGCAGCAAAGACAATCAACATTCTTATTGCCTCCATTCTTGCAACTGGTGCAAATATTTCTTCATAATCAATATCTTCTTCTTGGTTATAACTTGAACCACCAGACTGGTTTTGTTCCAGATGACTGTTCCCTGTTCCTCAAGTTTATTTCGAAACATCCATTTTGTTTCAATTACAGTACGTCCCATCAGTGATGGTTCCAGGTGTCACACCTTGCTTCTTTCGAACTGGTTGAGCTCTTCTTGCATAGTTATTACCCAATCTGGGTCCTGCAAGGCTTCACGATAATTGTAAGGCTCAATATAAGATAAGAAAGTTCAATGACCACAAAAGTTTCTCATGGAGGCCCTGGTTTGCATTCTCTTATTCAGATCAGTTATTATTTGATCAACAGGATGAGAGTTTTGGTGCTTCCAGGGCCTGAAAATCAATTCCTGTGAATTGTCATTTTATGTTTCAGGAACAGGGTCAGATGATGTTTCTTCCCCTGTTCCTTCTTCTAGACCTACCACTGTCTGAGTGTTTGTTCCCCCTGAGTTCAGTTCTTACCTTGGTTCTGAGGAAACGTTCAAGGAGTTTGTTTCCAAGAGCGTTCCTTCATTTTGAGTTGCAGCACTTATTTGATAGGTTGAAGATGGAACTAACCCGATTTCCAGTTTCTCCTCGTTTTCCTGCAAGTATGTCTCAACAAAAATATTAGACTCATTGAAAATCACATGAATGTTTTCCTCCACACACTTTATTTTTTTATTAAACACTTTATAAACATTGTTGTTTGAAGAGTATCCAAGGAACACTCCTTCATCACTCCTTGCATCAAACTCTCCTAAGGCAGTTTTTCCATTATTGTGCGCAAAATATTTGCTACAAAAAGTTCGCAAGTGTTTAATACTCAGTTTTCTGCCTTTAAAAAGTTCATAAGGAGTTTTATCAAGAAGTGACCTGATCATGCATCATGTTAATTATATAACAAGTCGTATTTACTGCTTTAGTCCAAAAACTCTTAGGAAGACCACTAGCGATTAACATTGTTCGTGCCATATCTTCTAGTGTTCTATTTTTTCTTTCAACAATCCCATTTTGTTGGGGAGTTCTTGGGCTGAGAAATTATGAATAATTCTATACTTGAAGCAACAAGCAGTGAATTTAGCATTCTCAAATTTCGCTTCATGATTAGATCGAATACTTATTACATCCAAACCAAGAGTTCGTTGATTCCTTTACAAACACTTTAAACATGTCAAATGCTTCATCCTTAGAAGATAAAAATAATGTCCATGTAAAGCGAGAGAAATCATCAACAATTACCAGAATAAATTTCTTACCTCCACGGCTAACTACTCGCATGAGTCCACAGAGATCCATGTGAAGTAATTCAAGTGGCTTGGAGGTGCTTATTACCTTTTTAGACTTGAAAGATGATCTGATTTGTTTTCCTTTAGCACAAGCATCACACACCTTGTCATCTTTAAATTTTATTTCAGGAAGACCAAGAACAAGGTTTTTTGAAACAAGTTTATTGAGTAATGAAAGGCTTACATGACCCAATCGCTTGTGCTAAAAAAGAACATCATCATATAGAACACTTAAACAAGTTAGTTCATTTTCAGAAAACGACATGATACATGCTTTATAAACATTACTATGTCCCTTTCCAGTCAGGACAATTTTTTCAGACTTATTGTTGACAACTTTGCAATCAAGGGAAGGAAACAACACAGTGTTTCCTCGATCACAAAGTTGAAGTATGCTCAGCAAGTTGGATTTTAGCTCTTCAACCAAGTATACATTATCAATAGAGTGAGAGATTTACTTACAAATCTTACCTATTCCCACAACTGTGCCTTTCTTTCCTCCGCCAAAGGACACAGTTCCTCCATTGAAGGCTGTTGGTGAGAGAATTTTTTTTTATTACCTGTCATGTTCCTGGAACAACCACTGTCAAGATATCATTTTTTGTTGTTCCCTCTCACTTCAGCCTGCATACACAATCAAGGGTTAGATTTAGAAACCTACACCAGTTTGGTTTCCTTTATTTTAAAAGCTTGAGAAATCAAATCTTTTTTAATTCATTAACAATATTTTCATTTTTCTCAAGAGCTTTTATCCTGGATAAACATTCATATCTAACATGACCGATATGTCCACAATAGCTACAAAGTTTATATTCTGCCAAACCGACATATTTTCTTTTTCGATCCCATTTGATAAGTTTGTTCTTGTAGCCAAGACCACTTCGAACTCTGTTATATTGCTCATTTATCCAGGTTAAAGCTTCAGATGACTTGTTCCATTTTTTCATCAGAGCAATGTCATTATTTGCTTGATTCAAGGTTGCTTGAAGCTCAAAACTTTTTTTTTCTCTTTGCACAATTTCTTTTTCAAGGAAGCAATTTCGGCTTCATGAAAATCTTGATCATTGTTACTTATTTTACTGCTTGATGTTTCTCTTTCCTTGATGGTATTTAATTTAGCTTTTAGAGACGAGACTGTTTCCTTCAGCTTACTGTTTTCAGTTTTCTGAACAGAAACAGTCTCCTCTAATTTGCTAATTTCAGCATTGAGTATTTTGACAATATTTTCTTATTCAATTTTCTCCCTTTTTAAAATTTTGTATTCAGATTTCAAACTTGAGAAATTTTTTAATATTTCAACATTTTCAACACTCATTTGCTGACGTTCATCCATCAAGGAAAGTAATATTTTAGTCACTTTTATTTTAGATAGATTGTGAACTTGAGGTTTTAGGCTAGAGAGACTTATCTTGGAGGAGTCGCTGTCTGAGTCTGTGTCACTTTTAGCCATGAGGGCCAGATTACTTTCATCATCTTCTCCTTCTAATTCCTCATCGGAAGTTTCTCCCCAAGTAGCTTTCATGGCCTTTTTGAAAGCCTTTTATGCCAGTTCCTGATGTTTCTTTGAGTTTCTTCTTTGTTCTTCTTTCAGGAGGGGACAGTCTTTTATCATATGATACAGCTTTCCACACTTGAAGCATCCTTAGAACTGTCCCTTCTCAGATGACTTGTTTGTATTGCGTGACTCTTTTTTCTCTGATTTTTCTTTTCTTAAGACTTTTTGAACCGTCGAACAAACATAGTCTTTTCTTCATCATCTGATTATGATTCATCTTTCAGACTGAGACCGCGTTCCTGATTATGATGAAGATGACTTGTTTGTATTGCGTGACTCTTTTTTCTCTGATTTTTCTTTTCTTAAGACTTTTTGAACCGTCGAACAAACATAGTCTTTTCTTCATCATCTGATTATGATTCATCTTTCAGACTGAGACCGCGTTCCTTCTCGGGTTCCTCTGTCACTTTGTCACCCTTCTTAAGTTCATAAGTTTGCAAATTTCCAATAAGCTCATCCATTTGCATTGTGCTCATTTGTCTTGCTTCTTTAATGGGAGTAACTTTAGGTTCCCAAGAAGAAGGCATAATTTTCAGAATTTTTTTGACATTTTCTTCAGTTATAAATTCCTTCTCAAGAGACTTGAGCTCGTTTGTGATGTGTGTGAATCGGGTAAACATATCCTTGACTGACTCCTTTTTACCCATGGCAAAGAGTTCATACTTCCTTATAAGCATGTCAATTCTGGATTGTTTTACCTGATTATTACCTTCATGAGCCAGACCGAGAGAGTCCCATATTTCCTTGGCACTAGAGCATCCAGAGATACGGTTATATTCATCAATGCCCAGTCCAAAGTAGAGTATTTTTATGGCCTTAGCATTCTTCTCCATCATTCTGAAATCATAAGCATCAAATTCATCTTCAGTATTTGGCACCTTTGTTCCGTCGGATTTTACTTTGGTAGGAACAAGAGGTCCTTTCAGAGTGATTAGCCAGAGCTGATAGTCCTTAGTTTTCATATAAATTTTCATTCAATTTTTTCAAAGACTGTAATGTTGGACATTAAAGAGAGGAGGTCGAGTGCTAGATTGTCCCTCAGGCAGAGATGTTTCGTAAGTCATTTTGACGGATCTTACTCTAAGGTGTTAACCTATAGATGAGCAACCTGCTCTGATACCAATTGTTATTGTAATGACTGTAGAATTAGACCTAAGAAGGGGGGGGGGAGTGAATTGGGTCTAACACTTATTTTGCCAACTCAAAGCTTTTCTTGAATTATCTTTTGTGATGGGAACAGATTTGAACTCTGTTCCTTTGAGCAGTGTCCTAATTCAAGAATAAAATAATAAAGTGCGGAAGGTAAAGCAAGAGACAAGAATTTTACATGAAAAACCATCCAGGCTCGAATAGGTGTAAAAATCACGACCTACTCCCTAGTAAGATTTCAACTTAACTTCACTAGACACCGAGTCACATTCGAATTGCATCCCCCGCAATTCAAGGACCTACCCCTAAGCCCTTACAAAGTTCCTAACCTATATAAACTACCCTTAATTTAACAAGAAGAACTTTAACACATTTACAACCGAATGAAAAGCATAATTAAAATAAAAACAAGTTCATTGATTCACTACAAGTTGACACCTAGACCTAAACTGCAACAGAACAGAATTAGGGGACAGTCTCTAGCACCGATCAACTCTCTTCAACTTGAATGTCAATTGAATGCTCAAGAATGATGTATTTTGCTGAAGAGTATTTCGTGAGTGAATACCCACTGGACGTGGTAGCCTCCTTAATTATAATACCCGAATGCTCTAATTTTTCTTCAACTAGGAGAAGGAAACTTTGGATTCCTTTTCCTTTTTAAAGATCTTGTTGATTCCCTCTAGGATTCCACAAAATATTCTCTTTCATTTTCAGCTCATACTTTGATTGTTTCCTTAGAAAAATAAATTTCTTTCCTTGCAGAATTCTTATAGACTTTTAACTCTTTTTTCCTATTTCCTGCAAATAATCAAGACACTAGAGCAACCAATTAGTAGCACACTTTCTGTGAATAATGTACCAAGTATTAATCAGTCATGCCCTTAATTAATTTAATATTTCAAGTATATTTTAAATTAACAACTGAAAATGAAGTTGGTACAAGGAATCACAGTGAGGTTATTTTATTATCAAATGGTGGAGCATCAATTTTTCATTGTGTGGTTGGAATTAAGCAGTAAAGAGGTAGTATTTTATTCTATATATCTGTGTGTGTGTGTGTTGTGAAGAATTCACTTACTATACAATTTCCTTCATTTAGCAAAGATTCTTGATTGTGACTTTCTTCACGTCCAATCTTACTGATAATTACTATTACTATTATTATTATTATTATCTAATTTCACCACTAATTTTTGTAGTGATTATGTAGTGCAACAATTAATGGTAGAATGGAGATAGAAAAAATTCAAATATATTTATAATAAGATAGTGGTTCGTAGAATATACCAATCAATAATGCCCTACTACTCATTTAATAGGGGAGAACCCTAGCTACTTGCTTATGTGATCGAAAAGTTGCACCACCAGAGGAGATGAAGAAAAAATTATCACATAATCCTTTGAAATTCTTTTGTCTTATTTGAATTCCAAAACAATGTGGCAAATTCTTTGGTCAAACAAAATATTCGATTAATTTAAATTTACTTTTAAAAAAAAGAATAATTCATTTTAAAATTTCATTTAGCAGGTTGTGATTAATAAGGGATAAAAGAAGAGGTTGTTTAATTGGCAGTGTATACAACTGAGTAAGCCTCAACCACTCCCCAGAGTTTATGCATAAAGCTGGCGTTGTGTCAGTTGCAGTCATGTCTAGTACGCTGCTCAACGTTGATTTATCTACATCCGGAAGTTGTAGGAACAATTCAAACTTAATAAATACTCTCCTTTCCTTCTTATTTTTAACTTTGGTCCTCTTCGCAGGTTGAACATGGTGGGGCTGAATTTAAATAGGATTAAAATAAATTAAATTAATAATTTATTTAAAAATTATTTGTGTTACAATGAGTTGAAAAAAGAATTAAGTTTTTATACAAATTATTTTTATTTTAGGATGATCTTTAATTTTTGCACCCCAAATTGACAGTTTTTAATTTTTAGAAAAACTTACATAATTGCCCCATCAGAATGAATAATTTACACTTTTCTACTCCTTTACTTTAATACCCTCGTAATTAATTACAAAAAATACCTCATCTTATAATCATTCATGATACCATGATAGTGTATTCATATGCTACCATGGTATATCACTCAGGATGAGCAGTCCTTCAGAAATAACGCGCAGAGCTCCTCAATCCTTCATGATACCGTCATAGTATATTTACATACTATCATGGTATACATCATGATACCATTACAATATGTTTATATACTGCCATGGTATTTAATGAGCGAAAAACCTTCAAACTCATAGTGGAACACGAATTATAATTATTCTGTGTCGACTAGGTATTACGGATAATTAGTAGGAAACAGTTCATTTTTATGTAATTAGTTTAGTTTTTGGTCTATTTTATGTACTTTTCCCTAATTTTTACCCCTACAGCTACTTAATGAAAATTTTATATCCAAAAAATCTTTAACTAAGACATTTTGCTGGGCAAACCTTATTAGAAAATATTTGTCTGAAGGCATAAACTAAGTGTTATTTAATTTGCAAGGTATACTTTACTATTAGTATTAAAAAATAAAAGTTCGTTAGATACAGATTAGTTCTAGAAGTCAGAAGTTTATGTTGCTGAACTTGTTCCCGGTAGCACAAGTTCATGTTGCTGATCTTATGCCCCAAGACAAAAATTCATATTGTTGGACTTCTGTCCCCTAGGTACAAGTGGTAAAAAATGCCCCTAACTGCAAAAAAAAAAAAAAAAAAAAGAGAGTAATTTATTTATTTATTTTTTAGTTAGGGGCATTTAAGGGCAAAATTTAAAGACCATGATTTTGAGGAACAAAAATTAATGGTCCCTCATCCAAAATAAGGACGTTTGTACGAATGACCCAAAACGAATCATTATCCAACCCGTCAAACTCTTATTAAATTTTAATTATTTTATTTATTTTTTTATAATATTTTAGTACCTTATAAAATTATTATTATTATAAATAATAAGGATAATTTAGTAAAACAAACTTCTAATAAATAATAGTTTAATTTCTTAAGAAAATATTAAAATAAAACGGAGAGTACTGGTGAACTAGGGTTGCATGAGGTTGGTTCGGTTTGGTTTTGAAAGTTAATGGTTCTGCTTATTGCTTATTAGTTTGTAGATATGTTAAATCGTTAAAGAACTATTAAGATATGAATTAATTAATTATTGATCGTTATCGATTCAAAAAGGGAGTTGGAGACATATATGGAGGAATTAATTAATATAATGATGGAGGCGTGATAGCATTAATTAAAGATGATGAATATAATTGTCTACAACTGGGAAATTAAGGAGAAAAGAGGCAGCTAATTAATTAATATTGTAGAAAGTAATATGGAGAAAAAAGGTAAATAGAAAATTCTATTAATAGTATGCTTCTTCTTTCTACTAGGAGTTATAAAGCTGCGTTTCTTTTTTATTGATATGACGTGACCTTAGGCTTCCACCATTAATTGTTTGCAGACTGGTGGGGGAGGTCTCCCTTTATACCCCTCTTCTCTCCCTAGCTGCTAGGGCTACCCATATTATTTTTAACTCATCACTCAACTTCTCTTTTATTATTATTAACATAAAAAGAAAATAATTATGAAAAAAGTTCTACTTTTTGTTACCTTAAATACAAAAGTTTGTTTGTTTGATGCTTTTGAGTAGCTTGAGAATGTCCTACAATCTGTAAATTCCATCTGCTTTTCCTTTTTAGGCTGTGTTTGCCATGAACTCAAATATTTTTCCTCCATTTAAATGTTATTGAATTGAAATAGGAGGCTAAGGGTTTGGGCCTGTATCGGATTGGATACTTGGAGGCTATGAGATTATCATTGGGGTGCGTTGGACGGTGGTATTAGGTAAATAATTTATAATATTATATATGAATTTTTTTTTATTTAATTAGAAAAAATATTTTTAAATTTTTTTGGCCAATACGTTGAAGAGTCTCGTGATAACGACGACAACAACAAGAACATATCTAATGTAGTTTTATTAATTAAGTCTAGAAAGGTTAGAGTATATGCAGACCTTATTCATAACTCATGGAGGTAGAGAAGTTATTGAAGAGTCGCACGTCTAATGAAAAAATGATGAGTGGTCTCTTTGTATAATCTTGGACAATCCTTTACTTTCAAGCTAGCTTTTAAGAGTGAATTATACACAAGATAACATAATATTAGAGCAGGATATATCCATTCTTGTTTCCTGGATTTAGGCCCTATATTAAATCTACCACACTCCAAAATCTCCCCCTCATGTGCTGGCTTACCTCGTACATTCTTCAAAAAATTAAAAATAGTGTTAAACGAGTTTGTTAGATTTGTTGTTGTTTGACAAATTGATGATTAAAATTTGTTCTTTATGATATATGAAATTTATGTTTCAAATCTAAGCTTATTTATAGTAGATTTGAGTGTTAATTAATTTGTTGAAATTCAAAAAATAAAAAAACATTTTTGGCAAAATAAATTTACACACACATGAAATTTAAGACAGTTTTTTACCTGCACTTCAAATACGAATTCTTAATTTTAAACTCGTATGTTTAAACCATTTCAAAAGTAAATAAACTTTCAAAAAATTATAAAATGAACATTAATTAAATGACGATCCCAAAAATAATATTTATACATTTTCTTTTAACGAAATTGAGTTAGAGTAAAACTCTGATTTCTTTAACCGAACCACATATGACAAAACATATGAAACACACCCTTAATTAAAATAGTGTACGTACCATCTAAAAGTGGAAGTTAATTATGTGTTTCCCCAAAATTAATTTTACCCCTTGACAGAAATTCTTGCTGTTTGAGGGTTAATTGTATAGGGACACACATTTTCTTCTAATAGTCCAGAGGGTGGATTGGTTTTCGATATGTTGGAAAATAATCCCGACATAAAATGTCACCTAATTATTACAACATTTAGTTGTATTTACTATGAAAAAATGTTACCTATATAATTAGTACTACGTTTAGTTTGTACTGTTAATTGCTTCATATATCTAATAGGAGTACAACGTTCTGTCTTTTAGCATTGGGGTAACATTCGAGTAAATATATATATATATATATATATTATTATTATTATTTTGTTTCAAAATAAGTAATATTTTAATTTTTTAATTTTATTTCAAAATAAGTGATGTTTTATATAATCAAGAATACATTAATGATGTTCTTCCAATATTACTCTTATTTAAGTAGAGTGAGTTTTATATAATAAAAAAAATTAACGAGTTACATCTTTTTAAAAATATTTATTAGGGGTAAGTGGGTAAAAATATATTTTTCTATCTAGGAATGAGTAATTTTCTTAAAAGATGAACCCAAATTAAAGCACAACTTATTTTGAAACGCTAAAATAGAATTTGAATCACAGTCATTGAGTTTTCTCCTCTCCTATACCCTTTGGCAAGTGTAATGCGATTGTAAATTGATTCCTTTTTGTCTTAAAAAAAAATTGAAAAGTAAATTTTGACGTAGAAAAAGAGGGATGAGGCTCGACAACTTTTTCTGGAGCAAAGTTTGTAAGTCGATGGGCTCATAGTAACTTAAGAGGCTGTGAGTTGAGAGAGAAGTTCAAAGTATTATAAATAAGCAAAAAGAAAATGATTGTGCAAATATGTTTAGCAAGTTGAAGTTTGGCTCTGCTATCATATCATGCCAATGAAAAATTCTAAATATTCAATTCAAAACCTTAGGATAACGAATGAAGTGTCAATCATATTATAAACTTTTTTAAAATATCCTTATATAATTAACCCAAGATTGAATATATTCTCTAACTTTATATTATATAACAAAGTATAACATTTTGTATACATCATCCAAAAACTAAAAGGACCCCTAGAGTTATCGACGGACTGGCCAAATGTAGCAATTTATATCAGTATTCTATGCAGTTCAAACATATCTTTCTTTCAAGAAATTACAAAAATAAAATATAAAATAAAATGGAACTATATTAGTTTATCTTAAAATAGAGAATAAAAAGGGGTATATTAAGGAGGGAATGGGTGGGCTGAAGAGAGACAGATAACAGGAGTAACACGTCAAATCATCATTGCTATTAACTTTTTTTAAAGAATAATACGTAAACCTTATTCTATCAAGTAAAAAAGAATGAAGGGGATATCACATAATTTTGTTCACCAATATTAAAACAAATAAAAAAACTTATTTAATGTTTTATTTTTGCTCGAGATTTAAATCAAAGACTATGCTCAACCCACTTTATTGACCTTTATGACATATTCTTGAATGCTTTAAATTATAAATATTTATGTGATTATAATAAATCATGACTATATAAAATTAAATTATTATTTAATATGAAAAGATATATCCATTCCTTTTCAATTTATAAAATACTCTTTTCTTTCCGATCAGCCTAAAAAAATAATATTTATAATCATATAAATATCTATAACTAATTTTAAATTATAAATATAAAATTTTCATTTTATTCTTAAATTCCATGCCCAAATAAATTAAAAGCCGATTAAACGTAGAACAACACATATTCTTCTTTCTCTAGCTGCTAATTAAGCTATGACTTTATAATTTATTTGTAGCACGAGTAGGAGAATAACTTTTTTTGGGCTTTTCTTTTCTTTAATTTGGTTCCCCATTTTTTGAACTATCAATATATTAGTCCTATCTCACCTGACTCTCTAATGATCTGAGGGCCACTATAAATATATTGGTATTTTGCACTTCTCTTCTCCACCAAAGAACAACAACTCATAAGTCTTTAAAATATATCAGATTTTGTTTTCTTTCTTTCTTTCTTAATTATTATATATATATGGGATCGAAAATGTGTGAACCCCTTGTGATTGGTAGAGTGATTGGGGAAGTTGTTGATTATTTCTGTCCAAGTGTTAAGATGTCTGTTATTTATAACAATACCAAACATGTCTATAATGGACATGAACTCTTTCCTTCCTCAGTAACCTCTAAACCTAGGGTTGAAGTTCATGGTGGTGATCTCAGATCCTTCTTCACTCTGGTATTAGTATTATATTTTCTTCTTTTCTTGGGTTCCCTATTTTTAACTCTTTTTAGCAGATCCTTGTTCACTTTTTAGTAAGTTTTTTTTTTTTATTATTTGAAAATAATTTAACTTTACAATTTTCATTCTAACCATGATTTAGACTTAATTTCTCATATAATCAATCACAAGCGGCTAAGGTTTGTCTTTGACCATAAAACTTAAAAATCTTGCTTTTTTTTTTTGGCCAAATGCTTCGTGTTTAATCAAACAATGACATATAAATTGAGACGGAAGGAGGTATACATTTCTCATCTTTTATTTGTATGATTATTTGACCTCTTTTTTTTTTTTTTCTTCTTTTCTTACATTAATTGACAGATAATGATAGATCCAGATGTTCCTGGTCCTAGTGATCCATATCTGAGGGAACATCTACACTGGTATAGACATATACTTTTAAACTAAATTCAATTTTATCTTGCCTCTTTTTCAATTGTTTACGTTGCAAGAGAAAATGAAACGGTCATCCTATGTTGATCATATGATGTTTGGCTAAGGAAAGTTTTGTGAAAAAATTTCCCCATGATTTTGTTTGATTTTTTTTTTTGGAACCTTTACTAAAAGTTAAACACCATTGAGACAATGATCTTACAAATTATATTGGGAACACAGAGGAAAAAGAAAAAAAAAAAAGAAAAAGATTACCTGCTGGTACATGTTAATGTTTATGACATGATTGCATCAGCAACTCATAGAGATAAGGTTACATATTTGAGTAGTACACAGTACAAATCAGGGTGTGTTCTTTATAGAGGAATAATTATCACACGTTTGATTCGTCAAAATTTTTAAAAATTCTTTTAGATAATAATTTGTTTTTTAAAAAAGGATTTTTTCTAATTAAAAAAAAAGTTACACATATAATATTTTATATTAATTGTGTTCTTCAACATACCTCATCTTTATCCCTATGCTCATAACCTTCATCCTCACTACTGCACACCTCTACTCTCACTTTCACCTCTTATAATATTTATCTAGATTATATATAAATATTTTTAATTATTTTATTTAAAAATTAAACACAAAAAGTAAGAAGAAATCACTCATTTTTCGTAAAAAAACATTTTATTTAGTTCCAAACACAATCTTAGTCTTTATGTTATGACGTCAACAACTCATAGAGATATGGTCATACATAGTACTACAATCAAATCTCGTTATAGTGGCAACATTCGTCTGAAAATTTTATGGCTGGTATAATGAGGTGTTTCTATATATATATATACTGACGTTTAGATCTTATTAAATTGTTATAAATTTAAAAAAAGAATTAAAAATTTAGTTCAATATTTGATGTTTATAAAATTTTAATGATCTTTAACTATTATATGATAAGAATTGTTTACACAACAATTTCTTAAATAAATATTAATAAAATTCTTAATGATATATACATGATCTCAGAGCAAAATAATTAAATCCACATGAACGAATAAATGAATCAGCCGGAGAAAAGAAAAATCCTTATATTTGTTAAACTTCACCAGAAAACTCACAACTCCAATACCATACAATAAAATGGTGTTGGACAGTGTTTATGACATTTGATTAGTTCAAATAATTGTCCTAATAAATTAATTACTTGTTATCCTTATCACTGTAGTGAGAGTACCAAAAAAGAACACTGCAAAATGGTGATATTAAGTGGTAACGAAAAAATGTACTCGATTTATGATTTAATCAAAGTGACATATTTTGTGCATTATTGATAGTTAGTTGACAAATACCTGAAAGAAGGATTTGACCATTTTTACAGGATTGTCACAGACATTCCAGGCACTACAGATTGCTCTTTTGGTATGTATCCTTAACCCATATAAACTCCCAAATAGTTATTTTATTTTATTTTATTATCTTAGTTAGTGTATTTTACGCTTTAGATTGTTTGATTTATTTTTTTTAAAGTTTATTTTGAAGGAAATATCTTTTTTCTTTTTAAAATTTTTAATTCAAATTTTTCACGTGACATTTTTAAGGTTAAAAGATTCAATTATCTTTTTTAAAAAAAAAACTTCGTGCAAGTTGCTATAGATTTACTTCCTGTAGTCCTATATGAAAAGTAATATTTTGGCTATTCTTTTTACACGTAAGTAAACATGTATCTGCAATGACTAGCGGTGACAGAGTAAAACTATTCGCTAACATTAATGTAAGACTTAGTATATGTATATATAGAAAATAATAGTTTGACCAATATACACAGTGTAATTTTTTGGTAAAGTAATCACCTTTGGACATTTAATATAATAATGCGTCAATAACAACAACAAGTAGATCTTAATTGACTATGTAAATTCCGACTAATCGTATATGTAAAACTGTTGCATCTCAAATCACATGTTGTCAAATGTTTTCGGGTTAAAACAAGATGCAGTGAGATGTTTTAGTTAGAGTTTTTATTTTTCACTATGAGTGCGTGTGTATAAACGTAGTAGAAAAATTGTCAGGAAGAGAAGTGGTTGGGTATGAAATGCCAAGGCCAAATATAGGAATCCACAGGTTTGTGTTTTTGCTGTTCAAGCAGAAGAAAAGGCAAACAATATCAAGCGCACCACTCTCCAGGGATCGATTCAGTACGCGAAAATTCTCGGAAGAAAATGAGCTGGGCTCTCCTGTTGCTGCTGTTTTCTTCAATTGCCAGAGGGAAACCGCCGCTAGAAGGCGTTGATGATGATCAGTAAGAAGAAGAAAAAGAAGGAGGAGGTGGTCGATCGACCATTACCATTTCTAATTATTGGGGGTTATTGTTACTACAACTACTATAGTGGGATCACTACTGCCGTGCTTGAATAAGAAGTATTATATGTATGGGTTGTTGTTCACCCTCTTCAATATTGAACAAGCTGCAGGCATGTAATATCATCTTTGTAAATCAATGTTTGACCTAATTAAGACTAGTATCTATGTGTGATTTGTCATGTACATATTGTTGTTATTGTCTTTTATATTTTTCCCTTCTTTTTTCTTTTTATCGGGGTCAACTTTTTCGCATCTTGACTACTATTTTGGAGGCCAATATGGGCAACTAGCCACTTTTTGAAATACAAATTATCATTTAACTATTATTTCAAAACTATTCAATTTTTTAGTTGTTATTAATGTGAAGATATAATTTGAACACAAAATACTCCTAGATATAATGTCGGCAAACTCTATGAACTTTTACTGGGGCTTGACATTTAACAATTCAAACTCCAGGAGTTTGAACTTGAACCATATTTGAAAGTTCAGAATTTTTTTGTACGATATGCTGGAGTTGTTTTATATTTTATACCTTGTGTATTTTTGTTCAAATACGATTTTCGTATTAGAAATAATTATTTCTTAATCATATTTCAAATGATTATAATTATTAACGAGGGGTCTAAATACTGATCAGATGAGTTCAGATATAATGGGTTCAGATAGACTAAATAATGAATCATGTATCCGCTATCTCCAGCTAATATAAATATCGGGATCCACAAGACTTGAATAGAATAAGGGGAATAAGATTTTCTCTATTTTCCAATTTTACCAACTATAAATTCTCAATTGGCAATTTATGGAGTTAACTTACATATATATGGGACCTAGCTAGCTAGCTCCAAAACTTAAATTTGTTACTAGTAAAATATAAAGTAGGGTTACTAATCAATTATTTTAGATTATCAATCAATGCTAGCTAGCTCCATAAATCTTAAATAGAGTAACTTGCAATTACTCCTTTTTAATTTCTTTATTTAAACGGACTAAAAAAAAAATGAGACAGACAAATCGAAATAAGAAAGTAACTTTTAGATAATTACATATATAAATGTTAAACTCAATTCAGAAATTCTGCGAAATGACATATTTAGGTTTTCCTTTTGACTGCCTACAGTCAAGTGCAGCTTAGGTCTCAGTTCATTTGTTTCCACAAATTCCTCCGGATTTGATTCCCCTCTCCCAGCTACTACAGATTCTGTCAATACAAACTTTAATTTGTACCATGCCAGAGCCCACAGTTAGCTATACATATGCTTGAATTATAACATTAATTTACTAAATGTGAATGAAAACAAGCATTAGTAGAATTTTGGAAGTGTTTATAAGGATGACATGTCTTTTCCCGACTTTCTCGTAGTGTTTGCATCAAATTATATTATTTTATCATGGTTAAGTGAGGATGATATTATCCTTTTCGATTTTTTCGCATATAGTGTTTATATCAAATTATATTATTTTTATTATGATTAACTAAAAAAAGTAAGGTTAGAATGCATACTAATTACCAACAATGAATTAGCAATAAGAGTGTAAATTAATACATCACTCATATATATTCATTGGATTAATTGGCGTAAACACCATGCACGAATAATTTTTTTTGACTCACTTTTAGTTGTTATATTTTATTTTTCGAGAATTGAACTGCATATGAAATTTAATTAATATTTTAAGATATATTTTTTTTTTATCATATTAAGAGCCAATATGGTTAAGCTTCAAATCAACTTATAAACATTTTTTAACTTTTTGAAGTGTTTGGCTCAATTAAAAGTACTTTTAAAAAGTTAAAATTTGCTTTTAAAAAGCTAAAAATCAAAAATTAGTTTCCTCCAACTTTTTATTTTTTGGCTTATAAGTCATTTATGTTTGACCAACATATTTACCTTTTTATCCTCATACTAATTTCGTAACTTTAAGAATACCCTCAAGCAAATAAAACCTAACAACTCTTTCTCTTCTTCTCATTCTTTCTTTGCAACCGCGATTCTCTACTCTTCCTCTGTTCATTTTTTTCACCATTTTTTCTTGCATGTTGCTCAAAGAACTCGTGGTATTTTCGATCTTTGAATAAGTTCATCATTAAGATTGTATCTTATATATATCTCCATCTTTCATTTTATTTTCTGTTACAATCCGGTGAAACAATTAGTACATATTAAAAATTAATATATAAAAGATTAATTTAAATTTTAATTATTTTAAAAATAAAAATATCAAAGTAATTTACTTTTTATAGTTTTAACAGCTTTAAGGGCATTTCAGTCATTTGACCAAAAATAAGTGCTTAACAATACTTATATACCAAACACATCAATAACTTTTTTTCAGCTTCAGCATTTTATCCAAACAGATAACTGCTTATTTATAAAAGAAATTTCAGCACTTATATTTAAAAGTCATCTTTTTCAGCTTAACCAAACGGGCTCTAATATGAAAAGAATTGCAACTTATAGTATTTTTCCTATAGTTTTCAAACATCTAAAATCTAAATTTAGAATAATGAATTAATCTAATATAATTTATCTTCTAAAATTAGTCAAACTAGATCTCGTAAAACAAAACGTGACAAGTAAGAGTGAACGAAGAAAGTAACAATAATCAAATTCGAATACTAATTAAGACAACTCAAAATTTTGTAGCCCGGCCGATTGAAAAGTCACAAAAAAATTTAAATATAATTACACAGTCTAATCTATTTATTTATCTGGAAGCTCACTTCACCTTATCAAATAAGAATTTGCACCGGATATATAAACAAAACACTTATAAGATAAAGATATTCTTTCATTTCTGAAAACTTGGAATGTTCGAGACATTATCGAAAAAGCAGCACGCACGGTTTTCCACCAAGAAAATTAATGTGTGCCTTTGTCTTTAAAACCAAATATATAGTACGACCAATGTAGAGATGAGATATTGTTGTTTTGAATAATGGAATATAACACTTACGACCACATATATATAAAAAACTTTGTACTTGAAGAAAACCAATAGGTGCAGAAGAAGGAGCTAGAGCCAATCAAATATAGGGATATTTTCCAAAGAGGCAGAGAGAGAAGAGAAAGGGGACTCCCAATTTAAGATATCTGGCAAGGAGACACGTACTCTAAAAGCAGGAGTACTAGTCTATATAATATTGTAGACTGAATCTGAAATCTGCATGCAAATTGTGTGTACGAGAATAATAAACCAGTCCTTTCTCAACATTATATTAGGTCACTGCCTTGGAGAAAAACAAGGAAAAAGCTTAGTCCATAATTGAGAAAACGAGCAGCCCCGTTGCCTTTGTCTCTTCAACTGCTTCTAAGGTTTCGGTTACTTAGGAACCCAAAAATTAACGTTTCAAAATAAGTGGTGCTTCTAGTTTGAACTCACCCTTTAAGTAAATTATCATTTCTAGAAAAAAAAAATTATATTTTTATCCACTTATCTCTAATAAATATCTTGAAAAAGATGTAAACTCATTAATATTTTCTTGGTTATCTAAAACTCTCTTGTAAAATTGAAAGAATATCATTAATGTCTTCTTGATTATGTAAAATACCACTTATTTTTGAAACAAAATTAAAAAGCTAAAACACCACTTATTTTAAAACGGAGAGAGTATATGATTCATTTCATTTGTTTAAGTTTTAATAGGTTTGGGTTAGAGTGATCAAAATTAACTCAAATTTATATGATTCGTCTAATTTATTTAAATTTTAATCGGTTTCGACTAGAGTGATTTAGATGATCGATTGATTTTGGTTAGTTCAAGTTGATTCATTACAAATTAATAACCCAAATATGTCTATATATTATGATGTTCAATCTTGACTTATAAAAATGCTTAATTTTAACTTTTATTCTAAATTAAGATTTTTGAATATGAATAAAAAAAATTTCATTATCATATATTTCTATGAATATTGATTACTATAATAATTATTATTAGTGAGATACTATTATTATTTATTTATTATAAAGGGAAAAAAAGTAAAAAAAAAATGGTACAAATTTAAAGGACAAGTTATAAAAAGTTCTGTTGATGTAGCTCGTAACATAAAAATCGTCTAAATATAGATAAAAATTATTAATGTTTTATAGATAATCTAACAAAGATAAATATTCTCGTTCTTTATTTTTTTTCACCCATGAAATAATATTTGTATAATTTTTTTTCATGTTCTATCTAGTTTTGGGTAATTAAATGGGTCTTGGGTTTGAATTTTGGAAATGAAAAAACTCATGGTAGAAAGATTGAGCCTTACGAGATGTAAATTCAAAATTTGAGGTCTTAAAGTAGATACAAAACATCGAATGGTAAATAAAAAAATGGGAATATTTAATTTCAAATTTAAAACATTATGAGCCACAACGAAAAACTCTACATAAGAAATTGTAAAATTGGAATGGTTACTTCTTTATTTTATAGATTTCTTTTATATTAGATGAAATCATGAAATGTAAGTTAGAAAATTATAAAAATGATGAAATCAAGTTGAATATGTTGGGCTATAACCCATTGTTTAGCCTATTTCAAATTCAAATAAACAATGACCTATTTATTGCTTCAATCCATCTTTAACCCTCAAACTCAACACAAAATAACTCATTTGCCACCACTAACCATATATAATTTATTTTCAATGCTCTCAGCATTAGTTTGCTCTTTTACTTGGTTTAACTATCTAGTCGGCACGTGCAAAGAGGTCTAATTACGTGTTTGACGCGACTTATTACTTTTATTTAAAATTTTATTAATTATATTTGTGTTAATTAATATATATATATATATATATAAATAAAATTCGTAACTCTTTAAAATATTTAGGGGTGTGTGTAGGATCCATTAAAAAATAATACTTTATTTTAGGATTTGATACGAGTCAACAATATTTAGGAGAGTTCCAAAAATATAGGTTATGAAACCTATGTAAATTATTTACTCAGAAACCTAATAAGTTAATTATTTTAAAATTTAAAATTTATCATTAACTTAAAATTCTGAATTCGCCAAAAAGTGTGAAAAAGTATGGGAAAATGCAATTTTGTGATTTTAATGTATGCAACATAGTTTCATTAAAAAACACACACACGTGAAAGTTATAGTCTTTAACTTGGAAACATATTATTAATTATATTTGCGTAGTTATAAGACTTTTGAAAATTTTAGACTTAATCATATCATAACATTTTTATAGCTATAAAAGCTTCTCATTAAAAAAATTTTTAAAAAATAAGTTACACTATTTTTGAAATTTTAAAAATTGCCAATTTTTTAAAAATGGTCTTAAAAGATAATGTGATATAAATCAAAATGCAAGTTTTTGCGTTGACGACTCTTATTTTAAGAGTGGTTTTTAATTTGTACCCCTCAAATTAATGGTTTTTTAATTTTTGCCCTTCAATTTTAAGATACCCCTTCTGTTTCAAAATAAGTGATGTTTTTAATTGGGACATACCTCTTAAGAAATTACTCACTTCTAGAAAGTAAAAAGAAATTTGAAATAAAATATAATAGATGATAATTAAAAATAAAAGTATATGAATAAATCCAGATCTCTTTCTGAAATATTTTTGTGAAATTTATTGTGTTAATTTTTGACAAAGCTGATAGCTCCATATTTCATGATGAAGCTTTGCCAAAATTGAGGACTAATACAAGACGTTATGCTAATAACAAGAATATTAGTGACCCAAAAATATAATGGGGGTTATAATTTTAAATGTTTTCAATAGGAGACGGTAAATTTAAACATTTTTTAATGTATAAAAGTATTCATATTTGTCATACTACTTTATTCAAAATGATATCCTACACAATTGAATAAGGTAATTACTTAAAAATTCATTTATCGAAAGCAAAAAGTACTTTTAAAAATTAACACATTTTTTTAAATAAGCGTTGAAAAACTCTTCAAAATAATTGAGTTGAGCTACGCTAGGCAAGTCATGACTTAACTATTTTTAGGCCATTCCAGTTTTAAATAAACTTTGAATCAATTTTAATTTAATTCATTTTAATAATGCCTAAATTCGGCTTAACCTACTTATCATCGGAAACCATGCGTACATGTTATGCATATCAGAGTGTGAGAATATGCCCTCTATGTGGGCAGGAGGATGAGAGTACCGAGCATTTATTCTTCTTTTTGTGTATGGTTTGCTCCTATTTAATCCAACATTATAAAATGGCTGACTATTGCTAGACAACCATATGGATGGACCGGTGAAATAGCATGCTGTATAGAATACATAAAATTGAAATTAGTCAAATCAACCTAGGTAGAGATCCATAGGACTACACTAGCAATATGTGTTTATCATCTGTGGTAGAAAAGGAACATTAGAGGATTCAAAACCCGACACTCGATCCAGGTTCTGACACTCGAATCGACACCCGATTCCGATCCGACATCTAACCCTGACCTGACCCGACAACCTACCCCGATCCAACTTTCGACTCCGACCAGACACTCGACCTCAACCCGAGACCCGATCTCGACCGCCGACTGTGACTTCCGATCCCAAATTCTGATACCAACTCGAGATCCGAATTTCGATCCCGACCCCTATTTTCGAAAAAATATTTTTTATGATAACTCGAATATATTTTTATTCATACCAAACACATCCTAAAAGTAGAAACAGAAAAAGAAAAAATATGTTTAATCTTAAAGTACTCAGTTCTTTTCATAATAAGAAACAATGAATTATATGAATATCTACTTAATATTCATATTATCCATGTCAAATATGAACGAATTAAATATTTTATCTATTTTCATCTGACTTATTTTTCACTTATCCATATTCAACTCGATCCGCCCATTTACCACCCCTATATGAAATTAGTCAAATCTACCTGTGCAGAGATCCATAGGGCTACACTAGCAACATGTGTTTATCAGAAATTAAAAAGAGACAAGTACAAGGAGCGAGTAATTGCTTTTGTCTTAATCAAATGTTCCACCGTAATTAATTTGTATTTTTTTTCTAACTTTCTAATTTAATCAATAATGATCTCCAAAACAATTGTCAGCAGCTAAATCATATTAGATTGAAGTACGGTATATTTTTGGAATATTTTCGAAAATATATATTTTAATATAAAGTATTATATTTACATAGCATATTTTTAATTTACATTTACATAATTAAAAAATAAAAATGATACGTTAATAATTAACTGCATATATTAAATTGAGTCTTAAATACATCATAACTACAAAACAAATTATATGTGATACATTATAAATACAAAACAAAGTATACGTTAAAATGCACTCAATATGAACTCAATATAACAATTAACTTTAGCAATGTCAAAAATTTGAATATATTCTAATAACATTTTAAAATATAGGATGGACATTATATTTGGAGAAAAAATATTGAACTGAGAAGGAAATCTAAAAAAAAAATAAAGAAAGAGAGAGTTTAATCAGACTAAAAAAGAAAGAAGGATATTATTTATTTAGGTATATTTGATAAATAATTCGATATTATTAGTAAATAATTAAAAATTTTAGTATTAATTGTAATCTTAATTTTATAATAATTACCCCATGTAATTTTTTCAAGTTTATTTAACCTTATTCTTGTTTTTAAAAAGGTATAGCCTTCATCTTTTGAATGGAGCCAATAACTCATTTGACCTTAAAGCCCAATCAATTTTATTTTTTTTATGGGAAAAAAACGTGTATATATTATTTAAAAAATTTTATTGCCAAATAATTTTATCAAAATCTAACAAAGGAGGTTAAAAAAATAAGATATGGTAACTTTTCTTTTTCCAAATAAGGAAGTAATATTTTTTTCTTGATATTTCATTCTATAAATTTCTTCTAGATTTTTTTTCTTCCCTTATACTTTCCTTTGAATAAAAAATAAAGGACACGGTAATTTTTTTTCCTTAAAACATAAAACTAGTATGAAATATATATAATAATTATATAAATTTTGAAACAGGACCAAACAACTATTTCCAACAGAAGGAGGAGGCTTACATTCCCATCCAGGAACTTAGCCCATTGATTGGTATAACTTTGTATGTGATAACGGACCCATGATCCATACCACTCCAGGTTTTAAATGGGCTTGATATGAATCCACTTCTTATAAGACCGCTGTACTAATTAAGAAAATCACATTACGTAGCTATTTAAGATATATAAAAGTATTTTTTTTAAATATTTATTAAATATAGCAATGACTTTCTAATACCGCAGATTTTGAAAAAATTACTGAAGTTTGTATAAAGATTATAAAATTTGGGAGTGAACCCGAGATATTTTAGGGAGAAAGATTTGTATAGATCACATAAACGTAGGCGCTAGTCACAATGATAATTAAGTGACTATTTCAAATTTATATATATATATTTTTAATAAATGTCGCTAGTTAAAAATAGCAATAAGTAAATATGATCTTATTTTCATATATAAAAAATTTCACCATTCTAATAGACCAGTTTTAATGGCAACTTTTATGGCATTACTTATATTTTTTATGGGCAAATGACCTCAGCTATTTAATTAGGAGTACATTCAAATCTCGTTATAATAATATTTTACTATAACAGTTGATTTTTTCTAAAACTACTTTTTATGTTATATTTTACTTCTACTTATAATAGCAGTGATTGACGTTCATGATAGAGGTACACTCTTTATAAAATTATCCCTTTATAATAACTATACTCAAATATTATGCAATAATATTTTATAAGAAATATATTTTTTATAAAATAAATACTAAAATATTTATAATAATCACGATTAATATCATACACATAGTAAATTTCAAGTACGAATATCTAAAAGATAAAAATTATATTACAATAATGCTCACCAGTTATGATCGTAACTTCGCGAAGAAAAGCTACTAGTGTTTGCCTCTTTTTGCATTCACACTCTTTCTATATTTTTTTTCCGATTAAATTGGTTAACAAATATATTTATTCTTGCTACAAAAAATTATTAAACTAGATTTTTATGTACTTTTATTTATAACAGCTAAATAGGATCTAAATATTAAATGTCAGTATATATATAACAACACTTCATTATAACAACTATAAATTTTCAGATAAACACTGTCATTGTAACGAGATTTGACTTTCCCTTTTTTCTTGCTCAATTTTTTTTTTCTTCAAACAAATATTCAAACATGTAGTATATTTCTGAAAATAAACCTTAAGCAAAAACAAATGAAAAAGAAACAAAAAAATCAAAATTGTTTTGCAATAAAAACGTCACTAATTACGCGCATTCCACGGGGAATTTAGGAGGGTCAAGTCAACTATTAGGAGGCCTAAATGGTGGTTAATTAATTAAGTTCCCAATTTCAATTTGGTAGTTAAAATCTTTATGAAAGAGCCTAAAAGTGTAATGATGAGAAATTGGACTAACATTCTAATAGCAGTAGACTCACCTCATGACTCATTTAGTCATGAGTTGCTACTATTTGGTATTCTCTCACTAATCTTGTCAACATTTTAGAGAAAATGACAAAAATGATCCTTTATTTTTGGGTTGCTTTAAAATAGCCTCAAAAGTATGCTCTCAACAACTGTTGGTTCTTTAAATTTAATACGAGAGAGTATTTTTTATCTTCATCAAATATTTAACAAATTATGTCTATTAATTTCTATGATAACTATGGGAGAAAAAAAATTTCAATCATAATAATAGGCACACAAAATTAGATTAAACACAGCAGAAATTGCACATATAAAATAGATGTACAAGATTCTAGAAATAGATCAAAAATAATCAAAACTTTAAAAAAGTGAGTTTTCGTTAAATTCAATTTTCTTTTCAAGAGTTTTCGTTAAATCTAACAGACATAGTTTGTTAAATATTTGATGAGGACTAAAAGTATTCTCGTTTGATAAATTTAAAGGACCAAAACTATTCATAGCATATTCTAATGACTATTTTAAACCTATTCCAAAATATAAGGGATCAATTTTTATCATTTTCTTTCGAGATTTACCAAGCACATCTTCTAAAAACAAACTTCTTCTCCACGCAAAATGCTAAAATTAAATTAAGTTTAAGTAATATGTATTGATGGTTTTTAAACATTTATAAAATTTGATCACTTATAAAATAATTATAAATAAATTTTTAATTAGTAACTAACTCGTAATTACAAGTTAAACTATATTGACGATGTAAATTATATATATATATATCTTAGATCTATTTAAATAAAATTGAGAGGAAGAAAAGTAAAAAGGTGGTGGTCGCTTCATAATGAAAATTTCACTAGGGTTGTAATTTTTGTTGACTTGACTGGATTAAATATTAGTCCTATGGTTGACTAGTCTGCCCCAAGACCGTGTTGTATTGTTGATTTCCCTTCTTTTAATTTGATTGCATAATATATAGTGGTCCTAACTCCTAAAATGACAATATCATTGCATCACCTTGAACCTATTGATGTTTTAACGTGTAAGTTAAATCCCTAAAAGTCTTGGGTAAATAATTTTAGGATTTAAGTCGAGAAGAATAATATTTTTGATTCAATCGATAGAGGCGGATTTAAAATTTTAAGTTTGTGAATTTTCAATAAAAAACTATCAAGGGTTCTTCATTACCATTGACTAGCTACCCTCTTGGTTATGGATTGCCATCTAAAAATAATTATACACTTTAAATATTTTTCAATATATTTATAGGATTTGCGTAGATCCGCCCCTATACCTCGGTTACTAGTAAATTATAATTTTGAACTATGTAATATATGATTTAACATATTTAATTTTTAATTAATTAAAATATGTGTTTTTGATCTTTCTATGTAGGAAATATATTGTATTTGGAATAATTTTTTAGAAGTATAATACTCTCAAATATGAAATAACATTATAAGTTTACGTAACATATGGGTAACCATTAACGGTTCTGAAAAGCTATAATATTCATAACCAAAGAGATCAAATGTGAGGTAACATGTGAGTATATTATTTAGGCATAATACATAAATAGACACTTAAATTTGATCTCAATTGACAATTAATCACTCAGACATTGAAAGTGCACATCTAGGCACCTCAACTTGGTCTCAACTGACAACTAAGCACTTCAACTAGTCCCCACTATGTCTTGTAGGCACACGATGCTGATGTGGCACATGACATAGTGAAACCAAGTTGAGGTGCCTAGATGATCATCTTGTAAGTTGGACTGCTCAATTAGCACAGTGAAATCAAGTTGAGGTGCCTAGATGAGTATTCTCAAAGTTTGAGTGTTTAATTGCTAGTTGAGGCCAAGTTTGAGTGTCTATTTATGTATTATGCCTATTATTTATATAGATTCTAACCTTTTATTTTTATATATAGAAGTTATTTTTAAAAAGGTTCTATACCACCAAATTTAAAAATTAATTAAACTATCCCTAAAAATTATTCATATAAATTTCTATTAAAATTTTAAAATATTTAATTATACTCCTCTAATATTTTCAATTGTTCTAATAAAACCCCCTTTTTTTTCATACTTCTCCTCTTGAGGATTAGTTTTAAGTATTAATAAAAAGGTCTCTCTCTGTCTAATTATATAAATTCGCTTTGAAGAAAAGGATCAAAAGTACAACATTTCAAATAATTGAAAATTAAGCGTGCTTAATAAGATCTCATAAGAATTAAAATTAGAATAAATCAATAAATGCGAGATCAAAAGTGCTTAACCCTGTAAATTAATTTTACTATCAATTAATTTTAACATGTGATAGCAGATCAGGTAATCACCATTTTTATTTACCGATTAATGTTTAGCAAACAATTCACATGTAATTACCTAATTAATAACTACCAATCTAATTGTTTTTCTTCCTTTGAATGGTGGTAGTTCCACTCCAAATCAACCAAAAGGGGTTAGCATTTAACAATCACGAAAAAAAGTGGTGGCAGAAATATTAGAATTTGCAACTCAATATTTAATTGTCCATTAGCAAACCTTACCTTCTTCTAGTGAAAACATAGCAAAATAACTTCGACCTAGAAAACCCCAAGTTCTACTTTAACGTCTTGTAATTAGTGTATTTCATCCAACATCAACTGAAGTTGCTCCTATTATTAATACCCAAAAGAAAAAAAAAAAGGAATTTCAACAAGAAATTGTGCCTGTGCAGGTGAAATATTACCTAACTTTTATTTATTAGTCTAATTCATCTTGTAAAAGTCCAAAAAGAAATTATTGTCACGGGAATTGAACTTTTTCTCTCAAGTTGATTATGGGGAAAAGGCATTTGTACCAAAAGTTTAACCCTTTGCTAGCTAAGGGAACAAAATTAAAGGGAAAAACAACTATGTTGCATGTGAAAAGGGAGAAAATAATAACAACAAGAAAATCTTTTTGACGCGTATTTTTAAAATAGGAGTAGCATTATTACATTTTGGCTGTCTTTTAAGAATATTTTCTATCCAGCCCACAAAATTCAATGTAGATATCCTTTAAAAAATATTTAATTTTCTCACAGTATTTAAGGTATTGAATTATTTTGTCACATAATTTATTTTGAAAGCAATGCAAGTAGTAAAACAAATTAGAAGCAAATATTCACACTCGGCTCTGCCCACTCACACATAAAAGTAAAAATAGTTAACCCTCTAGTGGAAATGTTTTAAAATAATAAAAAATTGTTTAGTGGAAATGTACTCATATATAATCTGTAATTAAATTAATTTAATTCGACATATAGTGGGTCTCAAACGTGATAAATGTGAAAGAAGCTGCTTCTTTTCCATCGAACAATATCATTTTTTTGAGACATGTTTATAAGGAAGTAATTCTTCTGTTTTAAATTATTTATTATTTTTTTTAAAAATAATTATCTCAATTTATTTTTATTTTAAAATTTTAAAATAAAATTAATTAATATTTTCTCTTACAATTAGTATAGTTTTTTCTTGAAAACTATAAAATTATATCTTGAATATAAATAAGATTAAAGCAATAAAAAGAAAATTATTTATTTCTGATATATAAAATAAAAAATAATAAATAATTTGACACAGAGGGAGTGCATTTTTGCCTAGAATCTTCAATTGTTGTTTAGAAAATCTTAACTAACATAATATTTGAAAAGATATACTCCAACTTTTTAAGAGGAAACAAAAAAAAATAAAAAAAAAAAGAGAAGTACACAAGTTGTTTTGATGTCATGAGCTTAAATAATTCTCCTCTTATATATTCGTTTACAATTTTTTTAAGTTTACAAATAGAGGATCAAAATTGTGTAAAATAAATTTATATTAATTAAAGCTGGCTGCATTTTTTTACCTAAAGAAAAATTGAACCTATTGATGGGGAAAGCATTAATTATAATAATCAATAATGATAACAATTGATTATAATGAACTATTATTTATAGGTAAAAAGTTTGATCTCTGAAAATTTTATGGGCTAACATCGAGCATTTTTATGACCAAGGTTAAATTGATTTTTAGACTTCAGTTGTAGGACTATAGGATATGTATATTATTTAAGATTAAATTTATTCATAATTTATTTGATTTATAATGAATTAACTTGGATGAATGAGGAGCATTACATGTATTTGAAATTTACATTAATTTTGCCACCCATATACTTCCAATCAAAGTTGAACAAAAGAGGCCCCAAAAAATAGTAGAAAAAAAAAAAAACCACGAACAACCGAAAGAAACAGACAAAACTAACAAAAACAAAACTAAAAATTTAATTTTTATCGCTTAGATATATGTTTTTTAACTTTTATTTTTTATTGCTCATTTAATAAAAATTTATGAGTTAATTAAAAAATCTTTAATTATGATCTAATTTTTCAAGACGGGACTTTTTGGAGAAGGTTTTCCTGTAGCATAAATTCTATACTACTTAATTCGCAAGGTAAAACTTTTAGATTACCTATAAGTTCTGCTACTCTGAACTTATGTCTTATGACGTAGTTTGTGTCACTGAACTAGTGTCTTGGGCATAATGTATGCCACCGTACTTGTGTTTTGGGATATAACTTGTGCTACTGAACTTATGTCTTGAGCTTAATTTCTTTTTCCTTCAGGTATAACTTGTGCCACTGCCCTTATACCTTGAAGCATAACCTGTGCCGTGAGCATAATTTCTTTTGTTTTAGAGCATAACTTGCGTCACTGAACTCATGTCTTGTAACATAACCAGTGTCATTAAACTTACATATGAGATATAACTTTAACTGAACTTGTGTCTTCCAAATTTTTCTTTTGTCTCATACTTTTTTTTAAAGAATATTTTAACTATTTTTTATTACTTAAAACTTCAAAATATAAAGATTAAAAATCATCAATTTTTTAAAATACAAAAGACAACCCTATAATAACAACATTTGTACAAATTACGTATAACAAAAGCCAATACATATCTTGTTAGATGTTCTGTTAGATTTTATTACTAAACTGTACTAGATCGATTTTAAAGGAAACTTACAATAATGAGGCATGCAAATTTTAGTTTCTTTCTTAAAATTAAATATTTTATGTATACATATATTTTAAAATTTTATAATAATATTAAAAAAAAAAATTTGAGCTTAATTTAATTCAAAAAGTAGTCCATGGAGGAAGATTATCTAATTTATATAAAAAGATTTCTCGTCTCATTAACTATTGATGTGAGATTTTTTTCATTTTCCACAAATAATCCGTTAATATCCATAAGGACCATACTACAGTATTAAAAAGCTAAATAGCACACTTATTTAAATGTTAGAATTATTTATCTAAAAAATTAGATATAAATTTTTACTTAGATACATTTTTTTATAAAGTGATAGATCCATATTTATAAAGTCCTAAATTTATCTTTTCTTGTCTCTCCCTATAGTTTTTTTTAAAAAAAAAATTACATGTAGGTGACAAATTTACTCATCATGACCAGAAAAGAGAGTACTTTAATAATAAAGGTAACTTTGTCATTAATAATGCAACTTTTCTCTTTCTGGATTGAGCTCTCAAGTTAAATTATGAGCATCACACACACACACACATATATATATATTGCTGTAGAGATATAGTTTTATGTAGGTCCGATTGATTGCTTTTCATGGTCGTGATTAATTACTAAAAAACTATTGAATTAATAGCCAATACAAAAAGTACTCTTTCACACTGCTTTTAATTTCAAAGTTAAGATTGAAGAGAGAGAGAATCAGACAGTGTTAACAATAATACAAAAGGAAAAGGTTAAGAGAATAATGAGAAACTAAGAATGAAATGGTTGAGAAAAAGAAGAAAAGGTGACAATTCATTTTCATTCTCCTGAAAATCCGGTTTCATCATATCTTGTCGGATCAATTTATTAAAACCAGACCTCAACTGTTTTGTGGACTGCTTAAAAAGCTTCAATTATGCACATCTATCGTAACAACATATACAGTATAATCTTATATATTGAGTTCGAAGATAATAAAATATACTTAAGTCTTATTATTATTTTTTTTCGATTTGAAAGAGAAATTATGATTATTTTTTCTATTTATATTTTCTTTATAAGAAAGAAAAGAACTAGTTATGACGTAATTTGAAAGTAAACGAAGGCACAAAGTGGCTCTGGAAAATCGTCATAATGATTTTGACAAAGCAACTTTCTTCGTGTTCTCTTTTCATTTCGAATTGAAACGGAGAGTGAGAGACTTTATTAATTATGGTTAGATACAATTGAAAGTTATACTAATATAACATTCACTCGTTTTAACTGATTTGTCTTTGATTTTATATGAAGTTTTAAAAAATAAAAATAAAATTTTGAATCTTATAATTTGAGTAAATATCTCAAAAGATCACTTAATTATGAGAAATTATGTAGTAAAGTTTATTGCTTTACTACAAATCTCAATCTTTTATATATATAATTCTGAAAATTTATTGCTTTCCCTCAAATCTCAATCTTATATATATATATATATATATACATATATTATTTTACATTTTCTTTTCTACGATTATTCAAAAAAAAAAAAAGGTTAATAGTTATGAGTCGGTGAATTGTATGTAACATATAAGTCTTATTTTATTAATGAGGGTTTATTTTTGTATGAAATAAAAAAATTAACTTATCTTGCATGTTATATTTTTTTTTTATGGCAAATATAGTTGAGTGATTTTATGAGAGAAGATGCTTAAGTTGAGTGATTTTGTTGATACAAAATAAAATTAAGTGATTTTACTAAATAATTTCTCATAGTTGGATGACCTTTTGAGATAATAATTCCTTGTAGTTTTAAATTAAAGAAATATAAAATATATTAAAAACATGTCTGGTGGAAATTAGGATTAAAAAAGATATTCCTTTTGAAACGGATTAAAAAAATTAAATAAAGATAAACAAATTAAAATGGAGAAAATAATAATTACATTAACATAGTACCTATTATGAAATACATTTAAACTTCTCAATAACAACATTATTTGTTTAGATATATTTTGAATGCTATAATGAAATGTTATTATAAAAATATATATATAATATAATATAATATGAAAAATTAATTTTTAAAAAATTTAATTGTTATAATAAAATATTTTTATATATTAATAATGATTATTATAAGGAGATCTAAATGGTAATATTTCATAAACTTACCCATAATTAATTGTCTTATATATTTCTACATATATAATCTGACAATCGATTCATGGGGGTTCAACTCCCAATTATTTAATTTTGGCTTAACAACTCCTTATAATGCAACTTTCATTTATTAACTTTAAAAAAAAAAAAGGTTTCCCTAATCTTGAGGGAATGGAATGCAGAGAAATAACATGATTAATAGCTCAAATATTTGAAGATAAATCTTTAATAATGTAGGCATGCAGAATCCAAATTAAAGAACTAGAAAATGATTGTTCAAACAAATAATTGTTGATAAACTTCTACTATTTTCTTTTAGTTTAAAAATGAATACTCCAAGAGAGTTGATGAATAGGAACTGTACTTGATATGTGTATTAATAAGAAATAAGTTAATAAATAAAAAAATAAAATAAAATCTAGAGGTGCACGTAATCTTAAATTCCCGACATTCTTTCATATGTCAGCAAGTATATATACTAATTACTATATAAAAAGCGGACATAATAGCATATACATATTTCTGGCTTATAATATTTTAAAAAAATAAGAAAAACTACACTATATAGTCGCTCATTAAAATAATAATAAAAAAATATAGATTTTATAATATTACTATATAATATATATATTTTTAAATAAAATTATATAAATTTAGCTAGCGAATATAAATATTTTAGTGGATCTGCCAAATAATTAACTTGCACTTAAAAATATTGGGTGAATGGCATTACTCAGCACTCAGCAGCTTCTTTTGAATATCTTGATAGTATTTGTTTCCAGTCTTTGCATTAGGCATATGACTTTAAAGGATCTATTTTATAAACTAGCTAGTTCCCCCTTTTAGGTATTGACCAAGCTCCATTCTATTTTTTGCATTAGGGTGTACAAGAAGACCATTAATAATTTTTCTACCCGCGGATAGTGGCGAATTCAAAATTTTTATTAAAAAAGTTTAAGAAATAAAAATATAGTATTTGCGATTTGTGTTTGGAACTTCAAATAAATTTTGAATTTCTGAATCACTAAAAGCCTATTTGGATTGGACTAAATATTGGTCAAATCAACTTTTAATCTCTCCTTTTTTTTTAAAAGCTTTTTAAAGTGTTTGACATAAAATAAAAAAGTGTTAAAACGAGCTAAAAAACTATAAGTTGGGGGAGAGTCCAACTTTTTTACTTTTACTTAAAAACTATTTTTTTTAAAGCTAATCCAAACAGGCTTTAAGTCAACCTCTAATCATATGTTCAAGAAATTCAAAATATATATATATATATACAATGTAATTTTTGTCGAAGGAGTTTGAATAAACCCCTCGTGTCAACCTAGATCCGCCACTGCCTCCCCGCATATAACTACCCCAAAATACATGAGTATACTAAAATATATATGCGAAGAAGTGAAAAATAAATTAATTTTAACGTGCTATATATAGTTAATTCTACATAATGTAACTATTAGAGTTCAAATATTTCTTGCGTATCACTTTACTTAAATAATATCTATAGACATAACATTAATAAATCGAGATTAATAACATTAAAAATAAGATAAAATTACATGTATTTTCTTTTATTTCCCACCCAATGTAGGGCCTTGCATTGGGGTAATGACTAAATCCGAATTAAGAGAGCAATTATCATTTTACCATAATTTTTACTCCTCGATAAAATTATCTGATACAACAAAATTAAAATATAGCGATCATAATGTAAAATATAAAAGTTAAAATGGTAGTAATTATTATAGGATTCTCCTTGAATAGTGAGGCACATATTTGTATGTCATTATCTAACCCCACCACACCACTAATCAAACCCTCAATTCTACCGTTTCTATGTGAGACCAAAACCTCATGAATGAGGAAAAGAGAGGCAAACAAAACAAAAAGTTCTTAAAAGACAAACCAAACCACTTTTCATAAATCAACCTTAAGTGGAGCTTTTCCCACATAAAAGTCCAAATAAAAAGCCACTATAATTAACCATCAAAAGATAGCAACTCACAAATTGAAGAGAGAGGAGTGTTCATATTAATTCTCTCTCTCTCTCAAGATGGGAATAAGAAATATTAACTTCCATGTTCATGATCAAGATATGGATGTTTGCTTTCAAGCTCCAAATTTCATTGAATGGTTAAAACCATCATCTAATAATTCTTCTTCATCTCCCTCTCCTTCTTCTTCCTCTTCATCTTCATCCACTATCACTCAATCAAAGACACTAACTCATGAAAAGGAAAATCTCGTGACTTTCTTGAAACTTCCTCTTCTTTACAATCCACAACAAGATATTGACATTAATCAAACAGTTCAATGTTTGCCTCTTCTTAGCAAATTAACCGATCCGAAAACGGAGAGGAAGGAGGAAGATTTTGAGGTTATCAAGGAAGAAAATATGGAGAAAGTAACAGTGTCTTTGCATATAGGGCTTCCTGATGTTGATGAAGCAAAGCCTTTTTTTAACTTCAACAAGGAAGAAGAAAATTATAGGGAGAAAAATAGTAGTAGTACTATTATTAAGGGTTGCAATTTCAACAGTGAGAGTAGGTTTTGGATCCCAACACCAGCTCAAATCCTTGTTGGTCCCATGCAATTTGCTTGTAATATATGCAACAAGACCTTTAATAGGTACAACAACATGCAGGTTAGTCCCATCAATTTTACATCATGCCTTTCAACTTTTATTTTCCTTATAAATTTCATCTTTCATTTAATTAGGCGAATTTAGGGGTTCAACTGAACTCTTTGATTTCTGCTCGAAGTATATATATATAAATGCAAGAAACATATACATATAATAATATCAGTCTCATTTTAAATCTATGGACTCTAGATTCTTAATTCATATTATATTTTGGACTAATTACTTAATGAATCATGAACACCACTATGCTAACAATAAATTAAACAATGAAACTAATCATGCATAAGAAGGTTTAGAAATATATTAAAACATTTCTCCCCGTCTATGTTTAAAAACAGTAACAAGGTAGGAGTCAAAGTCAAACTCTCGATCATTATAGAAGGTGAAAGCGTGAATGGATGATTTAATTTTAGAAAGGAAATAAAAGCATTTAATTCTATTTTTTCAATATCTATTATAAATTGGTTCTCATGCACCTCCTCTTATTAGTCAAACATACGATCATTCTTACTTCTTAGTGCTCCTCGTTTTATCATTTGTTAAATAGTGTCAAATTGTATAGTTAAGCTCTTTGAAGGTTAAGCATTACATCATTACTCTTTCTAATAAAGCCAAACCATTAATATTTCTCTTATAATTTGATTGTGGGAGCTTCAATAAACGATTACTTCTTGTGTTCCGTTTTAATTGCTCGGATAAAATTTGCACACTCGTTAAGAAAAAATTAACAGAGATAGTAATTTGACTAATATGACCATATTAATTTTTTGAAAACATACAATAATAAATTTTTTCACATTTTAAAAATGTTTCAAGCTATCACAGTAGCACTTAAAAAAAGAGATTATATATCTCCCTATTCTTTCTTAGCAGTCGTAGTATTCATTCTGTAGTTGCTTTGTCCTTCGATTTCTGTTACTATTTGTTGTTTTCTATATTTGGATTATTATTAAATTTTTTTTGTGGTTACTCTAGCTTGAGACTGATTTTGTCATGCTTTTTATAGTATTTGTCATGCTTTTTCACTTCCGTTATTTCTTTTTCGTATTACATTGAACTGTTTTTTCTTGAGCCAAGAGTGTATAGGAAATAGTCTCTCTACCTTGAAGGTAGAGACTAGGTCTGTGTACACTCTACCATCTCTAGATTCCACTTTGCAAGATTACACTGGGTATGTATTGTTATTATTGATATATCCATATTCTTTCCCTACGTGATACTATGATGAATTTGTATTAATTCCCATAATCTCACTAAAACCAATCTTAAATGAGGATATATGCAGAAACACGAGATGATAATTGTGATTTAATGATTATAATTTCACTTTAGGAGTTCAAATTTCACTAGCAGTTTTTTGTTTCTTTTACAATTGTCCTAACTGGTCCACTTCTTCCTTTAGAAACATAATGAAAAAAAAGAAAAGAAAAAAGATGTAGACACAGAGACAGAGAAAATCAATGAAAATGCATCTGTTTGTCCCATATCTCTTTCTAGCCTTTGTTGTTTTTGGTGAGATTTTTAAAAATGTTAAAAGACATAATCAAATAAATAAAAGTTTACGCTTTTTAACAATTTAAGCTTTAATGTAATAGTAAAGTAGATATGCTGATCATAAAATTTAACTTATATATGTTGATCGTATGTATTAATATATATATATATATATATATATTAAATTATTATACCAAGTTAGTCGTTGATTAGTTTTTCATCTCATTTATCATTAACAAATATCTGTAATTATTTTTCGGGTGACTTGATAATATAAAATAAGTATATATATTGCAAGTGCATAGAAATTTAAACTCAAAAAAAATAAAAATCGATAAGCACATTAATTAGCATGTAGTCTGACTCATTTTCAATATTACAAATCCCATATATTATTAGTAGATATATTACTCTGAAGTAACCTGACAGTATAAATATTTTTTTACACTGACGAGGTATATATAGTTACGATTGAGTATAATATGCTTAAACTAATTATATTTTTGCAGATGCACATGTGGGGACATGGTTCAGAATATAGAAAAGGGCCAGAATCACTTAGAGGAACACAGCCAGCGGCAATGCTAAGGCTACCATGCTACTGTTGTGCTCAAGGGTGCAAGAATAACATCAATCATCCAAGAGCAAAGCCATTAAAAGACTTCAGAACCCTTCAAACACACTACAAGAGGAAGCATGGTGCAAAATCATTCAGTTGTAGGAAATGTGGCAAGACATTTGCAGTTAAAGGAGATTGGAGGACACATGAGAAGAATTGTGGAAAGCTTTGGTATTGCACTTGTGGTTCTGATTTTAAGCACAAGAGGTCACTTAAAGATCATATTAGGTCATTTGGTAAAGGCCATTCTCCTCACCCTTCTCTTGATGGATTTCAAGATAATAATAAGGCGTCCTATTGCATTGGCTCTAGTGATGATGACGATGATGATGAAATTAATTGAGGAAATTATAATGTTCTCCAAGAGTAATCAAGAATTTCTCCCTCGCTGGCTAATTCAAATGAAATTCTTGAATACTCTTGGAGTTTACATACGAGTCTAAGTTTTATACACTTTCAGTGTGAATACTCTTTTACACTATCAAGTCATTCAAAGAAAATAAGATATGTTACCTGCTACAACACGTAAAAAATGACTTGATTGTGTGAAAATTGTTTACACCGATAAAGTGTATATAACTTAAATCTCTTGTTTTTTTTTTCTTTGTGCGCGCTTGTGTGAGTGTTTGGTGGATGGTGCAGCCCTAGCAATTGCTCAGCAACAAAAAATTCTCAGGAAGGGAGAGGTTTGTTGAAGAGCATTAGCATGGTGGTGATCATTAATAAGTAGTATTACTTATTAGATATATAGAGATGGTTTTATTTTAATTTTAACCTATTTTTGTGTATTTTGTAACAATAAGGGTGATGACCTAACACATTAAAGTGCATGAAGCAGGTGAATTTTCTCCTTGGCTCACTGTGCTACTATTTAATAGGTTTATTGGAGAAAATTTATCAGCTTCATTGTTAACTTGTAATGTTACATAGTGTAATGCATGAGTTGAGTTCAATTGCTTGTGCCTCTATCATGCTTGATTAATACTTTTTAATTGTGTGACAGATTTATCTGCATAAAGTATTTGAAAGTGTACACTTTTAATTTATTTAATAAAGAGTAAAAGTGTGAAAAACACATGTAAATTATCAATTATTACCTTTTCTGATTTGAAATATTATAATCTTTCAGATAAAAAAAGGATCAACTGATAGTTAAGATGTGTTTTGTTAGATATAATGTCTACTATCGTAGCTAAAGTTAAAGTCAGAAACTTTTGCTTGCACATTAGGAATTTGGGATACTACCAATTAAGTCTCAACATGTATATATATCAGCCACTTGTCTAGTGTGTACTTACTTTTTATTTCTTCTCAACTTTCACACCTTAGTTGGGGAAGTTGAACGGATTATGTATATATAATTGTAAATACATTTTTCCTAGTCCAATTTGGAGGTCTCAGCTAAAGAAATATATTCTGTTTTTGTGTTATTTTTACCCTACGTTACTTTGGGGGTTGAAAGTTGAGCCATATCATCAGTTGTTGCTGGACCACAACTTTTTGCAAGAACATGATTACCCCTAAAAGACACTAACCACTGAACTGTTGATGATACAGTCTTTGCATACAAGACTTTGATTCTCAACATTAACTTCAATAGAAATAACTTAATTAGACGTTCATTCAATCGTTTTAAATATTTGAAAATAGCCTGAAGATATATAATTTATGATAATCGCCATGTATAATCTATATATATATATCGATTAGAAAAAATAAATAATATATTTAACAGGATATTTACGCGGTGTCCAAATTATCAAAGTAATTAATATGTTAGAATATATTGCAGTGGGGTTGGAATAGGAAGATTTTAATTTCTCTTTGGAGTGGGCTTGACTAGATCTGATTAAAGTAAATAAAATTGCTAAAATATGATTTTTTTTAAAATAAAAAATAAAAAATATTTTCGGTTCTCTTTTTCTCTAAATTTGAAAATAATGGTCAAGAAGAAGGGGTTCTCCACTATGTTTTGTCGGAAGAAAAAGAACAGAACCAGTTTAATTTCTTGGCTCGAACTTATTGGATTTTAATATACTTTGGTTTGCATTGGTTTATTTATATGGGTGGATTATGGGCTGCGCGTGGAGCGAGTCGAGTTTTGAGACTCGGCTCACCTCGCTTATATTTAGCTTGATTTTATGGCCTTGGCTCACCTTGATTAAAGTTGGGTTTCAGTTGAGCCAGTTTGATTAGCTTGTTTTAAATTTAAACTATTTCATTAATTTTAATTAAGTTCGTAAAATATTAATTTATTAATTATTTGTAATATTATATATTTTTAATTAATTTGATGCGTTTATATATATTATTACT
Source organism: Datura wrightii (assembly GCA_035772735.1). Taxonomy (NCBI): domain Eukaryota; kingdom Viridiplantae; phylum Streptophyta; class Magnoliopsida; order Solanales; family Solanaceae; genus Datura; species Datura wrightii. Next base: position 595,262 of record JASDFA010000011.1, read on the forward strand.
TAACATATTTTAAAGGTATTACAAAATGTAATTAATATTTTAAATTCAGCTAAATTTAATATTGTATAATCTTTTTTAAATCTATTGTTCCTTTATTTTTATTTTTATTTTTTGTCTGAAAATTTTATTCTACTTCAATATTAAGTTAACGTCATTAGGATTGAGTTCTAACTTAGACTAATATTGTATATAATTCAGTCAAGTTGAATGCAATGGCCATTTAAACCGATGCTTATATTTTTCAAATCAATTTATCATAAATTTAATTTTCTAATGACACAACACTATCTAGAACTAAATATTAAAAAGCCAACTCGGGCTGGGCTCTGCTCAACGCGATACATTAAAAAGCTCAATTGAGCTCGATTCAATGCCCGGGCCTAGGATGAACATAGTTTGGAGCAATCAAAAATCCCATTTAGATTATGGATTGAATTACGAATTTTATTTTTAAAATATATGAATTTTGGATTAGATATCGGATTTAGTACCATTCAAAAATCTAAAATTCTTATACCTTATATTTGGTCCTGCCCTTATCAAATATGTTCAATACTAACAAGTTCAATTTCCAACGGTAAATAGATTAGTAACACTTATGACCCTATTCATTATAGTATTAAGTGCAATATGGAATTATATGGCATGGACAGCAAGATGGCCTCAATCCTGTTAACAATAAATAGTTATACATTCTAAGGATCAAACTATTAGGTTAATTAAGGTTGTTAATTATTACGGTGTATCTTAAAGGCTCAAAAATCAAAATAAAAAATATAAATATCCAAATTAATTAGTTCAAAATTAAATTTTAAAAATTCAATCCAAACTTATTTAGATTAAAACTGAATTATAATTTCTTTAATTCAAAAAGCAAAATCCAAATCAAAATTGTTATAACTAATTTAAGTGGCCCGAACGCGAACCCCTGTTGAATTATTGTATACTAGAATTATGGCATTTCCTGAAAACATAATGGACTCGCTTGACTTTACATAATATAATGGTTCTTCAGAAATTGAGCGGGTTGGTCCATAAAGAGCGGCCTTGTAGTCCTCGCTTAATTTTTTGGGCGAGATATATAAATACAAAAACATAAATTTTTATAATATATAATTATTTTTTAAATTATTATGATATATATTTTAAAGAAATAAAAGATAAATGAATGAAATTATTTTGATAAATGAGATAATAATTATTTCTTTCATACTTTAAATAAATAAAATACGAAAAATATTTAATATTTAATATTTAATAAAATAGTAAAATAAGACATCAATGTGTTGTAATTTAAAGACTGTAATTAGTTTTAATACATCATATAGTATATTACGAAGATACAATATGTATAGATATATATATATATAGAATCTAAACAAATTTAATACTTAGGAACTCTATTAATTTTGGAAAAAATATTATATAATATATGAATAATATATATCTATAATTTCCTATTCAATCGATATACCGTACTACAAAGGGCTTCACTCCTGTATTCTAGAGCAAAAAATCATGAGTTTTTCTTGATTTGGAAGAACAAATATGAAAAAGAGAGGATTATTGAAATTTCTGAAAAAACAAAGATGGGAAAGAGAGTATTTCTTGAATTTGTGTATTTGAATATTTATATCAGATATATAATTTTTTTATATATTTAACTAGAATAGATGTTTTAGGAAAGTAAAACTATACATAATGTAATTAAAAAAATAAAAATTTTAAATAATTTATATTTATGTAATTTTATTAAAATAATTATAATTTTTATAGTTATCATTTTAGAAAATGGTTTAAATTATGATTTCTTATACTTTTCAGTCTGATATCTTTCTCATTGTCAAATCGTCTCATATTTGACCTTCACCCTAATATAGCTCTAGCGTAGATTGGAGAGTTGTGAACCCCATCAAAATCTTTTCAATTTTCAAAATATTTCACGGAAAGGTCCAGACTTGCCCCTCTAATTCTCTGTTTTGAAATACTTTTAATAGTAGAGTAGAGGGACATTTGTTTTTGTCGCACTTACTTGCATGAAGGCTTATAGCCCTTTTCACTGTGTCTAAAAGCTTCCCCAAAAATCTAATCTAACAAAAGTACTACATCGAGTGTAGCTGATATGCAGCTTAAGTAATATACAAATAGAATAGATGTCAATGGATAGACAAACTTTCCATCGTTCTTCATAGTCTCTCTTCGCTCCCCACCCTTATCCCCTGTTCTTAGCAGATAAAGCAATTAGCATCAATGCTTGTCTCACTGTTTAAAGTCATGGCTTGTCAATATTTTCAAAAGAAAAGCTCAGATTTTATCTCAAACAGCAACAGAAAGATGGCAGTGAAGCTAAGGTGAAACCTCATTATTTGATTCCACAGAAATGAATTGTCTGTGATGAAATACAATTGATGAATCTGATTGTCTAAACTTCAGAACTCAAATTCACTCATTCAAACTCAGAGTAACTGAATCGCAAGCAAAAGTTGAGAGAGACAAGGAGATAGCCAGTACATATGAATCACGATCACACTAGGATGCATCGATTGACACCATAGGGGTCTAACACCATGTCAACTGCGATGAACGGTAAATAGCAAGAGGAGAGAGTAATATCATGGGATTGAAAGAGAAATGAGTAACTGCTTTCTTCATTCACCTACTATCTTGTGCACAACAATCTCCATGTATATACAAATAAAAATTGCTTCTAACTATGATAGCTGCAAGCACTGAACTCATCTATACAAACTTACAGATTTTCCGCTTATACTTCAGCTGCTACAACCATCTTCTTTCATTGTGCATGAGATCTATGTAAGCTCCATCTGATACACTTGCCTGCCTGTTACCTGCGTGAGGATGACAGAAGTTTAACAGTAGTACAGAGCATTTTTTGTTTTTTAATATGCTATAATGCAATTATTGCCGTTTATGCATTGCATTTGGAAGATTTGTGGTCTTTTTGGATGGTGGGACGGAAGCTGCTAGATACAGTCTCACAACTATTAATAGGCCAAAATGTTTCTTTGTTTAGGCTGTTTCTTCAATTGGAGAAGAAATCAAGGAGTTATCACAACTTAGAGCATAGGTTTCAGAAGAAATACCTTATTTGTACCTAAAGTTGGATAGACAACACCAAATACTTGGAAGAGAAGAAAAATGGAGTAAAACGGTCTAAGAAGGGTTAATAAAATCAACGACTAGGGGCATTTTCTATAAGGATGATACCATAGAACCACATAGTTGGCTGATTCCAGCCATGCACAAAGATATACCACTTGAATATGACAAATATGCAGTTTATGGTCCAAAAAGATTTCTTAACAATGTTAAAGACAAGACTGTCTTGTGGTTTAAGGGTTTTAAATTGGTTCATTGACCTTTCCCGTATCCTGTTTTCTAAGGTGAGCATAAGGTTCTTGGTGGCTGTGAAGTATGAAGAACACAACATAGAGTAAGATAGAGCCGAGCCTGAGCTTTCAGGACAAAATGCAAAAGGACAAACTAAATTGAAAACCACAATAGTGTTACATAGATATTCTGCCTCCTCTTATCAGATTTCTAAAGGGATTATAGTAGCTTTGTTTGGTTAAAGGATGCTACAATAATCAGCCCGTGTTATCATACTTAAAGGAGGTTGATGAGTAATCTGTTGAAGTTCTTGTACAAAGTTGAAGAAACAACTGAAAGTATATAGTATTATGAAGTATTGTGAGTTAATCAGCTCGTGACAAATTAATTGCAGATTCCTACTAATTTAAGAATAACGGACTGATTAAAACATGACTGGCTTAAAAGGTTGGAAAGCCAGAATGAAGCTTGCCTGCAGGAAAATAGAGTCAAATATGTAAAAATGTGAAGCGGGTATCTATATCACAGTGTTTTCTTGGCCGACACCTGTTTGCTGGAGAAGTAAATAAAATAGAAAGAGCAACAGGATGCTAGAATAAAGATACAAAGTAAAACCCTTCCATGCCTTTTCTCGGTATTTGATGAGGCTCGTGGAAGAGCGTATGCTCACTTCTATCTTGTGCTTTTTCTCTTTCTTTTTCCCTTTTTTTGTGGGGGATGGGGCACTTACACTCGATACTGAGCAGTACAGATCAGCAGAACAAATAACACGTCCCTATTAACTTAAATCAGTTATTTATGCAAGGAAACCGACTTCCTGTGACAGAGGACAATGCCAAATGAAACATCCACTTCTTGGATTACTCCAATGTGATATCAGTTGCAGAGACTTTCAGAACTGTGTGACAGCTTGCAGAATCCGCAAGAGCAATTCCTAATAAAGCAATCTTATTGTGGTTACATTCCATATACAACTAACAAGACAGAGAATAGACAATTCCCATCAAAATGTAAAGCAATCCGCAGGAGAAATTTCCTAATAAAGCAATCTTATTGTGGTCAGATTCCATATACAACTAACAAAACAGAGAATAGACAATTCCCATCAAAATGTAAAACACTTACTCGGTACAAAAGATACTTAACAGCCAACTTAATGACAACAGGGACATCAGAGACAAATAAGCAACCTCCGAGAGAACCATGCACACCCAAACATAGGTAAAAGGTATAAAAATCCAGCATTAATATGGTTGTACACAGAACAGTAAATGGTAGATTTTATTGGCTCATCAGCTCAAATCTTTTTGGTACATGGAATCCAACTATTTTGAACAGATGCTGGCCTAACTTCTGGAATAAAACTTTTACTTACCCTCTCAAGAAAAATCCAGCAATATATGGTTAGTCTCCATGATTTCTTTAATCAATCAGTTCTCAATCTTGCCGTTGTCTCTATGGGAGCTTTGCAGCAAATGGATCTAAGAAACATGCTGTTGATAGATTTCAGTGCTGACTACATAATTATCAATCAATTGGTAGGAATAAACCTTCATGCTACACTCTTTTCCAGCGAACATGAATAAGGAGACATATACCTTGACTTTAGTCTAGTTTGTACATAACAGTGTCCCAAATAGATGTTGTATAGAGTACACAACAATGGTTTGGCAGTTAACGTAGAAGCAAAGTCCGCTTTTATTTGTGTGGCAATATCGTTTTTCGAAAATCTTACAATAATAAAGATCAAATGATGCAATTCATTGAACAATTTACTTAAATAACAAAGAGACAAACCAAAAGATCCATTCATTTTTTGTGATTTAATTATACAATTGAGTTGTACCCCAAACAACCTGCATAACCTACAACTACAATTTGACAACATTTACTCCTTGTCTTTCCCGTGGAAGAATACTGATACAAGATAAACATAAAAGAGGGCACTGAACATATAATCTATCAATCTCTCACTTTAAGGGAAGGGAAAGGTCACTGGTATATAGAAATAGGAGGAAACTTGAACTTGTCCGAGAAGAATGGTATTACCTGCTGTCTCTCCACCAAATCGCGGTAGAAATCATACTCTGCGTCGTAGTCATGCAACTTCAGCTCAGCCCTCTGATTTGTATGATAATGATGCTTAGCTGAAGCTGATTTCCCGAATCCAAAAACACTAACCTTCTCGCAAACACCTAAAGCAAGCATCACAGCTTGAAAACCAGAAGAGTAATGGAAATTAGCTCCGTCATGAGCAGGAGCCCATTCTTGAAGAGGCTTCCCAGTTCCTTCCACAAACCGTTTCAAGGAATAATACTTCACAATCCTTGAGCACAACATGTCAAAGCGCGGATCAGTGACAATTAATGGTGCTTTGTGTGAAGAATTACACACCATGTAATCCAAGAAATGCACAGGCTGACATATATACATAACTAAGCCCACATTCACTCCATATGGATGGCAAAAACAACCTTCCCTCCTTGCACAAAGATGGAGAATGTTACTATTCACGAATGAAAGAGTTGTCTTTGAACCTACTCTATGTTCAAACCCCCCAGTTCTTGCATTGTTCAGTCGAATTACAGCTTCATGACTATCAATTAACTCTCCATACGCACTGTTCAATAAAATCCCACTATTTCCTACAACAGCACATGATTTATATCTCTTCTCAGATCCCACTTTACCATTATGTCTATCAATGGGAACCTTAACAGTATTCACCAAATCCGCCATCACATCCTTAGGAAGCTTCCTATTTCTGAACCAATCTTGCAAGTGCCTCCTAAAGCTCTGCCAAAGGCGATAAAACTCAGGTGACCGGAGTTGTACCGGTATCCCTCTAGCTGTCCTCGGCCTTATATCTATACGATATTTTCCAGAAGACAGAAATGATCTCTGACGGTTGTGGCCTCTGAAATTCCCTTCCAATAACTCCTCAACCTCTTTCTTCAACTGGGGTTCCCCAATATCAATAGATGCATATTTCAAAAGTGTCTCATTCAATGCTGGTTTTTGATCCTTGACAGCAAATGGGTATTCATTTTTCAGCTCAATGGAGCTGTAACGGAGGGTAACTCGAACAGCAAGTGCAGTGGCCACTGCGATCAGCAGTAATACACTGAGCAATGGCCGCATTGTCCGCTTCAGCATACCCATATAACATAATCAAATAAACGCTTTTCCAATGATGAATTACACGCAACCAATACCCCCTACGGAATTGCAGCAAACAACAAAAAAAAAAACGACAAAGAATTTTAAACTGGCAATGCTAGAGACTGTAGCTGCAAATGATGTGTAAAGATCTAGAAGAAATTAAGCGAGTACGATTCCGGTTCATATTGGGAAGTGAAAATAAATTCAGGAAAATGTTCTTGCACATGAGTCCACTAGTTTTAAGGGGGAAAGTATATTAATGAGGATTTATGAGTTCTGGGGCGAGGCTTAAATACAATGGTAGATCTGTGACTTCCAAGAGATTTGAGTGGTTGAAGGGTCACCTTCAGGACCGGAGTGGGGGGTGGAGTGGAGAACCCTAAAGGTGGAGGAGTGAAGAGGCCAAGAAGATGCTGATATACTTTGGGAACTGCAACTATTTTTTAGTGACTATGGGGTTTGGGTGTTAACTGTTATGGGTTTCTGGGGTTTTTAATTGGTTGATTAATTACTAATTAAGTTTAGTTTCACTTAATTAAGAAAATGTTAATTGCACCTACTTTATTTATTCACTACGTTAAAATTAAATGAAAATGACGTAGTTCGTGAAGAAGCACTATTTCAGGAAGCTTTTAATTCAACTACTAGTCCAGTAGTACCCAAAAAAGAAAAACCTCCACGATTGCCTTTGGAATGTTTCTAAACTTTTTTATATTTAATTGATTAAAAAAATATGATAGTAAAAAAATAATATTTACAAATAATATTTATATTTATAGGTATTTTCGCTCTCCGATGCCCTTCATCTTCATTTTTATTTCCATAGACCCCAATTCCTGCCACTCCACACTCTATTTCCCCGCCCCCCAATTCTTATTGTCTAGATATATCACAATACATTTATGATACTCCGTTCTTTCAAAATAATTAGCGTTTTAATTTTATTTTAAAATAAATATAATAAGTGTCTTAAGTTTTTAATTTTATTTTAAATAAATAATATTTTATATGATCAATAACACATTAATGATATTCTTTTAATTTTATCTTTATTTAAATAAAAAAAATTATATAATCAAAAAAATACTAAAAAGTTACATCTTTTTTTAAGGTATTAAGGGTAAGTTGGTAAAAATACATTTTACTTTATAGGAATAAATAATTTTCCTAAGGAGTGTGTACGAACTAAAAACAACACTTATTTTAAAATAGAGAAAATAATATTATTTTTTTTTTAAGAATCTTATGCATGCCATTGATCAATGTTAGCCTAAGGTTATAGTCTCTGGTCCTAATTTACATATTATCGTTTAATTTGATATAAAAAAATTATAAAAAATAAATACTTTTAAAATTTATAATATAAAATTAATTAAGTTATTTCTTTTTATAAAAACGTATTATTTTTTTTGAAATGTGATAATTTGATAATCTAATATGTTTAAAAATGATGAAGTGTTACAATCTGTCAAGGATAAAACAACAAATATAATATTTAAAAAATTACTGTAATAAATTGAAGACGGCAAGTTGGGGCCAGGTGCCTATGGATTTTGCCGTCAACATGATATGCTGAAATACTGAAATCAACTTCTTGTTTCTTTCGAAGACGTGAAATTGAAAAAAAGGAATATATATTATATATATTTTCAATATAGCAAAAAATATTATATAATTTATTCTCATTTATGAAATTGTTGGCTTTTCATTAAGTTCACCTAACAGTCTTTTACAGCAAAGACCAGGTAATAATACAGGTTAGGATCTTAATCCCTCTTAAATGAAGTTATATTACTATTAACCCTTGTGTGCAAATATTTGTCGAGAATTTGAGAAAAAAAAAGTTAGAAATAGTTTCAAATTATGATTTCAACTTGACATGTTATTTAAATCTCAAAAGTTAAAAAAGTTTTTCCTCATAAATATAAAAATCTCACAATTTTAAATTATTTAAGCTCCAAATTGCATGACTAAATGCAAATATTTTTTTTAAAATTTAAAATGCATACTTTTAAAAAAAAAAAAAATTAAGTACATTGCACGCAAGCAAACAGTGTATATTATGTTTTGTTTCGGTAGGTAATCACATGGTTGGGATGATCATCATATTTAGAGTTAAAATAGTGTGAACTCTTAAAAAGAAAAATTAGCTAGTTATCATCGAGGAACATGATATGGTGGGATAGATTAAAAGAATTATCTTTAATTAAATATTTTAATTTTGATTTATTAAAAAGAAGCTTGATAGGAAATAATTATTGATAATTTAATAAATTTTTTATTATATGTATCTGATTTATTTGAATCGCAGAGCAGTGAATATTAGATTGATATTAACGAAAAAAAGTAATTTAATAGTATTTTTTATAAGAGAAGGAGCCAAAACAACAGAAGGGGTTCATCCGAACTCCTTCATCGAAAAAATGCACTCTCTATCTATACATATAAAAGGTTAAATTTAATATTTATATGTATATATTGCATATTGAGCTTTCTTAACGCAAAGTGAAAATTCATTTTCAATCTATTTGATAAAAATTCTGTCTCCACCACTATTTTTTCATTAAACCCGAGATGCTAGATCCATAATGGACCATGTGCTTATGTCGACAACCTCTTGGTTGGGACGGTGTGGCAAGAAAAGACAAGATTTAGCTAGCTTGTTTAGTGCATTTTTAAGGAATAGCTTATAATGTTTGTACCGAAAAAGAAGAATGTTGTGAATAGACGTACCAATTGAATAAGATTAGAAGACAAACTCATAATTTAAAATTTGTAAATTCAAAATAAATGTAATACATATAACTTTTATAATATAGATATAATTCAACTTGAAAACAACGAGTTCAAATGAAATTCGTGTAAATTCAGCCATACCAAAATTAAAGCTGTAAAGATTGTCGAATAAGTAAATAAGATATATGGCTGGAGGGATGGGGAGTACCTTAAAGAAAATTATTCATCAAGTAAAATATACCCATGTATGTTCAATAAATATTTTTTAAAAAATATAATTTTTTAAATATTTTTTTAATCATGTAAAACTCTATTTATTTAAATAAAAAAAAAATATCATTAATTTCTTCTTAATTATATAACATATCTATTTTAAAATAAAATTAAAAAACTAAAACACAATTTATTTTAAGCGGAAAGTCTTTTTAGTCATTCGTTAATCCACTTATGAATTGAGGATTAATTTTTATAATTCCGAGGTCCACTCATTATTAACTATGGTCTCCTTTCATTATAACGAAGAAAGTCAACACGCAGTCCCAAGTCTATGATATGATTTTACCCGTGAGACAAAGTTGGAATTTTATATATAAACTAGAAAAATTATGTATTAGTTAGAGATTCAATAAATAGTTTATTTAGAACTCAATAAGTGATATTTTTTTTAATCTAAAAATGATAATCTCAAAATTTTAAATTCGTTAATATTTTGGATTCTGATTTATTTAAATTTTTAGCAAAAAAATTTATTTTGATAAATAAAATAATTTTTATTTTAAATAAAAAACGAATCCAAACTCAAAATCTTAATTAACATGAAGAGGGATTTATCATCTTCCCACGAAGAACTTTAAAGGTAATATACAGTCAAGTTGCTAATTATGAACTGTAAACGATTGTTTAAAGTATTGAAATTTTTGAGCTTTAGAAAAAAGTATTGTTCTTTTGGTTCTTTCTTTATTTTGTGAAACATCAATTGGATCTTTGATTTTCAAATTAAATTAAAGGAACTTCTGTTTTCATTTTAACTTTTATCGAGCATGCTTTTGGTTTCTTTTTTTTTTATTTAATTTTTTTAACTTTTGGGGAGAAAAAGAAGGAATCTAATCATAATTTTAGATCCTTTTACCCATCCTTATCATACAAATACACTTTTTCAGTCAACTGCACGCCTTTGGAACAAAGGGGTAAAAATGGATGATTACTGCAATGATGCAGTCAAAATTTTATCCAGGTTGAAACCATCATGTTTTATCATTGAAGAATCAACACAAATATTTGGAAAAAAAAAAAGAAAAGAGACGTTGTCATTGTCACAGGTACATTGATATCAATCATAGTGCTTTTCTTCGTCCAATTTTTTTCACATTTTTCAATTTATTGATTCAATTACGACCAACTTGTTTATTTAAAAAAAATGCGAAGGGTGAAAAATACATCAGGAAGTATCATAATGTTTTGAGTTTTTTATTTGAATTATGATGTATTCATTTTTTTTATCTGAACTATCTTCGATTATTATCAAAACATACCTCAACTATCGATTACTTCCTTTTCCTAGCTAAACGATGGTTATGCTCTCTTTTCCTACCTGAACGATGATTATGCTCACTTTTTCTACTTGAACGATGAGTATACTTCTTTTCTCTATGTGAATGATGGTTATGTTTCACGTATGAAAAGGAAATAACTAATAGTTGAGATGTATTTTAATAAATATTTGATAATAGTTTAGATAGAAAACTTGCACATTAAATAATTTAGATATGAAATTTAAAAAATTATATTAAATATATTTTTCAATCTCTTACTCTTTTTTAAAATTAAATGTCTCGAAAATATACTGGAAGTTAGAACTTCCCTCATATCAAAATGAGCAAAGAGTTTGTTTAAGCAAATTATTAGAATTTGAACAAACCATAAGACCTTAAGTGGATTTGAAGGGTTAAATTTCTTAGGTGGTCACGGAACTTTAACTGTTGTTGTATCAATAAAGATATATCAATTATTACAATGTAGATGGTACTTTCTTCGTCTAAAAAAAAAAAATTTTGCTTTCGTAAAAAATAAATTATCCCAAAATAAGTATCACTTTCGAAATTTAAGACAAACTAGTAATTATTTACAACTATAGCCTTATATACCTTTTAGTAGTGCTCAATTATCAAGACATGATAACTTAGCAAACTATATCTTATATTTATTTATTTTTCTTAATGAGCGTGAAACAAGCTAAAATGATATTTATTTTGAGACAAAGAGGGTATATGACTTCCTGTCCGAAAAGAAATTAAAGTCATCTGAGAATCAAAACCAAACTAGTTTTGTTTCACCAAATTCATTTAGTCAGGGAGAGCCGCTAAAGTCACAGTTCATCCATTCTGGAATCAAGTTAATCAACAAGCTATATATGGTGTGAATATGGAAACCTCCTACCTACTCACTGTAACTCATCTTCCAAATGCTCAAAGGAATCTGGGATGAAAATTTGTTAGAACCCAACCAAAGATCTTGTAGCATGCTTAGATTTCCTATACATTCTGGGATCACTCCAATGAGCTCATTATCATTCAAAGTTAATTCAACCAATTTAGATAAAGGGCAGACCACCTCTGCAATATGTCCCTGCAATTTAAATCAAGACCATAACCACTATATTCAGAGATATAGTGAGGGTACAACATTTTTTAGCATTGAAATGTATCCAAAGAAGACAAGAAACTTAAAATACATCACAGAGTACTTCTGTGTCAACCTGCTAATCACTCCCCATATGTTCTGCTCTAGCTTCTGAAGAAATTAAGAATAACTTCTTAGGCCTATTTTCATGAAAACAAGGCAACTGTAGCAGCTATGCAACACCTACAATGTATGCGTTCCATGAATCTTGCTGTTGAAAACTTGTAACCTCTTCATATTTTATGTCTCGCCCAGCAGCAAGCCCGTATGTGCTTCTAATTTCTTCACTGTCAGGCATACGTCGGATCCAGAAGTGGACTGACTGAAATCCAGCTTCTTCCAAGCAGTCTTTGATCTCAGGCAATGACCACCTATACGCAAGAAATACATTTCATGGTATTAGATGAACAACAGCAATAGAAAAAGTACCATATTAGTCTATAATAGAGGAAGTGACTTACAGTCTCCAGCTATAGGAAAACGCATGGCGAATTTTTCTTTGCGGCTTGTGCAGATTAAAATGGAGGCTGATCCTCGTTTTCCGCTTAATGATGTCGAATTCAGCTTGCTCCCAAACATACTGTGAAACAGACAGCACAGTTTACAATTCAATCATTTCGCGAATGACTCGATGAAAGACAATGATCCAAGTTTGTCCTTTCTCTTATTTAAGACACAAGTTTTTGGAAGTAACGATTCTAACAAATAAAAGAGTTAACATAGGATGCCCAGCCCTCAGGCTTGGTTAGGCCTTCTCACCTGAATTTTCTTAGAAAGATCCCATTCATCCAGATGCATCATTTATGCCAATGCACGCCATAAAGAAACCTAAAGCCAGCATTCGCTACAAAAGCCTCTTTCTGGGTGTGCATGTTCTTTACTAAGTGAAGCAATTAATCAAAGGAACTAACCCCTGGCATGCCACATCAACATTATCCCTCCTGTCCCCATTACATGACCAGTTGCAATTGATATACTAGGCCAGTTGTCAACAAGCAGCAAGTCATTTAGAGCATTTAGATGTAAATTGGGACACACAATGATTGTGACATGAATTAAGGTAGGATGTGTACCTAGCTGAATTGAGCTGTATCATAAGATGACAGAGAGAATAATAGTTTTATCACTAAGATACAAAGCATAGGAACATGTTTAGATGATTATGAATCCATCTGTATCAACATGGCTTCTAGCATTTTTGTCCAAGTTTTGGGCTTCTTTGGTTCAGTTTTGTCTAATCCACCAAGTCAGTTTACCTCGATTTTCTAATTAGCCACTTCAGCTAATAGCAGAAACTGCTGAGTCAAATCAAACAGAATTCAACAGCTCTTCTTGCCTTCTGATGGCACTTACCCTGGTAACCCAAAAGGGAAAACGAGAAAATGCTCAAGTTGAATACTCAATCAATGAAATACAATCCCTCAGTAAGTGCCACTATAATCTGTCTATGATAAACTCACCATCTTGGAGCCATGCTCTAAGGTGTGCTATACTTTCTCAACCATATAATCATCCCCCTAACAAGACCCCTAATTTTCTTGATTAAATCCCATTTTGCATTAGCTTTTTCTTCTCTGCCATGACTAAAGAGTTATTTGACATTATGGGGACACTAAATTTTTTCATATTATCCCTCCTTCCGATTAGCATAAATTTTTGTTAGATGGGATACAATACAAATTAACTAAGACAAAACTTGTTTATTTGATATATGGTCCTTGCCTTAAAATAAATGACAACCAATAAAAGTTCTACTAATTTTCTCTGTAAAAATCATGATACTAAATTTCATGCACATGTAAGGTTTTACGCGTTCTATATTAATTTGATTATTAATAACATTGAAATAAGTCTTGCATGGCTATGTTAATTGAACAAGTGGAGGAGAAGTAAGGCAACAGAGAAGGAGCTGCAGAGTTGCAAAGTTGGGGGAAAGGGTAGGTGATAGCAGATAGATCAGGGAGGGGCTTTTCCTTTTTGGATTGTTAGCTCTGTTAGCAAGTTGACTAAACTGTGTCATCAAATAAATGGAGTTTTAATGCAATAAAAAGTGAAAGAAATGGATCATAAACAGGAACATCCCAAAAATTTAATGACGAAAAATGCATAAAAGTGTGAGCATCCCCAGAATTGGCATGTCCACATTGAAAATTTTTCATTATAGCACTGTCCAAATTGTCCTGAAAAGGAAGTGACAAGAAAACATTTATATGCTGAAATTGAATAACAACATATCTGGAAAGAAAGTGAAAATCCAGATTCTAGTACATGTAATCCAATGATAGAAGACAAAGATCATCTTTAGTTTGGATAGACATACCGTGAAGTTAGGAAATTTTCTCTGCATCCTTAATTCATGCTCTGCTGATGTGCCTCCATATAGATCCATCACAAATATACCACCCTTCTTGTTCAGAGCACTTAAGGCATGTTTGAAGTATGAAACTAGTTCTTGGCGAGTATGAAGGCAACAACAACTGTAGTTAAAAGCACAAACTATATCTCTTGCAGGAAATTGAAAATCCTTCATCAATTTGTGATCAGGAGAATCATCTACACTATCTCCTAGTGTTACATTTTGCATGAGGTTTTGAGTAGCGGCATTAACCAATTTGGCCTCAAGAGGTTGCAAAACATTACCATGAAACAAAAACATTCTAGAAGAGACATCAGCACCAACTTTATTCACATTGTTCTCCATGCACCAATCAAGTGCCTCAACGTCCAAATCTAATCCAATAGCAGTGCGCCTAGCATCACTATGGAGCCATTCCGTACTGCCAAAATACATCAGGATAGGTGGTGTTACAAAACAACAGTTTAGTTAGCTTGTGAAGTTGCAAAGGAAATGAGTTTCAACTATGCTTTTTTTTTTTGGATAACCGTGGCGTCCGGACCAGCTCACGCGTACCTCGGCTAATTCCACCGGGTACCTGTATTGTCCAGCACGGGTACTGGGTAAATCTATCCACCAACTCTTGGATAGATGGGAAAAAACTACCGAGTGTTTTTTTGATCCGTTGGGAACTGAACATGAAACCTCATGGGTTCTCAACCCACTTCGTTGATCACTAGACCACATCCTTGGGTGCATTAATTTATATTTTTTATTGGTGAAACAATGCATTAGTCATCAGCATCAGATAAGTGGTGTTACCAAAAAAAAAGGAAGAAGAGAGTAGCAGTTGAGTTAGCTTACAAACTTGCAAAGGAATGGGTCAAGACTATGCATTGATTTATTTCTAGTGGAGATACCACTGACAACACTTTAGTCTTGAAAGAAAATAGAGGCAAAGAGACTGAAGGCTAAGCCTCAACCAACAAGTGTGACAAGTATGGCTAATAAGTATAAAACTATCATTAGTTCAACATGGAGACAAGCTGATATACAATTTGAGGAGTAAGCTTAAATATATTGAAAGAAATAAGAATTGTAAATATACTCTATTTCCAGAAAGAAAGGCATCAGTCAAGAAAATATATTACCACTTTCAGTAGGAATAAATGTAGACTATCAACATTGTTGGTACCAAACGCTTCAAATCCAATTTTCAGGAAACATGTGTTTTTTGTTAGGTGAAGTTTAACTCCATTTGCAACAAGGCAACATTATCAAAATACTAGAAATTGCCACGCTAAAAGTAAACCAATATTATAGAACAGACAGCTATGTAGAAGAACTAATTAACGCAGATAAGCTAAAATGATGAGCCTTCTACTGCTGCATCACCTCAATTACTTGGACATAAATACAACCAGCTTCTAGACAGCAGCCACCATGCTCTCCTTGGACTTGCAGCTTTATAATTGCTCAAACATCTAAAAGAAATCAAGTCCCATATGACTTTAACAGGATGAGAACTAATAGTTACATATCACCTACCATCCAGGAGTTAATTTGACCCGATTTAAAGCACAAAACTGAATTAAACATTTCACATAATTGCATAAGCGAATGACCTGATTTATGCTCTTGCAGTGAAGATATTAGCATGTAAATGCATCAGCTTAAACTTAATCTGAAGCAATAATTTACTGTGCCAAATCCACTCAAGTTCCGGTTCCTTACAGATTAAAGCACTGTCCAATCGATGATCAAGAAACTTGGACATAAAGAGCGTATGAGCAGCAAATAAGCTAAAATTGCCAATAATTTCGGAGTGCACAGGGTAGTACAAAGTATACCTCAAAAGAGCAGTGCCACAGAAATCTTCCTGGAAATGGAGGGGCACTCGCCCACCTACGTACATCAAGAAGAATTTCTGCAGATAGCTTATGTCTCCTTTTGGAGACTGCAACAATAAAAAGATACCATGTTACTCCATTTTCTCCAATTAACTACCCATTAATAAAAAAGGGAAGACTATATATCAAATGGGTGTTATTGCCTGCACAGATTGTTGGTACAACGAGAACTTTGAAGGTATATCATTGGTTGAAACTGAAGAATTTAGATCATCTTGACTCTCTTTCCCATCATCATCTTCTTCTTCTTCTTCTTGAGGGGACTCAATAGGTGGGGCAGCTGGGTATTCTTGCTCTTCGTGTTCAAGATAGTAAGCTCTATCTCTACGGTTCTGTTGGTGGCTTCGCTTCTTCCCGTTCTTCCCCATTTTCACAGCCGCCCTTTTGTTGCCGCCAACGAACTTCGTAGTGACACTGCGAGGACTATGTAAAACCTTCGCATTTTCATTGTCCCTTTTCTTCTTTTCGTTTCCCTTTTTCTTTTCCCAAATTTGTATTGTTCTCCAATGGACCCCGAGTAGCATGTTGCATAGACCCCCTAAACTCTTTAATATAAGGTTTGTACCACCTAACTTTTGAAAATTTTGTAAATTCCCTGTTAAAGTTAAAGTTTGATACTATAATTAAAAAAATTGAGATGATTAACATTTGATACATTGGAATTTGACGAGGGATGGTAACATTAACTTATGCATATTTAATACATTGGAATTTGATGAGGGATGGTAACACTAACTTATGCATTGAGATGTGGAGATGATTTAATGAGCTAAATCTTGTATTAATTGATAACATTTGGGAAAGCATGTGGGAGAAATTTATAAGCATATACAATGATTTTTCATATTTCTTATTTGATTTTTAAATAAAAACATTAAATATAAAAATTAAAAAATATTGATCATTTAAAATATAATTTCATAATTTAAAGCATCAAATAGACTTGACACAATTTCATTTAATTGGACAAATAATTTAATTACTAAATAATAATAAATTAAATTTGTGTTATTTCTTAAAAACTTATTTTTATGAGATCTTCATGAATATGTTATTGTGTTATTTCCTAAGAAGAATTTATCAATAATTTCAATACGTTATTAAAAAATAAAATTTTATTTCAAAAAGATTTTCAATTAAAACGATCAATATTTTTTTAAATTAGAATAAACTAGTGGTCCCGTAGTTGAACTTAGGGCCATATAACCCTCTCTTATGAGGCAAGATTTTATTAATTATTTGAATTGGGGGTTAATTACGCTATTTTAGAACAGAAAGGGTGTCAACTGTTAACTTAGAAAATGACGGGCGCTTTCTCGCAATAAAAGAACTTTGGTGTTTCGCTGAAACGCAGCCCTACGTGTATCTTACGCTGCTTTCACTAACCTGGGACCTTTCCCAAATTCAATATTCAAACTCACAAATCACAAATCGATTCCTTCAATCCTCTCTGCATACATCCAATCCGACCCCTGTTTCAAGGATTTCAATTCCAAATCCACCCTCAAAACTTCAGAAATTTACACACAAGTGCACCCCAAGCTGCAAAAAGATGCATAGAAACTTCAATCTTTTCTGATAGGAGTTTTGAACCTGAGCGCCTTTTCTTTTGTCTTCGAATTGGGTTTGTGTATATTGAATTATTTGTTCATGATCGAAGATGTATAGCAATTTCAAGGAGCAAGCGATTGAGTATGTGAGGCAAGCAGTGCAGGAAGATAACGCTGGGAACTATGCTAAAGCATTTCCTCTTTACATGAACGCTTTGGAGTACTTCAGAACCCATTTGAAGTACGAGAAGAACCCTAAGATTAAGGAGGCGATTACTCAGAAATTTACTGAGTATTTGCGCCGGGCGGAGGAGATCCGGGCGGTGTTGGATGAGGGTGGGACTGGGCCGGGTCCGAATGGAGGGGATGCGGCTGTGGCTACCAGGCCCAAGACGAAGACGAAGCCTAAAGATGGAGAAGATGGGGAGGATCCTGAACAGTCCAAGTTGAGGGCTGGGCTTAACTCCGCGATTGTCAGGGAAAAACCCAATATCAAGTGGAATGATGTTGCCGGTTTGGAAAGTGCTAAGCAAGCTTTGCAGGAAGCTGTGATTTTGCCAGTGAAGTTCCCTCAGTTCTTCACGGGTGAGTATTTGCTTTTATTGAGCACCTTTGTATGGTTGAATTTTTTCTAGTGAAAAAATGATCGGTTTTGGTGATTGTATTTTTAAAAGTTGATTGTTAAGTAGCTTTAGTTCAACAAGAACTGATCAATCAACTATACCTCAATCCCAAACTAGTTGGGCTTAGGTTGTTCCATATTTGTATCACATACCGTATCATTTGGATATGCAGGGCAGAGGCGGATTAGGGTAGAAGTTTAGTAGGTAATTGCGCATTGTCTCGCTTTCCTGTTTCTCCTTCCTTACTAGTAGTAGTAGCACTATTCTCGTAATTTCTTGTCATTCGATTCATGTTACCACCTGTTATTTCTTATGCTTCAGTTATCTTGTTATTTGGCTGCTGTTACTGTTCTTTTGCTCTGAATATTATGTAATGCGTTCCTTATTATTTACCATGTCCTCTTTGATTCTGTATTTTTCTTTTCTATGGGATTGATATACTTTACTTGAGCCAAGGGTTTTTGGGAAAAAGCTCCTCAACCTCCATGAGTCAGAGGTAAGGTCTGGTACATTCCACCCTCCCTAGACTCCACCTGTGGGATTACACCGAGTATGTTGTTGTTGAGATGTCCATATTATCTTGTGTACTGATTGACACCCGATATCCCTTGATCCATCCATTTTTTCCTGCAATACTGATCATTATGCTCGGAAAAGAGAGAAGGAGACATGAGATCTCTTTGGCTTCATCCTATTTGAGCAGCAAAGGAATTCATTTATCAGGATCAGGACAGAGTACCATAGTGCTTGCACAATGTCTTATCCAGTTAAGCCTCTTCCTGTCAAAGACTGTCTCCTTCAAGAAGTTCTATTAGAAGTCATTGTAAAGCCACGGTGAAGTGATGCAAATTCTGGTGTTATCACTTCGTGGATGGAGCCACACGCTTAATAAAAGTGTGTGCTTCAAACAATAACGCACAAGATGATCCAAATGAGAATTGATATGTTCTTTGAATCTCAATTTTGAGGAGTTGGATAATTATCGACTTTATTGCATATTGGATACTGAATTTAGTTTATCTTAATTACAATCTGATTGTTATAGAACTAAATTAATATATGTTTGGTATTTTTCAATCATCCGCAATATGAGCTTGAACTTCTATGGACCTATGCTTCCTTTCTTGCTCTTTGCTTCAATCCCATGGGCCTTGTCACTTTTGCATGCTTACACTGCCTTTAAGCTGGTACTCAAAAAGCTCGAATTGATATGATCTTATGCTTTCGTAATGTCCAAATTATAGATAAACCCAAACCTTTTTTGCTTTCCTTTGTTATCCAAGCATTCATTAGCTATAAGAGATGTATCCACTATTTGTCTCCTTTTTATTAATTTGAAAGTTATTACCAATATTTCTATTACTTGCTTTAGCCTCTCTTTTAGAAGCTTTGATACGACTTTGTAAAAGTTGTCAATCAAGCTTATGGGCTACCCTAAAGTCTTTAGCTCCAAGGCTCCATTTTTTCTTTGGAATTGATTCTAAACTGGTAGCATTGAAGTTCCTCCAAGATATCTCCTTGTTAGAAAAAAGTTCAGGCCTTTCATTATCTTCCTTTATTATTTGCCAACACCTTGATTGAATTGTATACAATATGTGTTGTCACTTGCACTCAGTTTAATAATCTCTAGTATCTCTAGGCTCCAGCTCCTTGAATGGTCTTTGTAACTGATAAAGTTGCTTTC
Source organism: Datura wrightii (assembly GCA_035772735.1). NCBI lineage: Eukaryota > Viridiplantae > Streptophyta > Magnoliopsida > Solanales > Solanaceae > Datura > Datura wrightii. The sequence goes on from JASDFA010000011.1 coordinate 615,292, forward strand.
ATGTGACTTGGAACTCGAGGGGAGTCTGGGCTTAACTGGTAAAGTTGTTGCCATGTGACCGGGAGTCGTAGGTTCAAGCTGTGGAAATATCCTCTTGCAGAAATGCAGGGTAAGACTGCGTAGAATACACTCTTGTGGTCCGTCCCTTCTTCGTTCCGCTATGCTATCCTTTTTTTGACCCATACGAAATCTAGGCCTCCATTCCTCTATTTTGAGTAAGTTTCTTGGGGGTGGCGTGGGGGACTCCATTCTTCTATCTATCTTCGTGTATAGTGTTTGTAACAAGTCCACTTTTCCATCTTGATTTCATTTGGGTTTTTTTAACAATCTTGTGGGAAAAAGGGTCTCTCTTAACGACATGAATGACCTCTTGCTAATCTATATGCTTGTAAGAATAATTTGTATTTCTTTCACTTTAATTTAACATAGGCATCTAGAATTTTGTCTTGAATTTCCTTATCTAGCGATGCCTGTCAGTTCCATTGGCAAATTGACCTTTTCTATGAATCCTCCTCACCCTTTATTCCATGATCTGATTGTTGGCTGTATAGTTTGGTCTTCCTTCTGTCCAAGTTGCCAAAAGATCAGCTGTTCCATTCAACCTACTTGACATCTTTAATTTTATTGCTAATGCAATATCTGTCATACCTTTGACCACAAAAGAATCCCATCAGCCTCTCACCAAATCCGCATATCCATCAGCCTCCAAATGTGACAGTGTCAGGTTGCAATTGTAACCTTTGAGTTTTGCTACTTGACTGCCCGTTGCTAAAAATAAAAAATAAAAAAATTAGTCTTTAACAAAGAGAAAGTGACTGCATGGCTATCTATTAGAAGTCAGAACACTGTTTCTTCGGGTTTTGACATTAACGTGTTCTGGCAGATATAATCTTCATAGTTTCTTGGTTATCTCGCCTTGTTAACTTGCAAAGTCATCAGAGTTTTGGCTCAAGCGTTTCAATAAATAACAACTTACTATGTGTAATATTTTAAGGCTATATAGAATTTGTTCCAGAAGATCCAGAGCACAGGACTTAGCAAGGTGGTTAGACACATTGGGTTAATATCTTCTTGCGCTGATTTATAGCTGTTGTATAGAGGGTTCCTAGCTTCTTATGAGAGGAAAAATTATTTATTCATGATTCATGAAGCTTGAGGAAGGAAACATATGAAGCTATAGGGAACATTCTGAATGTGTTTTGGGCATGAAAACCTTTACAAGGTATCATGTTTGTACATGTAGCAGTAACTACTGGTAAAGCTCATGCAAAATTTTCTGTTTGTAATATCTCTCAGATGTTATGTTACTGTTCATTCAAGAGCCCTTCCTCATCATACCAAAAATTTAGAAACAACAACGTACTACCCCATTATAATCCCATTAGTAGGGTCTAGGGAGCCCTATTTTGTAAGGGTGGGAAGGTTGTTTCCAGTGGCGTAGCCACATGGCATGAAGAGTGGTCAGTCGAACACCCTTCGTCGAAAAATTATACTATAAAATTCTATGAAGTATACAGATCAAAAGTTATTTTTCATATATATGTATTAAATTTTGTACACCCTTAACGAAATTTCTGACTTCGCCATTGGCTGTTTCCGATAAACTCTCAGCGCAAGAGGAGATGAAAAGGAATTCCAAAAAAATAGAAAGTAGGAACAGAAAGGTCAAGAACATGTTTTTGCTTTATTTTTTCTCCTTATAGTAGATTAAAAAATGTTAGGTAGCTGCGCAAAATTTTCCATCAGCACGTAACTTTACTATCTTTTTGGATGCTTTTGTTCATCGTCACCTAAGTGTTTTCTTGCCTTTCTTATAGGCAAGAGGAGGCCATGGAGAGCTTTTCTTTTGTATGGTCCTCCTGGGACAGGAAAGTCTTACTTGGCCAAAGCTGTTGCTACTGAAGCAGAATCCACTTTTTTCAGGTATTTTATCCTCTGGTGTGCAATTGTATTTATTGTTCACACTCCGTTTCACTGCACACTTAGAGCTATATTCTCCAGACATTGCTTTTCTCATGCATTTTTGAGTCTGGAAAAATGCACAGGTTATAGTTCTTTTTTCAAGTTAACATGATATTCATCTGTCCAGAGGTGGATCCAGGAATTTAAGACGATGGGTGCGCCACTGCACAACAATATATTTGTTACTTTATCCAAAAAAAAAAATGATATAAACAACAAGCAAACAGTATAAGTCCAAGTATCACGAAAAAAATTCCATCTTAAAAGTTAACGGATCATAAACTTCTTAATAGCCTAATCTAAACTAACAGCAAAAGGATATGAAAAAGATTTAGAAGGTAAATTAAAATAGGCATCAATTAGAAGCTTAAAAAAACCTAAGAAAAAAGTTGCTCATATTTGCAAAAAGAAACTTTTTGGGTCTTAGACACAACAGGAGTAAAGGAAAAAAGGGAAAAAAGGACTTGTTTCCTATGCGTTTTGAACGTTGTCCGTGCGAGGCATCACAATACCTTAAGAGATTAAGGTCAACCACTGACCCAAGTGCACTGCCTGTCCACTTTGTGAATGGGTGCACCACCTTAAATATAAGATAATACTTGTGAAATATCAGCTCAAATATGTGTACTGTATTCAAGAGGACGGGTGCACATGCACCCTGCGTATCAATATAGATTCGCCACTGCATCTGTCACAAGGTCAAATTTGAGAACAAGAGAGGAACAGGAATCTCCTTTGCAGGCCTAAAAACGTTAAAAGAAAGCAAAAGCAGATAATAGGATTTTTTGGACGATGCCTGTGGGGGTTTGGGGGAGGGGGAGGTAAAGGTTGGCTGTTAATGAACTAGCACTGAACCTGAAATACAGATTTAAGCAGTTGGATAACTTGAGATGTGACAGTACACCATCTTGTTGTGTACTATTGTTGAAATACTTTTGATTTGCACCCAAAGGTCGGGCCTACTAGTAGTCGATGAAATGGGTTGAGAATAATATGAGGTCTCAAGTTCAAATTCAAGCAGAGGCAAAAATACTACTCCCTCCGTCCCAATTTATGTGATGCGGTTTGACTTGGCACAGAGTTTAAGAAAGAAAGAAAGATTTTTGAAATTTGTGGTCTTAAATATGTGTGGCTATATAGATTATCTTATTAAAGGTGAAATGGTATTTGAAGTTAAATTATTACTACATATAGAAATGTGCCATTTTTTTGGGGTCTAAAAAGGAAAGTGTGTCACAGAAATTGGGACAGAGGGAATAGCTGATTTTTTCTCATCTGTCCAAGCCTTGGTTGACAAAATTATCTGGTACTTGTGCTGATGGGAGGTAGCAGGTATTCGGTGGAATTAGTCAAGGTGCGCACAATTTGGCTTGAACACCATTGTTGTCAAAAATAAAAATAATAGAGAAATGATGTTCACTGAATTTTTGTCTCAATATTGGCTGGTTCTTATATAAGACCCAATGATATGATAGCAATGTCTTATGAGATGCTTGATTTCCTAAATAATTTTAGACATGTGCATTGTCTTTGAAATGTCAGCGGTATCCGATGCAAATGGATTTTTCATCTGTATTTTTTCTTTCTTTCATAGATTTATATGTGAATATCTTGATGAAATGTCTATACACGAGGAACTTGCCTGAATTGAGTTGCATTTCTGTTTTTGTCAGCTATTTTCTTATTTTCTGTTTCAAGAACTTAGGCTGTAAAGTTGGCAAGTGCCAACTGCTGTTTTTATGCAGTGTCTCATCATCGGACCTCGTTTCCAAGTGGATGGGTGAAAGTGAAAAGCTAGTTTCGAATCTATTCCAAATGGCTCGCGAAAGTGCCCCATCCATTATATTCGTTGATGAGATTGATTCCTTGTGTGGACAGCGAGGAGAAGGAAATGAGAGTGAAGCTTCTAGACGTATTAAAACAGAACTGCTTGTGCAGATGCAGGTACTTGTTACACAGTAGGAAAGTAGTGATTTCTTGATCTGCATTAAGCCAAAAGCCATAAGTTAACTTGTGGCTTTTGGCTTATTTTTGTTATTTTGGGTTAAAAATAAGTGCTTAAAAGCACTTTTTAAATTTATCCAAACACTATAAAAATGCTTAAAGCTATTTTGGCTTAAAAACACTTAAAATAAGCCAATTAAAATAGGCTCTAAGAAACTAGAAAGGAAGGTCAGTTTTGTTAAATAGATATCTTTGACTTATCTAGTTTGTAATTTCAGGGCGTTGGACACAATGATGATAAAGTTCTTGTTCTTGCGGCAACAAATACACCCTACGCCCTAGATCAGGTAAAGAGTGAGCTGGGGTATAATATTGCAGATTGTAATGGTCTTTTATTTACAGAAATTGTCCTCTGCAGGCTATACGGCGAAGATTTGACAAGCGCATCTACATTCCTCTACCAGATGCGAAGGCACGACAACACATGTTCAAAGTGAGTTCAATTTTATTTTTGTTGATGAGTAAATTTAAGCAAATGTAATCTGATTCCAGTTTTATAGGAGCTAGACTTATTATTTCTCTTTTGGCTTTTTAACTTTACAGGTTCATTTAGGGGATACCCCCCATAACTTAAGTGAGAGTGACTTTGAAGACTTGGGCCGTAAAACAGAAGGTTTTTCTGGTTCAGATGTTTCCGTCTGTGTGAGTCTAGTTGGTTTTATTGACTTTTACGTAACATGTAACTTAACAATTTGTCCATTGCAAACAAATCCTTCCCACCACCGCATCCCAGACTCCCTCAACCACATGAGTGGAGTTATTCTTCTAATGTAACTGCACTTTCTCTTCTCTAACAGGTCAAGGATGTGCTCTTCGAACCTGTACGCAAAACACAAGATGCTATGTTCTTTACCCACACATCAGATGATACATGGATGCCGTGCGGACCGAAACACCCCGGCGCGGTGCAGACAACTATGCAGGAGCTTGCTGCTAAAGGGCTTGCATCCAAGGTACATTCACATAAATTTGGTAGATCAGTGACGTAAATAATATTTGATGAGCTCATTAATCTTTTTGCTTTTCATTAAATTTTAGCTGGAATATGCCGCGTACAGCATATTTATGCCAAATCAGAACTACTCCTGTTGGACAATCACTCTAAATTGTTTTTCATCAATTACTTTTGGAAGATGCATGAGCTATATAGTATTTTTTAGTTAATGTGATCGGACTTGTGCTTCCGCTGAAGCACAATGTACTTGATGTGTAAATCAACAGATGAGATATCTGAGTGTGAGTTTACAATTATTGGTCGTAATGCTCTTTCTCTTACAGAACACGACCCTAATTAACTCCTTGCTGATTAATCCCTTCGCAGATCATCCCTCCTCCCATTTCAAAAACAGACTTTGATAAGGTGCTTGCTCGTCAACGACCAACAGTAAGTAAGTCAGACCTTGATGTGCATGAAAGATTCACAAAGGAGTTTGGAGAAGAAGGTTGATGAAACTGATTCACGGCCATTCATGGAGTTGCCATGATTTGTATTTTACTTGTGTTTTGCCTGGAAAACACCCTAATCTGTTCAAAGGCCATTTAAAAAATTGGAAATTTGATGTTGTTCACACTTTCCTTCTGGGATGTCACTTTTACATTTCATGTAGTTATCGATGTGAAGAGAGAACACTGCCTACCTTCTGGTAATCTTATTGCAATCAATTAAGCAACTACAAGAACCAAAGTTTATGTGATTTTCTCTCATCTTCATGTTCATTGTACTTGTCACAACTTAGAAGTTAAAGGATCCTGTTTTCATATGATTGTTTATCAGAGTGCAACCTGCATTTATCTGCACGTTTTTCGTATGATTCATCAACGATCAATGAACAGCGAAGAAAGTGATAGAAACAGCAAACGGCTTGCATGTTGATGTTGTAACCTAGTGTTGTCCGAACATGTAGCAGTGAAAATATACATTTATTTAGACCTTCAATGCATAGTTGCTAACCTCTTATCATGAAGCAAACTTTACATTTACCTACCAAAGAAGAAAGAAATCATTTTCTGAAAATGAAGTCAATCCAGTACATTATAAATAAATTTTTTAACAATATAATAAGTGTGGATGAGGTACAACGAAGGGCGTTTAAGTAAATAAAATCAAAGTAAGGGCAATTGTTTAACTCTCCTATTTACTATGATTCCTAGTGTTATTTATGGACAAATCCACTTGAAACTTTAGCTCTTCTAAGTAAATTTTGTCGGTGCATTTTAATTGTGTATTTCACTCTCTCTCTATGCTTCTTCTTTCCATTCTCTCGGTTGGCTCTTCTTCTTCTTCTGGTGGGTTCTTCGACTTCTTCTTTTTCTTTCCTTTTTATTCATTGTTGTCTTCTTGCTTATTTGTATATTTTATGTTATTAATTTTTTTGTGTTCTTTTTTGAATTTCAGCACAGACTCTTCAGATTTTTTGTTGTAGAGGAGCAGACAATTGATCTTTAATTTTTTCCTGTTTTTTCAACTGTGCATTTATTAATTTATACTGATAGATAATTCCTAATTAGTATATTTCAATTTCGGACAATTGTTATACCAACTGTAGCTTTTAACTTCTCAGGAAGAGAACTTTTGGGTCTTGCCTGCAATTTATAAATATCAATATTTTATACAGTTGTTTGTGCTGAAGTTATAAAATCAAATAATGATGGGTTTTACCAATTTGTAGCTTATATGTAAACGAAATTAAATAAAAACTTAAATACTTAATGAATGGATGGAAATTTTAACGGCATAATATTACAAAAGGATTTTTATTTCTTTTCCTTATTCCATTGCCTCTCTCGCCTTCTACTTTTTGATTTTTGATATTTAAATTTCTTACATGTGGATACTCTTCGTTTTTCTTGTTTTTAAAAACTATGGACATCTAGAGCTTTTTGATAGAAGCAGTTTTTTATTGAATTTTCTACATGTATATTTTAAATTAATTTCAAAGATAGACGCAATGATGATAATTCATTATCGTGGCTTGGTAAATCTTATATGGTATGTAATTCGAGGGCAAGTTCTTTTGTTGTCGTGACATGGTCTCCTTCTCTTTTTCCCGTTAAAAATGTAGATTTAAGTCTCAATATTGCAATTGATCCTTCTCAGGCATTGTTTGACGAAAACCATTTTGATTTTTTGTGATCCCAGATCATAGAATGACATCAATGGAAAATGAAAATTACTTATTCATTTATTTAGTTAATTTTGTTGGTAAACCAATAATTTCTTGCTAGATGAAACTAACAGTGTTTATTTCTTTTTGTGTCTCCGACTTGCAAGATATACATTGTTGTTGTTAATTTCTATGTCGAATATTTGTTATTCATTTAGTTGCAAGTTCTTGAAAACTGAAAGTTGTTCAAGATGGGAGAAAAGTACACTGCCTCCACTCTGAGAGGTAATTTAGGCACTTTTTTGTTCTAATGTTATATGCTTTGTTATAATGTTAAATGGCTGTTCTTTATATTTTATGTTATACAGTATAGGTATGTGTATTTTAGGAATAAATTAAATGTTAAAGATTACAAAATTTAGACTTATATAAATAAACTTCATGCACCACTTGGTAAACAAATGTCTAATCTAACAATGAAAGATAGATATTGAACTATAAGAGTATGCATTACTCTTTTTTATCTTACCGGTTGACATTGACTCATTTATGGGTAAGTTATAGATGAGAAACAATATAAGTCAGTGAATACATTGAGTTTTATCATTATTGGAGGTAGCATGATGGTTACTTAGAAGAAGTAAGAACAAAGATCGTTCGGATACCTTTGGAAGTTAAAAGTGGAACACATTTTTCTTTTAATCTTGGTTTGGAACAAGTTGACGAGGATTGAAACTGTGATCATGTACATATTATTGCTGCATGGATTTAAGTTTTTTTTTGTGTGTGTGAAAAAAGTATGAAGTTACATCCACACTAATGATATTAATTGTAATTGCGATTGAACAACTTTTCTTTTATGTCTTAGGCATTTTTCTGATAAAATATTTTTAATGTCAAACTCTTGAGTATATGAAGTACACTAAGGCTATAAAGTATTTACTTCTATTTTGCTACTGAATAATGAAAATTGTAATTTGACTTGCTAAATTTTACAACTCCTAAATGTATTTTTGCTAGAATGCATATCACAATTTGGTAATGAAATTCTAAATTGATATTACATTGGGTCTCTTTTAACTATTATTGAAAAGGTGTATGCTGAATGAAATTGTTGAAGCAAGTGAAGATCTGGACAATTACTGGTCATATTGAACCTGAAGAAGTACTGGCAGTTTGCAGGTAACTAACTATCTATTCTTTTGCATGCACTTGAATTGCAAATTCTTTATCTGTCCTTTTTGATGCCTGCAGCCTGCAGGGTATTCATGAAATCTTTACCAATATGTTAATTGGTATGATGGTTGAAGTTTTTTGCTTTATATCTTCATATTGATTAGAGGTCACTGCCTTAGTGGTTTAAATTGGTTATTTGTTCCCTAAACATCAGAATTATTGAATTTTTACTAAGGATAATGGTCAAAAACACGTATCACTTTTTTCTCAGTTTCATAACTGAACTATCGGATGTTTACATTTTCTATCTGAACTATCACCAACTATTTAGCAAAAACCGCCTCAAAATTAATGAGCAATAGCCATGTGGATGAAATTTATGGGCAAATTAAGTTGTCACATGCCTTTTGGAGATTGTATTCAAACACTTGATGTTTTTTCTTATGCCAGTAATCATGAGCTCACTCCTTTAATTCATATAAACCATAAACTTTATCACTTCTTAGGCGCCATGTTGTAATTTAGCATGAACTTTAGTTCATTATATAAATCTGAAAAAGTGGACCAAAAAGACTGTCACCTTCTTTTACTTCTTTGAACATCTAGATTTGCTTAATAATTTCAAAATGGAAATATTCAAACTTTAGAGCTTAGAGATTTTGAAGGCAAGAAAAATGTTTGTTTTCCCACTGTAGCTTGATGAACAACTGTCATTTTCTTTTCTATGTTTTAACATTTGATGAAAGTAAATTTCCAGAATGAGAATGTCCAGTAACAGTGCTAAATGTAGTCAGTTCATTCTTGAGTATCCTTTATATTTGTTTAGATGTTAACTCAGATAGTTTTTGTTTCCTTTTGTATATGCATGCTGCTTTTTGGGATTGGTGAAATGTTAAGTTTGTAACTTTATTTGAAAAGAAAAACAATCATTACGTGTTGTGTAAACTACTATTTGAATCAAAAAAATATTTAATTTGTCATTATTAGTAGTTGTATCTCATTTGCACACATTTTTTAAAAAGGTACCTACATCCATGTTTCCAATACATGGTAGAAACTAAAGAAATAAGTTCCGGCAATTAGTTTGCATGTATTAGAGTACTGCCATGCATGTTCTCTTTTGAAATTGAGGCATGTATCTCTCTTAGCAGATAGACTGCATCACTGACTATTTTCACTATTCATTTTGTAATGTAATTTAGTAGTTTTAAATAATGTTCTTCCGCAGTTTTGATAGTTGTACCATGTTTGTTGCATAGTGACGACTTTTGTCCTTTTGTTCTTTAGTGTCTATGTTTCAACACGTGTATTCTTCGGCCATACATGTTTTTAACTCTTCTTACTTCGTATTGTATTTTTTCTACAGTGTGTTCCCATTCTTCAAACTCTCCTTCTCAACTCTCATAAATCTGCTTCTTTCTGGCTTTTGAGTTTTCTTTTTTGAAGTTATCAATTTTTGATTCTGAGTTTTGCTCTAGCTTGATGTATATAACTTTCCTGATTTTGGGATTTTCCATCTCCCTTTTTGAATTTCTCACACTGTATACAGCTGAAGCGGTGTTCTTGTTTCCTTCTGTTAGTGTTGTCTGCAATTTTGTTAGCCTTGGACTATTAGACCGACAAATTATGATTGAAAAGGAATATTGTATGTGATGATACTTATATCGATTTTACCTTTGCTGGATTGATGGTCATGAAAAGGGATAAGGACTCTTAGCTTTGGCTTGAGTTCGAAGCAATTCGTCAAGATGATAAAAAAGAAACTAAATGGTCATGAATTTGAAGAAGTCTTAAAATTCATTTGGGTGATTTTTCTAACTGTCAGTCTATCATCGTTATGTATAGATACTTTATCTGCATACATTGATTGGTTAGGATGTACTGGATGATGTCAGGCGGAGTAATTCTCAGTTGGTTTCTTTCTGAAGATATCGTGAAGGTAATTTGATCTTCTTAACTAGATGATGTTAGGGGGGAGTAATTATCTGTTTTATATACATTTTCATTTCTAACAGGGTTTAGTTATTTTAATTTAGTTTTACTTGTGAAAAAGTATTCATATTTAGATCAAATTACCTTCAGTTGCCGGCCTCTTGGCCTCTTGGTTATGTAGCAACTTCTTAATTAGTTTTGCACATACCTGTTTTTTAGTATAAACTTGACCAAAAGTCTCATGGTAGAAATCAAAGGGGACACTCATCAGTCTAGAATATTTCACTTGGGAAGTAGAAGAAAAACAGACAAGTGATGAGCAGAAATTAGATTTTCATCTAACACAATTACTACATATTAGAGAATTTGGTTATCTTAATTCAAATAGATTAGCAGTACTAAATAAAAATAAAATTGAAGTGGCTTGGTAGTTTTAATGTAATGGGGTGAGTAAGGAGCGTAGAGTAGAATCATGGGACATAGTAGTCGTGTTACAAGATTTTTAATCTTGTAGCACAAACCCATAGCTAAAAGTCTAACCCTCCCTTGAACAATTTGAGATGTTACTCTCTGGTATAACTTTGTAAGTTTAACCTCTTTTGTTGACGTATGTCCCATTTGTCAAATTCTATCGCTCTTTCATATTCTGTTGACATATGTCCCTTTGGATTACAATACTTTCAGAGTCTGAAGGGTTTGTTGTTACTATATTATTATAATGTCTTAAATGCAGTTAGTATTACTTTTATAAGTTTAGGGGTCTTCAGTCTATGTTAATTTCTTTCTCGGAGTTGTATCGATTGTTCATTACATATAATCAAATTTTACATGTGATTACATTCATTTAATTCGAATGTGCAAGTGTCTTGATAAGATTTATTCAGTTAAAACAAAGAACACAAATCATATTTTATTCTTAGGGGTATGAAATAGGTGTGTTAATATGAGGGGTTGGATAAATTCTGTGGATCGTCCCTCGTGAGAAAGAAATGAATTCCTTTTCTTGAACTTTGTCAACTGATATGATGCATGGTTGGATTCTTGCGGTCTGAGTTATGGTCATCACCATCATTTTACTTTTTGTAGATAAAATATATTGCTAACCTATCTCAGTGTCAAGGCACATTTATGTTGTAGGATGACTCAGTTGCATACATCAATGCACTCTCACTATAGTAATGATAAACGGTTCGTCTCGCCGTGGCTTGTATACATCATCAGTCTTCCTCATTCAAACTTTTGACATTACTTGTATATTTTAACCTTGAAGTTTTCATTAATTGAAATTCTCTTTCAGTTTCATTTTTTTCCTTGAAGCACATCCTAAATATTTAATGTTGTATTATAAATGAAAACTGATTTTTTGACATTGTTTGTATATTTTAACATTGAAGTTTTGATTAATTGAAATACTCTTCCAGTTTATTTTTTCCTTGAAGCACATTCTAAATATTTGATATTGTATTATAAAAGAAAACTGGTTCTTCCTACCACACACCAAAGGTGATGTAAAGCAAATTTTTACTTTAATGTAACGCGCTTGCTCCTTTACTTGAAGATCTGACGTAATTTCATAATGGAACATTTTAATAGCAAAAAGAATTGACATCAGGCAGGCTAAGATTCTGGGAGATCAAAAGTGCTTATTTTTTTCTTCTAAAAAATGCTTATTTTAAAAAATGAGGTGTATGACCAAGCTTTTGAGAGAAAATAAATGTTTTTAGTGAGTAGCAGAAACTGTTTTCTATAAGCTAAAAAAAAGTAATTTCTTCCCAAAAGCACTTTTGAGAAAACTAAACTTGGAAGCACTTTTCAAAAGCTTGACCAAACACTAATTGTTGTTCAAAAGTACTTTTTAAATTTATTGGTCAAACGCAAACTGCTTCTCACCAAAAGTATTTTTTAAATAAGCACTTTTGAAAAAACACTTATCAAAATAAGTTGATTTGATAAATTTGACCAAACAAACTATAATAAGAAGAATAAACTATATGCAGACCTTATTCCATGAAAGAATACTCCGTTTATTAAAGATAATGTAGAAGCAAACACCCCAGAGAAGTTTACGGTGGAGGACCACTATCAATCTCTCCTAGTGCTGTATAATTATTCAGTGTTGAAGGGTTTTCAAAAATACTTGTTTTAAGTTTCTTGAGGACTTATATCATAACCCAGTCCCTTCTCCTATTATCAGTATAGTATTGCAAAATTTTACATAAGCAATTTCAAGTTATAATTATGATGAGCTCAAGTCCAGGGCTTTGTAGCTGAATGCAAAATCAAGTCACAATGCTTGTAAAAATTTCTCGACCTTGTCACTTGAGCTTAAAAATAATTCATATGTGAAAATTCCATACTTCTTTTTTTTCAAAAAAGATTGGATGTTGAATTGAAACTCAACACTATAAGAAGTCCTAATTTTAATAGTCTCTCTCCTCTTTTTTTACATGTTACATTTTGGTTTTTGAGAATCAAAGAATATAAACATTGACTAATATTTTAAGATGTATCTTTTTCCTACATATTAATATAAGAAGGATTGCAACTTATAATATTTTTCATTTAGTTTTCGAACATCTAAATTTAAGATTTAAAATATTGAATTAATCTAATTCAATTTAATTTTCGAAGATTAGTTAAATTAATTTTTGTAAAGTAAATATGACAAATAAAAAAGAATAGAGAGAATACAACACAACTAATCATCATATCATATTATTATTATTATACTAAAAATGAGAAGCTCTTAAAATTAAAGTTGAATTACCAAAATATTCATAAAAATTTAAATGACTATTTTACCCATTAATAAATATTATTTCTATAATATTTTGGTACTAAAAAGTAAATTTATCTTCCGAAAAAATAATTAATACATATCAATTATGACAGCCCATTCAAATTCTTGATATTGCTTTCATTTTCTGACACTTTATTAAGATGCATATTATCTTAATCTTTTTATTCCATGTTTGTTCATTTTAGCTTCCTACATTTATTATCACTCATTCATTTCAACGTTTTTGTTTTTTTCTGTCAAAAATTGACTCGGACAAAATTATTGAAGCAATAATTTTTTCTTATTATTGTTACTTTTATTTAGCATCCTCTATGTTTATACTTATTTTTTTTCTATATATATATTTTCATAATTATTATCATATGACTGGATTTAGTCATATAAATTTTCTCTATAATATAATACTTACTGATTTTGAGTAGGAAATAGTGTTAGCCTTTGTTATTTCTATATTGTTGTAGTTAGAATAATTAATTCCAGCAATAGTTAATTACCGACCAGACTGTGAATTTTACTTCTTTACTTTCTCTCCTGTTTAGTTTTAGTAGCAATAAGTTATAAATTATATGAAATTTTAATATATAAATATCATGTGAAAAGATTAGGTTCTAAATATTTTCTCTTTGTTGAGTTATTTTTCTCCTATTTCTTACATAGATAAGAAAAAATTAAGTATTTAAACTGACTTTCAAAACTTACTTAATAGAATTATAAAATATATGTATAATACACGTTTCTAAATACTAGTAAGACAATAAATGATAGCCGACCTAATGAGCAAGGTATTTATCATAATTTTTGTTTTTTCTTGTAATAAACGAACCACATCACGAAAATGTGAATCTTAAAAAGTTGATTTAAATCGAAGGTAGATTCACATTTAATAATTTTGGTGCTGTATTTGATTTGGGGCAACTGTCCAACCCGCCGAATTATCAACAAATACATCTTATCTAATCTTTATAAATACTCTAAAATGCCCATTCCCTGCATTTACATCTATTTTCTTCTGAATTTAATTGCTTCAACAATGACTCAGGGTGTTTTCGGTAACCACGACATATAATAAATGAGTTTTTTTTTTCTTTTTTCCTTTTTTTATTTGATACGTAAATAAAAATATATTATTTTTATGTTAAAAATATTTATATATAATTTAGATAAATTATATTATTATATAAGTGAAAAGCCCCTAAGTTGAAAGTTAGATTACCATTATATTTTATTATATTATATTTATATATTTATTACTATATAAGTGAAAAAGTTAAAATAAATAAATAAATAAATAATAAATAATAATAATGGTAATTACTACTACTACTACTACTAATAATAATAATAATAATAATAATAATAATACTAAAAGTAGAAAGTCCTTATCTTAAAATTAGATTACCATTTTGCCCCTGTAGTAAATTAAAATATAATAAAATATCTAATTAAATAGTAATATTTTACCATTAAATATCTAATAATATATATATATATATATATATATAAAGAAATAAATAATAAATAATGCTAATGATAATAAATAAATATAAATAATAAATAATAAATAATAGCAATAGTAATAATAATAATAATAATAATAATAATAATAATAATAATAATAATAATAATAACCAAAAGTGGAAAACCCTTATCTTAAAAGTTGGATTACCATTATGCCCCTGCAGTAAATTAAAATATAATAAAATATCCAATTACTATATTTACCATCAAATATCTAATACATACATACATACATACATACATACATACATATATCTATATATATATATATATATATATATATATATATATATACACACATATATATAAAGAAATGAATAAAGTCATTCATTGAATCGATTAAATGAGGAAGATTGTTTTACGTGCCACTAATTATTGTATATTTTCTTAATTATTATTTCATATACTACATTTTCATCTTCTAAGCTTCTACTGGTTACAATAATATTTATACACAATCATTTAATGAAGATTTGTACCATTAAGCAGACTCAATATAAAAATTATGTCTTTGTGTCATGATCATACTTTACAACTTTTAATTAAAAATATGAAATTGTTGCATTCTTTCTTCTTTTTGATAGTTTTTCAAATATTTTCTGATTTACCTTCTTGTTTTGTTGTGTTTTGGGTTTGTATGAAATTTTCATAAACTTGATAGAAGCAGTCTCAAACCTGCCTGCAGATTAAATATACTCTTGGCGCATGATTTATATTTATACCCATCATGGTAACTTGTATTTTATGTAATTCTTCCACTTTTTTGCATAAATGTTGAAAAAAATTTAGTTTTTCATTTTATTTAGGTGATCTTGTCATGCTTTATACTTAATCGTGATCAAAACATGATTTGTAAACTAAGGTAACCAACAAGTCAGTTCAATCATTTTGAATTTACACTTATCACAACTTTATAATTGATTATTTAATGTGGATATACACGTGCAAAACACGTGTCCAGAAACCAGTATTATGAAAAGTCCGGAGCGTGAGGTAGTGGGGATGGGGCTAGGAAGGAGTGGAGGTGAAGATTAGGTGTATTGGAGGATAAGGAAGACATAATCAATGTGAAATACCACTTATGATTTTTTTTTCCCCATATTTTTCACCAGAAAAGTCATTTTTCTCATTTTCTTTTAAGGTACTTGTTTTTACAGAAAAAATTTCAAAATTTTTAGCCAACGGAACATACCTTAACTTCAAGACTTGACATTATCAATTAAGCTTCCAAAAATGATATATTGTCAATATATTTGGCCCGAGCTGAGTAGGGGTGGGTATAGTTTAGGCTAATTTGGAATTCAAATTGAAATCCGAATTTTATAGATTTTTGGATATATGATCTAAATTTCGAGTTTTATTTTTAAAATTTATGAATTTTGGATTGGGTATCGAATCTAGTATTATATATTTTTGGATATTCGGAAATTCTAAATTTTTATACCTTATATTTAATCCTACTTAATTACTCACATATATGTCCAATACTAAATAAGTCCACTTTCAAGATCCAATAGGTTAATATCTACGGTCCATCACTGTATTAAATCAATATGAAGTTTTCTATTAATCAAATATGAAAATGTAAAGTGTTTCATAAGCAAGTAAAATCTAATACACGGCATAGGTGGTAGAGTCACCTCAATTCTTGTTAATTATAGAGAGTTATAAATTTCAAAGAGCAGACTATTAGGTGGATTAAGGTTGTTAATTGTTATGGTCTACCTAAAAAGCTCAAAAGTCAAAATAAAAAATTTGAAAAATCCAAAGCTATTAATTCGAAATCGAACTTAAAAAATTTCAATTCAATCTGCATTTATTGGGATTGAATTTGAATTGTACTTTTTTTAATCCAAAAATCAAATATCCAAATCAAAATTCTCATATCCAATTCGGTGGCACGAACGCCCACCCCTAATGCTAAATCTGGCCCAAAAATAGTTGAAAGTTATCGAAGAACATTTATCTTAATTTATATTTTAGACTTCTAAAAAAATTTCAAACAAATGCAAGCACAAAGCTTTTTCATTTTTTATTTTACTGAAATCTTTTTTGAAATTATGATCTCTGGTTATTCAAATTCAACTTTATCATATGTAAAATTAATTGCATTTGTGATTTAAAATTAAATCCATATTAGCTAATTCATATTTTGCACAAAAAAACTATCATATTCAAGTAACATCAAACATATTTATTGCTATAAATATTACTAAAATCTGGTAAAATTGATAAATTAATATAAAAATTTAAAATTATATAACTATAAGACTCCAAAATATTACACAATCATTTTTTTAGAAGTTCATGAAAATAATTTTTTGCTTACTTTATAAACTTTCTTTTTCCTTTTAAAAACTGGTTAACTATTTCTCTATATATTAGGTACAGCATTAATTATCCCATTATGCCAAAATATTTTAACATTAAAAAAATATGAAAATTTTACTTTCTTTTACAATTTTTAATATTATTATCATTTGAAGAGTTAATTATAATTTTTTTATAATCATTATTTTTTGAAATACTTTTGAAATATATATAAAAATAATAATTTATAGTTCATCCTTCAATATAATCATTTATTACATAAAATTTATGTTAAAAGAGTGCACCCATAATATTAAATTAATTAACTTTCGTATTTGAGATCTTTTCTTTTCAATTGAGATGGAAGAATTAAAATTCAAAATTTAAAACTATTTAATAATGATATAAGTTATTTGAGTTTTTTTTTAATTGAGAATTACCCAAGTAAAATATTTGTTAATTACATGTGTTTGCCCGCATATGCACATCGCCGTATTATTATTGAACATAAAATTCAATCAATTTTTAAAGTATGACATAAAATTATAATTAAAACATAAATTGTATCTAATTATATATTTTATTTTAAAATATTTGTCATGTTTTTATACTTTCAAAGCCAATTTAATTAATTTAAAAAATTAAATTAATATTTAAATACTTAAAAGCTTTATGAAAAATATTATAAATTTCCATTCTTAATCTATATGATAGCGTAAAATTGCTTAGTTTACATAAAATTTATTAGAATATTTAAGGTAATAAAAATCAATTCATGTGAAGAAAAAAAGAAGTGTGAAAAGTCTTACCATAGTAGGTGTCCACAAAATGGCTTTTGTTTTTGTTGTCCAGATAGTCAAACGAAAATATCGTTTTCACAAGTCACAAGACTCACAACAACATCAAATAGGACAAATCTCAATGTACAAAAATAAAAAAGAATATCTAAAATGCCTTTGTGAGGATTACAAAAGTTTGATATTTCTCCAATATATAGTAGTGATATATATATATAACATAAAATATGATGAAAAATCCTTTAATGCTACTCAGTATTCTTTTCTTTTTCAAATATCTTTACAAGTATGCTTTTTCTCTTTTGTGCGTGGAAATGTTTAGTTTTGAAATTGCTATTTAAAAATTTAAAAATCACTCATGGTTATAGTTGAATGAGAAAGACATATATTATTCATATAAATTTTTTTAATTACTATTTGTTTTCGATTTAATAGTATCCTTCTTAAATAAAACAATATCAAAATAGGCATAAGATACATAAAAATTGCATAATATCAGAAATCCTTCAAACTTTTGAATATGTATTTCTTAAATTTTGAAAATTATTTACGTAAAAGCGATCAGAATTTAAACATGTTGCATACTTGCATGTGAAACTGAAAGCCTGCTGAAAAGATGGGGACAATGAAAAGTTAAACAAGTATCACCTCCCCCCCCCCGTGCCCTGCTTGTTCATGCGACTTTTATCTACCTTTTTAGGTTCATTAGGCTGACCTAAGTTTTGTAAAAATACAGATATAACAAAACTGCTAAATAAAAATAAAGAGCTGAATTTTCGGTTTTCCCATTTGACGAAAGAAAGTTAAAATTTTATTATTATTATTACTTAAACAATCATAAAAATGTAAAGAATTGGATCGTGGATCTAACTCAATCTAAAAGCTAGCATGTAAGTTGAGGATTGCCTAAGTCCATATAAAGATCAAACATTTTTTTAACTATCGATGTGAGATTTTTTTCGTTCTTCAACACCCCACCTCACGCTCAGGGGGTAAAGAAATGGATCTTAGCCTAACTCAACCCCAAAGCTAGCTTGTGAGCGAAGGATTGCTTAAGTCCATATAAAGAGTTCACTCATCTCTTTAACTACCGATATAAAACTTTTTTTATTCTTTAATGAAAACGTATGTTTGCATATTCGTTCATTTCGTCCAAAACAAAGTGGAGTTCCACTAGTTTTATAATTTTTTCTAGGAAACTCTTTTCTTGCAGATTTGAGGTGCCAAAAGTCATTAAAAAGGAAAAAGAACAGAGAGCGAAAGAGAAACAATTATTTGATTAATATAATGTTCTTGTCGAACCTCCATTTAAATCTCCCAAAAGAAAAGTAGTGGTAGTTTATGTAACAAAATTTTTTACATTCGAAGCTCTTGAATTAATCTTCGCATTACTTCTTAGACCCAACTTGTGTGTACTTTAAAGATGCCAACAGTTTCTTAGAAATCAATTTAATCGATGGAATCGAATTGATTGTAGATTTTTTTAAATAAAAGTACAGATTTTTATATAAATATATAATTATATTAAATTATATAATAGACTTTAAATTTTATAAAAGTAAATTGAAATAATTGCTGAATCATATTGAATAAAATTTATGTGTACATAATATATTTTACAACATTAATTTTAAAATAACGAGACATTTAATTTTTTTCCTGTGGGTCTAGGGTGGTGAAAACGCCAATTAATCAACATGTGATTAGCATACTTGACGTTTCAACTTTGAAATCTTTATATTATGCTGTTTTTTGTTGAAATTAAATTAGTTTTAGTATTTTAAAGAGTAAGTTACAAGATATTTCAATAATTTTGATTAGCAAGTTGTAAGGTATTAGATATTTTTTTTCTCGTATGATTTAAATTTCTCTTATTGAATATCTAGAATGTGTTCGGAATAAAGGTCTACGAAAACAAGTTATTTCTTACTTATTTTCTTGTGTTCGGTATGCCAGTAAAAAACATTATTCTAAAAAAATTTGTAAATATTTAAGATAAAACTATGAGGACGACGGAGGTGGAGGTGGGGGATGGGATGGGTGGGGTAGGGTGATAGATGCATCATGCATGTTGTAGATGAGGATGGGGTGGTTGTGAGGGTGGGGAGGAGATAATGTGACTTGTTTTTCCTACTTTAATTAGGAAAGTCATTTTTCTGAGTTTGTTTTCAAAAATATTTTTCAAAATTTTTTATCAATCGAACACGAGAAAATAAAAATATTCTTCAAAAAATATTTTCCTTCATACCGAGCACACTCTTAATCTTAGTAGTTTTTTAGCCCCATCTTGATTAATTTCTTTTCTCTCGAGTAATCTAAATCAATACGAAAAATAGAGTTTTTTCCACCGCGAATCAATGAAAAATTTATTTTGTAAAACATGATTTTCCCACACATTCCTACTGAACTAGATAGATTCTCACTGAAATAGTGGGAAGCTTCATGATTTTTGCATATAAAAAATATTATTATTATTTTTATTTTTCACCTATTCAATCAAAATATCTGTAGGAATAGACACTTTAACATTTTTCATTTGAAAACTTCAGTAGAAAAATAGTGAATTTTTTGGTAGTAAATTTTATTGTATACTTAATATTAGTAGTATTTTAGCCCATCTTGATTAATTTCGTTTCACATATGTGATCTAAAATTTTCTTTTTCGTCTTTGCTTAACTTTGTTTTACCCTGCTATAAAATAGTAAGATGCATCTCTATTCTCATCGTCGTTCATTTTTTCTTAATTGTAAAAATATCTAAAAAGTTTTTACCAAAATACTATAAAAATATGAATCATATCGAAGTTCGACATAAAAAAAAATGTTTTTTACCTTCGCACCCAAAAAGCATGACCCAAAAATTATAAATCAAAATGAACAGCTCACCTATTATTGAGCGAACTATATGAAGTAGTTAAGCATACGTTATGTCCATCCATCTAAATACGCAGAAATACTAACATGGATTCAAATACTATTTAGATGGTTAATTATTACATACCAATATAAGAAAAAGAAAAAAAAAGAGTTCAATAAATAATAATAATTTTTTTAAAAAAAAGAAGAAGAAGCACACAAGCCACTTAACTTATCAATTAAATCGTCCAATGGCCACGAAGTCATTTAATTGCAGAATTTGTCATTTCTAAATTTTGCTATTTAAATGAATTAATTTTTAATTTTTACTAATTTGAAGACTAGTTTTATTAAAAAAAAATTAATCAAACTTACGGCTAACGAGATATAAACTTTTTAAGAACACAAGATATTATTTATAAAAAATTTTAATATAAAAATATAAATTTTTACCCTATGATTATTTTAAAAATCATGAAAAACAAAAACTAAAAACAGCACAAAATATAGATAAAAGTACAAATAACCCCAACGAAATTAATTAAAGTTTTGTGGGAAATCAGTACCTAAGGGTGTATGGGATTTTTAAGTAGTGAAGTTTTATTATTTTAGCAATTATAATTCAACAATTATAGACGGCAGAAATGAAAGTTAAAGTCATAATACTTTCTCTAACTGGCATTATTCACTAATATTAATATGACTTAACTGATTAAGACCCTAACAAGTGGACCTACTTATAATCATTAACAATTGATCTTATCTTAGATGAATTTAGAATTTAAACTCCTAATTTTAATATTAAATGATTCTTTAACATTTATACATTATAATTTTAAATTTCAAAATGTATATTTACTATTCATTATAACTTCAATAAATTTTTATTGATAAATTTATACTCAATCTTAAAAGTATTAAATTCACATGATGTGATACCACAAAAGGTGGATCCCCCGACCAAGATGATTGTAGTTGTTCCAATGTTTTAGGAAAAAATCATTACATTAAAACTAGATTAAAAAACAAAAAGCATAATAAAATTATGAGCTAATCCCAAACGACCCACATGGCCACATAGTACGTCGCCTATCCTAGGAGAGGTCCCAAGCATTGAAATTTTTTTTAACACCTCGCTCGAGAATCGGTGAACTGCAAAAATATAATTCATGTAGTTTTTTATTATTATAAAATTAATTTTTTAATAAATAAAAATATATTTTTATTTTAAAATAAGTAGTATTTTTAGTTCATACATACCTCTTAAGAAAATTATTTATTTCTAAAAAGAATAATGTATTTTTACCCACTCATCCCTATAAATCTCTTGAAAAAGATGTAACTATTTAATATTTTCTTGATTATACAAAACTCTCTTCATTTAAACAAGGGTAAAATTAGAAGAACATTATTAATATCTTCTTGATTGTATAAAACACTATTTATTTAAAGAAAAAATCAAAAGACTTTTAAAATACCATTTATTTTAAAACGGGGGGAAAATAAATAGAGTTAATTAATTTATGTAGTTCGCTGGCGAAATACTCATTGTAATATATGTTTTTGTGACAGATATTTTTTGATGCGAAGGGTTAGAAAACGTGTTCTTTTTGTGCGGAATTCAATGATGTCGTATTTTAATTTTTATTTATAATTCTTACATGACATTTTAAATATTAAAAAAACACTAAGATAATAAAATAATTTTTAAATTTTAAAAAAAATAAGGAACCGAACCGTATCTTTCAAACTCCTCACGTAAAGTTGAGAGTTATCTTTATTAGGAAAAATAATCCAAAACTGTACACAGCTATTCATTCAACTTGGTCCAAATTGAGTAATCCTTTTCTTTTCTTATTATTTCTATGTATTCTACTTGTGGCACGAGAATTCCTCTCGAAGGGCGGAAAGAGAATTAAATTCGATTTCTGAATTTAGAAGCAACGTAGAAACAACGGCAATGTATCAGTGTATCTTATATCAAGTGATAGAAAAGTAGTATTGTCAAATGTATGTAGTCTCACTTAACGTGAGGCATATATTAATAATAATCACACATGTATTACCGTGCGATGCTTTTCCTTTTATCTGTTAGGACCAGCTTCACCAACATGTACCACACCAATTACTACGTCGGTCCAGAGGGGATGCAGCATTATATGGTCGGGGACAGAGCTACAAACCGCCGTGCTTGGTTTCATTTAATAGTTTTAATTTAAATTTTATATATTTTTTATATATTCTAATCTATATGATTTTTTTTTAATTTTTGAAATTTAAATTTTTTTAGTTTAATTATGTGTTTGAAAATAGAGTCTATAAATTTTTTAAAATAAAATCTATATGCGTGGAAGATTAAAGAATAATTTGTTTGACTTTTGAAATTCTAACATCTTCACATAAATTGAGACAAGTAGAGAAAGCAAATTGTTGATAATTATTTGATTTTAAATATTTGGTCCGGTGGTTTTCTTAAAAAATTGTAAATATTCTTGGAAAGAGTATATGTAATAAGAAATTCATTAAATAGGTATAAAAATTAAATTTAGAATCCAATTATTAATACCTGATGCTCCCTCTGACTCAGATTATTTCTCTTTTTTTTTTTAAAAAAAATAGTTATCTCAAATTATTTATCATTTTAAAAGCTCAAACAATTTTTCTTTTTTTAAAAAGAAATTTATTTTTAGTAGTATAGTTTTTCTTGAAGACTATTCAAAATTCTTGATTATTGAGGTGTTATTACTTCTTGAGGTCGTTAATTTAATTTATTCGTAGGTGTCTATGTAGATTTTTTTTTTACTCATTTCTATTAATATACATAAGGTGACTTTGACAATTGCATACTCATTAATAGAGATGATACATAAATTAAACAAACATTTAATGAAAAAATTATACTGAAATATAAATAAGATTAAAGTAGTCAAAAATCCTTTCTAATTAATATTTCTTTAAGGATATGTAAAATAAAAAAAAGCAACAGATAATTAATAACGGAGAATATTAGAACCCATAAATTTATATGAATCCAATTACACGAAAAAATAAAACTTTTAAGGTTCATGAACTCATTTAAGTTTGCTTGAACTAATTCTACTACCACCATCCTTGTAATCTCACTTTCGGTTTGTACTATAGTCTGTATACATTTAATTTTCAAACTCTAAATTTGGTTGAATGTTAGGATGGAAACAGAGAGAGATACAAGTGTATATAACATAATTGGTTTGGTTTCTTTTGTTTCCCCTCACTTACTAAGCTGTCGTTCCAATTCTTTATCTTCGTTTGGATGTTGACAGAGACATAAGATATATTTTCAATAAGGCATTATATTTTATATTTAGAAATAATTTAATAGAAAAATAACTATTTTTAGTATATATGATAATTAATTTGGAAAAGTGAGAATATCAACAAGTGGAGAAGTAGATATTAAGAAAAAGAACTATGTTTGAATACTTTTCATAAATCATTTCTTTTTGTTTCATGAAGATTAAAGACCTATATTATTAGTTAAAGCAAAAAAAAAAAAAATGCATAACATGTCAACTATTGTTTACGGGAAGATGTTCTATTTTCTATTTTTATTTTTTTGAAAATTTAAGTTATATATAATAATTTTTTTTTTACTTCTCCTTAAGAGCTCTTACTCTTTTTTGTTCCCTTGGTGACTCGAATCCACAACCTCAGGAGTTGAAGGTAGAGAATACTTATCATCAACCCTCTCTTATCAAATAAGGCACAAAAATATAGGACCTTAAAAATTATACATAGGATATGTACGTCAAATAAAGATACATAGGATATCTACATCAAATAAAAACTAAGACTCAAAAAATATAGGACCAGAAAAATAATACTTCTCCTATGTATAGGCACAAAAATATAGGACCTTAAAAATTATACATAGGATATGTACATCAAATAAAGATACATAGGATATCTACATCAAATAAAAACTAAGACTCAAAAAATATAGGACCAGAAAAATAATACTCTAGAGTAATGAGCTCAACCCCTACTGACATCACTAGTAATTTAATTGGAGCAACTACCACAAAATCCCTCAAAATAAATACTGTCTATTAAGATACTACTCCCTCCGTTATTTTTAATTGCTAAATATATTAAAAATAATTTATTTAAAATATTTTCTAGTTTTTAAAATTTTTTAGAGATAATTAATCATATTTTTTTAATTATATTCTTAATATTTAAAGTCATTCTAAAATGTGAAAAAAACTATTATTGCATATTTTTAAAAAGTTAATAGAGTTATATTAATCAAATTACCATTCTTATTAATTTTTTCTTAATAGATGTGCAAATCTTATCCTAACATAGGGAATATATCTTTATTAATTTATGCTTAATAAATACTCTCTTTATTTCTTTTTAATTATTAATGTAGAAACTCAAATTACTACCCATATTAATTTTTTCTGAAAAGACATGTAGACCTTGTCCTAGAAAAGAATGGAGGGAGCAGTTCTTCAGTAATTGCTTGGTCATGTAAAATTTTCTTTATAAATAAAAATAAAATTAAAATAATATAAATAATATCTTCTTGATTATATGAAACATCACTTATTTTAAAATAAAAATAAAAATAAAAATAATATTTATTTTAAAATTAAAAAAAAAAAAAAAATCAGCCATGATTTTTATTATTATTTCAGCAACTCCACGAAAGTTAAACTCCACTTTAAAAATCAATTCAATCACCATAATTTAAGTACGGCGTTTCCATTTGATATTTTATGGGACAGTAATTATTGTTTCTGAGAAACTTAAAATGTACTTTATTGTCATTTGAGCAAATTAAACTTGAATAGTAGGTAGGATTTTCTAATTAAACAAATGCTATGCTTCTTTCTTTTTAAAAATAAGTAGTATTGTAGTTTTCTCATTTTATTTTAAAATAAATAGTATTTTATATTATTAAAAAAATTAATAATATATTTTAAATTTTATTCTTATTTAAAATAAGTGATATTTTTAAAAATTAATTTACACTATCATACCTCATATAATAATATTTGTAACACTAAATAAAATAAATTAAATTTATCTTAATTTTATAAATTGACAAATATTTTAGGACAAACATCTTTTATTAATGTTGATAATTAATATGGGATGGTGGAAGCACTCTCTCAGTTGTAAAATAAGTAATGTTTTGATCGTTTTATTTTGTTTCAAAATAAGTAGTGTTTCACCAAATCAAGAAGGTATTAATGATGTTTTTTCAATTTTACCCGTATTGAAAAAATAACTTTTTTTAATATAATCAAGACACTATTAAAGAAGCACATCTTGAATGTATTTATCAGGAGTAAGTAAAAATATATCTTATTTTTTTAGAACTGAATAATTTTCTTAGTCCAAATTAAAAATATCACTTACTCCCTCTGTTTTATTTAATTGTTAGGATAAGATTTGCACATATATTAAGAAAAAATTAATAAAGATGATAATTTGACTAATATAACCCTATTAATTTTTTAAAAACATACAATGATAATTCTTTTTATATTTTAGAATGATTTCAAGTACTAAGAGTGAAATTGAAAAAACATGATCAATTATTTCTTAAATTTTGAAACTAACATATATATTGAAGCAATTATTTTTAGTATATATAACAATTAAAATAAAATAAAAAGTTATTTTAAAACAGAGATATAAGTTTGAGTTGGCTCCCGCAAACCGCAAAAACTAAGGAAAAAAAAGCTATAAATAGACGCACCAAATTAGACAGCGTCAATAAAAGGAAGTTGAGTTTCCCTTGAAGCGTGTCTTGATAAAATAAAAAAATTTCCCATCTACCAAAGAAATTATCTAACAACTTTATTTTCGTGCACTCAATCGCACTTGTATAATTTATGAGTAGTGCAATATGTCCCTCCATCCCTACACTATAAAATAAATGCATCCTATTTCTAAATTTGCTCTGTTGTGCTCTCTCCTGCCAACTTCCATCTCCTTACTACTCGAAGAAGTGTTATTTCTTCTTATCTTTCTTCACTACTACTCTCTTGATCTGTAGTAATACAGATGGAGTTAACAAGTGTTCTCACTTTCCTTGAGAACAGAGCCATTCTTGTTACTGGTGCCACTGGCTTTCTTGCAAAAAGTACCTCTCTTCATCTCTTCTTATAATCTCTTGTTGTTTGTTTGGTTTCAAAAGTGCTTTTTTTAAAAAAAAAAAAATAATAAAGGTGTTTGGCTAAATTTTTGGAAGAAAATAAGTAATTTTAGAGAGCAGTAGAAGTTGTTTTTCATAAGCTAAAAAAGTAGCTTATATGCAAAAACAGTTATTTGAAAAACATTTTTGTGGAAAATATACTTAGAAACACTTTTCAAAAGATTGGCGAAACACAAACTGTTTTTCACTAAAAAGTACTTTTGAAAAAACACTTTTTAAAATAAGCTAATTTAAAAAGTTTGACTAAACAAGCTATTAATCTTAATTAATGAGGTCTTTCTTAATTATTATTATTTTTTGTGTTACAGTTTTTGTGGAGAAGATACTTAGAGTACAACCAAATGTGAAGAAGCTATATCTGCTTTTAAGAGCTCAAGACAACAACGCAGCATTGCAACGTTTCAACACTGAGGTACTCGGATCAGTACCTACTGAATTTTTCATTTTTGGTTTTCAACCAGTATGTTATTTGGATCCGATTAATCTAAATTCATATGAAAAATATCTCACTTTAAAGGAGAACGTAACCATCTTGAGTGGATATGGAATTTCAATTAAAAGAACTATATTACTATTACGAAAAGATGGATCTAAAATTTAAATTTAATATATCTACCTTTCTTCTGATAGACACTTACTTGCATCTGAATTTATATCAACTTATGTCCATTTACTATAATTAAGTAATTTAACAAGGTAAAAATTGCATGTTGCTACAAATACCTCAAATAAAAAAAGCAACACATAATTAAAGTTGTGGGGTCCAGCCTCATGTGACTAGATAGGAAAAGACCGGACAGTGGAGACTTTTGCAAGGGGCGGCTTGACAATTGCAAAAGTAGGTAGGCAAAAATTGATGGATGAATGGATGTTTTTTGCCTATAAATAGAGAGTTTCTTAACTCATTTCAAACGCACCAAAAATAGAGAAAAAACATATTGTAAAGAGTGAGGTTCATTCTTTGAGTGATATTTTAGTGAGGTGAGAGTAAAAAGAGGGTTAACTCTTTTGAAGTGTGTGTAGTGGTCGCTTTGAGTGTTGTACTCGTGAACTACACAGGTGTAAAATTCCTTACTATAGTGAAATCACTTTGCTCTCTTGGCCCGTGGTTTTTCCCTTATTCAGAAGGGTTTCCACATAAAAATTCTTGGTGTCATTGTCTTTCCATTTTTTGGCCCCTTTTATTTTGTTTGTAACCATTCTTGTATTATTCCGCATTATGTTGCTCCGACTTTTACCCAACAATCTGGTATCAGAGCCAAGGTTCTGTCTGAGTATGCTCTGTGGTTGCAACGTAGTTTGATCTTCCACATCAGAAAAGAATTACTTTGGTTATCCGTATTTTTTGGGTAAACAATGGAAGCCAACACAAGTAGAATGGTCACATTGAATGGCACCAATTATACCATTTGGAAAGAAAAAATGGAAGATCTGCTTTATGTCAAGAATTTTTATCAACCAGTTTTTACTACTGTAAAGCCTGAGAGTAAAACAGAAGACAAATGGAATCTGTTACACAGACAGGTTTGTGGATTTATTAGACAATGGGTTGATGATAATGTGTTGAATCATATTTCTGGAGAGACGCATGCTCGAACCCTATGGGAGCATTTAGAAAGTCTTTATGCTCGGAAGACTGGTAACAATAAAATGTTCTTGATAAAGCAGATGCTGAGTTTGAAATACAACGATAGTTCTGCGATGACAGATCACCTGAATAACTTTCAGGGGATTATGAACCAGTTGTTCTCTATGGGAATCAAGTTTGACGAAGAAATCCAACGTTTGCTTCTACTTGGTTCCCTGCCAGACTCTTGGGAAACGTTTAGAACTTCATTGTCAAATTCCGCTTCAGATGGTGTGATCTCTATGGATCTTGCCAAGAGCAGTATTTTGAATGAAGAGATGAGACGAAAGTCTCAAGGTTCTCCATCAATGGATGTCTTGGTGACTGACTCCAGGGGGAGAAACAAGAGTCGGGGTTCTCAAGATAGAGAACATCATAGAAGCAAATTCAGAGGCAAACTTAAAAATATTAAGTTCCATCATTGTGGGATGAAAGGGCATATAAAGAAGTTTTGTCAAAAGTGGAAGCAGGAGAAAGGCAAGGAGAAAATTGAAGAAGGTGGCAATGAAAATTGCGTAGCCACCGCTACCACGGAAGATCTTGTTACTATCCTTGATGCGAACCTGATAAATATTACTTGTGATGAGTCAAGTTGGGTTGTGGACAGCGGTGCCACATCTCATGTAACATCAAGGAGAGAATTTTTCTCATCTTATACTCCTGGTGATTTTGGAACCTTGAGTATGGATAATGAGTCGGTATCCAAGGTGGCTGGTATCGGTATAGTTTGTTTGAAAACTAATAACGGAACTGAATTAGTTTTGAACAATGTAAAACATGCACCTGATGTTCGTTTGCACCTAATTTCTGTTGGTGTTCTTGATGATGAAGGATATGTGAGTACCAACGGTGGTGGAAAATGGAAACTCATTAAGGGTTCCTTGGTTGTAGCTCGAGGTAACAAGCATCGTGGTTTATACTGGACTACTGCTTCTACTTGTGCGAATATGGTGAACGCAATTGAGAGCAAAAACTCTTCAACGTCACTATGGCATAAGAGGCTTAGCCATATCAGTGAGAAAGGACTTAATGTTCTAGCCAAGAAGAAATTATTGGGTGATTTCAAAATTGCTAAATTAGAAAATTGTGAGCACTGCTTGGCTGGAAAACAAAATAGAGTTTCTTTCAAGTCTCGTCCTCCTTCAAGAAAGACAGAGTTGTTGGAACTGGTGCACTCAGATTTATGTGGTCCTATAAAGACAAGGACCTTGGGTGGTGCACTTTACTTTGTCACTTTCATTGATGACTGTTCAAGGAAACTTTGGGTCTATGTCTTAAAGACAAAAGACCAAGTTTTTGGTGTCTTTAAACAGTTCCAGACGTCAGTTGAAAGAGAAACTGGAAAGAAGCTGAAGTGTATTCGTACTGACAACGATGGTGAATATTGTGGACCGTTTGATGAATATTGTAAGCAACAAGATATTAGACACCAAAAGACTCCTCCTAAAACCCCTCAGCTTAATGGCTTGGCTGAGAGGATGAATAGGACCCTGATTGAAAGAGTCAGATGTTTGCTTTCAGAAGCAAAGTTGCCAAACTCCTTTTGGGGTGAGGCTTTATTGACCGCTGCACATGTTATCAACATATCTCCTGCTGTTGCTTTGCAAAGTGATGTTCCAAATAAAGTTTGGTATGGGAAAGATGTCTCCTATGACCATTTGAGGGTATTTGGATGAAAAGCTTTTGTACATGTGCCCAAAGATGAGCTATCAAAGTTAGATGCAAAGACAAGGCAATGCATCTTTATTGGTCATGGCCTTGATGAGTTTGGCTACAGGCTATATGATCCAGTGGAAAAGAAGCTTGTTAGAAGCCGTGATATCGTCTTCATGGAGAATCAAAACATTGAAGATATTGACAAAGCCGAATCTTCAAGTTCTGATGGTGTAGTCGATCTTGATCAAGTTCCTGATGTTGGTGGACTTGATAATCACGGTGATGCCCCGGATCGTGCTCCGGATCAACATGTTGATGTTGATAATGCCGATGATATTGCCATTGACGATACTCCGGCTCATGAAGTTGTGGATGAATGAAATATTCCACTTAGGAGGACCACAAGACATTGTATTCCTTCCTCTCGTTATTCTCCTAATGAGTATGTGTTACTCACTGATGGGGGAGAACCTGAATGTTATGAGGAAGCCATTGAAGATGAGCACAAGGATCAATAGATTGAAGCCATGCAAAGTGAGATGAAGTCTTTGCATGATAATCACACTTACGAGCTGGTAAAGTTGCCCAAGGGCATGAGAGCTCTAAAGAATAAGTGGGTGTTCAAAGTGAAAGCTAAAGAACATAACTTGAAGCCTAGGTAAAAAGCTAGATTGGTTGTTAAGGGATTTAGTCAAAGAAAGGGCATTGACTTTGACGAAATATTTTCACCCGTTGTGAAAATGACCTCCTTCGTACGGTTCTTGGTCTAGCTGCTAGTCTTGATCTAGAGATTGAGCAGATGGATGTGAAGACAGTTTTTCTTCACAGTGACCTAGAAGAGGAGATTTATATGGAACAACGTGAAGGCTTCAAGGTAAAAAGTAGAGAAAATTTTGTGTGCAAACTGAAGAAGAGTCTCCATGGCTTGAAACAAGCTCCTAGACAGTGGTTAAGAAGTTTGAATCTGTCACGGGGGAGAAAGGTTACAAGAAAACTTCTTTAGATCATTGTGTGTTTGTACAAAAATTTTCTGACAAAGATTTTATCATCCTCTTGCTGTATGTGGATGATATGTTGATTGTGGGCAAGAATGCTTCGAGGATTGACGAATTGAAGAAACAATTGTTTAAGTCTTTTGACATGAAAGACTTGGGTCATGCTAAGCAGATTTTGGGCATGAGAATTACTCGTCACAGGAATGAAAGGAAGCTTTATTTATCGCAAGAGAGGTATATTGAGCGTGTACTGGAGCGCTTCAATATGAAGAATGCTAAGTCTGGTAGCACACCTCTTGCAGGCCACATGAAGTTAAGTAAGAAGATGTGTCCCACAACAAGGGAGGAAAAAAAGAGTATGGCCAAAGTTCCATATTGCTCCGTTGTCGGAAGTCTGATGTATGCAATGGTTTGCACACCTGACATTGCTCACGCAGTTGGTGTTGTCAGCAGATTTCTGGAGAATCCAGGAAAAGAATATTGGGAAGCTGTCAAATGGATCCTGAGGTACTTGAGAGGCACTACAAGTAGCTGCTTGTGTTTTGGAGGAGATGATCCAATCTTGAAGGGTTATACAGATGCTGATATGGCAGGTGACCTTGATAACAGGAAATCCACTACTGGATATCTGTTTAAATTTTCAGGGGGAGCTATATCATGGCAGTCGAAGTTGCAGAAGTGTGTCGCACTATCTACAACTGAAGTTGAGTATATTGCAGCTACTGAAGTTGAGTATATTGCAGCTACTGAAGCTGGAAAGGAGATGATATGGATCAAGCAGTTCCTTCAAGAACTTGGATTGCAACAGATAGAGTATGTTGTCTATTGTGACAGTCAGAGTGCAATAGACTTGAGCAAGAACTCCATGTACCATGCAAGGACAAAACACATTGATGTCAGATACCATTGGATTCGTGAACAAGTGGAGAATGAATCATTTCATATTAAAAAGATTCATACAAGTGGGAATCCCGCAGATATGCTGACCAAGGCGGTACCGAAAGACAAGTTCGATCTATGCAGAGAACTTGTCGACGTGAGCAGTCTCTGAGAAGATAAAGATACCTCCTTCAGGTGCATGGGACTAGAGGGGGAGATTTGTGGGGTCCAGCCCCATGTGACTAGATAGGAAAAGATTGGACGGTGGAGACTTTTGCAAGGGGCGGCTTGACAATTGTAAAAGTAGGTAGGCAAAAATTGATGGATGAATGGATGTTTTTTGCCTATATATAGAGAGCTTCTTAACTCATTTCAAACACACCAAAAATAGAGAAAAAACATATTGTAAAGAGTGAGGTTCATTCTTTGAGTGATATTTTAGTGAGGTGAGAGTAAAAAGAGGGTTAGCTCTTTTGAAGTCTGTGTAGTGGTCGCTTTGAGTGTTGTACTCGTGAACTACACAGGTGTAAAATTCCTTACTATAGTGAAATCACTTTGCTCTCTTGGCCCGTGGTTTTTCCCTTATTCAGAAGGGTTTCTACGTAAAAATTCTTGGTGTCATTGTCTTTTCATTTTTTGTCCCCTTTTATTTTGTTTGTAACCATTCTTGTATTATTTCGCATTGTGTTGCTCCGACTTTTATCCAACAAAAATAAATATGCTACGGAGAGAAATGATATCTTAATAGATAAATAAAGATAAAATAGTCAAAAATCCCTCCTAATAAATGTTTCTTAAGGAGTGTATAAAGAAAAAAATCACTTTGAGATGATGAAAGCACGGACAAGAGAGAATTCCCCAGACGATAAGTAGCCTTCTCCTTCAACCTTAAACTTGTGAATCCGAGTCAGAAAAGGACTAAAAACATGAAAACTTTTTGAGAGTAGTAAAAAATAATAATGGAGGAAGTACGCACGTGGTTATCATTTTTCTAATTTTATTAACTTATCAACCAATACTTACCATAAGGTTCACTTAGAATTATCCTGCTGTAAGTTATTCAATGGTGAATATATTTTACAGTACATAGAATTTGAACTTAGAAAAAGAATCTATTTTTCATAAGAAGGTACCCTGATTAAATATTCCTTAGATTTTCAGGGTTTCCATACCATATTTGTTTTTCTTCAATTTCCTCGTGTTTATGTATTTATTTATTCCATCTTCTGCTTTTTCTTGTGGTGCTAACAAATTAGTCCTCTGTTTCAAAATAAGTGATATTTTAGTTTTTTAATTTTATTTCAAATAAGTGGTGTTTTATATTATCAAGAAGGTATTATTCCAATTTTACTTTTTATTTAAATGAAAAGAGATTTATAAATTGCTAAAGAGCTACATCTTTTTCAAGATATTTATGAAGAGTGAGTTAGTAAAAATGTATTTTACTTTCTAAAAGTGAATAATTTCTTAAAGAATGTGACCAAGTTAAAAACACGTTATTTTGAAACGGAAGGATTAACAGGGCAGACATTCATTTAATTACATTTAATACTATTTCCCTTGTGTACATCACACCAACACATCGTTAGGTCCATTTCTTCTCTTTGAGGGCCCATTTCACGAATTAAAGAACAATTTTCTTACTCCTTTTCCTTTTGGGAAAATTTATAAATGATAGAAAAAATAATAATAATATATCGAGTGAAATCTTATAAGTGATTATGGAGAAAATTAATCGGAAAAAGATAGAAATATAAAAACAGATGAAAATTGCAAGTCTATTAGTACTTAAAATTTGGAAATTGTAAATTTTTTACAACTATATACATGCGTGTATATCAATTTCATCTGTTTAATTAACAGGCTGTGGCAAAGGACTTGTTCAAGCTTCTAAGGGAAAAATATGGGGCAAATCTGAATACTTTTATATCACAAAGGACCACAATTATTCCTGGTGATATCACATGTGAGAACTTGGGGGTGAAAGACTCTAATTTGCTGGATGAAATGTGGAAGGAAGTAGAAGTTGTTGTTAACCTAGCTGCAACTACTAATTTTGATGAAAGGTATGGTACTACCCAAGTTCTTTTAATAACGGCTCATAATAAGTAAAATTAGTTAAATAAGAGGGATAACCTGTTACAACTAACTAAATTTTTAATTAATGATACGTAAAGAAATGTACAAAGTTAAAATCCAATTTCAAGTTACACGTAAATTGATGGATCAGTGTTTTATTTAATCTTCAAATGTTTAGATATGATGTAGCCTTGGGGCTCAATACATTTGGAGCTATACACGTACTCAACTTCGCCAAAAAATGTAGTAAATTAAAAGTTCTTCTACACGTATCAACTGGTTAGTACCTTCCACCTCGTTTTATTTATGACTTTCTTGTAAACCAAATAATGAAAATGTATAGTTGTGAAACCTAGAGATTATAATTGCTCTTCTTGATGGTTGATTTCATAAATGACATTTACTTTTTTTTTTTTTTTTTTTTTTTGTATTTCTTTAGCATATGTGTCAGGGGAAAAGACAGGGTTGATATTGGAAACACCCTATAACTTGGGTGAGACATTGAATGGTACATCAGGACTAGATATTGATACAGAGAAAAAAGTAATGGAGGAAACATTGAAACAGCTCAGATTAGAGGGTACTTCTGAAGAATCTATTACATCAGCTATGAAGGAACTAGGCCTTGAAAGGTATTCCCACCCTATAAAAATTTACCCGCACTCGATATTTAAACCAATTCAATAAATACATAGCACAATATGTATTCACATATCGCTCTTATCACTAGATCACAGCTAATTAATAAACAGTCTCACGTTAATTTATGATTTAATCATGTAAATTAGTATGGTTTAATATAAACACCTCATATAAATAATTTTTGTCGTATTCTTCCCCCTAATTCCCCCCACCCCTCTCCCCAAATAACAAACACATGGAGGATGTAAAGGCTTGATTATAAATTCACGTGAACTCAATTAATTTTGTTTATATTAAAAAATCTATTTTGCAGTATTAAAATGAGATTATTATTATTATAAAAATCCAAAAATTTCAAATCTCAAAACCGTCTCAACTGACCTAACATGAGAAATATGTAAAATTTTCATGATAATAACAAGTAGAGAAATTTTTTAGTAATATATTGTAATGAGCTTGCTTTGGTTTATGAAGAGCAAGGAAGTATGGATGGCCCAACCCCTATGTATTCACAAAGGCATTGGGAGAGATGCTATTGGGAGAGTTGAAAGAAGATGTGCCTCTTGTCATCTTTCGTCCAACTATAGTTACTAGTACTTTCCAAGATCCTTTCCCTGGTTGGGTTGAAGGTATAAGGTAAATAAATAAATAAATAAAGTACTTTTTAGCTTTTCATATTATATCGTATTGAAATGGAAAATATATAATTAACTGGACATGTTGGGGGATGCAGAACCATTGATAGTTTAGCAGTAGGATATGGTAAAGGAAAACTGACATGTTTCCTGGGCGACCCTGATGCAATTATCGACGTAGTAAGTAATATATTAATTCCAGCGAAAATCTGAGTGTCTATGTTAGTAAATTTTTATAAAATATGTTAGAATAATGTTGCAGATTCCAGCAGATCTGGTGGTGAATGCAATGATAGTAACAATGGTGGCTCACGCGGACCAAAGAGGGACTCAAACAATATACCATGTTGGATCATCAGTGTCAAATCCTGTAGAGTTCACACCTATCCAGGGCTATGCATTCCGTTACTTCAAAGCGCATCCATGGATTGATAAGCAAGGAAAACCGGTCATTGTTGGCAAAGTTAATGTTTTGAGTAGCATGGATAGCTTTCGCAGATATATAGCCCTTCATTACTTGCTTCCTTTGAAGGTTTGTTTCTTCATATTTAGCAGTAGTACTACTCTTTTGAAACTTGGAGGGCAAGCTCACTTCTCTACTTCTTCTACAGGGATTAGAAATAGTTAACACACTACTATGTCAATTCTTTCAAGCCAAGTATTTGGAGCTCGACCGGAAAATCAAGTTTGTGATGCGGTTGATAGATCTTTACAGACCCTATTTATTCTTCAAAGGAATGTAAGTAAACTACATAAATTCTAATAACATTGTCGGTGTATAGAAATTAAACGGAACTGTTTTGTGACAGATACGATGACATGAACACAGAAAAATTACGTAGAGCAGCGGAGGAGTCTGGTATTGAAGTAGACGTGTTCAATTTTAATCCCAAGTGCGTCGACTGGGAAGACTATTTTATGAACACTCACATTCCTGGCGTGGTAAAATATGTATTTAAGTGAATAAAGTAGAAAACAAATTTGTAGTATTTACTATTAAAATAATTTACATTTCTACGTGGATGGTTTAAGTAATTGTCAAAGCACTTTAAAAATGTACCTAATCTTCTCTGTTGCTTATCATGATTTTCAATGTATCCATTTCAATTTGCTGTATCCTCCTCCTCAAGGACACATTATAGAATTGTTCCTCTCTGTATTTCAATTCAAAGCACACATATAGGAAATTCTTTTCCAAGCTGTCTTCTCCTTTATACAACTAACTCGCATTTGTTAATGTCTAAATCATTCTTAAACATGTGTCCTCTGCAACCTCTCCAGAAACACCAACCTCCTTGCATCTAAGGATGGACGACTAACTTCGACATAGAAAAACTTGGGATGCCAACACAATTTTGCAGAAACTAAAGAACCTACTTGTAATAGGGAAAAAGAAATAAGAATGGTGATGAAGACATCTATCCCTCTGTCAGTCAATTATATTGCTAAAGTTTCAACTTTGGCATCTCAAATAAGAACGACAAATCTTATGCAATATTGAGAATCTTAATGTGATTTTTTGAGGAACACGCCCACCAGTAAATCTACTTCAATTCATTAATTTAGAAGGAGAAAAAAATTAGCTCCGCAAGGAAACAGTTGAGCAATGTGACCCCAGGTAATGCATGCAGTTGTTAAGGTTCTGAAAAGGCATCACCTTCAAATTTTCAAGATTGTAGACTGGAGTGAGATGGAGATGGGGACCTCTCTTTCCTCTTACCAGCCAAACCAGAACATCCATTTGAGCCATTCTGACTTGTAAAACTATCTGAATGGCAAGAGGCTGCAATTTGATCACTGCATGCAAGTTCACTAACTTGAGAAGCTTCTACAACGCTTGCATGTTGTTTATTATCGGATTCACATGACGCTTGTCTGGTGATGCAGAGCCAAGTCCTCGAAGACTCCTCAACAGCCTCACCTGCCAGAGGCACATGCCACGACCCATTCTCAGATTCCTGAGATAGGCGTATAATAATAATGAGATATAAAAATCCAAAGACTACAATACTAGCAAATTATTATATTAACTGAAAATTCAAACTATAGATAGACATGTAGCTAGGAATTAATCCCTTTTGAGCCGAAGGTATTGGTAGGGTAAGGTCAGGGTACATCTTACCTTCTCCAGACTCTGCTTGTGGTATTACACGGGATATGTTGGTGTTGTAACTAGGAATTAATCAATAGGTCATAATAGATCTTCTTTTATATAAGTTCATAATAGATCACTTTTTATTTACCAGTCCAAACAATTTAAAGTTATGTCATGCAGAAATTTGTAAAGGGATATCCAATATGGTATAAGATGCGAGTTGAGGAAAAAGATCAAACTCCGAAGAACTGACAAAAGTATTAATGCACATGGGTGAGGTAACAATAGTTAGACATCTCCGATCATTGCAACTTACTAATCAGCAACAAAGAAATACATAACCTCTTTTTTTTACTAATCAGCAATAAAAAAATTGTATAGCTTCACCTACGCAATGCAAACCTTTCAAACCACTCAATCAAGCATCAATCACGTTGTTGGCTGGATCGTGGGCAGTGAAAGCCTATATCTATAGCATATAGATACTTCTCTTAGTTTATCATCTGACCTCAAGATCATATGAAACCCCACATGCTTAATTTGTTTTCTTTCACAAAATACCAAGAAAATAAAAGAAAATGCATAATGACATTAACTGAAAAATTGGAGACACAAAGAAAAGACATAA
The DNA here is from genome assembly GCA_035772735.1 of Datura wrightii. NCBI lineage: Eukaryota > Viridiplantae > Streptophyta > Magnoliopsida > Solanales > Solanaceae > Datura > Datura wrightii. The sequence goes on from JASDFA010000011.1 coordinate 653,197, forward strand.
TCGAGATGCTTACAGACATTAATATAGATATAGCCATTTGTATAGACTACTATTAACAAGAAACATCTGTCAAGCAAAGAGCGCAATTTAAAAGGGAATGAGAGCAAGACAGATTATACCTGAATGACAACAGAATATGTGGGTGGCATCAAAAGCTTAATCTCCCCTTTAACAAAAGTGTACTTGACCTACAAAATTACCAAGACATGTCAACTTGTCAAAATTATTTCTTTTTTTCACGTTATCATTAAAAAACATCATCTAATAAATTAGCAAGACTGAAACACCATATAACAAATTCTTTTATCCCAACAATTTACCACTAACTAGCATTATAAGAGGAGAGCGCATAAAAAGACTACACACAAACTATTATGAAAGAAAGAGAGAAACCAGAGACAGACTCACCTAAAAGATAATGAATAAATAAATGAATGAGTGCCTGAAACAACTTTTGAAGTCCTTCTGACATAGATAAGACCTTATCCAACATTCATATGATCCTTCATTGGTTGAGTAAGTGGATATAATAGTTCTGAAACTGCTCCTGTTTTAGCCACTAAAGTAAACTTTCGACACTACAGTTCTACAGTAATCAAAATAACTGTGTAGCTCAGTTGGCTAGCATTTATCCACCTCTCAGCTAAAACAGAAACCTAGCACTTGGAGACATTATCACCAAAAGTTAAAAGTTTGGCCACCCAAACCGAAAAAGAGGTATAACCCAGTGTAAAGAAAATGACCAAACCAGATGCCATTGGTCATAATCTACTCAAATAGAAATAAAAAGACTACTTTTTTTAGAATGACAAGAATGTTATATGCATAGGAGCACAAACATCGTGCCAAAATTACAAAAATATCAGTTCTTCAATGTTTTATTTTAACAAAGAAATAAAAAAATTTACTTAGTGACAATTCAGAAGATTAAAACTCCAAGACATCGAACAAGTTGCTAAGACTGCTACAGCTGGCATGATATGCTAAAGCTCTTAATTTTAGGGCGTTGGAGAAAGAAATGAGACAGTTAGAGCACACATGGAAGTGCTAGTTACAAGATCAAATATCAATTTCCAAGAATGCACAAGGCTAAGGATATAAATAACTTCAAACATGGGTTAGTAATACATCTGAGTTTGGAGTTGAGAAACAGCTTGAGTTCTAATTCACGATACTGGAATGGGCTCTATGGATTAATGTACGAACTTTGACGGGTGAATTATCATAGTTGTTGTGCTTTCTTCTTGGATTTGTTGGACAACTGACCGTAGCTGGTCGGATTGGAGTTAAACTCTCAAGTATGTGGCTACCTGACCTTTCACTAAACAGCATGCTGTTTAAATGATGTATGCATGTTGTGAGAAGGATTAGAATTTAAAAGCTTTGATCAGTATAAAGCATGCAGAAGTTGGGAGATATGCCTGAGTATAAAATATGTTTCTGTAAATGTCTATAGTATATGAGTTAATTGTTTTTCATGAGTATGATTTCTACTGATTGGAACTTGTGGCAAAAGCCTCTAAAATTTGAGTAATGAAACAAGTATTATTGACTATTACATGATTGGCAAGTTTCAGATTATGTGTTATGTTATATAAAACACGTGAAGATTTTACTACGTTTTGTTTATATGTATTACTCTTGAGGATCGTAACTCACAGGAACCTCAGCAGCATGATCGGCATAAGACCATAAGCTAATACACAACATTACATGAAATATCAAATTTATTTTTTATAACGGTGGTGTCAGGGCCAACTATCACGCACAAAATATGGATCAAAATTAATTGGCTCAAATAACTAATGTGTCTTCATATAGCTTAATAATGCCACCAAATAAAGTTATTTTGCCGACATAGTCTAGTAGTAGGACATAGAGGAGCATAAGAATTCCTGCTAATTTGATTATGAATTACATAAATTTAACATTTTCAATGAAGAAGAAAAAAGGAAATGCAAGGCACCAAGAAATATTTTCTGATTCATTTTATCTGTCTCTGAAATTACAGACAACCAATCATTTCTGCCGTTGAAGGTGGTTTGAGCTGAATCTAATATATTCATATTGCTTTCAATCCAAGAATGCAAGGGTTTTTAAGCAAGTTTATTACTTATGAATTGATAGCATTTTCAAGAGGAAGAAGAAGAAAGTAAAATTTAATTCACCATCCAAATCCCTTCAATTTTCACAATCAATTTATCATCTGAATGATGGAGTTCAATCATAGGAAAAAAATGAAAATAGAAGTTAAAAGAAACGTATATTTCCAGAATGCATAAAAACATGACTGTAAAGAATGAAACTAATATTTGGAATAATTTCTTTAAGCAATTGAACCTGATGTCTTTCTTTCCATCTGGCAAAAAAGCTACTACCCAGGAGCTCAAAGATGTGATCTCTCATTTCATCATTTGTCACGAGCAAACACTTACGTTTCACTGCTGCATAAAGCCAGTACCTATATCATATTGCACGATGTCACATAGTATAGATTTACTGAGAATACTACAGAAAAATAATATTCTCACAGGAGCTACAAGAAAAGCAAGATAAATGATGACTACAAGAGGTCACAACAATGTAAAAGGTGAAGTGATGAAGGTAAAGGAAATCAATGTGATATAACATTGCTATACTCAATATCTTTGGATCATTAGAATATTTTAAAAACAACCCTAGTGTAAGGGAGAAAGAGAAAAGTTCAAACAGACTTCAGTTTTTACCAGTCATCATTGGATCCAAAGGGTGTTCCATAAAGTATCTTTTCATTTATCCACTCTTCGAGCAACTCTCTATAGCCAGCATTCTCAAGAAGTGTACGAACACGCTTATTGTGTAATATAACCAGTGGCCACTTGTTGCTCCTGCTATGCAATTCTTTCACAACAGCAACAAGCTGCTCTATTGCAATACAGGATGGAGCATGAGTCAAATAGCTGTTTTAACAGCATTAAATGGAAAAACCAAACGAAAGGCAATAAATAGCAAACTTAACATTATCAACCTGTGCAATACTAAAACCTCCCTCAGCAAAATTCTGCTGAAAGAGCCCAACATTTGCTGCATCCACTACAGCATCATAATCAGAGTGCGTTTCCAGCCAATCCTAAACAATTCTAGGAGATGTTAGGAGAAAGACTCGGAAAATACTTGAGAGACACAGCATATATGTCGTGTTTGAATAGAATAGTTGTAGTAAATCACATCCAAAGAAAAAATTAAAGATAACTTCCTCACCTGAAATTCCTTAAAATTGGAATGGACTTCCCTTTCCATAGCCAAAGAAGCAACTGACTCTGCAAATCTTTCTGTCTCTGCTCTGTCAATATCAACACAAACCAACTGTTCCCCACAAGTTAGACACCTCCCATCTGGAGCTATATGGGACCTCTGTGCAAGCCATTTTCCCTTTCCAAGCCATCCAAGACCATGCCACCCTCCTCCATTCTGTAAAATTGCTTCTTTTACCAGATCCATATCCCAGTCAGACAACCCCACCTTAGTTGCCATTTCCCCTCCAAACCAACTCTGTATGATTTTTGCTGCCGACTCACTTACGCTCCTGATTGACATTCTCAGTTTATGTAAATACTGATAGACCTTGTCTTCCCTTTCTTTCTCCACACTCACCTAGAAGGTAAAAGTACAATCAATAATTGTGCCTCAACCGCAAATAGTTGGGGTCATCATTATGAATCATATATAACTATTTTGCTCTATTTAGCCCATTTCATTCCTGTACTGAATAATTTGAAGGTTCAAGTCCAAAAGTTAAACAAAAATCTGCACATCACAACTTGTTGAACTATATCAGTGTATAGGTTCCTCCTTCCCACAAAACAAATACACGGTGAATTCTTCAAGTAGAGTACAACCTAGAGACACCCCCACGCTTCACCAACCAAATACAGAAGTGCAACCTAATGCAGAGATATTTAATAGATAGCAAACCAACAGAACAAAAGTTTGGACAAATGCAAAGCATTTGCAAAACTAGTCAGGACTAGCTATATGAATCAGGTTTAACCATTGAGCTCTATTTGGGCCCATTAGTTCAAATATTGAATACTTTGAAGAAAAAAACATAAAATAAAAATCAACATATTACAATTCATAGAACTATTATAAATTTACAAATTGGTCTTTCCCGCAAACAAAATACATGGTGCATTTTTATTTTGAGAAGTACGAATTTGCCCCCTTCCCCCAACACACAGAATAGCAACCTAATCAAGAGATATTTACAGATAGCAAAACCAATAGAAGCAAAAGTGCTGACAACAGCAAAGTACTGAAAACAGACGACATCTTGAATCAATAGTCTAAAAAAACTACAATGGAAGTTACCTAAACGTTCATCATTAAGTTTATTAGCAATAACTGGCACAATACAAAGAAAAAAAGAACTCACCTTTAACAGCCCAGCAAGCTCAGCTTCCTCAAGTTGCAACCCAAGAGACCGCATGTGTTCTTCCACTTCATAGGCCTTATCAGCCTTACCCAACTTACAAAAACAAAACAAAGCCGGCCCATAAGTCCTTAACTTGCCACAATTCCCCACCCGTTTAGCTAACTCGAATGCTTTATCACCATCATCGGTTGCTGCCGCCAGCCGAGCAACAGCCGTGACAGTTGCCTCATTGGGGGCTATATTGCACGAACCCATGTGTTCAAAGATTCGAAACCCAAATTCAATAGCGGCATTTTTCATTGATGAGTCTGAAACAGCGTTGGAGCAAATGTAAAGAAAAGAGTTGAAATGGTTATTGGAAAAGCGGATTGTTGAGGGTTGTGAAAGAGCAGATTCGTACAAGGAAATGGCGGTAGAAAGATCTTTAGTTTTCGAGCAATTGTCTAGGCTTAATCGAAATTGCACTTCTGGGGTTAGGTTTTTCTTCTTCTTTCTGGCTTTGTCCATTTTCCGGCTGTGATGACAGTACACGGCTGCGACGGCGGAGGAAATAGACCTGGGTTTGGGTTTTGGAATAATGCGAGGGTTTAGTAGTATCAATTTTAAAGACATTACTTAATTACCTTTAAATAGGGCTGCGTATCTATTGATCTGGCTCGATTTGAAAAGCTATCATTATGGATTCATAGATATGTTAAATTATTAAAAAATTATTAAGACATAAGTTAATTGGTTAATTAGTTATTGATTGTTATTAATTTAATTATTGAATTAATTAAAATTTAGCATATATAGTACTAGCTCAGTTAAAACAATCAACTTTAATTTAGATTTGAATAATTTGCCCTTCACTTTTCATCTACACCCAATTCATTTTCTTTCTAGGATATTTTATATATTGAAGACTAAAATTATATTATTATAGTATTATCGGTTCACCCGTTAAAAAAAATGATCAGACCGATAACCAAATTAATAACTCAATAACTTAAAACAGTAAATCGATAATCAAATCATTAAATCAAAAAATCAAATTATTAATTCAATAACTCAATTAATAATCAGATTATTAATTTAACTTTTAATTTCTACAGCCCTACCTTTAAGGGTCCAAATTTAAATTTTAAAAATTGCACTTGCACGGATCTTTTAAGTGCTATTTTCAAATATTTTATATATAAAAAAATTAAAATAATATAAAGCTGAAAACAAATTACAAATCAATTGACATTTAGAAAATTTGTATATAGTAGAAAAATTCTTAACACATAAACTAAGGGTCAATTACTAATACTCCCTCCTCGATTTTAAGTGTTTTCTTTTTCATATTGATTAAAACATTAATAAATATGAAGCATTGTTACTAAGTTATCTTTATTTATTAAATATTTTTTAAAAATTAAGTAATATTAAAAAGAATTATTTTTTATATTAAGAATATAGTTAAAAATAATTATCAATTTTATATTGAATTCTTAAAGTGATAATTATTTTGAGATAATTTTTATCAATTAAAGTGATAGTTTAAATGGGACGAAAGAGTATAATATTTGATAAGTGATGTTCAATAATATTCATAATAAATTATGAAAAGTTTATATATTATTTTATATAAAATATAATGTGTATTAATAATATGCGATTACATTATTTAAAGTAGAAGTATCCTATTTTAAAATAATTAATTCATGTAAAACAATCTTTTTATTATTAATTATCGCATAATAAACTCTTCATGATTAATAATCACGTAAATAATTTTTAAATTGAAGTTTGCATAAATAATAAATTGAAATAGTTGAGCTATAAATATATAAATTAAATTATTTTTAAAATAACATAATAATAAACAACGTCTTAAACAAAAATTGCCAATAATTTTCATTCTAATACTTCAATTAAATATTCGACCTATTCGATACTTAAACTTCTGTGCACAATTTCCAATTGAACACAACGCAAGTGACATTGTGGAGTAATTTCCTCAAATATGAACTCATCTCGCATGAACAAATATTGTGAAATACTTATTAAATTTTTTTATATATTTACAAATTTTAATCACAAATTAAAAGAAATTAAAAGTAAAACAAAAATTAAGTAAATATTTGGTCATAAAATTTAAATATTTTTTTATTTTATTTAAAATTTATGAAATTAAAGTTGTGTTTGATTATAACTTTTTTTAAAAAAAAATAAGAAAATATTTTATTTGAAATCTATGAAGATGGAGTTAAAAAATATTTTTGGGCTATTTTTTTTAATTTAAAATCCAACTCCATGTTAAATTTAAAACTTTTATAGTCAAATATTGATTTTGAAATAAATTGAAAACTATTCTTAAATATAAAGTGAACAATTCTCATCACCAAACAGCTCTACAAGTCAAATATATATGTGTGTATATATAAAAATGAAAATAATTTCTTTTTAAAAAAAAAAAAAAAAAAAAAGAGCTCACTTATCAGATTTATTGTCAATCACCTATTAAATTTTTTTTATTCATCTAAAACATTTCTTTTTAATTAATCATTAAGACGTTTTTTAACAGCTTTTTAAATTCAAATTGGTGATAATTATTCTTTTTAAAAAAAAAAAAGAGAAAGATGTGTGTTGATAAGGGCTGAGTCTGTTAATTTCAACGGACTCCTAGAGGTATTATAAATATTTATGCCTTCTCCAAAATTGATAACTCATAATTTATCTCTTCTTCTCTTACGGTTCATTACAATTATTATTTTGCTTTTGTAAAAAGTTTGAGTAATTGAGTTAATTGTCAAAACTTAATTTTTATTGATGTTATAAAATTTTGGAGGGAGCATTATTCTCGAATGAGTTTTATTGACACAAATTTAAATTAATTAAATTTTAATATAAATATTAAACGCTGATCAGAAAAAAAAAAAAGTTCTCTTTGAAAAAGGCACTTGTATATTTTAGTCTTATTAATTCTGTAATGTTGTAGGTTTGGCTAGATAATGGTTCGGCAAAGTGTTTCCGTCTTAGGCCAAGCTAAACAACTTTTATCTAGACTAGATATGGTGATATTAATACGAGTACTGAATATATATTCTCCTTGCTTTTTTTGGTTTTCTCTACTTTTTATCTAGAATGGTTCCAATTAGAGCGATTTATTACATAGTTTGACATGTTTGTTTGGCTAAGTAATTACATGGTCAGTGGAAAATTGGATGTAATTACACTCTCCAATTTCTAGGGGGACGTGAGAATTGCAGGTAATTACATAGTTTAATTACAAGGTTACTTTTTAATTTATTCATTTTTGTTATTATTTTAATTTATTTTCTTTATTTATTCATTTTAATTTCTAGTTTATTTTTTATTATTTTAATTTTTATTTTTAAAATATTCTTTTTATATTATTTATCTTTTATTTTCTTTCTTCTCATTTCCCGACCTTTACTTCTTGTGATTCAATGTAATTGCTCGTATTTTTTATTTTAAAAAATACATTATTATTCTAATTTTTGAATTAACGTAGAATTTCATTATTTAATTATGCTATAGACTTGTTTTCATTTTCTTTTGAATTATATCTACTTAAGTTATATTGAAACTTATTTTAAGTTATGTTGAAATTTGATACAAGAGTATTATGTTTTTTTTTTTAATTTATATTATATTTTCGGTTCTAATTTGTTTGTTTTAGTAGTATTGACTTGTTATTTCACATGCCATTCGTTTTTTAGTTAGAATTGATAGATTATTATTTGTCAAATATTTGAATAATTTTATGAAATTTTATGTTTATAATATTAATATTTTTTTTCAAACATGTATTCTATGATGTTCTTAAAAAATATGAATTTTAGTTTTTATAATTAGTTAAATTAAAATATTTTAATTTAAAAATATGTATCTATTTTTTTTAATCATATTAGTTAAAAATATATATTTATTAATTATTATATTTTTTAAAGATAATATGTATCTTAAATACCTAATTTAATATCATTTATAAAGACATATATTTGTTAAATATTAATTTTTATTTTTAAAAATTAATCTAACTACTATCTTTTTAATCATATTAGTTAAAAATATATATTTATTAATTATTGTATTTTTTTAGAGATAATATGTATGTTAAATACATAATTTAATATCATTTGTAAAGACATATATTTGTTAAATATTAATTTTTATTTTTAAAAATTAATCTAACTACTATCTTTTTAATCATATTAGTTAAAAATATATATTTATTAATTATTATATTTTTTAGAGATAATATGTATGTTAAATACATAATTTAATATCATTTATAAAGACATATATTAATTTTTGATAATTAACTTTTATTTTTAAAAATTAATCTAACTGCGTAATTATACTTGTGCAACTAAATAGTACACTTGTAATTACACTGTAATTACATCATGACAAGCAAATAGGTCATCGTAATTACTATATTGTGGAATTACTAGGTTGTGTAATTACTACCTTAGTAATTACACAAATTCCAATTACACAGTGGCTTTCCAAACAGACCCTTAATAAAAATAGGACGCATGAATTCGTGGTCTCTTCGTAAAATTTGATATTCTATGTATATATTTTTTAAAATTGATATAATATTATATGCTGACACTCATGCTATAAGAAGGCTAGATGGTACATTTGGTTGAAGGTTAAGTTATTTACCTTGAGTATTTTGGGGTTAATTCCCACTTAATATATTTTTTTTGTGATGCACCCATGTTCTTGGAATTCTAAATTCGCCTTTGGTTTCAATAATAGAATGTTTAGGTCTCTTTTGTTTGCTTCATTCATATCTCAATTATAAATTCATTTATTTTTACGTCTAAATTTTAATTATTAAATGTGCCCTTTTAATTTTTAAAATTTTTTATGTTTCAATTATTTAATGAGTTTGAATAGATTTAAATAATTAATATCTATAACTAAATTTCAATATCATTACTATAATAACATACTCAATGTAACCCCACAAGTGAAGTTTCGAGGGAGTAAGATGTACATATATAGTGGGGTAGTACAAAGACTGTTTTTGATTGTCTTAACATCATTAAAATGTTTATTAAAGATTTTCACAAAATGGTGGTTCTTCAATTTTATTCATTCACTGATACCTTTGCTGTTATCAACCAACACCATTGTTACCCACTATTATCAACTACGTGCCATCATCCACTATCATCAACCACCATCGTCAACTATAATTAGCATTACTAGCATCACTGTCAATTACTATAGTTAGTAGTCACCACCAACCACCATTCTCAATCATAATCAATATTCTGTCAATCACTATAATTAGTAATCACCATTCCTAGTCACCATATACAATCATCATTACTAACCACAATTATCACAATAATCACCAATCACCACCATCAATCGCAATGTTATAAGGTGTCAATTACGAATCTTTCGCTCAATTAAAAGGGAAGGACTATCACTATTCACCACCATCATTAGCTATTATTATCATCTACCACAACTATCAACCGCCACTACTAACTACCATTGCCACTAGCTACTATCCATACCCCCCTAATATTAGTCAACGTCATCCCAATCGGCATCTACTACCACCACTAATCAGCTATCACTAATCGTCATATAATTATTTTAAAAAAAATATTTTGATTACATATAATATTATATTAATTTAATATGTTATTAAATTTTATATTTATTAATTTTTAAATAAAAACAAACTTTATACATTCAGATGTTAAAAAGTAAATAGTCTTAATTATTTAGTATTCAGATCTTAATACAACATCTTAATAATTTAGATGTATATTCATATTCATACATCTTAACCATAATAGAAATAATTAAGGTCTTAGCTCCCTGCAATTGCTAATCAATAAATAAAATAATTGTTCGTTAATTCTTCCTGCCAAGATTTAAAAAATTATTGCTTCATCTTTACACTTAATTAAGCGATCTATAGCAGATATAAGTTATAAAAAAAGGTTTTACATCAAAAAACATGTTTAGTTGAGTAGTAGAATTGTTTAATTCCATAGTAAATACCTGAGTCCGATTTCAAGTAGCTACATTTTTATATATATTTTTGAAAAACCGACGGACAAACCTAAAACCGGCGGACTGGGTCAACTGTCTCTCGGTTTTAACCAACCCTGTATGTCGGTTTCACAATTCTGATGAGCCAAATTTCGATGATGATAAGTGCATCGATTTTGCTAAAAAAACTGACCCTGTGTGTCGATTGACCTCATTTTTTGGGCAATTTTTTGTAGTGGGAATTAAAAAAAAAAAAAGAAATAACAAGTGAATATAATCTTCACTGCTCTGATACCATGTTAAGCAACCTGTAAATCTCCATTTAAGGAGTCAATGTAACTGTATTATTGAGGAATAGAAGAAGAAGAAAGAATACAGAGGGAAATAGTTCTTTTATCTTAGTTGTCTATTCAGTATTAAGCTAGTAGTCTAATATATATACGTTGCATAGGGAACTAATTAGTCTAACCAACTCATTAACCTCTTAACCACCTGTTAACCGACTTCTAACTAAGTACTCTAACATCCTTTTGCTGCCAGCTATACACTTTGATATTTATTTACGTGCATCTTACTTTTAGAATAATTAATGCTAAGGATAAAATTGAAAAAAATACAATAAATTCTCTCTTAATTTTTGTTAAATTAATGACAATTAAAAAATAAATAAAGTATTAATTTTGATATAAATATTGAGCGTAAATAAAATTTAGGGGATACTTGCCAAGCTAGAGATTCACAAATATGGATTATGATCTTGATATGGTAGAAAATAGATATGAATATGATAGCATTGAAGGAATTTAATTAAAATCACCAACTCATAAATAAACTAAATCAGAAAACAGTGAGAATAAATATTCGATATTCAACTAAAATGTTGAATCTGTTATGAAATAATAAAGAAAGAATAAGAATATTATAGAGAAAGAGAGAAGTTCTTATTTCTCTTTGATGGGATTAAATACAATGAAGGAGAACCCCTCTATTTATAGGGATAATTTCTCCTAACTTTTCTCCAAAAGATAGACTTTCACAATGATATAAACACATATACCTAGTACAATACAAATACCTTTATAGACATTCACTATAATACAAATATGTTTATAACACTCCCCCTTGAATGTCTATTTGATAGATAATGTGCCTCGTTAAAACCTTACTAGAAAAAACCCAGTGGGAAAAAAATCTAGTGAAGGAAAAAGAGTACACATATCTAATAATACGCATTTTGGCTGCCTCGTTAAAAACCTTACAAGGAAAACCCAGTGGGACAAAACCTCGCAAGGGAAAAAGAGTACAACGCGTATTAACTCCCCCTAATGAGAACATCCTTGAATCTTTGCATCCCGATCTTGTGCACCATCTTCTTGAAAGTTGCAGTTGGTAGAGATTTGGTGAATAAATCAGCCACATTATCACTTGAACGAATCTGTTGCACATTGATATCACCATTCTTTTGGAGCTCATGTGTGTAGAAAAACTTTGGCGAGATGTGCTTCGTTCTATCTCCTTTTATGAATCCTCCCTTTAGTTGTGTTATGCATGCAGCATTATCTTCATACAAAATTGTGGGTACTTTGTCACATTTCAAACCACATTTTTCTCAAATGAGATGTATCATGGACCTTAACCACACATATTCTCGGCTTGCTTCATGAATAGCTATTATCTCAGCATGATTTGATGAAGTAGCTACGATAGACTGCTTTGTAGATCTCCAAGATATTGCAGTACCTCCACATATGAACACATAGCCAGTTTTAGATCGAGCTTTGTGTAGGTCAGATAGATACCCTGCATTAGCATAACCAACAAGATCCAGACTTGCTAACAAATTAACCGAATGTTATACCTTATAGTATTAGCAAGATATATTAGTGCATCAATCACAATAAGATATGGTACTTCAAGACCAAGGATTTCCTCATATAAGAATTATGAACAAGTTTAAAGAAACTTGTAAATGCTTCAGGCGTTTTGAATCCTTCATGATTTTCATATAAATTTTATCAAGTGATAACATTCATTAATATTTAAATGCGTGACATCTTCTAGTGTCTGGACTACAAGTCCAATAAGCTTTATGCTTACCAATACGCATCATTTCACTTGATAATTATTCCTACATCAGCATGCTTTAATGGATGTAGAATTCAGATCCTCACAATCTTTTACAATATTGCGCACTATATTGTATCAAAAATATCATCGACGATCAGTTCCAATGCGACATAACTTATTGAGATCTCTTCATTTTTCATGATTTTCAGGTACCTGAACCTTTGCCAAGGTTTTATGAAGTGTTATGTCGTGGTGCTTTCTTAAAGCACTTGCCTCATCATTATGACCATCTTAATCACTTGCTCCTCTTCTTTTTCAAGAAGTTATATATTTGGAACCGTTTGGTCTATCACGCTTCAGGCGTCTCATAGACTCTATCCTTCAAGGACTTTCCATTGGAGCATTTGCAACTTTTCTTTTTCCCGAGGATCTAGATAATTCATCCCACACTCAATTTTCAGTTGCTAATCATTTCTCCCCCTAATGTTAGAAAAACTAACATTTACTCCCCAAGCTCATTTGGGGACCCATCTTTGTGCGTTGTGGTGGGGCAATTCAATCATATATCGCACATTCAAATTTTAGATGGAATTATTTGGTTCCTGACCCTGGACCAATTGTGATAGGGGAACCTTGTTGGCTTGATGCATTCAAGTGTTGCTATATGTTAAATAAACATATCTCATACCAAATTTTATTTGGGAGTTTTATTCTCATAACCAATGATTTAGCTTTAATTGGAGGCATACAATTTTCGCTAAACGAACATAGATATGAATCAGCATTATCAACATGATTTTATAATTTGGAACTATGCTCTTAATTTAATAATTCGAGCAACAACCTTACAAAAATCAATTGTAAGTTGATATCAAAACACATGTGACCATACCATGGATGCATCTATTAGCAAACGGTTCACATGGTAGGTGAATGGGCCCATATTCACCTTTTTATAAGTTCCAAAATTTCACGGAATATAATTCCAATCTTAGCTGATCAAGATCATTCTATCATGAGAACAAGCAACACAAGAGAATTCTTGAAGAATCTTTTATTTCTTCAACATATAGCCACGTGAATTCTCAATTATTTTTGCATCACATTTGAACCGGGATGGCCAACCGGTTATGCCAACTTATTTCAGTAAACTTCTGGTTTACTTTCGTATGTGATTTCATCATCATACCAATATTTATGTACTACAAATAAAAAAACCGACGGGTAATCTTTTACATAAATATTTATAACCCGCTTCAATTGTAGTAGCATGAAGATATTAGATCTTCCCATAATTTATAGTCTCATTTTTTTTTCAATGTCATTGAAACTTATAAGTTTCCTTTTGAGACTTAATACAACAATTTCATTCCTTCAGGTAGTAATACATTAGCTCTTCCGGAGCTCTCAATTAATTTTGTATACTACCACATATTCAATCATATCAAAATAGTTTCTCCACATAGTTTCAACTTTGAAACAATTTTGAATGTTGATGAGCTATACTCATGAACAGACTTATAGTCTTGATGGATCCAATCATATCGTGCCTTTGGGTGGATGACCATCTTCAGGTGGTCATACCTTTCTTTTGGGCTATTCCACAAAACAAGTGGATCCTTGATCATGAGATATTCAATTTTAAGAATTTCATCAAGATGATGACGCAAGCATATCATAGCCTTAGCACGATCTTGATTTGATGCTTTGTTTTCACTTTTAATGGTGTCTCCAAGACCCATTGCATCCATATGGATTTTTGATGCTTTGATTTCCCTTCAGGGACTAGATCTGTATTAGATCTATATTTGTAACATTTATCAAAGTTCTCAATTTCTCATTCTTCAGGAATGGAACATGATCATCTAAATATGCCTTAACCACATAACGTATGATAGCTTAACCTCTTTTAAGATATTGCTACTTCGGGAGAAAATCGAGGTATGCATATAACATAGATGATTTCTGTTACATATTTTCTCAATATTGTTCTGCTGGAACAAATATATTTTCACAATATTGTTCTTCGAGAACAAATATATTTTTCACAATATTGTTCTTCTGGAACAAATATATTTTTCACAATATTGTTCTTCTGGAACAATTATATTTTTCACAATATTGTTCTTCTGGAACAAATATATTTTTCACAATATTGTTCTTCTGGAACAAATATATTTTTCACAATATTGTTCTTTTGGAACAATTATGAGGCATGAATTGCCAAGTGAATCAATAAGTCGTCCTCAAGTTCATATACAAAATCGATATTGTTATTAGTAAATACATAAATATCAAGAAATACTAACCTTCATCTTTCTAAGAAAACTTTGATTTTTCTTACCTCAGATCTTTCAAAGTGAGTGCTCAAGGCAGAGACTCGTGCTGATAACGTGTTATGAAATAATAAAGAAAGAATAAGAATATTATAGAGAAAGAGAGAAGTTCTTATTTCTCTTTGATGAGATTAAATACAATGAAGGAGAACCCCTCTATTTATAGGGATAATTTCTCCTAACTTTTCTCCAAAAGATAGACTTTCACAATGATATAAACACATATACCTAGTACAATACAAATACCTTTATAGACATTCACTATAATACAAATATGTTTATAACAGAATCTATCATTTATGGTTTGTCTATATATTGATATTGTACGTGCACATCCATATCGATGACAATTAGTAGTAGAACATTTTATTTTTATATTTGTATTTGCTTGAATTTAGCTGCTAGATCTCCTCAATGGAATCACGTACAATTGAGCAGTTCCTAGAAGGCAAGTCTGTTCTCATTACCGGTGCCACCGGTTTCCTCGCAAAGCGTACATCTCCCCTCTCTCTCTCTCATCTCCTATAGTGTGTGTTTTTTCTTTTTTAAAAATTAAAGTAATTAAGGATCGTTCGATTCAAAATAAGGTTATTCAAGATTAAAATTTTATTTCCTAGAGATAATATGATGTTTGTGGTATATAATTTATATTTATGTTTATGGCGTTAAATGGTTTGGTGTTAAATTAATTCAATCAAACTTAATATTTAAATATATATTTAGATTTATAGTCTGTTTTATCAAGTTTTTGAGAGATAAAAAGTGTTTATTTTTTTTAAAAAGTGTTTATTTTATAAAAAATGAGGTGATGTTTGGCCAAATTTTACGAGAAAATAAGTGTTTTTAGGAAGTAGTAGAAGCTGTCTTTCAAAAGCTAAAAAAAAATAGCTTGTCACCAAAATCACTTATTTGAAAATTACTTTTGAGAAAAATACACTTAGAAGCACTTTTCAAAAACTTGGTCAAATGCTAATTGCTGCTAAAAAGTGTTTTTTAAATTTATTGGCCAAACACAAACTGTTTCTCACCGAAAGTACTTTTTAATAAGCACTTTTGAAGAAAATGCTTCTTAAAATTAAGGTGATTTTAAAATTTTGATCAAATAAACTATTAAACATTTTTAATCTTAATAAAAACAAATACAACTTAAGAGAATCAAAGTACTGATTAGTTCCTTTGAGATTGTTCAATTGGCATTTGTATGTTTTGATAAAGTATATATGCGTGTGTGTGTTGTTGGGCTTGTTGAGGCCTGATTAATTAGGCCCGTTAGAAACCCTAATAACCCTAATCTATTTCTATAAATAGATAGCTTGTACTTGTAATCTATAAACCACAAGAGAGAGAGTAATAAAATTTCTCCTAGTTGCAGTTGTGGACTAGGTCGTGAGACCGAACCACGTAAATTCTTGTGTGTCATTTGTGTTCCGTTTTTCTCTATTTTCTCGCAGTTAATTTGTGTGTGTGTGTTTATTATTGTTATTCCGTTGTCCCAACAAGTGGTATCAGAGCGAGGTTATACACACGAAAAAAAATTAGCGAGAGTCACCAAAAAAAATTTTTTCGGAGAAAGAAAAAAAGGGGCAGCAGATCTGCTACCGGAAGAAGAACAGTCGCCGTCGCGAGCAGGAGATCGAGTCGCCGGAGAAAATTTTTTTTCACCGGCAGGTACTGTTTCGCCGGAAAATTTTTTTCAGGCAGAAAAGTTTTTCAATTGGTCTCTTGTTGGTGGTGGTCCGAGTTTACTTTGTTGGTGCGTATTGGCTTTGTCAATTTTTCTTTTGAAATTATCAAGACCTGAGATTAGTTGTACCGGGTACCTCATCTAGTCGTTTGAGATGGCAGAAGATGGGAAATATCGAATTGAAAAGTTTGATGGTGCAGATTTCAGTTGGTGGAAAATGCAAATTGAGGATTTGCTGGTTCAGAAGGAGTTAGACATGGTATTGGGTGACAAGCCAGAAAAGATGTCTGATGCAGAGTGGGCAGGTTTGGATCGGAAAGCCATGACGGTTATCCGACTCTCGTTGACCAAGAATGTTGCGTTTAACATTCTGAAGGAGAAGACAGCGAAAGGTGTCATGGAAGCGCTGTCTAACAAGTACGAGAAGCCATCTGCAGCAAACAAGGTCTTTCTGATTAGAGAATTGGTGAACACAAAAATGAAGGAAGGCAGTTTAGTTACCGAGCACATAAATACAATGAATTCAATCTTAGCCAGACTTACGTCAGTGGGCATTAAGTTCGATGATGAAGTTCAAGCCTTACTACTGCTATCGTCATTACCTGACAGTTGGTCCGGAACGGTTACAGCAGTTACCAGTTCAGCGGGACCCGATGGATTCACTTTTGAGAAGATTCGTGATCTCATTCTAGGCGAGGATGTCAGAAGAAGGAGTTCTGGGGAATCATCGAGTGAATTGCTAAATGTCAACAGAGGAAGGAGAAATAGCAGAGGTAGTGGGAGCAGGAACAGAAGAAGGAGTCAGTCGAAGACTCAGGATCGCTCAGATGTAACGTGTTGGACGTGCAAGGAGGTGTGGCATTTCAGGAATCAATGCCCGAATAATAAACAAGTTAACATTGCAGGAGACTATGCTCATAATGATCTCTTGATATGTAGCGTGGAGAGCAGTGTGGATTCCTGGGTCATGGATTCTGGTGCTTCATTTCATGCTACCCACAGCAGTGAAGCATTGCAGAATCTGAAAGAAGGGAATTTTGGAAAGGTAAGACTAGCAAACAATAAAGTTCTTGATGTAACGGGTATGGGTGACATGATTCTGAAAACTTCAGTCGGTTTGTGGACTTTAAAGGATGTCCGAGTGATTCCAAGCTTGAAGAAACGGTTGATTTCTGTTGGGCAGTTGGATGATGAGGGACACAATGTTAAGTTCGGAAACGGGCAGTGGAAGGTGATGAAGGGGAACTTGGTCATAGCTCGAGGAAAGAAACGGAGTTCGCTGTATATGGTCTATTTACCATCTGAGGGAGTGACTGTCCCAGATCAGAAGAGAAACAAAATCCGGTTCACAGAGTCTCGTGGGTATAAGAAGGTTCGTTTTGCAGGAGATAAACCCAGAGCCACAGGTCAGATTCAGGTTGAACGTGCTTGGAAAGGTTCAGGTAAACCAGTCAGGGGTTCTCGTGGCAGTGGGAGCATCGGCAGTCAGCCAGTTAAAACTTCAGCCAGAGTTACCAGACAGTGGGTTAAGAGAACCAGTGTTCCAGCTGTCAAAGTCTCTCCGGATGATTACCTGCTAACTATGGAGAGTGTTGTTTGTTCTCAGAGTATCTCAGGATTCGGCAGTTCGTGCAAGTGGGAGTCGGTAGGGACAGAGGACGAGTCAGGGGCAGTTTTAGCCGTGACTGATGTTGGAGCTTGGGGAAGCTTCAACGGGCTTTCAGGTTAATTGATGAAAAGGCCGCTGCAACCAGAAAGATGAGGAGGAGATTACTAGACGTACAAGTGCTCACAGTGGATGGCAGTTGAAGATTATCATGCCTCCAAGTGGGAGATTGTTGGGCTTGTGGAGGCCTGATTAATTAGGCCCGTTAGAAACCCTAATAACCCTAATCTATTTCTATAAATAGATAGCTTGTACTTGTAATCTATAAACCACAAGAGAGAGAGTAATAAAATTCCTCCTAGTTGCAGTTGTGGACTAGGTCGTGAGACCGAACCACGTAAATTCTTGTGTGTCGTTTGTGTTCCGTTTTTCTCTATTTTCTCGCAGTTAATTTGTGTGTGTGTGTGTTTATTGTTGTTATTCCGTTGTCCCAACATGTGTAGTGCTTGTTGAAAAGATACTTCGTGTTCAACCAAATGTGAAAAAACTCTACCTTCTCATTAGAGCTTCAGACAACAACTCCGCCAAACAACGCTTCACTAATGAGGTAAGAATTCCAGTTTCATTTAAATGTGTTCTAATTTTCAAGTCAATGTGGAGTTGACATTGATGTTTGAGCAAATTAAAAATTATCGTTGGTAATTGTAGTGGGATACATAGGATCTCTTCACCGTTAATTATATATAAATTCTCGAGTTCGAATTTTATGAATAAAAATATCTAATAAAAAATGTCTCCCCTTTTAATAGATCTTACATGACATGAATTTGAATTAATCAGAACTTTAAAGAGGGTACCGACATATCAATGACCAAACATCCGACAGGAAACAAAAATACTACTGTAAAAATTATTTCATCGGTCTCATTTCACACTATCCTATTATAATTTGGAAACTCCAATCGTTTTATTATTGACTATGAATTTTTGTAACAAATTTTAAAATAATTTTTAGTCGGAAGATATTTCGTTAGGGTCTTTGATATATCGGACATATAGAGTTTAAGGAAAAAAAACTTTCAACATATAAATAAAATGTATATAACATTACAATTAATAACATCTCGTAGTCTTAATTCTTAAAGATGACAAGTCATTTCCTAAGAAGTTTCATTAGTTTTTTTTTCAAATACATTTTCAGATAGAGACAAATGTTAACCTTTTTCGGAGAGAACTAAAAAGAAAAATAATAATATTAAATAAAATGGAGCATGAGATATAATACTATTAAGATATATAGTCTGATTCAGAATATGTAGATTTTATTTAAAAAAATAAAAATAAAAATAGAACTTTGAACTCACATTGTTTTTTTTTTACCTTGATACTTCGATTATGTCATCTGTTTTGGACGGAAAGAATAATATTAACACATATTAACGGAATTAAAGTTTGATTCACGTTTGGAGGTGGTAAAGTTAATCCATGAATGAATTATGATTTGTTCCATATAAATTTAGACGGGTTAATGATCGTACCTTTATTAACTCAATTGTCAGTTTCAAATTGACCCATAAGAAATTTACATAATATATATACTTTTTTTTTTCCGTTTCATATGCTATATATAATCATGTGGGGGTGGGGGGTGGGGGGGGGGAAGTGGATTTATTAGCTGTTAAGTAATTAAATAAATTATATGATTATAAATAAATATGATAAGAGTTAGAGTTATGAACCATTATTTAATTCATTTTGACGCAAATCAAGCAATGCACTCATTTGGTCCGTTCATATAAAGCCCAATTTACTTATTTAACGCTCCTAATTCACACAGGTCATGATATCTGAATTATTCAATGTTATAAGGGAAAAGATGGGTACCGTAAACGTCTCTTCTATCGTGGAGGAGAAAGTGTATGCAATTGCATGTGACATTTCACGAGAAGATATAGGTATTAAAAATTCTCTGTTAAGAGAAGAAATGCACAAAGAAATAGATATAATCATAAATTCAGCTGCAACAACCAACTTTCATGAGAGGTATTGATATGAAATTTGAAATATATTTTTACAATTTCTCTTGTTTTTCCATCTAATATTTCAGTTAAATTCTGTTTGAATAGATATGATATTGCAATGAATGTGAACGTGGTTGGTGCCTTGAATGTCCTCAAATTCGCCAAGAGCTGTACAAAACTAAAAATGCTGCTTCCCGTGCCTACCGGTGAGCTAATAGCTATCAATTTGCTTATTACTTTTAATCTGCTACGTAGGACGATTTAGTAGAATAAGTGACCTAAAGTTAAAATTTTAAAAGTGGCTCTAAATATATTCAATAGGATCTTTATATATTTTATTTAAATTTTATTTTTATTATCATAACTTTTTAGTTATGTGTAGTTAATCACATTTTTATAATCAATTTATTATTTAATTATTTGACCACTAATTATTTAATATATTCATGTTTTATTTCCTGGTGAAAGAGATTCTAATGTTTATTATTCTCATCAATTCACAACATTGGTTGTAAAATTTAATCAAAATAATTAATTTTTTAATTAGAGCAAGATTACACGGGCGGCAAAACACATATACCTTCACAAAAGCAATGGCAGAGATGCTTTTGGGACATTTGAAGGAGAATCTACAACTTGTTATCATACGTCCAACAATCATAACTAGACCTACAAAGAGCCGTTTCCAGGATGGATTGAAGGAGTGAGGTAACATAATACTGGTAGATACAATATTATTATTTGTTTTAGATTATTGATTTTATAATTAAGAAAATTAAAATATGTTTTCTCTATTATCTTAAGTATTATAATAAG
Organism: Datura wrightii; assembly: GCA_035772735.1. Classification (NCBI taxonomy): domain Eukaryota; kingdom Viridiplantae; phylum Streptophyta; class Magnoliopsida; order Solanales; family Solanaceae; genus Datura; species Datura wrightii. Next base: position 674,162 of record JASDFA010000011.1, read on the forward strand.
AGTATGAGATGATCACACATCATAACATATTAACAAAATAAATAAATATCCTATGATTCAAACCACGTCGCACTCTTTAATAAAAAAAAGTCTCATAAAAAATTATTGAATCTATATGTGGGGAGTAGAATGATCAAAATGGGTAGGCCTCTTCCAACTTAACTCTAGCAGATCGGAGAATTCAATAGCTTCGCTCAGTTCAACCCAACCAAGCGTCCTTCATTTGAAAGGGTTTTTCAAAAAGTTAGTCTAATCGAGGTCTAAGTGGATTGCGGGTTGGCTCGTGGTAAAGCTGTCAATATGGACTAGGTTCAGTGAATTGGCTCAACCCAACCTGTAATTTGATAGTGTTGCGTTGTGATTTTTGGAGTTCATTTAAAAACAAGACTTTTAGCCCTACCCAAATAAACTCGCTGGCCGGTGGGGCTTGAGTGAAGTTGGTTGGGCTGACCCATGGGCTAAATAAAATATTAATTAAAAAAAATTACTAAAAATAACCAGAGGACTCCAAACTTGAAGTCTACTTAAACTATCATTTTCATGGGTGGAATATTGTCATCTGATTTGTGTTTTATTGTGATCTACTGGAACCGAAGTAGATTAATATTTCTATTTAGCTGGTTGTATTGTTACTGATTAACTGTTGAGTTTGCTTATTAATATCTCTATTTGGTTCGAGTTTTATCATGTCAAAAGTTATTCAGTTTCACATAAACTTTATGTCCAACAAAATCGTTGCTAAATTAACAGCATTTGAATCTCACGAATAAAGTATTTAGACTTTTTACAAAAATTGTGTTTAATAGATAAATTTTATAGTTGAAGTGTTTAAATTAAAAAAAAAAAGACAAATTTAAAAAGCTGCATGTGTATTCAACCTAAACTATATTAATGTTATTTCTTGGATTAATTATAATAGTAATTAACAAATATATTTTTCGTGCAATAAGTGTATATTCGTAATTTATTCAAATAATTTATCCACAAAGCTTTGTTAGCCGCATTCACCTGACTTCAAAATAAGAAGCACGAATGAAAACAAATAATTGGCCAAAATTCGAATTGTAGAACTTGTTAATAGTTTAAAAGTCTCAGAGTAGAGGAATTTCTAACCTAGTTGTACTGATCAAAGAAACCTTTACTTTTTCTTCAATTTTATATTTATATACTTCTTGCTTAAAATTAATTAATTTTTATAATTTTTGTCCTCAAGAACCAACCAAACCAGAGGACTTATAAGGGCTGGATTGAGAAAATGATTTTTTTTGACATTTTACAATTTAAATAAATAAAAATAATCTTTTCAAATTTCTTACTTATAAAAATAAGAGTTTCTTTTTTTAAAAAAAAAAAAACCATAAAATTAATTCTTTTAATAAAAAATTAGAAAATCATTCCACCATAGTAACCTTAATAGCCCTAGATTTAAAATGGGCTAAAAATTCTGAAACAGCCTCACCCTCACCCATCTAGTGGGTTGCGTTAGGTGTAGGAAATATCAGTGATGAAATCAGAAATTCCGTTAACGATATTCAAGATTTAATAAATATGTATCAATTTTTTAAATCTATATATTTAACATAATTTTTTATACATATAATATAATTTTTTGAGCGAAGGGTGTTCGGCTGGCCACCTTGAGATATATATGGATACGCCACTGGGTCATGTTGAGAGTATATTTAGGTAAATTATAGTATGTCCTTGACAACTACTTAAGTTTAGGGTAATACATTTTTCTTGTTATACAAATTAACTTTCATATTTAAACCTCAATTAATATTCTCAGTTTCTTCAAAGTATACAAAAAAAAATTAACACAAAAACAAAAACTATGTAACGTTTGAATTATCGTGGAAATATAAGAGTGTGTTCACTTCAACTCTTCTAAGGGATTAAAGTTTCCTCTCTTGGCTAAAGATAAGTAAAAATCAAAGATTGTCATTGTATATTTTAGGTAATGTTATCCTTTGTCTCTTACTTATATTATATTTTTTTAATAACAGAACAGTGGATTTATTTATTGTTGCTTATGGAAAAGGTGTACTGAAATTCTTTTACGGTGATCCTAACTCAAAAGTTGATGTGGCAAGTGATTTTTCAACTTGTATAATTTTAACCATCATTAGCACAAATGCTATATATCATTTTCAATAACTTGAGCATATCAAACAATAGCTATTATTTTTTGAGTTTCAACTTATGAAGCCGATTTACTATATACAGAGTTGCAAAACAGTTGCATAACATTGGTTGTGTGGACTTTGAAAAAACTATTTTCAATGTCACGACATCATGAGGTGTTGAATATACAAAATTTAGCTTACATTTTGGTTATAGATTTTGAAGTTAAACTTAAAAATATAGAATGTGTTGGTGAAATTACAATTATAATTGAAAAATAAAAACGAAGAAAATAAATATCTTCAGGCTGAGGCGCGGATATCTTACTTTTTTTAAGGAGATTCAAACCCACTGCAGCAAAACATTATCGGTCCAGCAGTAATCTTCTCGACTTGTCCCCACCAGAATACAACAGTCCAACAACACTGTATGACTCAACAAACTCTGGACAAGTATTGAGTCCAAAGCTCCACGAAAAGAACATCTTCTCTTAGCTAAATAAAAACTCTCTCTTTTATTCACTATCTTTCACTCTATCTTTTTTCTTCTCTTACAACACAAGACAAGACTACCACTATTTATAGGTGAAGAATTCTTCCTTGAAATAAATTGGAAGAATGTGGGTAATAAAGTAGGTAAGTAATGGGAGAATTATGCCTTAGAAGTTACATAGGTTACAAGGCATAATGAGGTAGAATAATGAAATGGAGGTTATGAAACAGTAAATGTCACATTCATCATCATGAATGTGAAAAATAAATATTTTTATAATAGTAAAATGCCCAAAATAAAATTCCAACAATCCCCCACTCATTTTAATATTAAAGCAAGAGAGTTTATCAACTGAATGGAGACTATTATGCATAATGAAGGTGTGCTCTGCATTGAACCTTCACTTAGTAAAACAGTAATCTTTACTCCAGAGTCGTAGTGGTCTCAGACTTGAACTATGACTGCTTACACACAATAATCAAGGTATTGACATGAGCTTTAATAGCCAGCACATTACGACCTTGCGTTATCCCGATTTTCATGAGTGTCTTTGAAAACAAGATTCTAGATAGAAAAATATGAAGATTAAGAATTATGACAGAAGGTTAATTTGTGCTCGTGCGTCATCGAGTATCCCTTATCAGTATTATCATTATTATCATTATTTTTTCCTTACTTTCTTATTCTTCAATTTAATTATTACATATTATTTTCTTTACTTTAATTATCATATCATTTGTTATTATTATTGCTCTTTTATTTGTCCCGAAAAGTCACAGGCACTTATATTTAGTAGAATCTTATTTCTTTTTTTAGCTTCAACTTAAAAGCTGGAAAATTATTTCTGCTATTATCCAAAAGTATAGCCAAAATACTTCATTCTCTAAAATAAATATCCTTTTTTGAAATTTTTTTGAACTTTGAAAATTTGATCAAGCAAACTATAAGTCTTTATATGTCTCACGTTCTAAATTTATTTTTCTTTTGTGTAATCTAGGTTTGGCTAACTATGGGTTTAGCCAAAATAATTTTAGGCCACGCCAAGCTATTTCTTTATTTAGATTAGATGGCGATATTGAGTAGCCGTTTGTATATGTGATTTGAGATTATAATTTTAAGTTAATTTTTGAATATATGATTTAAAATTATAATTTTAAATTTTAAATTCTCAAAAAAAAAAAAAGATTTGAGATTTCAACTTTTTAAAATGTAAAATTTGACTCATAAGTTTATATTTTGTAAAAAAAGTTATTATTTTAAATCTTGCAAAAAAAAAAAAAGGGACTCATGATCGGTGTAAAGATATTATCCGTACCGTGCGAAAGAATTATATTAAATAATAACTTGTTATTACTATTGTTGACTAGTGAATTTTTATAAAATTATATGCTTTTGAAAGTTTGTAGTCACAAATATTTATTTATAAAAAGAACATGAAGATATACAATTATCCATGCAGCGCCTTAAAATATTCTGATATCTTATCCTTGAATTTTGATTTACTAATTTGATAAATTTATATACCAATTTGGAAAAAGTTAATATTTTTCATATTTATAAAAACAAATACAACCTAAAAAATTCAAATTATCAAAATAACACTTTTAACTTCCAATCAATCTTCAAATCACGTCTAAACATGAACATAATAAAAATTACTAATCTGAATTTGTCTTCCTTATTTATTTCGTAACTTTTGATTTTTGCTCACCTGCTACACAAGTTCTTATTGGAACTTGAAGGAAAAGTTGGGACGTAAATATTACTCCCTCCTTTTGTTTTCTGAGATGAAGAACATTTTCTAATGTATTTTTAAATATTTAAATATTAGTTTAAAAATATTAAGTTAATTTAATCTTATTGAACTAAAAATTAGTTAAATTAATTTTTGAAAAACAAAAACTGCCACATAAATTAAAAAAGAAACGTACTATAAAATATTTTAGAAATATTAACATTTTGAAGATTCATATTATATAATATTTTTAATTTTTATATTTAATTAAAAATTAATATCTTTCACATAATAATTAAAAAATAATATTTGGTAGCCATAAATTTAGAAGAAAGATTAGGAAATGAATATCCAATGGACCGCATCCTTGGAATATTACACCTTTAATTTCTAGACCTAGCTCCTAACACAAAATATAATTCCAATTGGTTGTTAGTAGTAACTGCCTTTCAAATGACATTGTAATATTTTTAAAAGCCATATACTTTATCGAAAAGTTCTTAGATACTCTTTTTGTATATGTACATATTTTCTTTTAAGTTTTCGGTGTTCGTTTGGTAGTTGGTTTGAAGGTGAATTATGTCGGTATTAAATTTTGTATAAATAATATCATGTTTGAGCTAGTTAGAAGGTAAGTTATTCAGATATAAAATTAATACGATGTTTGATTTGTAATTTAGAAATTCGCATAACTAATACATATATAAATTATGAGGGAATCTATGTATTATCTTATGCAGGACAAAGATGGAATAAGATATATATATAAATAACTAAACGCTGCATAAAATAATACATAAATTCCTTCATAACTAATTCATATATTATTAATATCTAAGTATTGCTGCAGTGCTCGGCCTCTTCTATATAAATAGTGGGGTAAGTAAGTGCATGGATCCATATCAATTACTTACAATTTGCAAATAGTTCTTTCATAGTACTAAATTTTACTCCTGAATTTGGCCAAAAAAAAAAAAAAAGAAAAATAAAACAAGGTGAAATCCCCAATGGAATCACGTACCATTGAGCAGTTCATGGATGGCAAGACTATTTTCATTACCGGCGCCACCGGTTTCCTTGCAAAGAGTACTTTACACACTCTCTCTTTCTTATCTATCCATGTATCAAATATGTTCCTGCCATCCAGTAACTGTTTGCTTGCAAGAATTTTCTGAAGAAAAAAAAAAAGAAGACGACATTTTTTCACTATTCCATTAATTTTGACTGCTAATCACCACCACTATTAATAATCATCATCAGTCATCACTACAATAATCATTTTCATTCATAATCATCATCACTATTAATAATCAAAATTAATTATCACCATCAATCACTGTTATCACAATTTCAACCTATCAACACTGATAATCACTATCATCAGTCATCTAGCTATTTGGTATATAATTTTTATTTGAAGTGCAGAAAGTTATTTTTTAAAATCTAGCTACCTGGTATATAAAAAACAGATGTGTATTTAAATATAGACATTTTAATCTTAGTAGAAACAATAAAACATATGAGGACTAAGAGAATCAACGCGCTAATTAATTCCTTGGAATATATTATTAAATCTGCATTTGTTTGTTTTGATAAAATGTACATATTTATGTAGTGCTTGCGGAGAAGATACTTCGTGTTCAACCAAATGTGAAAAGACTCTACCTTCTCATCAGAGCTCCCGACGACAACTCCGCCAAACAACGCTTCAATGATGAGGTAATTAAGTTTAATATTCATTTAATATTATTCTATCCGTTCCATTTTAATGGCTGATTATACTAAAAATAGTTGTTTCAAAATTCAAGAGATAATTGACCATGTTTTTTCAATTCTACCCTTAGTACTTAAAGTCATTCTAAAATATGACAAGAATTATTATTGTATGTTTTTAAAATATTAATAGGGTCATATTAGTAAAATTACTATCCCTATTAATTTTTTCTTAATAAGTGTGTAAATCTTATCTTAACAATTAAAATGAAACAGAGAGAGTATCATTTAATTGCACCCAACCGATTAGTAAACATTTAATTAACCTGCTGCATGCCAATCATGTATGTTATTAATATTCTAATAGGTGACAAACGGGTGGATTGAGTTTAACTTGGACCGATCAAATATATAAATTCCCAAAACATAACAGCGGGTGTATTTGAGATATTAATTTCTCATATGTTTAATAAAAGGTAAATTTGGTTCTTTTCCATAAGCAATCCTTGGGACCAATTTATTTTCCTCTTGAAGAGTTTTCTTCACTACTGAACACAAACAATGTGAAGATGCAATCATTTTCTAATTGACTACGTACGTTTCTCTTAAACATATCCTTTTAATAGTGGTTTCTTAATTACAATCTTCGTGTGAGATGTCACCTGGTATGAAGCAAGACATTTTCCTCAAAATGCTTTTTCGGAAAATAGTGATCAAAAAAGAAATATGTTAACAACTAAACATGGAAAAAACAATTTCCTCCGATCAAGCACATCCTAAAATTCGCGATTTTTTAAAATAAAAGTTGTATAGAAAAAAACATAATAGTGACAATTAATAACAAAACAAAGGTTGATTCACACATGTAGGTTATGATGTCTGGATTATTCAATGTTATAAGGGAAAGGATGGGTACTATATACCTCTGCTCTCTCGTACAAAAGAAGGTGTTTGCAGTTTCTGGTAATATATCACAAGAACATTTGGGAATTAAAAATTCTGAGTTGAGAGACAAAATGGGCAAAGAAATAGATATAATCATAAACTCAGCTGCAACCACCAACTTTGATGAGAGGTACAAGTATAAAATCATAAATATATTTTTCTAGTTTATTTATAAAAAGAAAATGTAGAGTGCTTTTTTTTCTTCTTCTAATATTTCATTTATAGATATGATATTGCAATGAATATCAATGTGGTCGGTGCCATGAATGTGCTCAAGTTTGCAAAGAGTTGTACAAAAGTAAAAATGCTTCTTCATGTATCTACCGGTGAGTAATTTTTAGCTAAGTAGAATCAATTTGTTTATGATTATTTTTAATCTACCTTCTTGTTATCATTTTTATTGAGTTATCAATTAATGTTTATCGTAGAAATAATTTATATATAATTATCTTACAAAGTAATAAATTATATATATATGTTACGGTGCATGAAACTTAATTTATTTTAAAATTTTTGTAAATATATATACAGCTTATGTTTGCGGCAAAACAACAGGAGTTTTATTAGAAAAACCATTTCGTATGGGTGAGACGCTCAACAAAAGTTCTTATTTGGATATGGATAAGGAAAGAGGTGTGATAGTAAATAAATTTAAGGAACTTGAAGCTCAAAATGCAACAACAAAGGAAGTGACAATAGCCATGAAAGAACTTGGCTTACAAAGGTTATTACAACATGCTTTGAAACCATATATATAGTTTTGGAGATAAATTCACTTTGCCCCGTAGGTGCAACAAATTCTAAACTTCATTATATACTTCCCCTATTTCAAAATAAGTGGTGTTTTTAGCTTCGTCATACCTATTAAGAAAATTACTCATTTTTAGAAAATAAAATGTATTTTTACCCACTTATTCCTAATAAATATTTTGAAAAAGATATAAATCTTTAATATTTTCTTGATTATGTAAAACTCTTTTCATTTAAATAAGAGTAAAATTGAAAAAATATCATTAATGTCTTCTTGATTGTATAAAACACCGCTTATTTTGAAATGGAGAAAGTATAGTTGTAACATTCATAACATTGATATGAAATTTAATCCAAATAATTAATCATTAATTAGGGCAAGGTTACATGGATGGCAAAACACATACTCTTTCACAAAAGCAATGGGAGAGATGCTTTTGGGACATCTGAAGAAGAATCTACAGGTTGTTATTATACGTCCAACGATTATAACTAGTACCTACAAAGAACCGTTTCCTGGATGGATTGAAGGAGTGAGGTAACTGAATATTGCTTGATACAATATAACTATTGATTTTAGATAGTTGAAGATATAATTAAGCAAATTAAAGTATGCTTTCTTTATTAGCTTAAATTTCTAAATGAGAATATAACATAAGAAGATCCTGGATTTAATACGTGTCTTTAATTTCTATTTATCAAAAAATTCACATTAAACTAATCAGGTCCATGCATGAGGTTTAGAGCCTTTAAGACGGACTCTAGGACTAGAGAATTCAACAACTCAGCCAAGTCAAGCCCTTCATTTGAATAGGCCTCAAAAATTGCTAGCCAACCCAATTCTAACTAGACGGCGAGCTGATTTGTAAGCTAAACCTTTAAATGTTCTATTTCTAAAAATATTTGAGATAGTTAATGATTATGTTGAAGGAAAAATTTCAAACGTTATTAGATCTGAAAGAGTTTTATTAATTTTTAATTGTTGAAGGTTAAAAGACGAAGAATGTCTAAAGATTTATATACTTAACTATTAAATTCATCCAAAGAGTTGAGCCGTCACCTTTCCCCTTAAAGATTTCTAGTTATATTAGTTAATACTCCCCCTCGGTTTTATTTTAATTGTTATGATAAGATTTACATACTCGTTAAGAAAAAAATTAATAGGAATGATAGACTAATATAACCCTATTAATTTTTTGGAAATATATAATAATAATTCTTTTCACAATATAGAATGATTTTAAGTATTAAGAGTGAATTGGAAGAACATGATCAATTATCTCTTGAATTTTGAAACTAGCAAGTATTTTGAGACAACTATTTTTACTATACCTAGCAATTAAAATGAGACGGAGGGAGTATGTTGAATGAATCAGTTACTGTGTTTGGTTAGGAAGTTAGCACGCTGTTAAGTAGTTAGGAAGGTTGTTAGAAGCAGTTAAAGGATTAGTTAAATGAAGAATTAGTGAGGCATGTGAGCTGCACGTGAGGGAAGAAAATGTCGGTGCAAATTTGTTATAAGTAAAGCTGTAAAGTCTCATTTTTTCTTTGGCTGAGAATGAAAAACCATATGTGAAAGTTGCTCTGTTTTCTGCTTCTTCTTCCTTCTTCCTTTCTTTCTCTGGTTTCTGTGGCTTTGATGCGCAGCCACAGATTCTTTCATGGTATCAGAGCAGGTCATTGCGATTAGAAATTGTAGTTAATTCTAGCAGATAATTAGAGATTGAGAGGAGAAAGTATGGCAGAAATACGTTCTGTCGAAATCACAGAAGATCCACAAATTGACCACAATCATCCATTGCATTTACAAGCTTCTGATGTGCCGGGAGTTGCTTTGATCCCTACAAAGCTCACAGGTCCAGAAAACTATGGGATCTGGAGTAGATCTATGCGTTTAGCACTGCTAGTTAAAAATAAATTAGGGTTTGTAGATGGTTCATGTGTGAAAGGTTTATACAAAGGAAACCTAGAGGCTAAATGGGAGAGGTGTGATGCTGTTGTAATGTCTTGGATAAGTGCAACAGTGGCGCCGGAGTTATTGTCGAGCATAGTCTATGCTTCCAGTTCGAGAAAAATATGGACAGACTTCAAAGAGAGATTTGATAAGTCGAATCTCACCAGAATTTATCATCTGTGGAAGGAAATTAGTATGCTGTCGCAAGGAACAGAGTCAGTAACCACATATTACTCAAAAATGCGAGATATGTGGGATGAATTAGATGTTATGGTCCCTTCTCCTTCGTGTGATTGTGAGAAATCGAGGCATTATGTTGAACATGTTAAACAACAAAGGCTGGTGCAGTTTTTGGTTGGATTGAATGATAGCTTTGCACAAGTAAGAAGCAATCTGCTATTGAGTTCTGTAACACCAACTGTGAATCAAGCTTATGCTTTAGTTATACAAGAGGAAAGCCAACGAATGTTAGGTACCGGAGACATTGGAAAGGAAGCCTTGGTGATGGCAGTTGGAAGGCAATGTCAAGTCTCACAAAAGGAGCAAGCTTTGAGAAATCAATTTCATCCAGTTCATAAGGATTCGAGTATGCAGAATCAAAATCCAAACATTTACAGGAAGAGAATTGGGATAGTATGTGATCACTGTGGTTTTAAAGGGCATACTAAGGAGAACTGCTATAGATTGGTTGGGTTTCCAGCAGATTTCAAAAGCAAGAGGAAAATGCAGAGTGATGGTTTTACACCTAAGATAAACAATGCAACAGCTGGAGTAAGTCAAAACACACAGATAGATAAGGTTTTTCAGGGTAGTTACTTCAGTAAGGAACAATATGAAGAGATGCTGAACAAAATGGATAGACCTGCTGCAACAGGTAGCTGTAGAGATGCTGTAACAGGTATGTATTCTTCGAAAAATATATCAACAGGTGTTGTTGATTGGATTGTGGATTCAGGGGCCACACATCACATTACAAAAACTGAAAGGATTTTAAAAAATGCTAAGATGATTACTGATCACAAAGATAATCAAGTACAAGTACCAACAGGGAGTAGAATACAAATAGAACATGTAGGAGAAGTTACTTTTTTAGGACAATATACACTGAAGAATGTCCTTCATGTGCCAGATTTTCAGTTCAATCTGTTATCAGTGTCTAAATTGACCAGGGATCTTGGTTGTTGTGTTTCCTTCTACCCTGGCCTATGTATACTGCAGGCCCTCTTCACTGGCAAGGTGATTGGGATTGGTAGAGAAACAGATGGGCTGTATATTTTGAAGGATCTGTGCACACCTATTGCTGGAACAGTTGTAAAAGGGAAGGAAGATTTCAGCTTATGGCATGAGAGACTTGGGCATCCATCATCAGAGGTTATGAAGTGTATTCCTTGTTTAGGAGATAAAGTTGATGTAGTAATGACAAAAGATTGTATGATATGTCCACTTGCTAAGCAATGCAGGTCTCAGTTTCCTTTAAGTAGTAATAAGTCCACTGCCATATTTCAGCTTGTTCATTTAGATGTTTGGGGACCTCATAAACATCCTACATATGATAAGAAGCATTATTTTGTTACTATTGTGGACGATTACAGTAGATTTACTTGGGTGTCTCTTCTACATTCTAAGAAAGATGTGATTGTGGTACTAAAGAGTTTTCTGTCATTGATATATACACAGTTTGATAAAAGATTGAAGGTCTTGAGGTCTGATAATGGTTCAGAATTTTTTAACAATCAGATTGCTGAGTTGTTGACTAATCATGGTATTGTACATCAAAGTAGTTGTCCTTATACTCCACAGCAGAATGGCATAGTTGAAAGAAAACATAGACACATTCTCAATGTAGGCAGAGCATTGAAGTTACAGTCCCAAGTTCCTGCAAAGTTTTGGGGTTGCTGTGTACAAACATCAGTCTATCTTATTAATAGACTACCTACTGCTGTCCTGCAAAATAAATCCCCTTATGAGTTACTGTATGGTTATGCTCCTAGACTTGATCATTTGAGAGTGTTTGGATGTTTAGTGTTTGCCAGTGTCTTACCTAAGCCAGACAAGTTTGAAGCCAGGTCGAGAATGGCCGTTCTAGTTGGTTATTCATCTACTCAGAAGGGATATAAGTTGTATGATATTGCCAGTCACAGTTTCTTTGTTAGCAGAGATGTCATTTTTAAAGAGAATTGTTTTCCTTTTAAGGACAAACCAGAACAGATTGACTGTTCACTTTTGTCATTCCCATCAATTTCTTTTCCTGCTGATTTGGGCTCTCCTGTCAGACCAAATGTAGATTCCACTTCACCTTGTTTGTCTAATACTCCTGATGCAGCTGTTTTTCCACCTGTTCCTTCATCTCCAGTAGAGGAGACTGCAGCTGAGGTAGATACTATCCTCTCATCTGATCATCCTGTTCCTATTGATCAGATTCAAGATTCATCTATACATGTCCCATCTAGATCCATTCACAGAAGGACTGGGAGACTTACTAAGCCTCCTATTTGGACTAAGGATTATGTATTACCTGTCAACACACCTTATTCCATATCTAATCATATTACCTATGACAGAGTCTCTCCAAGTTATCAAGCTTATCTTAGTAACTTCTCTTCAATTGTTGAACCACATTCCTTCCTTGAAGCCAGTAAAGACCCCAGATGGATAGAAGCAATGCAACAGGAAATAACAGCCCTTGAAGCCAACCAGACTTGGTCTACAGTCCCTCTGCCTGCTGGAGTGAAACCTGTGGGTTCTAAATGGGTCTACAAGATCAAGTACAAGGCAGATGGTGCTGTAGATAGATATAAAGCTCGATTAGTAGCCAAAGGTTATACACAAAGGTCAGGTCTTGATTATCATGAGACCTTTTCTCCTGTTGCAAAAATGGTGACTGTCAGAACAATTATTAGCCTTGCAGCTTCTAAAGGCTGGGATATTTGTCAAATGGATGTGAATAATGCTTTCCTTCAAGGTGATTTAGATGAAGATGTCTATATGGAACTCCCTCAGGGATTCCATAGACAGGGGGAGAATAGTGTATGCAAATTAAGAAAATCTTTATATGGCCTTAAGCAAGCATCAAGGCAGTGGAACATCAAACTGACAGAAGTTTTTTTGAAGGCTGGATACAGTCAAAGTATGTATGATCACACAATGTTCACCAAGAAATCAGAGACTAACATAGTTATAATCTTGGTATATGTTGATGATTTGCTCATCACAGGTTCTTGCTCACAGATGATATCAGAAGCCAAACACACACTTAATCAGAATTTCAAGATGAAAGATCTAGGAGTCTTAAAATACTTTCTGGGCATAGAAGTTTTAAGGTCTAAGGAGGGGATTTTGCTGAACCAAAGGAAGTATGCACTGCAGCTTATTTCAGACTGTGGTCTCAGTGCAGCTAAGGCAGTGTCCACACCTTTGGAGCCTAATCATAAATTTACCAGCTTAGAATATGATGCATATGTTGGTAATACACATGATGCAGAATGGGAGGACATAGCTGCCTATCAAAGGTTGGTGGGCAAGTTGCTTTATCTCACCATCACCAGACCTGATATATGTTTTGGAGTTCAAGTGTTGAGTCAGTTCATGCAACATCCTAAAGTTTCTCACTGGGAAGCAGCCCTTAGGATGGTAAGATACATCAAGAAATCACCTGGTTTAGGAGTGTTGTTAAAGAGAGGAGACATTACTCAACTCAGTGGTTTTTGTGACTCTGATTGGGCCTCTTGTCCTAATACAAGGAAGTCAGTCACTGGTTATATAGTGAAGTTGGGAGATTCTATGATATCTTGGAAGTCGAAAAAACAGCCTACTGTAAGTAGAAGCTCAGCAGAGGCAGAATACAGGAGCATGGCATCGTTAGTTGCTGAACTGATCTGGTTAGCAGGATTACTAAAGGAACTCAAGGTGGAATTAGCTCTACCCATCAATGTATTTAGTGACAGCAAGGCAGCCATTCAAATAGCAAACAATCCAATGTTTCACGAAAGAACCAAACACATAGAATTGGATTGTCATTTCATAAGGGAGAAGGTTAAATCTGGCTTCATCATGCCACAGCATCTGAGCACCAGAGAACAATTAGCTGATCTGTTGACCAAGGGACTGGGAGCTGGGCAACATCAGTTCTTATTAGACAAGCTGGGAGTCCTTGATATTTTTCAGCCTCCAGCTTGAGGGGGAGTGTTGAATGAATCAGTTACTGTGTTTGGTTAGGAAGTTAGCACGCTGTTAAGTAGTTAGGAAGGTTGTTAGAAGCAGTTAAAGGATTAGTTAAATGAAGAATTAGTGAGGCATGTGAGCTGCACATGAGGGAAGAAAATGTCGGTGCAAATTTGTTATAAGTAAAGCTGTAAAGTCTCATTTTTTCTTTGGCTGAGAATGAAAAACCATATGTGAAAGTTGCTCTGTTTTCTGCTTCTTCTTCCTTCTTCCTTTCTTTCTCTGGTTTCTGTGGCTTTGATGCGCAGCCACAGATTCTTTCACTTGGCTAAATATAAGTAGTTCCTCTGTTTCTTTTTAATTACTAGGTATACTAATAATAGTTATTTCAAAATAGCTGCTACTTTCAAAATTTAAGAAATATTTGACCTTCTTTTTTCAACTTTAACCTTAGTAGTTAGGTAATTTTAAAATATGAAAAGAATAATTATGGTATGTTTTCAAAAAGTATCTTTCTATTAATAAGGTTATATATAGTCAAGTTGCAACTTCTATTAATTTTTCTTAAAGAATGTGTAAATCTTATCCTACTAGTTACAAAAAACGAAGGTAATATTAGCCAAAAGTTATCATAATAAATTGTCACTGTATATTCTACTAGCTAATAGAGTCTTTTACTTATGTTACTTTCTAATGACAGAACAGTTGATTCATTTCTTTTGCCTTATGGAAAAGGAGCACTGAAATTCTACTATGGTGATCCTGACTCAAAACTTGATGCAGTAAGTGATTTTCCTATTTCTATAGTTTAAAACATCACTACCACAACGCTATCATTTTTAACTTGGTGAAAACACTTTTTATATTATTTGCATGAGCTGTTCAATAGAGTACACAACTTAAATATTAATTAAATGTCTAATAGGTATTTAACTAAGTTGAAGTGTCAAAACACTCTTTTGCCTATCATCATACTGCAGGAGTCTGATTCTGATTATTTTTTATTCTTTTTATTTATTTATTATTTACAGATTCCCGGAGACATGGTGGTGAATTCAATCCTTGCAGCAGTTTTAGCACATGCAAACCAATATTCTCGAAAAGTAGTTATTTATCACATCAGTTCTTCAAGAAATCCTCTAAAAAATTCAGATATAATGCTTTTCAGTTTCCAATACTTCACACAAAATCCATGGGTTAACAAAGATGGGAAAGCTATAAAAGTGAGGACTCCTCTGCGTCCATTTAGCAGCATGACTACCTTTCGCAAACACATTTCAACTCATTATTTGCCACTGCTAAAGGTTCCTCAATTTTTTATATTACTCTTTTTTCCCCTTGATGCATTCTTTGGTTAGTAGTTCCTTAACTTATATACGCAAGAATTATGCATTACAATAATAACTTGCCCAGTATAATCCCACAAAATGAGATTTAGTGAGAGTACAGTATACGTGGACCTTACCTTCACCTCGGGGGCAGAGCGACTGTTTCCGATGCAAGAATTATGTATTATTTAGTCAAATTCTTTAGACTTTTCTTCAATTATAATGCTAACTTATGTTTTTTAAATGCATGCGGCAGATGCTAAAGTTTGTGAACCTAGTGTCATTTCATCACATTGATAAAACCTATAGAAATATGAAAAGAAAGATAGACAAGGCTATACGTTTATCTGAATTGTTTGAACCCTACGTGTTCTTTTATGGAAGGTACGTATACGTTATAACTTTTCTATATTTTTTTCTCTCTTTTCAAGCTAAGTGACTAATTCATAGTTATTTTCTTCAACTGATCATACACTAACAACAATGTTATACATATATTTTATAGCTTCGATGATGTTAATACTGAGAAATTACGATTGGCAATGAAGGAAATCAACATGGATGACATGCTCTACTTTGACCCACGTTGCATCAAATGGGAGGATTACTTTATAAATACTCACATTCCTGGTGTTGTGAAGTACCTGTTCTAGGGATTATATTTAGGTTTTTGTGTACTAAGATATATTTTCATGTCTAAGAAATAAAATAGTGATAAATGAGCTTTTATTAATTTGAACTCACGTAATTTCCTTATGTAATAAGAGCATTTAGCTATATGTTACGTATGTTCCAATTATTGAACTGATTAAGAGTTCAATATATGAACTCTTTAGAACTCCATAAGAGAAAGAAGAATGAAAATGATATCTGGGAATAGAAGATGATGGAGAGAATAAGTTCTGTATATTATTCTTATTGTTGTGTTTCATACAATAGCATGAGTATTGTATTTATAGTTGATTACATAGATCAACTCATAACTCTAACTGCCTACTCTTATCCTAACTAACTTCCGAAAGGTGGTTAAATAACCAACCCCTTCACTAGTAGTTGTTAGCTTTCAACTGTTCTCAACACTCTCCCTCAAGCTAGGACTTGGAGAAGATATGTAAGATTCCTAGCTTGGATGTGAGATATTCATATTGAACCCTATGGAGTGCCTTTGTGAGAATGTTAGCAGGCTGTTCCTTGGTAGGCAAATATTGAGTAGAAATAATTTCATGACTTATCTTTTCTTTTATAAAATGACAGTCAATTTTGATATGTTTTGTTCTCTCATGATATATCGGATTAACAACAATCTATATGGCCGACTTGCTATCACTGTATATCACTGCTGGGCGCTTGACTTCAACCTTTATTTCCTTCATAAGTCCCAGTATCCAGACTAGTTCTGCAACAGTTTAAGCCATACTCCTATATTCTGCTTCTGCAGAACTTTTGGAGATGGTAGACCGTTTTTTCGTCTTCAATTATATAAGAGAGCCACCTAGTTTAATCAAATATCCTGTCACTGATTTTTTTGAGTGTGGACATGCATCTCAGTCTGCATCACAGTAGGCTGAAATTTCTTCAGATGTTTGGCTTGACAGTAGAATTCCTTTGGATGGTTCATTCTTCACATACTTGATAATTCTAATAGCAGCTTCCATATGAAACTTTTTAGGTTGATGTAGGAATTGGCTGAGTGTTTGAATGCTAAATGATATGTCAGGTCTAGTCATGATAAAATCCAATAGCTTCCCAATTAGCATTTGATCAGCATTCTGGTCAGTAGGTGGATCAATTGAGACTTTTGTGCTTGCTATGTGATCATCTTACTATTGTGTAGTCAATTTAACATTTGTGCCCATGGGAGAAGACACTGGTTTAGCTACCTTGCAAATTCTATTCCTAGAAAACTAATACTCAAACAATATTAATGTTATACATACGTTGTAATTTCTCTACAATTTTCCCTCTTTTCAAGTGTATCTTTTCAGTTATAGTTATATAAAACTAATACTCAAACAATATTAATGTTAAGTATATATTTTACAGCTTCGATGATGTTAATGCTGAGAATTTAAGATTGTTAATGAAAGAAATCAACATGGATGAAGTGCTCAATTTTGACCCACGATGCATCAATTGGGAGGATTACTTTATGAATACTCACTTTCCTGGATGTGTGAAATACATGTTCTAGGATTCCTATTAAAACTTCTATGTACTATGTTACATGTCTAAAATTAATAAAGAAACACATAAAATAAATGAGCTTTTATTAATTTGAACCGACTTTCCTTATCTAGCTATATGTTATATGACCATTTGCCTAGTTTATACTCGCTTTGTTTTATTTTAATTGCTAGGTATATTAAAAATAGTTGTTTTAAAATATTTGTTAGTTTTCAAATTCAAGAGATAATTGACCATATTTTTTCAATTCTACTTTTAATACTTAAAGTCATTCTAAAATATGAAAAGAATTATTTTTATGATTCCAAAATAAGGTTATATTAGTCAAATTACCATCCTTATTAATTTTTTTCTTAATGAGTGTGCAAATCTTATCCTAACCATTAGAATTGAACAGAGGGAGTAGTTATATGTTTTCTCAAATATTCTATTTCATATGTTTTTGTTTGAATTTTATTTTGTTAATTACCTTTATAAGCCAAGTCATAAATATCCTGTGTAAAGCATCGCATATGAGTTGGTCCGGATAATACTTCAAGCATAATAAACGATTATATTTTAGTTGTAATTTTTTTTTTCTTTTTGGTACGATTAAAAAAAAAAAGAAGCTAAATAAGATCATTTATAAGCAATATGGCTCAAGTCCACTAATTAGGAGATGAAATTCTTTATTCTTAAGTGCATTACTTTAAAGTATCAAAGTCTTATCATGATTATATCTTTTATTTGTTAGGAAATCGACACACAGATTTATCAATCGTGATATTATAGACCTGCAACAAGTATTTGTAATTTTTATTAATAAATCTAAATAGATAATATTATGCGTCTTCTTCGTTGATAAATTTGACAACCATTGAACATGTCTCTGTGGATTGCGAACTTTTAGTTGTAAATAATTACTTTTGTTCAACTGTAATTAAGTCTCCTTTCATATTTCATATTGCAAAGACATTTTTTCTTAATATTTTCATTGGAAAAGAAGAAATTCCTATCAAGAAGATAACTGGTTGTTCTCACTATCAAAAAATTTTATTTTTTCACAAATTTTTCACTGAAAAATGTTAAGTGACTTTTTCTACCGATTATCGATCGAAAAAGAAAAAAAAAATAATAGTGTTTTCACATGGAAAAATCATTGAATTTCCCTGTATTTCAGTGAGAAACTGTTTTCCACCATACATTTTTCCAATGAACAAGTTCCGTGAGAAATGAGTGGAAAAATCATGTCTTATAAAACAAATTTCTCATTAATTTACAGTGAAAAAAATCTCTATTTATAATAGTGTCTTAACATGAAATTCTTTTAATTTATGAAATCTTTTAGTGGGTTATAAAATATCGACTCTGAAGCAAAGGACCCTTTTATCCAATTTACCTCTCCAATTATTGTAGAATATTTGCATTTTAAGGATAAACTGTGAAATTTTTGACCGCCGGCCCTTCTTGAAATAATTATTTAGTAAATGACTCATTTTAACATTTTTTTGCAATTTATAAACGTTTTAGATCATGATTTAAAGATTTATTTTGATAAAATATTAAATTAGAATTTAAAATTTTATAAGTTAATATAAATGTTAGATGACTGTCTAACATTTTATCTATTAGGTAAGGTTGAGTAATGTATGAACGACAAGACAAAAATAGAACTCGAGGCTAACATTGTCCGAAAGAATAATTTTTCATAAAAATAGAAACAAAATCTAAATGGTAACTAAAGAAAGAAACATTTGCGTAAATCATTCGTGTAAACATTTTGCAAATGGGCGGGCCATATTTTGAAGGGGGATTGACACAAAAGTATAAGTTTAAAATAAAATAGGCACTTTTATAACCCAAAAAGTATTAGCAAAATTTTAGCCTCTAAATATTGACAATTTATAGCCAAAAATCACTAAACGGCACCTCAATATTAAAAAATAATATTGTGGCTTTTTTATAGGCATAATTTAGGATTTAATAATGTATACATAAGAATTTTAACTGTAATCTTTTTTTCCTTAAAAAAAAAAGGAATAGTTTCCTACAAAACTGCATAAGCAATTTTTTTTATTCTGGCACATTAACTGATGATGCAAAACAGATCTCAATATTAACGTTTCATTCAAGAAAACTTTCAACATCCATAAACTTTAATTAATATGATTTATATGTTTATATATTTTATACGGATGAAAAATATTGAGTAACTAATATATTATAATATTTACCTTTACATCTGTTTGATGTATACACTTATAAATTTTACATTCTAACAATTATTGAATGTATATGTCAACATTTATTGAATGTATATATATTCTGAAATTGTTTTCAAAAAATTAATCAGATTTGTATTCATGGAACTTTTTTAAAATTTATCTTGAATATTGTGTGTTTATTTTGTTATCGTCGTGTACTTTTACATATAATAATTAATGTATATATGTATACATCATTGTAGTATACATTGACTATAATTAGATTTGTATTCAAAAATTTATTTAGATTTATATTCATGAAACTTTTTGTTAGCTATCTTGAATATTGCGTGTTTATTTCTTTCTCGTCATGTACTTTTACGTATAAAATTTGATATATATATATATATATGTATATGTTATTATAGTATACATCGATTGTATCCTTAATTGTATCCAAAAATTTATTCAAATTTGTATTCATGAATATTTTTCTTTCTCGCCATGTACCTTTTACGTATAATAATTGATGTATATATGCATACGTTATTATATTATACATCGACTATAATCAGATTTGTATTCAAAATTTTATGTAGATTTGTACTCATGGAACTTTTTTTTTTAATTATCTTGAATATTGTGTGTTTATTTCTTTCTCGTCATGTACTTTTACGTATAAAATTTAATGTATATATGTATACTTTATTATAGTCAATTCCCATAATAATAAATCATGTATAATTTTAAAAATATAATTGGTCATGCATTATAATTAAAATAAATCGTCACGTTTTCATAACAACGTAAAGTGAATTACTTTCAATATTAAATTTTTAAAAAAAATACTTTCAAATTCCCAATAAAGTGAAATATTTTGTCTTTTTAAAGATAATTGTGCTTATTTAAAATAGATTTGCTATTAAAAAAAATTATATAAATAAATTTGTCATTATCAATAAAAACTAAATAAAAAATCTGTCAAGTTCCCATAAAAAAGTGAAAAACTTTCAAGTTTCTTCTAGTAAACTGTGTATTTATAATTAAAAAATTGTCATATAATATTAAATAAAGGTTGAAAAAATATGTCAATTTCCTGATAAATAACGAAAAGGTTATAAATTTATTTAAAGTAAATTCGTGTAATTTTTAAATAAAAAAAATTGGTCAAATAATATTTTAAAATATTTAAATACAAGTTGTCCCATAAAAAAGTGAAACTTCAATCAAATAAAAATTCGATTTTCTATTAAATATAACTATTACAATAATTTTTTAGAAAAACTGTCAATTTAAATATAAATAAAAAACTTCACAATTTTTTTAAAATAACCGCTCCATTTTTTCCTCAACTTTTAGGGATATTATAAATGGATAGTTTTAACCCAATAATTATAAAAATTTTATTATATTTCAATTAATTACAAATAGGCTATTTTTATATAATTTAATAAGAAAGTTGACATACTGTGCGAATTTTCTTATTCCGAACTTCGCCCACTTAAACATCGCGAAGGGAACTCGGCCTATAAGCCCAATTCTGTGGTGAAGACTTCACAAAAGAGGAAATGATTTTGAGAAATTTTGATAAATAGCACTATCCCGAAAACTAATTACATAAAATAGTGATATTTATTAAAATTACACAAAATAGCAAATTTTTTACCTTTTTGATACCGTTTCCTATACTTGTATCAGAGTATCATACCTTTAAAACCCTCTTTAATGTATGTCATCTGTTACACCAAAACAGACTCTGCGTAATCAATGTCATTAAATTCAAACCCTTAATTTTCTCCTATAATGACTCTATTTAATATCTAATTAACTAAACTTGCATATTTAATGGGGGAAAACTCTCTCCATTTTGACCTCGGTTGTTTTTTTTGAATCATATTTAGAAAAGTTAAAAACAATTAATTCATATCTGCAAAAACTTTAAAAAATCGCAGATTTCGTGGGGAATTACTTTTTGATAAATTTTGATACTGATACATATATCTAAACTTAACTACCTACATTCAGAAATTGATACATGTATCAAAAACTCATCCATCCAAATGAAATTTATGTGTTTCACTGAAAATATTGATACATACTAAAAATAAATACACAATCAAAGAGTCTATCATCTGCTACATTCTATAACATTATATGTTTTATAAAAATTGATACAGTTGTTATACATTGATAAATATGAGAGTAATTTCCCAATTTATAATTTATTCAAGATACTGATACTTGGGCAACAAATCAATAATGCGCAAAGATTCCCTAAAGTGATACACAAAGCAAATATGGGTAATTTACATTTATTATATCACTTAAAAATATTGATACATACTAATAACAATTGGCACAAATGATTGATACCCACAAAGCAATACATTGGTTCATTACAATTCTGGAATTATCAAAAATCTGATACTGATACATGTATCAAAAACTCACTACCTAAATAAAAGTTATGTGTTTCACCTAAAAAATTGGAAAAATCTGATACTGATACATGTATCCAAAAGCCCTCTTCTTGAAAAAAAAAAACTCTTTCTTTCTCCTCCATGTTTATCTTCTGTTGTTCTTTCACAAACTGATTCTAAGAACAGAAAGAAGAAACCCATTAATTTCTCAGTTGTTTTTTTTTTAGAATTTTTGCAAATTTTTTTTTACAGTGTGCTGTGAAATTGAAGGAAAAGTAACAGGTCAAGGGTTAAATTCAACGGTTTTGACTTTTTTGAGTTTTCAAACTTCTCAAAAAGTCAAAATGGAGAAGATCTATTTCAAAATTTTGCTTTGATTTCTTCTACATGGTGACCTTTGCCGGATACCTAGGTTTATCTTCACCGTTACAGCGTTGCCGGTGGAACCCTACTCCGCCCTTGGGTTAGTCTTCTAAAAGATGATTTATCCGCCATTTTTAAGCAAGATTATATCTTGATAAAAACCCTAAAATTTTAAGATGTTAGGAAAGATGTATGAAGTAAGATAAGTGAAATACACAACAAAAAGGGTAAAAACTTACACAAGAATCATGGAATAATGGAGGATCTTGAGAGAGAAAAACGGATGAAAATCGTAAGAGGAAAAAAAGAAGGAAATATTGGGAGAGTTCTGAAGTTGAAAAAGTGGTGTTTTAAATGGAGCAAAATATAGGTATTGGGATTGGATAGAGAAGGTAAAAAAATTAATACATGGTAACCACATGGTAAAAGTTATTTATGTAATTATTTTGCTATTGTAAATATGTAATAAGATTTACTTAATTATGTAAATTTTTCCAATGATTTTTCCACGACCCCCCCCCCCCCTCCTCCCTTTTTTTCTTTTTCCTTCTTATATTTGATTAATTATGTGGAGTTATCAAAGTAAAATAAGTGGAATATCAAGATTTTTGGTTCTCATTGGGGCAAAACTTTTTTCTTCGTGAGTTGGCGCTGATTCGACAGGTACGTTGAACCTTACACATAATATATTGTGTATGTAATTATCAAAGCAAATATATTTTTTTGTTAAAAAGATTAGCTTCTTCTTCCTGCTTTCCACTTCAATTAATCACATTATAATCTGTCACACGTTTAGTTTAATAAGAAAAAATAACTAAAAACGAAAAGAAAAGGAAATAAACAGAAATATGTCAAAAAAGTAAACCATGGAGAGAGAGCAATAATTTTTAAAAAAGCGAAAAGAAATCTGAATTGAATATTCAGTTATCCATAGGGATTGGAAAGAATAAGGATGAGGATCATATCATATCAATATCGATTTCCTTTCCCACGTTAAGCTGGATAACAAGTGACAAATCTTTCCATTGATGAAATTATCTCATCAGATTCGATACTACCCCAAGAATATCAAATTAACAGTGACGGACAAAGAATTTTTAGTAAAATATAAAAGAATAAATATAAAGAAGTCATCGAAAAGACCCCTTCCACACTCACTTGGTTCCCCCTTAATCATATATATCTATGCATCAAAAATGTAACGGGATAAATGAGATTTTCCGATCCTATAGCTTGATATTTCGGATTTGATAGCTTAAAAATTATATATCTATCTGTCAAGAATGTAGTAGGATATATAAGTCTCTCCATTTTATAACCATAGATCTGGGTTCTGAGTGCTAAAAATAAAGAAAAATTCTTGATTCTAATAGATCTTATATAAAGTTGATCTCTTACTTAGTCATCTAACTAATAGTTATTATCTTTGAAAATCATCTTTTTCTTTTTTTAATTTCAATTTTTTCAAACAAAAAATGTGACTTTATGAGATAATAACTATTAGTTGCACGATCATCTGAGAAATCAACTCGTCTTATACAGAAAATAAATCGGATCAATTATCGAATTCCAATTAATAATATAATATATATATATATCATACACATTGCTTGCGCATATTTAAGTGGCTTCTCGGTAATACAAGAATATAATAATGTACGTAAGGTGAATCGTATCTCAATTATGAAAGAATCCAATTAATAAATTAACATTAGTTGGAAATTATGTCATAGGTGAACTCATCAATTTCATAACATAAGTGCTTAATTAAGAACATCCAAAGACAAATCACTGATAGCTCACTGTTCCTTAATTAATCAAAGTAAGTTAATACAATTGCCGACATCAGGACAGGACATATATCTAACTTTTTCATATATACTTTTTTCCAGTACAGCTTAATTTACAATATGGTCCCCTTGTCGAGCATTTTCCAGTATAAAGTGGTATAACAATATATTATTACTATTACCATAATATAAATCCAATTAACTCTATAAAATAAATAAAGAGAGGAAAAACTTGTAAGGACACATTTGGCGATTAAAATTATTCACTCTATTTGAAAATTAATATTTAACCATTGAAAATTTTAAATTCAATTTGAATTTGTATTTTAAATTTGAAAAAAATATTCATTTTTCACTTCTGAAGTTATATTTAAACATATTTAAGTATAAATGTTATTTTAAATATTCTTTGTAAAAAATATGAATAACATAACTTCTCTCCATAAATTTTCGAATAAACTAAACAATATTTAAAATCTATGGCCAAACCCTACTTAATTAATATTTATATTTATATCAAACTAATAAATACAAGACAAGTTTCTTCCATATATACAAAGCCTTATCACTTAATTATAGTTAAGCAACATGTATTCTCACTTTAAGATTAAATTATTTGAGTTTAGTGTGAACGGATGTGAGTAGAAAAACCAATGAATTGCTGACCACATATATAAGATGGACAACAAAATATGAATAGTTTAATAAGTAGTAATTGTATTATATATCCAACTTGTTGATTCCCTGTCAGTTATCACAATCAGTCAAGTTGTATAGACTGACTTGCTGTTATTACCAAAACACAAGTACAGTAAACATTTTTGTCTTGCGTTCAAAACGTGGGGAACGTGATTGCAATTTGCAGAATATGTCACTGAATACGTAGTTGTCAACAAGGTACATAAGCATGTTCAAACTTAGCTTAAATTTAAAATTTTTTACTTTCATACTTCTAGTAATTAAGGAATATTTGGTTTAGAGACAAGTGTTAGAATTTGCTCTAAATTTCAATCTTAATTGGATTTTACATGATAATTGTGTTTTTATTCAAAATAAAATAAAAATCTTGACATATAAGGTTCTGTTTGTGGAAAAAAAATTCTACCATAGCTATCTTTTTTCTTGGAAGATAAGTTAATTTGGCACTTCTATAAATAGATGATCTCTTTTTTTCATACACAACCAACAACACAATAACATCCACAATGTAATCTTTAAATAGTCTTGTTTATGCGAGATTATTCTCTCCTATATAATTTTATGAAAGATTTATAGCACATATCTAGAAATTTTTTCACCCACCATTGTTGAATTATTCATTCAACACCTAATGACCACAGAAGAGTTCGTACATATTTTCGGAACTAAAATCCGACGTCGTAAGAGCTCCCAAAAGAAATTGAGGAGGAAGACGATTTGCAGTACTCTACTGCAGTAATTTCTGCAAGATTTTTCAGAAATTACATTTCAGTCCCAAATTCGGTGAATTAATCACTGAAAGGTGATAATGACCACAGAAGAGTCAACATCATCTTCCGGAGCCATGATTATGCTCACTGCCACCAACTACACGCTGTGGAAACCTCGAATGGAAGATCTTCTCAGTTGTAAAGATTTGTTTGACCTTATAGAAATAAAAGGTGTAAATCCTAATCCCGACAAGTTGTCGGAATGGAAGAAATTAAATCGAAAAACTATTGGTCAAATCCGATAATGGATTGACCATAGTGTCTTCCACCATGTTGCACAGGAGACAGACGCATATGCCCTCTGGAAGAAGTTGGAAGATATGTACCAGGCCAAGACCGCTCGGAATAAGGCTTTGTTGATGAGACGCTTAGTCAACATGAAGCTGAAAAGTGGAATTTCAGTTGCCGAGCATACCAGTGAGTTCCAGAGCCTGGTGAACCAGTTATCATGTGTAGAGATGCCGCTTGGTGATGAAGTTCAGGCACTTCTACTTCTCAGTTCTCTCCCCGACAGTTTGGAAACGCTGGTGGTTTCTCTCAGCAACTCGGCCCCAGATGGAAAACTTACCATGTCTATGGTTAAAGATGCCCTGTTCAATGAAGAGGCAAGGAGAAAAGACATGGGCACAGATCAGACCCATGCCCTTATTACAGAAAATCGTGGGAGACAACAAGGGAAACAACGAAGGAGTAGTGGAGGCAAATGGAGAGGCAGGAGCAAGAGCAGGGGTAGATCCACAGATGGCAGAAAACCAGCATTCAAGTGCCATTATTGTGGAATAGAGGGTCATATGAAGAAGAATTGCTATAAATGGCTAGAAGAGCAAGGCCAGAGCAGTTCGCAATCGAAGAATAAGGGTGGAGAAACACTAGTTACTATCCCTGGAGATGTAGCTTTCTGTTCAACACATTATGAGACATGTCTTCACGTGTCAAAAGAAGACACGGAATGGGTGGTAGATACTGCAGCATCTTACCACGTAACTCCTCATAAGGAATACTTCACAACATACAAAGCCGGTGACTTTGGAGCTGTGAAAATGGGAAATTCCAGTTTCTCTGGGATTGTAGGAATTGGTGATGTACAAATAAAGACAAGTTCCGGGAGTACAATTACTCTGAAGGATGTCCGCCATGTGCCTGACCTTCGGTTGAATTTACTTTCAGGTATAGCTTTTGACAAACAGGGCTATGATAATCACTTCAGCAAAGGCACATGGAAGTTATCTAGAGGCGCTATGACAGTCGCTCGAGGTCATATTTGTGGCACGTTGTACAAGACTCATGTGAAGATATGTACAGATAGCCTCAACGTAGCAGAAAAGGAGGCTTCACAGAATTTGTGGCACCAAAGACTCGGCCACATGAGTGAGAAAGGGTTGTCTACCCTAATAAATAAGGAGCTTATCAATGTTGACAAAGATGTTGCACTAGATCCTTGCAATCATTGTCTATTTGGTAAACAACATAGAGTTTCGTTCAAATCCTCTTCAACGAGAAGATCAGAGTTGCTCAGTCTAGTACACTCTGATGTTTGCGGTCCCTTAGAGATTGAATCACTCGGCGGAAACAAATATTTTCTGACATTCATTGATGATGCTTCTCGAAAGGTATGGGTGTATTTCCTGAAGACAAAGGACCAGGTGTTCGAGTACTTCAAATTGTTTCATGTCATGGTAGAGCGTGAAACAGGAAAGAAATTAAAGTGTCTACGGTCATACAATGGAGGCGAATACTCTTCCAAGGTCTTCGACGTGTATTGCAAAACATATGGTATTCGACACGAGAAAACGGTCCCACGCACCCCTCAACACAATGGTGTAGCCGAAAGAATGAACCGAACAATCATGGAACGTGTTCGAAGCATGATCAGTATGGCTAAGCTGACAAAGCCATTCTGGGGAGAAGCAGTCAGAGTCGCCTGTTACCTGATCAACAGATCACCATCAGTACCACTGAATTTTGAAGTTCCAGAGAAACTGTGGTCTGGGAAGAATCCATCATACTCACACTTGAGAGTATTTGGATGTTTAGCATATGCACATGTATCCAAGGAGCTCAGACAAAAGCTCGATGCAAGGACCACTCCATGCATTTTCATTGGCTATGGAGATGAAGAATTTGGATATAGATTATGGGATCCAAAGGAGAAAAAGGTGATCAGAAGTAGGGACGTGGTGTTCCATGAAAACCAGACAATAGAAGACATTGAAAAACCCACAATGTCTCAGAAGTCAAATGTTGCTGCTCAGATGCCAGAAGTAGTAACAGAATCATTTGTGAGAAATAACGATGACGTACCAGAAGCAGAAGAAGAGGAAGAAGAGGGTGTTGAGCAGGGGGAGCCTCAAACCCCTCCACCAGAAGCTTCAGGTCCATCACAAGGCTCAGATGATGGTGAATATCCTCAGATTGTTAATCCAGAAGTTCGTAGATCTGAACGAGGTCGGATTCCATCCAGAAGATATACAGAATCCGAGTATCTTCTGCTTACTGAAGATAGAGAACCAGAGAGTTTTCATGAAGTTGTATCTCATAAGGAAAAAGAAAAATGGTTGCTTGCAATGCAGGATGAAATGGAATCTCTACAGAAAAATCACACTTATGAGATCGTAAAACTTCCAAAAGGGAAGAAGGCACTGAAAAATAAATGGGTGTTCAAGCTAAAGAAAGATGGTAGCGGAAAAGTGGTGAAATACAAAACAAGGTTGGTAGTCAAAGGATTCCAACAGAAGAAAGGAATCGACTTTGATGAGATTTTTTCACCAGTAGTCAAGATGACTTCAATCAGAGTTATACTTGGATTGGTCGCAAGTATGAACTTGGAGCTTGAACAAATGGATGTGAAGACAGCTTTTCTTCATGGAGATTTGAAAGAAGAAATCTATATGGAGCAGCCAGAAGGTTTTGAGGTTTCAGGTGATAACCTCGTATGCAAGCTAAAGAAAAGCTTGTATGGTCTGAAGCAGGCACCAAGACAATGGTACAAGAAGTTTGACTCGTGCATGGTAAGTCAAGGATACAAGAAAACTGTAACAGATGAGTGTGTCTACATTCAAAAAATTTCAGATGGAAATTTTGTTGCTCTTCTACTATACGTAGACGATATTCTAATCGTGGGAAAGGATGCAACAAAGATCTGCCAGCTGAAGAAAGAATTGTCTAAAGTTTTTGACATGAAAGACTTAGGACCAGCTCAACAGATATTGGGAATGCAAATAGCTAGAGACAGGAAGAAATGCAGATTATGGATATCTCAAGAAAAGTATATTGAACGTGTGCTTGAAAGGTTCAATATGAACAACGCTAAACCAGTCAGCATTCCACTAGCCAATCACTTCAAATTGAGCAAGAGTTCATGTCCCTCATCTAAGGAAGAGATCAGGGAAATGTCATCAGTACCGTACTCTTCAGCAGTTGGAAGTCTGATGTATGCAATGGTGTGTACAAGGCCAGATATTGCTCATGCAGTGGGTACAGTGAGTCGTTTTCTCTCTAATCCCGGGAAGGAGCATTGGGAGGCAGTAAAGTGGATTCTCAGATACCTTAAGGGTACAACTAATATATGTCTTTGTTACGGGGGAGTTTATCCAATCTTGGAAGGCTATACAGATTCAGATATGGCAGGAGATCTTGATAGTAGAAAATCTACTTCAGGATTCATCTACAATTTTGCAGGAGGAGCTGTTTCATGGCAGTCAAGATTACAGAAGTGTGTTGCTTTATCTACAATAGAAGCGGAATATATTGCAGCAGCTGAAGCTGGAAAGGAAATGTTGTGGCTGAAGCGGTTTCTCCAAGAATTTGAAATCAAGCAAAAAGAGTACAAGGTATACTGTGACAGTCAGAGTGCTATAGATTTGAGCAAAAATTCCATGTACCATTCCCGTACAAAGCACATTGATATTCGGTATCATTGGATACGCGAGGTGATGGATCGACAACTGTTGAGACTAGTAAAGATCCATACGAAGGAGAATCCAGCAGATATGTTGACAAAGGTGGTTACTCGAGAAAAATTGGAGCTGTGCAGAGACATAGCCGGGATGGTTATTCCAGATATGGCTAGAGGGGGAGAATTGAAAGATTTCTAGCACATATCTAGAAATTTTTTCACCCACCATTGTTGAATTATTCATTCAACACCTACCCAAGCCACCATTGTTGAATTATTCATTCAACACCTACCCAAGCCACCATTGTTGAATTATTCATTCAACACCTACCCAAGCCACCATTGTTGAATTATTCATTCAACACCTACCCAAGCCACCATTGTTGAAGAAGAAAGTTTCCCCTTTCACACCTCCATTCACACCACCTCAACCCCCTATAAAAGGAGGATTAATCTTCATTGTAAATGATCCACCAAAGAGTGAATACATCTCTAAGAGAGTAGTTCCTAGTGAGTGGAGTGAGTTTTGAGAGTTTTTTTGTGAGTTTGAAAATCTCTTTGTAAATTCTATTCTTGAGTAATAGAGTTTTATTTTTCTCTCAAATTATTCCTTACAACTCCGTAATGATCCTGTGATAACATTTTATGCTTTTTTATATTAGTTTTCCCTAGTCATTTGGCGAAATTATATCAAATGTTATGCTTATTTTAATATAATTTTATTAATCGTCTGATATATTATCTGTCAGATTTGCAATTGTTAGCATGTTATTTCGATTCCAACAATAGGTTATGCAGAGATTTATATATATATATATATATTAGAAATGTAGAGATTGTAATGCAATGATGAAAATATGTATCTTGTTTACTTTTTTAAAAAGAAAAAATAAGACGGGGTTATAATATAGTACATATTTAATGAATTTTTGAAACTTATCAGTTCTACATTTTAATTCTTTTAAGTTATTATATTTTAAATTAATAACTTATTCATATTTAATGATTTTTAAAAAATAAATATAAAATTTGAATCAAAATTATTAAATTCGATTGACTGAATCCGAAAAATATATTTTAACTCAGCCCCCATGTATTACTAATCTCCTTTACTTATTTCATCCTCCATCCCTCATAAACTAATATATATATATAGTTAAGTAGGAAAAAATATACCAACTAAACAATATACTTAATATATAACGCTGAATTTTGTGCAAGTTTCAAAAGGTAATACTGATATGGAGTTTTATGCAGGTATTATAACATCTTTGTATTGCAGCCAAACGATCCCTAAAAATATTTATTTATTAATTGCCAATGTCAAAAGTTTAACAAAGTCGTATAAAAATAGGACATAACAATTGAAGTAGAATAGGATAAACACTAAATAGGATAAAATAAAGCAAAACGGATCAAAGTTTTTATTTTAAAAAATTAAACGAGATGAAACATGACTGACAACAAGGCAGATAAATACTTTTAGAAATAGTTTATCACTTACAATTATTTATGATCAACAAAATTGCAATGGGGAATGACTATTTTAGCGTCAAAATAAGGATGAATTTCTTAGTTATTATTTTGTGTTGATATATAGGAATGATCCACCAGCAGAGCTAGTAGCAATTAATTTAAAATTAAAGTTTCGAATATTTTATTTCAAATTCTCGATTCAGTCAGTAGAAGCATAATTAAAATAAAAATATCTTATTCTCAGGATAACAACTAAATTATGTCTAAATGTAAATTGTTATATGAACTTCTAATTAATTGACAATTATGCTCAATTTACTGCTGATATTTTTTATTAATGTGATAGAGGTTTTAATTTTGAATTAATTTATATTTACTGCTTCTTCGGAATTAAAAAAAAAATGCTATTTTGTTAAACATTATTAACACCATTACAAAATAATCTGCAAATAATAAATTCAAATATTACTAAAACAAAAAAAAGAAATTAAAAATTATGTGAAAATGATTAAATTAAAAGAAATATTAAATTTTAATAACAAAAATAAAAATATATAAATAGAAGCTAAATGAGGTGGAGCTAATAGGATTAAAAAAAACAGAAAGAGATTGTATCTACACAGAACAGGCAATTAAATAGAATAAAATAGAGTAAAACTTTAACGGGGAAAGAGTTAACCCATTCGCCCTGCCCAACCCGATTGACATACCCAGATGAAGACATGATCCATTCCAAAAAGTTCAACCAAAGAGCGTTGTGTAAAGGTTAAAACTCATATATATTTAACTAAAAATAATAGGTTTGAATCGTGACAGTTTGAATGAAGAAATTGTTAACAGGAAAGCTAATTCACTATCTTAATGGGCCTTGCTCTTTTAGTGGGCCTATCTGATGCATATGTGAATGGACATGAAATTACACTCAGAGGTGTTTGGTACGAGGATAAGGAAAAATAATCTCAGTATTTGGTTAGAGTTATTAATTAGTTTTGAGATTATTTATTTTAGTAATTATAAGATAATGATGAAATAAGTTATTCCATATATATGATGGGATAATTAATCACATGAGATATTCTATCTACAGGGATAACTTTGTTTACCGTTATTTAAATATGTGTGTGAGAGAGAAGGGGGGGAGGAGCGTGGCGAGAGAGATTCTGGAGAAAGAGGAGAGATGTTTTTTTTTTCGCCCTAAAAATTATTACTATAAATTGCAATTATATAAATTATAACTACTAATTATAATTAATTTTCAAATGAATACTATTTATGAAATTTTTCCACAAATTAAAGATGACTGCCTCCAAAATTATTCTCGTAATTCACTCATATACTCATGAATTAAGTAGTCAAGTTTGAGCTTCCGATATTTTATGGATTAAACAAATTAGGAAAATCATTAAAATTAAGGGGAGATTACATAAATACAACTTTTAAAAATTATAATTACAAAAGTTATAACTATTGTTAATTATATAATATACAATATATATCTTACATATAATTAAATGTATAAATAATATAAATATGGTAATTTTCTATAAATGATATAAGTAATAATTTCTTCCATAATTTAAGTAGATTAAATATGGTAAAAATTACATATGTATTATTATATTTAACACCATACATATGCTAAATATTATTATTATATTTATTTTTTAGAAAATTATTCATATTTATCGTCCATAAAATTTTCTTTTACTTTAGTCTTTCACATATAAAGATTATATATTAGACACTGTATACTATATATTATATTATGCATATGTGTATCAATACATTATATTATACAATTGAAGCATATATGGTGCATCTAATTATTTTTTATATTATGCGTAATTTTTATTAATAAATTTTTGTAATAAAAATTTAACACTATACATATACTAAATACGTATTATATATATATATTAAAAAAATTATTCAGATTATCTTCATATTCATCAGCCATAAAAAATTTTTTGCTTTAGTCTTTCACATATAAAGATTATGAATATAATAGATATTAGAACCATATACTATCTATTATATTATGCATATGTGTATCAATATATTATAGTATATAATTGAAGCATATATGTGCATCTATTTTTTATGTTACGCACAATTTCTATTAATACAAAAATACATGTGATGAATCTTTGGATGAATTCACCCTTTATTCAAGAATCTTAAAATATTTCAACAAAATAAAAGTAAATTTTAATAAATTACAACTGATTTATAAAAAATGGAGAAAAGAGGAATTCTTGGGAAATCAAATAAAAATGGAGAAGAAAGAGGGATTATTGGATTTTTTGAAAAAATAAATACAGAAAAGATAGAGGAATTTTGGAAAAACAAAAATGGAGAAGAGAGAGGGATTATAGAAATTTTTGAAAAAATCAATATGAAGAATACAGAGAGATTCTTGAATTTTTTCGGAGGATTTTTTGAAATTTCAGCAAAAAAAAAAAGAAAAAAAAAGAAAAAGAGAGTATTTTATATTAGTTTATGTATTTAAATTGTTATATTAAGTATATAATTTTTTAATTATATTTAATTAGAATACATATTTTAGAAAAGTAAAACTTATACAAATATAATTAAAAAAATAAAAATTTTAAATAATTTAAATTTATGTAATTTTATTTTAAAAATTATAATTATTGTAATTATGATTTTTTAAAATGATACTTGAAAATCCTAAAATTAAAGATATTACCAACATGCTTGGTAATGACAGGCCACACTAAAAGATGAGAAGGCAACTAGACATGTCATGTCATGTCACACTAGAAAAAGATTATTTTTTTTAAAGAAAATGCGCTAATTCAAAGGGAAACAACCTTTGACAACTGAGCTAGTGTAACTTTGTGCATGTATCTCACTACTACTAGTTCACACTTATAGGCCCATTTAGACACACTGACACAAGCTTCTTGTTTCGTTATTTCAGAACCTAACATATTTTCCACTACTTCAAATCAATGATCCCATCCCTTTTACGTACTCTGTTCTAAACGTGCAAAACGTGATTCCTAAAGTTAACCCGAACCATTTGTAATATTCGGGTTAATAATATTTTTGATCTCTCGCTTATTGATAAATTATTCACACCGATTAATTATTTATGTGTTACCTTAAGATTACATATCTCTTGCGTGAAGGGATCATAAGTACATATATTAATTAATTAAAGGTTAAATTTGATAACTCATATATTACAAGATACTCCTCGAGTTATTAGAGACAACATCATATGGTAATTGAAGAAGACAAATGCCAATATTAATTAGCAGCTTATTTATATCATCATATTTAAAAAGACAAAACTTTTTTATCTTCACTGAATCAAGGAAGGAGAAATTGAAAGGTAAAGAATCTTCTCTGTATAAAAGTATTCGAGATCAGCAGCTCAACTCCATTACATTTTGCTCCATTAAGGGTGTGGTCAGTAAAAATGTTTTTTAATTTTTTCACATTCGATTGATTTAAAAAACATAAATTTCTTAAAAATAATTTTTTTAGTAAAAATAGAAAAAATAAATTTTACACAAATTGCATCTTTTTCACCCTTTAATATACCTCATTTTCACCCTCATTCCTTAACCTTCATCCGACTATTCACACTTACAATTTATGATATTTATCTAGATAATATATAATACTTGCTAAATAATATTTTTACCTACATATCAAATACAAAAAAAAATAGATAATTAAACAACTCAAATAATATTTCCACAAAAAAAAAAACATTATTTCTTCGCACCGAATTAGTCCTAAGGGCCCGTTTGGTCATGCAAGATGAGATCATATGAGAATAAAATTGAAGTTTTATATGAACATGTAATTTGAAATTTTAAGTTGTATTTTTTTTCATGAACATAAACTCCTCCCCTCCCCACCCCCCATAAGTTGTGAAAACTATCAAAATTTCCCCAATTCTTATACAATCTTAACAAATAAGTAAAAGTTCATAACAAAGTATTATACAGTCTGTCAGGAAGTCAACTCTAAAAAAAATATAACATTTATTGATCGAATTTTAGTTCAATAAAAAGTAAAATTTGAAAATAAGTTGTAGTGTACTACTCCGCCCACATAGTTGGCAAAGTTATATCCAATATAAATGGTTAGCAAAGGTTGGTAAGAGTAATAATATAAACAACAAATTTTATTTACATCTAAAATAAATGATTGGTAAATATAAAATGGTAGGATCTTTCACAAAATATAAAATTGTAGGTTAGATTTTATATTTGAAAAAGTTATCTCATGATCTGAAATCCCAAATCAAACTTTTTTAAAAATTTAAAATTTCATCTCATAATTTCAAATCATGATATAAATTGATAAAATCGTATATCCAAACATCTGGGTGGGTGAAACACTAGAGAGGTTGCAACCAATTCTGAATATTAATTAGACATGTGACTTTGAGCATGTCAGAAGCTGCTATATCAAGAAAGAAAACAAGGATGGAATTGGGGGAATCTAGCTAAGAAATAGCACTGAAAACTTCATCATGACATTTTCTTTTCCAATTCAGTGCACAAGCAAATAATCAAGTGGAAGTTGTTACAGTCAAATTTGGAAGCCAGTCTATCAAAGCTGAAAAAGAGAATTCAGGACACTCCAAATATACTTTACCAATGCTAGCTAATTTTCAGATTAGACAAATGATAATTTCCTTTGATTAGGAGATCGATATGAAAAGTGTAATTTTCTTCGTTAGTTAATGTACTTCTTACATAGTATAAAAGGAATCTTTATAAGCTGATTCTTTCATCATAAGTTTTTGACATTACTCTTGTAGATGGTCCTTTCACGTGTTAGAGATAAGATTTATGTGTCCCTCAAATTATTTATTATAATTTTTTGTTATAAATAAACATGGTAGGTCAAATCTAACCCCGGTCCCTACCAAAGGTTCACTATGGTGATGACTTAATAATAATAATTTGTATCTTTGAAAGGCTGAGATTCTCCTTTAATTAAACTTCAGGGTAGATTAGCTAGCATTTACTACTAATTTAACCAGAACATAAACATGAAAGGAAACATGCTAGGGAATGAGCTAGATATTTTGTTCCTTTTGTAAATTGAAAAGAGGTGAAGAGACAATGCAACTAGACATGTCCATGTCCATGTCCATGTCCAACAAATGGATAAGTAATAAAATGAAATAATTCTCGAGACAACTACATTAATTTTTGTCTATGAAAGTGCGGATCTGTCTTAGAAAGGTTGCATATTATTATATATTACTATATACTTGTTCATGTACCAGTTAGAGTTGCCGACGTCTTGTCATGTGTAACTTATCCCATGTTGCCGACATGGGCGACATTGCTTCTTCTTTCTATTTCTTTTTCCCATGTTAATTTGTTTCCTTTCTTTGTCCTTTCCGTTTTCACCGTAAATATTTATTTATATCAAATATTTATATTCAAATAATTTAATAAAATAATAATACACGAAGAATACGTAAAATTCACGGTTCTACTAATTGAAATTTGGAAGCGGTGCTGCTCCACTGACTATTGCTCCAGTAAAGAGCAATGTCGGCATGTAGCCTTAGATGGCTTACACGTATCTTTATTTATTTTAGAGATTACGATTTATTTTTAAGTCTATTCTTTTTCCAACTATAATTATATTACATTAAAACTTTTATTTCACGTTTTGTTAGACATTTGTATCTAACTTTAATAATTTGAATCCAGTACTGGTCTGAAAATGACGATATATAGCATCTTAAATAAAAATTAGTTTTCCCAATTTCTCAAGTCTTAAGTCTTAATTTGTTAGTAGGAATAAATAACTTGTTCTCATAATCACTGAAAACAACTTATATGAACATACTAATATGAATCGCAGTGGGATAATTAAGATTCTTTTATTTTTAATTAGAGATTTTGAATTAAAAATTTTTCCGAAAATGAAAAATATCATATTTAAAGCGTCGTTTCTAGAAATAAGCCCTACAATGCGCGAATTCAAATTTAAACCCAATATAAATATCAAAGAACACAAAATAAAAAACCAAAAATTATATTTTTTTTGTAAACACTTACATGAATATTAAATTGCACCTTCATATGTGTCATGAACCAATTTTAGTACAGTTATATAATAAAAATAACAAAACTATTTGTCAAATAATTTGCAGCGCGCACACGTAAAGCTACTTTCACAGAGATGCACTAATTTTTAATAATTAGTTTCCATTACACAGAGTAAGTGGGTCACCAACAAACAAATTAAAGGAGTAATCCAAAATTTAGTTCATCTAAACTAACTATACAAATTAAAAAAATAATTTTCTGGAGATTAAGAAATATATTAAAATGTTAAAAAACAGCTAATGATGAATTAATTAGCCACTACTTTCTATAATTAAGAGCTCCAATAACCAGTAATGATCCAAATAGCGCATGTGTTAAAATAGAAAATATACATGTGTACGACAAATTACAGTTAATAAGTTTTGTTTCGTATATATATTTTAGCGCACGCGTTACTCGTGTCCCACCACCCACGTCACCCCACACCCGACGTCGCTGTCCTTAGTGTTCAGCAACTAGCTGTAACGTAATGTCCTTTTCTAAAACTAAAACCAAAGTACTCTAACAATAGGAAAAGGAAAAAAAAAACAAAAGCTGTTTCACTAGCAAAAAGAAACAAAAAACTAAAAGCTGTGTACGTAGATTTCTGGTTTTTCTAGAAAAGTACTAGAATTGAAAATTCCATATACAAATTTCATTGTCCTCTCCACTATAAAGAACCACACCCTCTATTCTCTTCTGCTCATTCATTCACTCAATTAATTTCCACCCTCTCTAGTAATGGCTACTACTATCTTTTTCTTGATTTTGGCAATTTTAGTACTAGTATTATCAGCCCTTTTCTTTCTTTCTAGGATTAAGCCTTATTGTGAGTGTGAGATTTGTAAAGGGTATCTGAATTCTAGCTGGTCTTTAGAGTTCAAGAATCTTTGTGATTGGTACTCTCATCTACTGAAAAAATCACCAAGTGGGACAATCCATGTACACGTTCTTGGAAATGTAATCACAGCAAATCCCAAGAACGTCGAGTACATGCTCAAAACAAAATTCGAAAATTTCCCCAAAGGGAAGCAGTTTTCCACAATCCTCGGCGATCTTTTAGGCCGGGGAATTTTTGCCGTCGACGGCGAAATGTGGAAGTTGCAGCGGAAAATGGCGAGTTTAGAACTCGGAAGCATATCGATACGTTCGTACGCTTTCGAGATCGTCGGGGATGAAATTAGAAACCGGCTGATTCCGCTTTTGGAAAGCAACAGAAACGGCGCCGTTCTGGACTTGCAAGACGTTTTGCGGCGGTTCTCCTTTGATAGTATATGTAAATTCTCTTTCGGTATGGATCCTGGTTGTTTGAAACTGTCATTGCCAATTTCAGATCTTCAAGTTGCGTTCGATTTAGCTTCTAAATTGTCAGCTGAAAGAGCTATGACGGTTTCCCCTTTCGTTTGGAA
Organism: Datura wrightii; assembly: GCA_035772735.1. Classification (NCBI taxonomy): domain Eukaryota; kingdom Viridiplantae; phylum Streptophyta; class Magnoliopsida; order Solanales; family Solanaceae; genus Datura; species Datura wrightii. The sequence goes on from JASDFA010000011.1 coordinate 712,651, forward strand.
AATCAAAAGGGCTTTGAATGTTGGATCAGAAAAGCAGCTCAAAGAAGCAATTAAAATGGTTAATATTCTTGCTGAGGAAGTAATAATTCATAAAAGAAAAAATGATTTCTCTTCCCAAAATGACCTTTTGTCTAGGTTCATGAGCAATATTGATGATGACAAACTCCTTAGGGACATTGTCGTCAGTTTTCTTCTTGCGGGAAGAGACACTGTTGCTTCAGCTTTGACCACTTTCTTCTGGCTATTAGCCCAACATTCACATGTCATTGATGAAATCCGAGCCGAGGCGAGCCGAATCATGGGAGGAACAGAAAAAACAACACTTGCTACTTTTGAGGAAATTCAGAAAATGCATTATTTGACCGCGGCGATACACGAGAGTATTAGGCTATTTCCGCCAGTTCAATTCGATTCGAAGTTTTGTCAAGAAGACGATACTCTCCCTGATGGTACGTTCGTGGCTAAAGGGACGAGGGTTACGTATCATCCATACGCAATGGGGAGAATGGAGAGCATCTGGGGTCAAGATTGTTTGAAATTCAAGCCAGAAAGATGGTTGAAAGACGGGGTTTTTAAGTCACAATGTCCCTTCAAGTATCCGGTTTTTCAAGGTGGGTTTAGGGTTTGTTTGGGCAAAGATTTGGCTATTGTGGAGATGAAGAGTGTTGCTTTGGCCTTGATTAGGCAATTCGACATCCAAGTTGTGGCAAAAGATCAGACCCCAAAGTTCATGCCTGGCTTGACAGCCACCGTGCGGGGTGGACTTCCCGTCATGGTTCAAGAAAGACAACAACAACAATCTCAGTAAATTCAGGATTTAAAATCAGTTGGTTTGATTTAAAAAAAAAGAAAGTGTTCAGTAGAACTTAATAGCTTTTGTAATTAGTTCAAACTTCATCTATAGTTAGCATCTTAGGCTTAGAGAGAACTGAACTATGTATATATATATATATAGAGTAGCGTCAAAAGAATGCTTCCTTTTGCTAATTAGATATATGCGAATTGCAAGGTTAAGAGAACGATTAAAACTCATTCCAATTCTACTAATAGAAATAGCTACTATATATATGATGCAACATCATATAATAATACGGATCTTATATATTAAGAGACTATTTCATTAGTTTTTCATTAAAGAGGCTCATACACCCAATCTTAAGCTCAAAAAGACCATAGACGACATTCAAATCATGAAAGAAGTCGGGGTTGAAGTCTTACACTGTTACGGGAAAGCTTATCAAGTGCAAAATTTGTATCTGCAAACAAAAATATTTCTTCTACTCTTTCGGCCAGAAAACTATTTCAACTCGACAAAATGCAACTCTCTAATATTAGGAGAATATACGACGAAGTCCAACCTTTTTTGTTAGTTGAATTGTTTCTCTATTTCTTTTCCTTTGCGCTGTGAAGGAACTTTTGCTCATATATATGTTATTCCTCATAGCTTTTGGAAACATTGTATGTTATCGTCTTGAATTTCCTTTCTGGAGGTTTTATCTTTGTCCCCCTCCTATTTTTGTAATTACAATTAGTTGAATGGATAAAAACAAGGTCACCGACCCAAGAAAAAAAAAGAAAAAGACATTAGAAGTAATTAATGATGGGAAATTGTGTTAGCTTAGAATCAAATGAGACTGTTATAAAGGTTTCATTATTAAAATTCGATGAGTCAAAGCACTTACTAAGGAACTTCAATTAATTATTGGTATGGAGTATCAATAAAGCAAGAGGGAAATAATATATAGCATAATTTAAAGTTTAATTAAGCATTGAATTGTTCTTAATTTTCTTGATTGATCGATCTATACCAATGGTTATGAAAAATGTGTGCTGTTAATTAATAGTTGCATATTGCGTGCAACCATGGACTTTGTGCAGAAAGATTCTTAGAAAAACCTAGGAGTATTATTCTTTTAAATGAAGACTCTCCTTGTTAATTTTTTTAAATTTTTTTTAAATGTAAACTTGATTCCTGATACACGTTAAGTGGCTTTCAATTAGTGACCTTAATTAGCAGGCTAGCAGCCACATGAATAACATGATGTAGGGAAGGATAATCAATCTTTCATTCAATTGTTGACCAACCTATAGTTTTTATAGTCTAGTTTTAAAACGAAACAATAAATCCAAGATCACCTTTTATAAACGTCATTCTTATAAATAAGTCATTTATTGGGAACTATATAACCATCTAGTTCATATTTCAACATACTTATTATTAGCGTAGGAAGGGGAATCTTGAAGTAGCGGTAAAATTGTTTCTATATGATTTCTATAGGTCATGGATTTGAGTTGTGAAATGAAAGTAATTACTAATACTTATATTATGTTAGGTTATCACTTGTCTATATAACGCGTCTTTAGATGCGACCCTTCCCTGGATCCTGCTAATAAGAGATATTTTATGGACTAGATTGTCCTTTACTCAACCTTTTCTGAACGCTACTAACGAGAAATATTTTATGCATCGAACTGCACTTTCTTATTATTAGCAGAGTTATATGTAACTATTTGCAAACATCAAAACTTAATCGCATTTAAAATAGAACTCTACAAGACGACTGCAATTCATCTTGAAACTCTAGGTTCATTAGAATTTTGCTATTTTAACCTAAACTCTAGCTCACACTAATAAAAAGAGGCACATATTCTCTTGATCAAGAAGCATCTCGAAATTTCATAAAATCTTGGGATATTCATAAGGAAATCAAGACATAAAATAATATTTTTTTCAAAACCACCCCACATTCCTAGCGATCAAATTCATCACAAAGAGGTCCAAATTATCTTATATTTGAGAATTACACTATTAATTACAGCCTCGAATCACGAAGAATTAAGAAAGAAGAATCAAAGGAGGAACAAAATTGTATTCACAAATATTTTTCAATAGAATCTCTATTTCATCTTATTTTATTTATAATTTTTATTTATTCATCTTTTTTTATTTATTTTTCATCACTTTAAAATTAATCGCAGATATTAATCTATTTTAACTAGGTTAAATTGTACATAGTCTTTATATATTCAGAGTTCTTGACTTACAAAAAAATAAATTTCATCTGTTTTCACATGACCTATTTCTAGGGGTGTGTATCCTTCAGATCGGTTTGGTTTTGAAGGTTATCCGTTTAACTTATTAGTTATCAGTTTGTAGTTATGTTAAATCTAGCTATATAAGAAATCCTTGATTAATAATAACATAATAAGATAAATAACTTACTTCAGAAATCATTTAAAAATCATTAAGATACCGGTTAATCGGTTATTGATCATTATCGCTTCGGTTATTGGGTTAACCGTTAAGATCTCAGACGAAAATTTTTATAAGTCGTAAGTATGTTTAGGTAAAAAAAAGTAGGTGAAAAGAGAAAGAACATATTGAATTAACCCAACTAAAGCTAACAATATTAATTTAGATTCGAATAACATCACATTCACTTGTTATTGACACCCAAATCATCTTCTTGCTAGAATACTTTATATATTGAAGGCCAAAATTATAATGTAATAAATTATTATCGGGTTGTCGATTCACCCGTTAAAAAACGTGATCAAATTGATAACTAAATCAATAACCTAATAACTTAGGACAGTAAACCAAACACCAATAATCCAAATTATTAATCTAATAACCTAATTATTGATTCGAATTATTGATTCAACCCTTAATTTACACAACCTTAACCATTTCAATTTTTTTTTCTAATGTTGCACCCTATGTCCAACAAAGATGTGTATAGAAGATATTTTGGGGACCCCTAAACTACATGATGAATTGTTCAAGCTTTAAATCTTAAAGACTTTTCAATATTCTAGCTTCGTCATTAAGCATAAATGGCTTAATTAACTACAAGCTTGGAATAATTAATCGTGTCGGTTATGTTCTGACAATAGCAGTCAATGTTCTGGTTGTCGTGATATTATTGGCCATGTTAATTAAATTATTTTTAATGTTACATTAGTTTAATAGGGAATGATTCGGTCAAATTAGAATAATAAATTCCTGTGCATCTTCTCCCACCAGAATCTGAAATGGTTGCAGCTCTGAAACATGTGATTAACCTTTTTTTTTAATTCTTAATTATTTTTGGGCAGGCACATTATGTGGCTAATTAAGCTCCACTAATTATGCTGCAAGAAAAAGGAATATTTTAAGTGGATCATTAACAGAAGAATATATCCATGTGCTTCATTCATAGAAGAAGAAAATGTCAAAGAAGCAATTTGTTTCAACTAATTTCGAGGGTTAGCTTTAAGTCATTTCTTTATTATTTTTTACTATTAAAAAGGAAATATCTTACGTCGTTAGATATTTGTATACATTCACGTATGATTACATTTGTTAAGAAATCTTTATTTCAAAGTAGTTTATATATATATATAAAGAGTTGATATAGTAAATTTTGTATTATGATGTTTAGTATGGTATTTGATATATTTTTTAAAATTTTAATATTTGATAAGACGTTTGATATTTATAAGAAGAATATTAAAATATTAAATATTATATTATGCATAATTACAATTACAATTCATATATATCAATTTAGTGTACACGTTTTACTCATGTCTTTCATATTAATAAGAACGTATTTTTAAAAATAGTATAAATAATTTTAAAAAAATATGTTTATGTAACAATATAAGAATTTAGAAAGAAAATTATAAATTTTAAATTGATAAATGATCATATTTAAGAGTTTTGATCCAACCAGTTGTTCTTCCTTCAATATGTTCTAATACTTGATTCATTAAACAAAAATGTTGTAGAATCAACGTTTGATTGAAAAATAAAAAAGTTGTTTATTTTTTACATGAACACTTAAATACATGCATTATATGTATATCTTATGTTATATCATTACAAACTTTGTATTACTATACACCATTAATGGATTAACATTCAATACAAAATATTACAATTATGAAGACACATGAAATACAAAGTTGTGTAGTATATCAAAGCATATAGTATAAGTTATTTGTTTAAATAATTAACACTTACAAAATCATTTTTACTGACTTGTTTTGGCACTAATAAATTGATATCATATCACAAACGTATTATTTATTTATAATTGATCGTTAAGTAATTGTTATGTCATCAAGCTAAGAAAGACTCATCAAAATTAGTGAAAACAACCCCTAATCTTTGCAATTAGGGTAGATTTTCTCTATCACACTCTTTAGAGTGCGATCCTTTTTCGGACCCTATTAATGCAGAATGATTTGTGTATCTTGCTATCCTTTTTAAAATTGTATTTCAAAAGTACTAAACATAAGATTCGTTTATATTATAAGAATAATTTTATTTGTAATCACTATTAAAAGTTAAAATCTTAATTATTTTTAAATTTTTAAATATTAAAATTTTTAATTTCCAAATAAGAAAGCATTTAATATATAAAATTTAATTAATTCTAAAATTCAAAATATTAGAAAGATAATTAAATGACTATTTTTTCAATGTGAACTCTAGTTTAAAATGGTAAAAACATGAATGATTTTTGCTACGGGGCTTCATACTTTAAATGTTTAATAATAACTTGATTTTAAAATTTTCAATTTATCCATTACCTCAATTTTTTCCTCCTAATTTATGTATCTAATCAAACACCTTCACATATATTGAAACGAAAGAAATACTATAGATTTAACTAAAGAGAAAGAATAATGCAAACACTTGATTAATTAAAACAACATAAAGTATGTTATTCATCAATATTTTCTCTTTTTCTTCGATTATACAACCCTAAGAAAAAAAGAAGAAGAAATCAATGTATTAATGCAAAATGAAATTACACTTTTTAATTTATCTTCTCGTACTATGAGTTAAAAAATTATAATGAATATTTAGTTAGTTTATTGAAGAAAAGATTTCTTTAAATTAACAAAATTATAATTGATATTCAAGTCTTAAATGATAGGACTTTTAGTATATATCACGTTATCCAAACATGATTTATAAATCTCATTCAGCAAAGAAGTAAATCTCATTGAGGAAACACGATTTATAAATCGCATTCTATATATAAATTGTGTCCGTAGAATAAGATTTATAATTTGCATTCGACGAACACAATTTATAAAGCGTATTCCTCAATCACAATTTATAAATTCCACTCGTCAAACATCATTTAACATTCCTCAATTACGATTTTTGAATTTCAGCTGAAGATCCTGAATTTGAGATTTTCTACACAAAAAATGATTTGTTCATTTAACACGATTTATAAATCGCAATCGGCAAAGATGATTTGTTCAAATAAGAACAGATTGAGGAAGCAAAATTTTAGTCAATTTTAAAATATTAAATATTAGAAGTTCTTATATTTTACAAATAATTAAATATTTAATAGTTATAAGTTTAATTAACTTTAAAATCTTAAATAATAGGATAATAATAAAATAATAATTATTTAATAAAAATAGTAAATAAATTTTTGTCTATTATAGAGTCTTTTAACGAAGGACAAAAAGTTCAATCAATATTTCTAAAGGTCTTCATGCTTTTAATATAGTATAGATTATTATCCTACTAGCAAATATATAAAATTGTATTAGTATTAGAACTTTGACTATCTTTTCTGAATTGAAATTTTTTCTTGTGTGTGTAATTGATTAACAAAGAGATTGCATGTTTGTACTTTCTTTTGAATATTTCTATATGTGTAAGGTATTAGTTAGATATAACTGAGACGTTTTTTGAAAAGACAAAGTCATAATTCTCTATTATATCATGAGTATATGTAAGTCAAAGTTGAACAAACAATTATTTCGATTAATCATACTATAAAATATCGAGACCAATTTTAAAATGCTGAATTAATTTAAGCCCGGCTCTTTTCCACCCTTAATGTTTTTTTTTCGAAGAATCAATTCTAAATAACCATTCATCCAATTATTTAAATTAAAGTGGTCAATAATATTATATTGGAACTTTATTTTTAGTATCACTATTTTAAAAAAAAATATTAAAAGTTTTCATCCAAAATGTTAAGTGGTTATTTTTATCGATATTTTGATTTAATCGATAGTAAAAGAAAAAATGATTGGGTTTTCACATGAAAAAATCATGAAACTTTCCACTAATTCAGTGAGAATCTGTTTTCCACCATTCATTTTTCTAATGAACTGATTCGGTAAAAAATAAATGGGAAAATCATATTCTATAACATAAATTTCTCATTAATTTGTGATAGAAAAAATCTCAATTTCTATCGGTGTATAAAATTCATAACAATGTTATAAATTCCAAAATTGGCAACATTTTATAAAATTTTAAATATGCGGCCAATTACAACTTAGAGGCTATCTTTGAATTTTACCTTACGATGATACCTCATCTCATGACTTTCCAATAGTATAACGTGTAACCAAATTTATATCCCACCAAAACATTGAAACAAAATTTATTTTAGATGATAGACAGATTAATTTTCACTTAATAATTGAATTTTATAATCCGACTTATACAAAAGGATGCTTATAAAATATATGATAACAAAGTTGTTAAACATTAACATCTTGTTGCACACATGTTAATCACTTTAATTTATAACATATTAGGGACTGCTTAGCATGCAACGTGTTTGAATTATAGTTGAGGAACAAAAAGTAAACTGCAGTGTATTTAGGTATTTTGATTTATTAAATAAATATTTCTATCATTACGTATGTTTGGACTAATTAAGCCACATTTAGTGACTTTTAGTGTTACTTATGTAATAGTATAATATAATCAAAAGAGGGTTCAAGAAGTAGTATTTTGATGGCTGAAGGAGACTGCTGCCTTAATTCTTTTGTTTTTTGCAATTAAAGTCAAATTAATTAATTAGTGCCTTATTCCAAGTATAGATTACAAATTTTTAAATACTAATGTCTCCTTTTCAAGTGGAACAAATATGAAATAAAGGGTGCAAACATTGTTTTGGTGAGATTCAAGGTAAGTTCTAACAAGTAATATGCTTTTATTTTATGAAAAAAAATATATGTGTAATGTAATAGAGTTTCACCGATGAAATTTAAAACTTCACAATATTTATTTTTCATAAACGTGATTGAAAAACGCATAGTGAGAAGACTTATTTTCTGTTTTAACGCGCGCGGTGCTCTTAATTAAAATATTACTATTCAAGAAAATGTTGACGAAACTTTGTTGGGCTTTAAAAATGTGTACATAAAACGCAAAACTAAAATAAGGAGCGGCAAAGCAGATTCAAAGTCGTATAATTTGGGCAATTCGCCCAAGTTTTATTGGGTTGGGCAAGAATATGGGCTGATGTTGATTGTGCTCCATCATAATTCTTTAGCCCAAATGAATCTATAAAGATAACTACTAACTGGAAAATTAGCACAGTATGTCAACTTTTTTCTTAAATTGACATAAAATAGCCTATTTTTAATTAATTGGCATATAATAAGCTTTTTATAATTATTGGATTAAAATTATCCATTTGTAATTTCCCTAAAAGATGAGAAAAACATGGGGCGGTTATTTTAAAAAAATCATGAAGTTTTTTGTTTATATTGAAATTGACAGTTTTTTTAAAAAAATTATTGCAATAGTTATATTTATTACAAAATAAAATTATTGTTTGATTGAAGTTTTATTTTTTTAAAGGATAGCTTGTATTTAATTTTTTTTAAATATTATTTGGCCAATTTTTTATTTAAAAATACACGAATTTACTTAAAATAAGTTTATAACCTTCTCATTATTTAGCAGGAAATTGATATTATTTTTTAACCTTTATTTAATATTATATGACATTTTTTTAAATTATAAATACACATTTTACTAGAAGAAACTTGAAAGTTTTTCACTTTTTTATGGGAACTTAACAGATTTTTTATTTAGTTTTTATTGGGAATGACAAATTTATTTTATTTAAAAAAAATTCTATAGAAAATATATTTTAAATAAGCACAATTATTTTTAAAAAAGCAAAGTATTTCACTTTATTAGGAATTTGAAAGTGTTTCTTTTTAAATTTAATATTGAAGGTTATTGACTTTACATTGTTATGAAAACGTGACGGTTTTTATTTATTTATTTATTATATTGCATGAACAATTATATTTTCAAAATTATATATAATTTATTTTTTATGGGAATTGACCATAATAACGTATACATATATACAACAAATTTTATACGTAAAAATACAAGACGAGCAAGAAATAAACACACAATATTCAAAATATTTTTTTTAAAAAAGTTTCATGAATACAAACCTGAATAAATTTTTGAATACAAATCTAATTATAGTCGATGTATACTATAATAACGTATGCATATATACATCAATTATTATATGTAAAAAGTACATGGAGATAAAGAAAAAAATTTTATGAATACAAATTTGAATAAATTTTGGATACAATTATGAATACAATCGATGTATACTATAATAACGTATACATATATATATCAAATTTTATATGTAAAAGTACATGGCGAGAAAGAAATAAACACACAATATTCAAGATAATTTAAAAAAAGTTCCATGAATATAAATCTAAATAAATTTTGAATATAAATCTGATTATAGTCAATGTATACTATAATGACGTATACATATCTACATAAATTATTATACATAAAAATATATGGTGATAACAAAATAAACACGCAATATTCAAGATAAATTTTAAAAAGATTCAACGAATACAAATGTGATTAATTTTTTTAAACAATTTCAGAATATATGTACATTCAATAATTGTTAGAATGTAAAATTTATAAATATATACATCAAACAGATGTAAAGGTAAATATTATAATATATTAGTTACTCAATATTTTTCATTCTTATAAAATATATAACTGATTAATTAAAACTTATGAATATATCTGAAAGTTTTCTTGAATGAAACGTTAATGTTGGGATCTGTTTTGCATCATCAATTAATGCGGCAGAATAAAAAAAAACTGCTTATGCAATTTGGTAGGCAACTATTCCTTTTTTTTAAGGAAAAAAATTATAGTTAAAATTCTTATGTATACACTTATTAAATTCTTAAATTTATGCCTCTGAAAAAGGCACAATATTGTTTTTTAATATTGAGGCACCGTTTAGTAATTTTTATCTATAAATTGCAAATATTTAAAGACTAGAATTTTATTAATATTTTTTGGGTTATAAAAATATCAATTCTATCTTAAACTTGTATTTTTGTGTCAATTCCCCCAGCCTAACTACAACCCACAAAATTGCCCAACTATGACCCATGTCTTTTAGCTCATAGGCTTTGTATATCCACTTTCTCATGTGCTCAATTGAAACATGGTATTGTTTGAATAGCTTAATAAAATTTATAGATAAATTTAAGAGATTATCAACGTAGTTAACCAAGAATATAAGTTTAATATATCTTATAGTTAAAGGCTCTAGCATGATAAAATATTAAATTATTCATGGGTTTTAAAATGAACTTTACGCTTTTTGTCGGGGTGATTTTTTAGTCATAAAATCGAAGTTGAAAATCACGTCAGTGGCTGCAAGAAAGTGTTGAGAAGAAGGAAGTTTGTAAAAAGAATTTGCAGCAATTTACAAATATAGGTGATTCATTTCTAGTTAGAAATATCAACTTGTGCTTTATATTTGTCCGAACAAATATCTTTTATAATTTAAAGGCGTCAAATGCTGAATTGAATTTGAACAGATTAAAATAGTTAATTGAGTCAAAATTTGGCTTGAATGATATCAATTTATCATAATCATTTCCTATTGATTTGCATGATATCAACTTGTCAGAATCATTTTCCATCGGCATAAAAAAAATCAATTTCAACAAAATAACTCAATGGCACTATTAGCCAATAATCATCATGCCACAATAAGAGTGATCTGGAAATAACTCACTAAGTTTTAGTTATTTTATTTGTTCTGTAGTAATTTTTTTAATACTTAAGAAGACTATTTCTTTTCTTTATTATGGCTATATATAACATATCATGCAAAAAAATGTGTTTTGAAAATATTTTGATAAGATTTCATGTGTGTCAATTTGAACTACATATCAAATCATCTTTTATGGACTAAAATGGGCTGAACTAATAAGTAAATTGGTCATTAACTCATCCAAACTTAAACGACTTATATTTCGGATCATTTGCATAATTGTCTTAATTTTGGGGTGGTCTTTAAATTTTGACCTTCGACACGTTAAATGACAAAAAGAAATCAAAAATGCCCTTGCAACCTAAAAAAAATCGAAAGGCATAAATTTTGACACAAGTTATACCTCAGTGCATAAATTTACACAGTTTATGAATTAGGGTATAAGTTTAGTAGCATGACATAAGTTTAACAACATAAATTTGTGTCTGAGGCATAAATTCAGCAACATGAACTTATATCTAAGTCAAAAGTTCAGCAGCATGAATTTGTGCATCCGCCATAAGTTCAGCAAAATGAACTTGGCGCTTAGGAGGCAGAAGTTCAGCAGAATGGTAGAAGTTCATCAAAATGAATTTGTGTCTTGGGGCATAAGTTTAGCAGCATTAACTTGTGTCTAGGGGAAAGAAGTTCAGTAGCATGAATTTGTGCGTTGAGGCATAAGTTCAGCAACAACAACTTGTGCTTAGGGGGCAGAAGTTCAGTAGCATGACCTTGTGTCTAATAGTAGAAATTCAGCAACATTAACTTGTGTCTTTTAGGGCTAACCAGTGCCTAGCGATTTTTTAATTTTTTTTATATTAAAGGTAAAGGTATGCCTTGTAAATTAAATAATATTTAAATTTAGGCCCCCCAGACAAATATTCTCTAAAAATATTTACCAAGCGAAATTAAGTCATAATTAAGGATATTTTGGAGATAAAGTTTTCATTAGATGAGCTGTAAAGGTAAAAATTAAAGACCACCAATTTGAGTGACAAAAATTAAAGACCACCCCGAAATAGGAAAAATTCCCGCAAATACTTGTTATATTTTCATGGCTAATTTTATCACCTCTCTTTTAGAGGAAATGAGATTTCTTGGTCTTTTACAATTGGAGAAAATGACTTTTTCTCCAGATCTCTTATATGTAAAAATGATAATCAGTTGTGTACAAATTTTAAGAATCTCTTAAAAGAAAGTTATAAATTAAAAAAGTATTTATAAAGAGCTAAAAAATCATTTCTCCCTGAATAGTCATATGTCAACAAAAAAATAAAGTTAATGATGATCAAGATGATGGGTTAAATTATTAATATATTGTTTAGTCTATTTGATTTAGTCTATTCTAGCCCAAGTGAACTTTGTTGGGGTTGAACAATGTTTTATTTATTAATTCAACTCATTTTGGTCCACTAAAATTTAGCCTGAAATATATATTTCCACCCCTAAAGACACCCAAAAAGCAAGCAAAAAAAAAAATCAACCTACCTAATTGCTAAGAGACGGATCTAGAATTTTTAGAATATGAATACTATTAAGGAAAGGAGAAAAAGAGAGTACCAAATAAGAATTGATACTTGTTTCTTTCGCTAACATCTCAATAGTTAATCAAGTGCACCACTCTACCCTTTTACAGAATGAGTATCGCCAATAATACTAGATCAACTCTATGAAATATGTAAATAAAATATCTAGTTGATGAAAAGATGATGTGTTCACATGCACCACAATTTAGCCCTAAATTCGCCCTTGTAATTGTTCACCTAACCACTAAAATAAAAATAGTAAGGGGTCATTTAGTAGGATGTGTAAGAAAAATGTTGAATAAGGTGTATTAGTAATGCTTGCATTAGTTACGATGAGGTTATATTTCTTATACATTGTTTGGTTTAATGGGTTAAAAATAACATTCATTACATAATTTATTAAAAATTTTATTTATTTATAAGAATATCCTTCATAAATAAGATAGAAAGAATTTAGAAAAGATTTTGAGGGAAATTATGTCTTTAACTATGCTAATGCATACATTAACAACCATTGCATTATTAATACCATAGGGTTTTTTATGTATTAGTTATACATAACATAATGTAAAATAGAGAATATAACTAATGCAAACATAGAATGAAAAAGTAAACCAAACAAGATATTAAATACACCAAACTAATACTTGCATTATTTGTATTAATACTCTCTATCAAATGATCATTAAAATGATGTATAATACAAGTATATAATTATCTGTCGAAATAGATAGATAATGAATCCAACCGGCTACTTACGTAAGTATTGCAAAAGGCAACCAAACCAAATGGGCCCGAAGGTATTAATGTAAAATAAGTAGTCCACTCCGCAAAGAATGCCCAAAAACCCTTACTATATAATCCTATCATTCCTTTATCTTCATAAACCCTAGCAGCAGCACCGAAGTACCGCCATTTGAAGGCTCTCTTTGCTCAAAATCTCCTAAGTACTCTCTCTCTCTCTCAAATTTCTGTTGTTCGTGGTTGGTGTTTTTTGGTTTTTCAGCGATTTATATCTGAATGTGTTGTGCGCTGTGTTAATTTTGAACAGAGAAGAGAAATGAAGGTAATCGCTGCTTACTTGTTGGCTGTGTTGGGTGGCAACACCTGCCCTACAGATAAAGATTTGAAGAAAATCCTTGGATCTGGTAAGGCCTACAAGTCCTTAAGAAAGTTCTTTCGTGTTACTGGTTTATTACAAATCTATCCTGAACATGTTGCAATTTCTATATCACTTTATACCCATTGATGTGTGAAGTTAAATAGTTGTACGTAGTTGGTTTATGTGTTTTCCTGTCTAAATTATGTCTACGAGTATCTCGAAGTAACACATTTCGTATTGCAGTTCATCAATTTTCTGACAGAGAATTAGCTTAAAAGCGGAGAATATCTCTAGCTAGTCTTAGCCAGGTCCTAACTTATAACTCCTGTGGTTCTGATTGGCCATTGGGTTTAATTTGACTCCTGATAGTATCAGGGGTAGCGCAAGGAAATAGTAGAGAAATGGTGAAATAATTGCTAGTTTGATAGAGTTTTTCAAACTTGGAAAATGAGGTGATTTGAAATTTTTGAACTTGTGAAAGCTATATACCAGAATAAAAGTGTTAGTGAACTAGTGTTAAATATTTTGGGATTTAGGGAACGCCCTAGCATGTAGAGTAGTGTAAATTGGGATTGAAGGAGTATGGAATTTCATGAAGTTAAACATTGCTCCTTGCTTTCTGATTCATGAACTGGGTAACATCATGGGTACTTTACCCTTTAGTATTATTTTTGGTTTTCATGGTCCTCTAAAAAAGTTGGGTTAGAACTAGAACGATGCCTATTACTGCTATTAACCTTAAAAGTGAGATTTATTTGTTGTGCTGTACCTGCCTGAGTTTTCCAGAGGCAAGGATATACTGAAATCTGTACTTTTCTTTGCATAAAGAGCAATGCAGTGATTGATTTGACTCGAAATGTCTTAAGTTGATACTTTCCAATTACCTTGATGCTTTCAAATCTTGTTCAATACTGAGTTTTCTCTCTAAAGTATAATAAACTGATGATGTGTAATTTCTTTTATGCTGGTGAAGTAGTAAATATTTATTCAGATTGCACTGTTTTTGTGTAATGTCTTAAACTGGTGATGTGTTATTTAGTTGATGCTCCATAGCAAACTGTGCTGGCTTGTTATTCTTAACTGTGATACACGTCTGGTGGTTTTAGCGGTTCATTTTGAACTAACATTTGAAGCACATGTTGCAGTTGGAGCTGAGGCCGATGATGATAGGATTCAACTGCTACTCTCTGAAGTTGAGGGCAAAGATATCACTGAGCTGATTGCTGCTGGGAGAGAAAAGTTGGCTTCAGTACCTGCTGGTGGTGGTGCTGTTGCAGTTGCTGCACCTGCTGGGGGTGGTGCTGCTGCACCTGCTGCTGAGGAGAAGAAGGAAGAAAAGAAAGTGGAAGAAAAAGAGGAGTCAGATGATGTATGTTTCTCTCCTAATTTTCTGAACTTGCTTATAGAATGATGGTCTATATTTCTTTTTTTTCCTTTAATATCCTCTCATCTGCTTATGTGTTTTTCTCAAATTTCTTTTACAGGACATGGGCTTCAGTCTTTTCGATTAGGAGGAACTCGAAGAAATCAGTTTATGAAGTATCCCTTTTTCCAGTTGTTCCCCTTGAGCGTATTTTACGAGGTTTCTTGTCTACTTACAGATTTTGTTTGAACTTATAATTTTCATGGAAAACATGCTGAGGCAAACAGTGGATATTATAGTATGTATTTCAAATTTTTAGCTTTGTTCAATATATCTATCCATTTTGATCTTACGTCATTAAAAGACGCCTTATCGTTTTCATTATACATATGGTGTGAGGTTGAGTTTTTTGTGTTAAGCGTCTGAAAGCTTAATAGGAGTTGGAGCTTTGAATTGCTCTGTCTTGGTGCATTATAATAGTATTAGTGAGAAATCCTGCTATTGTTGGGTTTATTTCAAGAGTAGAGTTAGAATAGATTCTCCTGAAGTCAGTACATCCGCAGCTGTCATTGTTAGTAATGCTTTCTTGACTTGGGAAACTTTTGGAATAAGGCTTTGTTGATATGAAAATTTTGGAAAATTCCAAGTGGATTACTCCAACCAGCTCATGCTAATCAGCTGAAAAGCTGCTAAGAGAGTACTTTGGAGCAGTTGGAAAGCATAGAGTATTGAACTTTTCCAGAATCCTGTTTCTCTTTTCGTAGAATGATCAATTACTCGAGTTCCATTACTGAAGTGATTAAGCAGTTTCAAGACAAATTAATCCTCATTGATACCGAGGAAAGTTTTCAATATGCTGTTGAGGCTTTCTTTTCCTGCCGTCGTAGTCAGGGGCGAGAAAATGTTTACTCGAATAGTAGAACCTCCTTGGACGAGAGGGTGTCCACTCAAATCTTTTGATATAAAATTATGCTATATGTGGAGTATAAATATTGTGTTTATGTACATGTACAAATTTTGAATCCCTTCAAAAATGATGCAAAAATTAAGCTCAGTGATTTAGAGCCTGTTTGGTTTACCTGGAAAAAAGTAATTTTTAAATATAAGTGTTTAAAACACATTTTAAGTGCTGAAAACTTATTTTATAAATAAACAGTTATGTATTTGGATAAAAGTGTTAGAAACTGAAAAAAATTATTGATGTTTTTAACACTATATAAAGTGAAGTACTTTGATATTTTTATTTCTAAAATAATTAAAATTTAAATTAATTTATATGTTTTATATTTATTTTTAATAGAAACTAATTATTTATGTTATTTTTTTTAAGAAAATATATAATTTGAATAAAATTAGGCAAATCTCCCCTTTATTTTTTATTAGGAAAGAAAGAGAAGAAGAGAGATTTGATAGGTTTTATTTGCTTGACAATATTTTTGGAATTACAAAAATAGAATGAGAATAAAAAAGTAAATATATTGGTTGAATGACTTATAAGCCAAAAAATGAAAAATTGGGAGAAATCAACATTTGCTTTTTAGCTTTTTAAAAGTACTTTTTAACTTTTCTAAAGTACATTTTGGTTGAGTCAAACAATCCAAAAAGTTTAAAAATATGTTATGAAATAATAAAGAAAGAACAAGAATATTATAGAGAAAGAGAGAATGACAGAAGTTCTTATTTCTCTTGATAAGGTGAAATACAATGAAGAAAAACCTCTCTATTTATAGAGATAATTCATCCTAACTTTTCTCCAAAAGATAGACTTTCACTATAATATAAACACATGTATCCACTAGAATACAAATACCTTTATAGACATTCACTATAATACAAATATATTTATAACACTCCCCCTTGAATGTCTATTTGATAGATAATGTGCCTCATTAAAACCTTACTAGAAAAAATCCGGTGAAAAAAAATCTAGTGAAGGAAAAAGAGTATACATGTCTAATAATATGCATTTTGACTGCTTCATTAAAAACCTTACAAGGAAAACCCAGTGGGACAAAACCTCATAAAGGAAAAAGAGTACAACGCGTATTAACTCCCTCTAATTAAAATATCCTTAAATCATTGCATCCCAATCTTGTGCATCATCTTCTTGAAAGTTGCAGTTGGTAGAGATTTGGTGAATAAATCAGCCACATTGTCACTTGAACGAATCTGTTGCACATTGATATCACATTCTTTTGGAGTTCATGTGTGTAGAAAAACTTTGGCGAGATGTGCATCTCCTTTTATGAATCCTCCGTTGTGCTATGCATGCTGCATTATCTTCATATAAAATTGTGGGTCTTTGCCACATTTTTATCTAATGAGATGTATCATCGACCTCAACCACACACATTCTCGGCTTGCTTCATGAATAGCTATTAGCTCAGCATGATTTGATGAAGTAGCTACGAGAGATTGCTTTGTAGATCTCCAAGATATGACAGTACCTCCACATATGAACACGTAGCCAGTTTGAGATCGAGCTTTGTGTGGGTCAGATGAATACCCAGCATCAGCATAACCAACAAGATAGGGACTGCAATTGTTAGAATAATATAAGCTCATATAGGTAGTCCTTTTTAGATACCAAATTATGTGTTTGATCCCATTCCAATATCTCCTAGTAGGAGCAGAACTATATCTTGCTAACAAATTAACCGAAAAGACTATATCAGGTCTTGTAGTGTTAGCAAGATACATTAGTGTACTAATTGCACTAAGATATGGTACTTCAGGACCAAGAATTAACTCATTCTTTTCTTGAGGTCGGAATGGATCCTTATTCACATCAAATGATCGAACAACCATCAGACTACTTAGTGGATGTGCACCATCCATGTAAAATCTTTTCAACACCTTTTCTGTATAGATAGATTGATGAACAAAGATACCGTTTGTCAAATGCACTATTTGCAAACTAAGACATAATTTTGTCTTTCCTAGATCCTTCATCTCAAATTCTTTCTTTAGATAATCAATTGCTTTTTTGAAGCTCTGCTGGAGTTGCAATGAGGTGTATGTCATTAGCATAAATAGCAAGTACAACAAACTCCGAGATGTTGTTTTATTATTTGATTTTCCTCATATAAGAATTATAAACAAGTTTAAAGAAACTTGTAAATGTTTTAGACATTTTGAATCCTTCATTATTTTCATATAAATTTTATCAAGTGATAACATTCATTCGTATTTAAATGCGTGACATCTTGTGGTGTCTGGACTACAAATCCAATAAGCTTTACGCTTATCAATACGCGTCATTTCACTTGATAATTATTTCTACATCAACATGCTTAATAGACGTAAAATTCAGATCCTCACAATCTTTTATAATATTATGCGCTATATTGTATCAAAGATATCGTCGGCGGTATATAATTTATATCGGTTTGCAATTGCACATAACTCATCGAGATCTTATCACTTTTAATGTTTTCTTAGGTACCTAAACCTCTCATAAGGTTTCATGAAGTGTTATGTCGTAAGCTCTTCAAGAGCCCATTACTTCCTTATTATGATCATTTGCTCCATTCTTTTTTTCAAATATTGTTGCAATAAATACCGATTGATCTACAATGATTCATGCATACTGTAGATTCTGTCTTTCAGGGACATAAATTTAATAGGAGCTTTTGCAGTTGAAATATGAAAATAATTTTAGGTGAGCAAATGCTTCATGCATTGACTTGAATTAAGGAGGATCATACTAATAATAATTCACAATATATTTCTCAGCTGCTTATTCTCTCCCCCTCATGTTAGAAGAACTAACATGCATCCCCGATCTTCTTTGGGGAATTCATCTATGTGCATCATGATAGATTCATTAATCATATATTACACATCAAAAGTTATTAGATGAAAATATTTGGTTCTTGACTCTAAACTAATTGAGTGGAGGGGGTATTAATCATAATTTATTGGTCAACGTACAAGTATTATTGTATGTAATATATCATATCATAGACTAACTCACTAAGCTTTGCTCTCATAAGCAATGGTTTAACTATTTATCGGACGCATTTAATGTCAAACCAGCTTAAATATAAACCAGCATTATCAAGATAAATTGTCTTGATTACATATACTGAAAATTATACTTTTAACTCAATTAATATTGAGTAAGCATCTTTATCAATGTCAAACTACAGGTTGACAATGAACGTACATGTGACCATCTTATGGATGCATCTACTTAAGACAACACATGACAGGTGAATGAGTCCATATTCATCTTTTATACTTTTTAGAATTTAGGTATTCAGTCCCATCATTAACTGGTATAATCAACTTGTCATGAGAACAAACAACGCAAAAGATTTCTTGAAGAATCTTCTAGTTCTTCAATATATTTAAATACTCAATTAACGTATCATATCAGGATGACCAAAACGTTCATGTCAACTGATAAAATTGTATGTACTAGTAAACTTCAGATTTACCATGATATACCACAAAAATAACATTCATATCCATTGTTATTCTATCTCTCTAGGAGTGTATCATTTTATTCACTTCGGGAACAAACTTAATTATTGGGTTCAAGCATAAGAATACATCGTTTAAGATAGTTTGCAAATTCTTCTGCTTCAGGAGAAGATTTTAAAGTTCCACTACTTTAGAGTAGATTTTAGATTTACTACTTCGAGAGTAAATTTCAGAATATTTCTTCTCAATTATTCTACCTCTTCTAGAGGTGAGTCATGATATATTCATAACCATGAGTATTTTTCTGTTTATAAATTTTACTAAATATTGTCACATTCACTTCAGGGAATGGAGCTATAGTTATAATATTTATCAAAAGTTCTCAATTTCTCATTCTGCGGAATGGAACATGATCATCTGAACGTGCCTTAAACACATAACATTATGATAGATTAAAACCTCTTTTAAGATATTGCTACTTCTGGAGCAAATTGAGATATGCATATAACATTGAGAATTTCTCTAACATATTTTCAGCCTTAATTATAACAAGCTTATGAAAATATTATCACTTCTAGTGATTATATATTTTGTTTTGCAAATTCTCATTATTACTCGTTAATTAATATCATCATATATTTTCATAATATTATTCTGGTGGAACAAATATATTTTCACAATATTTGTTCTTCTGGAAGAAATATGAGGCATGAATTGCCAAGTGAATCAATAAGTCGTTCTCATATCCATAAACAAAATCGATATTCTTATTAGTAAAGATATAAATATCAAGAAAACTAACCTTCATCTTTTCAAGAAAACTTTGATTTTTCTTACCTCAGAGATATTCAAAGTGAATACTCAAAGTAGAGACTCATGCTGATAAATAAAGAAAGAACAAGAATATTATAGAGAAAGAGAGAAGGAGAGAAGTTCTTATTTCTCTTGATGGGATGAAATATAATGAAGGAGAACCCCTCTATTTATAGGGATAATTCCTCCTAACTTTTCTCCAAAAATAGACTTTCACTATAATATAAACACATGTATCCACGACAATACAAATACCTTTATAGACATTCACTATAATACGAATATATTTATAACATATAAGTCGATCTGACCAACTTATAAGCATAACCAAACAGGCTCTTAGGACATTTATCATCTGTTCGGCGATACGAGATGCAGTTAAAGTTTTATTTGGATATGTAATTTGAAATTTTTAAGTTGTATTTTCTTCTCACCAATACAAAAATCACATCAGTTGTGAAAACTATTAAAATTTCCCCAATTCTTATACAATCTTACCAACTAAGTAAAAATTCCTAAGAAATTATAATACAGAGTATCAGAAAATCATTCTAAAAATGATACAACATTTATTGATCGAACTTTAGTTCAAAAGTAAAAAACATGAGTTGTAATATACTACTCTTTAATATAATCCTATCACATAGTTGACAAACTTATATTCGATATAAATGGTTAGCAAAGGTTGATAAGAGTAATAATATCAATAATAAATTTTATTTATATATGAAATAAATGGATGGTAGGTATAAAATGGTTATCTTTTTGTACAAAATATAAATTTATGGGTCAATTTTTGAATTTGAAAAATAAATTCATTTATGATTTGGAATCCCAAATTAAATTTTTTTGAGAATCTGAGATTTCATCTTATGATTTGAAATTATGAGATGAAGTTGTATGTCCAAACGTTGATTTCATCTTATAATTTCGAATTACGAGATGAAATCGCATGTTCAAACACTTATTTAGGGCACGTTTGGCCATGTGAGATGAAATCATGATTTAAAATCATACGAGATAAAGTTGAAATTTTATTTGGACATGCAATTTGATATTTTTGAGCTATATTATTTTCTCATGAATATAAAACCCCATAAGTTACGAAAACTATCAAAATTTCCTAATTCTTATACAATCTTATCAAATAAGTAAAAATTTATAAAAATATGATATAGTGTGTCAGAAAATCATTCTAAAAAAATACAATATTTATTGATCAAATTTTCGTTTCATAAAAAATAAAAATTGAACTTGAGTACTACTCCTCCCACATAATTGACAAACTTATATCCGATATAAATGGTTATGAAAAGTTGGTAGGAGTAATTATATCAACAACAAATTTTATTTACATCTAAAATAAATAATTAGTAAATATAAAATGGTCTGCTTTTTTCTTTAACAAAATATAAAATTGTGAGTTAAGTTTTATATTTAAAAAAAATTCATCTCATGATTTGAAATTCCAAATCAAATTCTTTTGAGAATTTGAAATTTGATCTCACAATTTAAAATTATAAGATAAAATCAAATATCTAAATATTAATTTCATCTCATAATTTTAAATTACGAAATAAAATCACATGCCGAAACGTCTAATTAAAATGTACCTCAATGTCTGAGGTTCAATTATCACCTGGATCCGACACTGGTGATACTCCAACTTTTACTGAACACAATTTACTTTGTAATATTTTTTTATGTAACCTAATATCTTTTTTCTTAATTCTTAAAAAATTAAATAGAGGAAGGAGTGGTAAAAGAAAAAGGACAATAGAAATGAATTCTTGAATTTGATAACTTTATATTAAAATAAAGTTTTATTGCACCAATAAAAGAAAAAAAATATACAATTCACAATGTTCGATTTGGATCATTTATATTGATCAAATATTACTGACCCCCCAAAACAAGTTCGAGGTAAGAAACGGTTTTGGTACAATATGAAAAATATTATTTAAATCGTTTCAAAATAAGTGGTACTTTTAGTTTCTACATATTTCATAAAAAATTTATTTATTTTAAAAATATATATATTTTTACTTATTTAACTCTAATAAATATCTCTAAAATAATGTAACTCTTCAATATTTTTTCGATTATATAAAACTCTTTCCGTTTAAATAAGGATAAAATTAAAAAAAATCATTAATGTCTTTTTGATTACGTAAAACATCATTTATTTTGAAATAAAATCAAAAGGCTAAAACACCACTTATTTTAAAACAGAGAAATTATTCTTTATTAAGAATGAGTTAATTTACTTTAAAAATTTAAAATAAAAATAAAAATAATTTTTAACATAGTCTTATATTAAGAACTATATTTTTAATCTTTTTACCCATACAAAGTCAACCCCCCAGATTTTCTCCGAAAATGAAGTCTTTTTCTTGGGTTTGGGACAAATTTTTTATAGGGAGTAGCAGGGGAACTCAAAAAAGAGCAGAAAATATGATGTCTTGCGAACTGGATTGGTGTCGGAATGAGCGAAGCCATCGTTCAGGCATTTCTTCAAACAAATCGTGAGCAACTCTTGAAGAAACAATTAATCCCAGTAAAGTAAAACAAATGAAAGAGAGAAGGAGAAAAAACAGAACAAGAAAAGCGTGAGAAGCACGAAAAGAGAATAGAAAAGAAGTGAGAAACGAACACTGCAGAATGATTGTAATTTTTTCCTCAAATTTTCAAAAAAAAAAAAAAAACAGAGGGAATTTTGGGAGCAGTGAAATTAAACAAAACGCGGTAATTGTGCAAACCCTAAACTTATAGAATCTGAATCCAAAAAAAGATTTAGTACTACTAAATTTTGAAAGATGGAATTCGGGGTAAACTTACCGGGAACATCATGATGATATGGAGAATAAAATAAACAATCTTCGAGTTCTCTTCAAGCTTCTCCTCCCGAAATTCGAAGATTGTTCACTCCCCTTTGTCTGATTCTCCATGGGTGAGTGGATGGAGAGGAGTGGTGGTGCGAGCGGGTCGGGTTAGATTCAAGAAAATGGATAATTTAAGTTAAAAGAGATTTTTTAGTTAAAGAGATGACATACATGACAATTTTATAAACAGTGAGCTTAAATATAATTGAATAACATAATAAAAGATAAAATTAATTATTATTCAACAGTAGAGGAATAAATTAACCCTAATCCTTTTTTTAATAAGCTTTGAATAAGGTTACTTATTTTGATACAGTAGGAATATTTCCCTTTTTAAATTCTACACTAAGAATACTTCATTCTTATTCTTGGTGAATTTTTATGAAAACCTTTCGTTTCCTTCTGCCATAGAAGTTTTGATTTTCTCAAAATGTATTCTAATTTTTAATCTAATTCTTCTGATCCATCAATTCAACCTCTGATAAAAATTATATCTTGATTATTGTTATAAAATAATAAAGAAATAACAAGAATGTTGTAGAGAAAGAGAGAAGGGGAGAAGTTCTTATTTCTCTTGATGTGATTAAATACAATGAAAGAAAATCCCTCTATTTATAGAGATAATTTCTCCTAACTTTTCTCCAAAAGATAGACTTTCACAAAGATATAAACACATATATCTACTACAATACAAATACCTTTATAGACATTCACTACAACACAAATATGTTTATAACACTCCCCCTTGAATGTCTATTTGATAGATAATGTGCCTCGTTAAAACCTTACTAGAAAAAATCCAGTGGGACAAAACCTCGCAAGGAAAAAAGAGTACAGCGCGTATTAACTCCCCCTAATGAGAACATCCTTGAATCTTTGCATCCCGATCTTGTGCACCAATCTTCTTGAAAGTTGCAGTTGGTAGAGATTTGGTGAATAAATCAGCCACATTATCACTTGAACGAATCTGTTGCACATTGATATCACCATTCTTTTGGAGCTCATGTGTGTAGAAAAACTTTGGTGAGATGTGTTTCGTTCTATCTCCTTTTATGAATCCTCCCTTTAGTTGTGCTATGCATGCAGCATTATCTTCATACAAAATTGTGGGTACTTTATCACAGTTCAAACCACATTTTTCTCTAATGAGATGTATCATGAACCTCAACCACACACATTCTCGGCTTGCTTCATGAATATCTATTATATCAGCATGATTTGATGAAGCAGCTACCAGAGACTGCTTTATAGATCTCCAAGATATGGCAGTACCTCCACATATGAACACGTAGCCAGTTTGAGATCGAGCTTTATGTGTGGGTTAGATAAATACCCAGCATCATCATAACCAACAAGATCGGGACTTGCTAACAAATTAACTGAATGTTATGCCTTGTAGTATTAGCAAGATATATTAGTGCATCAATCACACTAAGATATGGTACTTCAGGACCAAGGATTTCCTCATATAAGAATTATGAACAAGTTTAAAGAAACTTGTAAATGTTTCAGGCATTTCGAATCCTTCATGATTTTCGTACAAATTTTATCAAGTGATAACATTAATTAGTATTTAAATGCGTGACATCTTCTAGTGTCTGGACTACAGGTCCAATAAGCTTTATGCTTATCAATACGCATCATTTCACTTGATAATTATTTCTACATCAACATGCTTTAATAGACGTAGAATTCAGATCCTCACAATTTTTACAATATTGCGCACTATATTGTATCAAAAATATCGTCGACGATCAGTTCCAATGCGACATAACTTATTGAGATCTCTTCATTTTTCGTCATTTTCAGGTACCTGAAGCTTTGCCAAGGTTTTATGAAGTGTTATGTCATGGTGCTTTCTTAAAGCACTTGCCTCATCATTATGATCATCTTAATCACTTGCTCCTCTCCTTCTTCAAGAAATTTTATATTTGGAACCGTTTGGTCTATCACGCTTCAGGCGTCTCACAGACTCTATCCTTCAAGGACTTTCCATTGGAGCATTTGCAACTTTTTTTTTTTCGAGGATCTAGATAATTCATCCCACACTCAATTGTCAGTTGCTAATCACTTCTCCCCCTAATGTTAGAAAAACTAACATTTACTCCCCAAGCTCATTTGGGGACCCATTTGTGCGTTGTGGTGGGGCAATTGAATCATATATCGCACATTCAAATTTTAGATGGAATTATTTGGTCCCTGACCCTGAACCAATTATGATAGGGGAACCTTCTTGATGCATTCAAGTGTTGCTACATGTTAAATAAACATATCTCATACCAAATTTTATTTAGGAGTTTTATTCTCATAACCAATGATTTAGCTTTAATTGGAGGCATACAATTTTCGCTAAACCAACATAGATATGAATCAGCATTATCAACATGATTTTATAATTTGGAACTATGCTCTTAATTTAATAATTCGAGCAACAACCTTACAAAAATCAATTACAAGTTGATATCAAAACACATGTGACCATACCATAGATGTATCTATTAGCAAACGGTTCACATGGTAGGTGAATGGGCCCATATTCACCTTTTTATAAGTTTCAAAATTTCACGGAATATAATTCCAATCTTAGCTGATCAAGATCATTCTATCACGAGAACAAACAACACAAGAGAATTCTTGAAGAATATTTAATTTCTTCAACATATAGCCACGTGAATTCTCAATTATTTTTGCATCACATTTGAACCGGGATGGCCAACCGGTTATGCCAACTTATTTCAGTAAACTTCTGGTTTACTTTCGTATGTGATTTTATCATCATATCCATATTTATGTACTACAAATTAAAAAAAAACTGGCGGGTAATCTTTTACATAAATATTTATAACCTGCTTCAATTGTAGTAGCATGAAGATATCAGATCTTCCCATAATTTATAGTCTCAATTTTTTTTTCAATGTCCTTGAAACTTATAAGTTTCCTTTTGAGACTTACTACAATAATTTCATTCCTTCAGGTAGTAATACATTAGCTCTTCCGGAGCTCTCAATTAATTTTGTATACTACCACATATTCAATTATATCAAAATAGTTTCTCCACATAGTTTCAATTTTGAAATAGTTTTGAATGTTGACGAGCTATACTCATGAACAGACTTGTAGTCTTGATGGATCCAATCATATTGTGCCTTCGGGTGGTTGACCATCTTCAGGTGGTCATACCTTTCTTTTAGGCTATTCCACAAAATAAGTGGATCCTTAATCGTGAGATATTCAATTTTAAGAATTTCGTCAAGATGATGATGCAAGAATATCATAGGCTTAGCACGATCTTGATTTGATGCTTTGTTTTCACTTTTAATGATGTCTCCAAGACCCATTGCATCCATATGGATTTTGATGCTTTGTTTTCACTTTTAATGGTGTCTCCAAGACCCATTGCATCCATATGGATTTTAATACTTTGTTTTCACTTTTAATGGTGTCTCCAAGACCCATTGCATCCATATGGATTTTTTTATGCTTTGATTTCCCTTCAGGGACTAGATCTGTATTAGATCTATACTTGTAACATTTATCAAAGTTCTCAATTTCTCATTCTTCAGAATGGAACATGATCATCTAAATATGCCTTAACTACATAAGGTATGATAGCTTAAAACCTCTTTTAAGATATTGCTACTTCGAGAGCAAATCGAGGTATGCATATAACATAGATGATTTCTCTTACATATTTTCACAATATTGTTCTGCTGGAACAAATATATTTTCGCAATATTGTTCTTCTAGAACAAATATATTTTTCACCATATTGTTCTTCTGGAACAAATATATTTTTCACAATATTGTTCTTCTGGAACAAATATATTTTTCACAATATTGTTCTTCTGGAACAATTATGAGGCATGAATTGTCAAGTGAATAAATAAGTCGTTCTCAAGTTCATATACAAAATCGATATTGTTATTAGTAAATACATAAATATCAAGAAATACTAACCTTCATCTTTCTAAGAAAACTTTGATTTTTCTTACCTCAAATCTTTCAAAGTGAGTGTTCAAGGCAGAGACTCGTGCTGATAACGTGTTATAAAATAATAAAGAAATAACAACAATGTTGTAGAGAAAGAGAGAAGGGGAGAAATTCTTATTTCTCTTGGGATTGAATACAATGAATGAGAATCCCTCTATTTATAGGGATAATTTCTCCTAACTTTTCTCCAAAAAATAGACTTTCACAATGATATAAATATATATATCTACTACAATACAAATAATTTTATATATATTCACTACAACACAAATATGTTTATACCAATTATAGTATATTCACGTAAAAGTGCACAGATGAAGTATTGTTTGGAAATCAGAAAAGGGTTTACTATGGGCATCCAAAATCCAAAGTAACAACTTTGGGTAAAACATATTGTTCACTTCTCCTCCAGTGAATCCGATGGATAATTCCGCCGCGGCAACGCCGGTGTCGCAGCCATCAATGGCCACCCAACAAGTCCAAGATGAACAGAACCAATCGGAATTGCAACAACCACGATCCCAGGAATCAATCATCGCCAATCTCCGCACACTCTCCGACTCCCTCTCCGCGTTCCAACAGTGCTTCAATGATCTACAACGACACATTGATTCAATACGAACCTCAATCAACTCTATGCTGCTACCCCCTCAGACAACTAACACCACTCCTTTACCCGCTTCATCATCAAAGCCAGCAGCTGCACCCCCAGCCCCAGTCCCAGCCCCAGAGCCAGATCCAGAGCCAGAGCCAGAACCATCTTGGGAATCTGACCCCTCTGAAGAGGTAGAAGAAGAAGAGGACGAGGGAGAGGTAAACAAAGTGGAAAAAGAAGAATACGACGAGGGAGAGGAAAACAAAGTGGAAAAAGAAGAATACGACGAGGGAGAGGAAAACAAAGTGGAAAAAGAAGAATACGACGAGGGAGAGGGAGAGGGAGAGGGAAAGGGAGAGGCAGATAGAGTGAAATCTCCTCGTTCAGAGTTGGAAATCTTATGCGAAACGATGGATAGTCTTGGTCTGCGGAAGTACATGATAACACATCTCTCAGATATTCGTGGACTGCTTGAAGAAGTCCCCAAGGCACTGAGACTTTCGCCCAATCCTGCAAGCCTTGTATTTAAATGTATTGGCAAGTTTTATATTCAAGGGGGCAAGGGGTATGTTAATGACTCACCTTTGATCCGGGGAAGGAAGGCTAAAGTATTGCTTTTGCAGTGCTTCTTGTTGATGATGGAAATCCACGATAAGGGAGTTGAGATTGAGGAATGGGTGAAGGAAGAGGCAGAGCAAGCAGCTTTAGCATGGTTGAAGAGGATGAATCTTGAGGGAGGTATACTACAGGCTCAAGAACGTGATGCTCGGGGTTTGCTGTTGCTTATTGGGTGTTTCGGGATTCCAGATAAATTTACAAATGCCAACATAAGAAATTTGCTTCAGGTAAGTAACCTCAAGTGGATTTCTGGTGCGCTCAGGAGATCAAATGTTCTCATGGCAAAGATTCCAGAAATAATAGAGGAAATGGTGGCGAACAAGACAGTAGTTAAAGCTGTTCATATTGCCTATAGTGTTGGAATGCAGGAAAAATTTAACCCTAAGACACTTTTGAAATTATTTTTAAGAGAGTCTAAAAATTCATTTGATAAAATGAAAGGATCACAAGGTGCACATCAAGGGAATATTGGAGTAAAAAGGAAGTACTTGTCTGATCTGAAGTCGGTCATCAAATGTTTGGAATGTCACAAGATTGATCCTTCAAAAATTCTAGCTGGGTGGCAAATCAATACGACTATAAAGCGCTTGGAGAAAGAAATTGCTGAATTCAATAAGCAGATAACTTATCAGAAGACAGCACAACAAAATGCTGGATTGCTCAAGAGAAAAATTGTTGAAACTGAGTGGTTGAGAAACAAAGAAGTGAAACATTCACATTTTTCAAATCCATGGCCGCCACAACAGCAAAGAATTGTTAATCATGTCGTTAGCAACAACACCTTGTTAGAAGGTGGTGGGATTACTGGCCACAATTATGATTATTCTATGTCCCCTCCGGTATTGCATGGACCTATTGCGGGCTCAATACACGAAAATGTTGTTGGTTCACTGGCAGGACCTGTGGGAGGTGTGTCCATGGGTGGACCTAGAGCAGGTATATCGGCTAGTGCTGATAGTATTCATGCAGGCATGGATGTTGTTCCGCAAGGAGCTTCATATGCTGGAGGTCATGGAGGGGGTCGAGTTGATAGTTTACCCAGGCAAATAGGAAGTCATGCTCGTCAATTATATGGATCTCATGGTGATGCAACCATGTATGAAAGATTGTCCTCCAACAGACACGCCCATAGGCCAAACACCATAACTGGCAATGCTTGTAGTCCTGTTCCATACATGGAAAGCTCTAAGGGGTTGCCAAACACCATACCTGGTGATGCTAATAGGCCATCACCATACTTGGAAGGCTCTTCAGGGTTGCCAAACGCTATACCTCCACCACATCAGTTTGCTGATGCTGTTCCAGCAACTGACCTATACCAAAACAGTGACTCACAGGCAGTTGATGCTCATCCTTCGTCCTCCTTGTACTGGCAGAGATAGTTTTGGGTTGGCCAGGCATTACTTTATCCTTAGTTTCCATTTCTGTAGTATATAAAGCCAGTCTATAAGTGATTTCTCAGTCTCAGAAATGATTGTGTTTCATTAGCTACTATAAGTCTGATTTTCACTGAACATGTCTAGAATTTTATCTTTATTTTGGCTCAGTTTGTCATCACACTTCACTGACCTTGTCTAGAATTTTATCTTTATTGTGGCCCATTTTCTGCTATTCGTTCTCAATTATTAGATGACAAATAATCCTGGAAAGTTGTGCGTTGCGTGGAGTTAAGTAATTACGCATGTCCCTATTTAGTATTTGCCCTCTGTAAAAGCATTTATCCTTTTTTTTATTATAAAGGTAATGATGTATTCCTCAGCATTAAGGCTATGCTGGCAACCAGCCAAAAATTTACATCTACTGACACAAACTACCAACAAAAATTCTTTACAGTGGCTATAAAGAGCCTATGAAATCTGCAATCTGTCTAATGTCTTCTATATGCTCTTCTCTGCACCAAAAATAAAAGGTTATCATACAGTTCCATTTTACATATTGGATTGAGTTGGTTGTGTTCTCAATTATTAGATGACAAATAATCCTGGAAAGTTGTGCTTTTCGTGGAGTTAAAAATGCATTTATCTTATTTTGTGCACATCATCTTTGGTCCTTTTACTTGTAACATTCTGTTCAGTACACACTTCGCTTGTGGTTTATTATTTTTCCTGAATGATATGTTCTTATATCTATGTAGCAAGTCATTTGCTGGTAATTCATGTATGATGATCAGAAACATGTTTGCATAGAAGGGAACCACATAGTCAACATCTTTTCCTTCTCTAGAGCTTAGGGAATGATGGGATGGAAGTTGGATATGTAAGTATTGCTCATTCTCATTCCCTTCTTTCTTCAGATTTGAAACAGTAAATTGTTCGGACCAGCATGGCAATGTTCATGTTCAAGATTGGAAAGGTAGTATAGCCACTTTTCTGTCTCTTCTGTCTTATTATTGTTTATTCTTTTTTCATCAGATTTTCTTGTTTGTGGGAGTTCAAATAATTATCTGAACTTATATATGTCTTTTTTTTTTCTGGCCTTCCCATAAGGACATTATTCAATGGCGATAGCTTTCTTGAAATTGAATCGTTTTCACACTTTGCATTGTGTTTTTAAAAAAATAAAGTACTCTTTCTGTCGCAATTAATGTTATGCACTTTCCTTTTTGGGACTCTTTTTAGTTAGTCCCAAAAAAGAATGACACATTTTTATGTTTAGTAAGAATTCAATTTTAAAATACCCATTTCACTTTATAGCCACATAAACTCCTATGACTTGTTTTAGACCACAAGTTTCAAGAGTCTTTCCATATTTTTAAAACTCCGTGCCCAGTCAAATTACATCACATAAATTGGATGGAGGGAGTAAGAGATTTTCATTGCATGGGCATCAGGAATATGCCAAATTACAGAAGGTGTAACCAGTTAGCTCCAGTACAGAAGGGCAAAAAACATTTCAGCACTGGTACAAGTAGTCTAAGCTAGAACTAAGGATCTAACAAAGTCCAAAAACATGTCAATGCTATTAACAGGTGAAAGAAAATTCCGACTGAACAATTAACTAAACATTGAGTCTTCAGAAAGTGGGTAGGAGTTGATATTCCATCGAAGCATCTGCGATTCCTTTCATTCCAGATAACCCGAAAAATGACTGCTGGGATCATCCTCCAAAAGCTTTCTTTTTCAACTCTCCAAAAAATTCAGCTGATGTAGGACTTCTTGATTGTCCAGGCTACGCATGTAACTTGGAGGGGTAGTCTGGTCCAAACATGCTTCTAAGGCCAATCCTCCAGAATTCCACCCTGTGGACACATTAGATCATAACCTTCCTTGACTATGTATTTCCCCTCTTTAGATGTACCCCAAATGATTCTATCTGCTTGGTGCTCATTAATGTAGCAATCTGCCTGGGTTACAAGTAGAGCAATCAGTTCATTGATTTCCCAATCCTGTAGGTTCCTTCTGAAGGGGGGCTCCATATGTTGTTGTCTCTGGTTTTGGGCAATACTGTATTCCTGGCAAATTGATAAAGTCCTGGATAGGTGTCTTTCAGAGCAGAGTTCCCAAGCCATTGGTCTTCCCAAAATTTAATGTGCACACCATTCCCAGCCTTGAAAGAGGTGTTTTGGAAGAAATCACTATGAAAGCTACTGATCTGCTTCCAGAGTCCTACCCCATGTGTCCCTGAACTTTGTCTAGTGAACCAATAATTCAAAGAGCCATGCTTGGCATCAATTACATTTTTCCAGTAGCCTGCTCCTGATTGATAGCATACATTGGTTGTGAAACTTGAGATTCCTGATGCCTAGACCCCCTTTGAACTTGGGTTTGAGTGACTCTAGGCCATTTGGCAAGCGAGAATTTATGAGTTTCTCTGTTACCTTCCCACAGGAAGCTTCTTCTTAGCCTGTCAAGCTGTTTTAGAACTTGACTGGGCAGAGGAAAAAGAGCCATTTTATATTTAAGGATGCTATCCAACACACTGGTGATCAAGGTAAGCCTGCCCCCTATAGAGAGATATTGTTGTTGCCAGGAAGCTAACTTTGCATTGTGTTGATTGCAGCCCCTCTGATGACCCACTTGCATTTTGTCAATGTTTCACTTTTATGAACTGGTTGAACTATTTGATATTATATTTGGATAAAGTATTAGATATTTGTTATTAGCAGAATAAAGTGGATGCTTGTAGATGAAACTGAGTAGAATTTTAATCCTCTTGCTAGCATTGAAGATTACTGTGTATCTGCTATTCTTTCCCATGGGCCACCCTCCAAACAAAATTAGGTTCTCTGATTGAATTTCTTATGCGCATTCAGAGTAAAAGATAGCAGCTGGATTTCCTGTCACGTTTCTCGTCTATATTTTCCATTATAGGACTGCATCGTCCACCAGGGACACTTAAAGAAATAGTAGTTTAGACTTCCTTTTCATGCTCTTATTCTACTTGGTTGAAGGCTGCTGTTGTTGTGCCTGGAATTGACTCAGAAAGCCTGTATATGTTAATGAAGCTGAAGAAGTATATTTGGCCTTGTACCAAAGTACCATCTTTGTAGAAGAGCACAATTAGAAGTGTATGTGGTAATTTTTTTCGTTATCCTTGGCATAGACGAACGGATCATGTTGTTTCCGTTTCCTAATTCCATTGTGTCTATTCATCAGTTTTACAGGTCCTAGATGTAGCTTCTTCTTTACTTCCAGCAGCTACGCCAAGACAGAGTGCAGAAATAAAGCTGGGTGGCTTCACCAAGTGGGTTCGGGATACCAGATGATTATATGGGAAAAATACTTCGACAATTTTGGAACATACTTTGAGCATACTCAAATGATGGGATGGGGGAGAAAGAGAGAGAAGTCCGCCAAGACAACACAGATGTATAACAAACCTCCCCAAATAAAGAAAATCTCCCAAGAAAAGGAACAAAGAAAGAGACTGCAAATATCTAGATGTAGAGTACAAATTTCTCCTGATAGCTTCCCCCTGTTATGAACCAGATGTGTATGTGTAACGCGTTTGGACTCCAATAACGATGTCAATTAATTTTTCTGCATTTCAAGACCAGCCATTGTCAAAATATTGTTAAAATAGAAGCCAAAAACTGATCACCATGATTATCTTCAAACATACCTGCAACAAATCCAAGAATTGGAATGGGTTGAACTAGCCTTTGAGTGCCTTCAAGTCTTTGCCTACAATAACTGATGGCATTAGCATCATTCTACTTCTTTCCAAGTTCTCTATGAAGGGATTAGTTAGTAATAACGTAACCAATCAGAAGCATATGTAACAAGAAAACACATTTACCTGGTATACTTGGTAAAAAGTGGATCTCGTATGAGGTACAATGCCCATAACATTCTCCGCCTTTTTAACTGCGTAGAGTGTTGAACAAAATCATTTTATTTCAGTATCCAAAATAACAATTTAAACATGATTCATCACCATGGTAGCATGATGGTGGAGGAGGGCGTAAACAAGACAGAAACAAAAATACGACACTGATACAATTAAGATAGAAATAAGGCACAGTCAAGTTCATGAAGGAATTACATCCATGGCACCCAACCAGAGTCTAGAATCAGATCCAACAGGGAAAAATGCGGAAAAAATTAACGAAGAAATGCTGCTAATTCAAGGATATGGTCGCGGAAGAAGTCTAGTGTCTGTACAAGTGAACTTAGATTCTGTAAGAGGAGAAAGAAGATTGTTGAAATTCTGAAGTGTCCTAACCTCATCCTTCTCAGAGTCAGAAGACTGAAGTTGCTGATGTTTCCCGCTATGTTGAAACATCAATGTAGCTGAGAGAATGCTATTTCCGATGAGGTCCACAGCCAGTGACACACACCAGGGAAACCACGAACGTGTTCCATATTTCCTCATCAATAGTACATAAACAAGAGGCCTTATGATGAACATAATCTCCCCCGTCACAAAGAAGCCTCCAGGAATACCTTTCTCAGATAAGAAAGTCCATAGACTAGCTCTCTCAACTAGTTTACCTACAAAGATATTTTTGTAAAAATTAACAGGCAAGTGAGAAAAACAATCAAATCACCTGAATTTAGCTCAGAACAAAAAACAATTACTTGGAGGTTCCATTATTGCTTGTGGGTGTTGCATAGTAGCATTCTTGCCAAAACTGCATAACGCAGATATTGCCCTGTCTTCAAGATTCCCAGAGTTCTGCACATGAAATGTTTTTGTGATACCAGACTCTTCATTCCCTGTAGGCTTACTGAGCTGCCTCTTCGTTTCTTGAAGACTAAAAGAATCAGAATCATTTTCTGCATTTTCAGTCTCCCCTCCTTGTAAAAGCATTTTGTAACCAGTCTTCCTGAAGATAACCAGCCTAATACCAACCCTGTAAAGGAAAACAATAGCCCAAATATTTAGTCGTAAGGTACCAAATGAATCTTTTGGAGAGTATGAATAAGTTAGCTGGGATACTTACTTGACAGCTTCAGTTATGGCAATCAAATTCCATTTGTTCTTTTCACCATAAAGTTGCTCAGCCACAACCTCAATCGATGTCTCCAAGTCTTTCAGCAAAGTAAGGCACAATGATAAAGGGATAAAAGATGACTCTGCACATCTTGTATGCACCTCGGTTGGACTTGTCTCTATTATATATTCATTCATGGTAGCAATCATTCCTACAAGGGATGACACTGCAAGGAACAGGCAGTTCAGGAAAGTCAAAAAAGGATAAAGAACACAGGTGAGAAAGTAAAAATGATAAAATGAAAGCCTTTCTGTCCTCTCAAGTAATTCCTTATTCATGTTTCTCACTAGGTAATACTCCATGAGAATGAGACATTAATCAAGGAAAACTTTTCCAGTAAATCCAGTACTTCAATCTTAAAGTTGCCATTTTTGACACGACGAAGCCAACATGGAAAAGAGTGATCCCAAATTCGAAAGAGAAGAAATCAGCTTAGAAAGACATTCTAACTGTTCTAAAAGCAGCAAAAAGAAGCCTATTGTTACCAAAATTTCACAAAACCTGCTTCTGGCCCAATTTCTGATTCAGCAAACTCATCTGGGAGGAACCATGTCAAATTCTGGACATACAAAAAAAGATGAGGAAACAGTTGGTAAATATGCATTCTGTCGACAACCACATTTTCTCTTTGTCAAGTATGAGGAAGCTATGTATGCTACAACCAATACTTGAAGTAAGGAGAAGTAAAAATAATTTTATTCGAATGAAAGATATATATGAAAATATGGACGTCTAAGAAAGTATTTATTTTTTCCTTTTTAAGAAAGTATCTTCATAGAAAACAATTTACATCATACAAAACACAATCTAAATATTCAAATATAGCTTTCATTTTACTGTAACGATTGTATTTTCCCCAGCGAGCAGACCACCCTAAGCATAAATGTAAAATTGCTACACACTTTGAATGGATTGCTCAAATGAAAGACTACTTTTTTTAATTTATGGTGTCTAAGCAAGCTTGTGCGCACCTCAACTATCCTAACAGGTTACCTACATTCTCCCTGTGGTGCTGTCATTGGGCAACTTTGCCCACCGAGAGTTGCACAGATGGAAGGACTCAACTAACTTCTTTACCTCTGTTAGTATTTGAATCTGGTCTTACATAGTATTCATCCCAACTTTATCCACTGTTAGGCAACACCCATAGATGCTCAAGTGAAAGATTATCTATCAGAACCATGCATATGAAGGACAAAGTGCATGAATTTGAAAGATTTGCTTCAAGAAAATAGGGTATCTGGTTACCTCTGATTTTCTTCTTCCCTCGCCCCTCCCACCAGGTAGGCGTGGGGAGAGAGAACATAGATAAACTTTCTCGACTCTCAAGTTTTCTCTTATTTGAAGTAGTTGGTATTTTTACATCTACTCAAGTTTACTACTTGTCCTCATTCTACTAGCTCAAGTTTATTCTTTATTTGGAAGAGCCGTCTGGATTGAAACATGACTATTTTCTGGCAAAGTTCAGAGCATCTTTCACAGAACAACCCAAGGAATAGTCCAACAAACATATGTATATGAAACATTACTTAGGGAAACAAGCCTGTATTTTAATGTTACAGCAACACAACAATCGTAAGAAATGAGGTACAAAAAATTACTAAAGTAATAGCTTCTCAGTTCTTCCACGTCTAGCAACAATGAATATTCTTGTATTTTCTTTGCAAATTATAAATTAAACAGTTATTCACGCTTCATACAATAGTAATATTAACTTTGGGACTTCAAAGTCTAACGGAAAAGGTTTAAAATAAACAGAGTCCACCATTCTGTTCTAAGGTCTGCTACGTTTTTGGGGCAGGGGAAACAAAGCAAAAGAAAATAAAAACATCTGCACATGTATAACAATCAATCTGTTACAGAAAACCTGATTTCAATTTAGATTACTTCAAGTACATACTTATCCTGGTGCCAAAAGTTAAACTATGCATCAATTCCTGTAAAATTTTCCAACAACCTTTTCATATAATTACTATTACAGCTTCACCCGTACAAAGATATATTTGAGTCTCCAAGACTCCAATTATCCTTTCAAACTAACTCTCCAGACTGCTGAAAAATGTGTCATTGTTTTCGGTTAAGCTCAAACAAGTACAAACCACTCAAAAGGTAGAAACTTTGACAGGGAAAAAGAAACCATATAGGTAGCAGGTTATGGAATCTCAATGTTAAGAGTTAAGAATAACTTGGAACATGCAGAATCATTTGTAAAGGGAAATCACTTTTCCTAACGGAACCATTTAGTTTTGTGGAAAACAGAAAATGATCAAAAGAATACTTTTTGGCTTAGAACAAAAATGAAATTTGTCAACTACACTCATCCACATATTCAAAATTAAGTCCAACTTTACTCTTGTTTTCACACCATAAACAAGCAGAGAGCTTTAAGTTGAAAAAAAAAAGACTGGTAATACAGATAGAGAAAAAAATATATTGATATACATGGCAGCAAAGAGGGTCTTACATTGACAAGAGAATCCAACTGACGCACAAAATCTTTATTCCTCCTAATCCATCTCTTATAGACCTCCATAGTACCAGAAGTGTAGCGTCTTCACTTCCCCCCAAAAAACAAAATTGTTGGAATCCACAGTCAACGGTCCCTTCAGGTATGTTTTCAGATCAAACCCAGATGAGAAAATGCTGACAGAAATCACCCCAGCTGTGAAATTAAGTGCACCTTTCACTCAGAAATTTTGAAGATTTGAAGAAGAAAACAAAGAAATTTGGTATTAATATATTCATCAATCAATCATAGAGTGAAAGTTGATAGGGCGAAAGTGTTTTCATGATCCAACAAGCATATGGGGGAACTCACGAATCGACACTAATGTTGATTCTTGAATATAAAATGGGAGAGCAAGACAAGAAATGGAAAATGCCACGACAAACACGCTGAACACTCGGGTGACGAGCCACTGCACTCTGCACTGTAATACTTTAGTGGAAAGAAGTACTAGCTAATATTTGCCCCAATCATAATTCCCCAGACACGTAGTACTCCTTCATTTTATTTTAATTGCTAGCTATATTTTAAAATTTTATAGATAATTAATTGTGTTTATCAAATTCTATCATTAGTACTTAAAATTACTCTAAAATATGAAAGAAATTATTATTCTATGTATTAATAAGGTTATATTAGTCAAATTATCAATCCTATTAATTTTTTCTTAATGAGTATGCAAATCTTATCCTAACAATTAAAATGAAATTGAAGAAGTATAATTTTAGGCTGATTATAAAGTTGTTTATTACTTTAGTTCTTTTTTAATTGCTTATATTAAAAATAGTTGCTAATTTCAAAATTTAAGAAATAATTAATAATTTTTTCCAACTCTACTCTCAATACATAAGTCACCTTAGAATATGAAAAAAATAATTACTGTATATTTCTAAAAAAAAATACTTATCAATTAATAGGGTTATATTAGTCAAATTCTAATTTCTATTAATATTTTCTTAATAGAAAAAACGGAGGGAGTAGCTTAGTTCATTTTAATCTAAACTCATTCAAATTATTAAAATTTAACTAATATTAGACCAAAATAAAATATTTTTTTATTTGATGCATTATACGTAATCATAATAAAAAATAATAATTTTACTAAATATCAACAGATTATAAAAAAAAATTAAATGTGTTGGGTTTCACCTGAATTTTAGCTCATCCTATCAATCTAAAACGCTTTTAAATAGATTAATAATTAATATATTTATTAGTTCAATCCATCTTAATTCACGCAAAATTCACTCAAATCATTTATTAGTCACATGTGATTAGGTTGCCCCTTGACATGCAATATTATAATCAACACCTCATAGTTATATTGAGCTGATAAACTCATGACTCGTGCAATTACTATACATTGTACTGTATTTTATTAGAGTTAACACATAACTATCTTTCTGAATTTATATCTTAATTTTTTTAAAAATACATCAATTTGCGAGGATTCTATTGGTCCTTTTATTTTTGTTCAAATAATATAAGTAATATCTTTTGAACTTAGGTAGTTTTTGATGTATTTTGCACTTGTTTGCACTTTTACTGTAACTCTGCCACCCCCTATTTTGTTAAACAATATATGAAAAAGGTTTGGTAGATTTTTATCATAACTTTTTTTAATTAATTAAGAAATTCAAAGAGTCTAATATTTACATTTGATAGCTAATTCGGTGGCATATTTTATTTTCTTGTTATTTTGTTATTCTTTAATATTATATTTGATGGATTTAATGATAATTTATAAATTTTTGAATTTTAGTTGGATAGTGATTTAGGTTTTTAAATTTTAATTATGAGACAATTTGATTTGATTTTGATAGATTTAGTGATGGTTTTGTTGATAGTTTCTGATAATTAATCTAGAAATAGTTTGATATTTTTTTCCGATGAAAATGGTGTTGACAAAGTTGTGGAAAAGAAGAAAGAGAAAAATAAATAAAAAAGTAAAAAATAAAATACAAAATATAAAATGCAAAATAAAAAATAGTGAATAAAAAAGGAAAAAGAAAGAAAAGGAAAATAAGAAGATAAATGAAAATAGTGAAGAAAAATGACATCTCACTATTTTTTCTTAAAAGTGGTGGTGGCGACAAAATGTGATATTTATATTATATTAAATAAATATAAAAAAGGGTTATATAACCTCTGCAACGTTAAAGTGTCTTCTAACAATTAAAAAGGTACAATCAAACCTCATTGTAGTGGCAGTATTTGAGAAAATTTCATGGTTGCTATATATAGTGAGGTATTGTTATATGTGCATACTGACATTTGACGTTTATATCTCATTTATCTATTCTAAACAAAACTACGCAAAAAACTAGGTTTAATAATTTTCTATACCAAGAAGAATGAAAGTATTTATTAAACAATTTAACCAAAAAAAAGTATAAATGTAAAAAAGGTAAATACCCATAGTCTTTTTTCATGAAATTACGACCATAACTGGCGGACGTTATTTTAATATAATTTTTTCCTTTTATATATTCGTAATTCAAATTTAGTATATGCATAATATTAAAGATGATTATCATAAATATTTTAATATTTATTATTATACATAATATATTTCTTACAAAATATCATAGCACAGTATTTGAGTATAGCTATTATAGAGGGGTAATTTTATAAAGACTATTGAATGTCACTGTTGTTATAGGTAGAATGTTGATATAGAGAAGTGAAATATAACCTGAAAAAATAATTCTAAAAAAAATCAAATTATTAGTGAAACATTGTTATAACGAAGTTCCACGGAGTTAACTATGTATTATCTCTTTTTATTACCTTATTATGTTGATTAATATGTACTCTCACAGTCTCACCTCAATTTATAAATAATTAAACATAATATATTAAGAGAAAAATGTATCTGCATTGATATTTAACGTACGAAACCAATTATTTATAAGGTGTGTGTGTATATATATATATATTCATA
Source organism: Datura wrightii (assembly GCA_035772735.1). Taxonomy (NCBI): domain Eukaryota; kingdom Viridiplantae; phylum Streptophyta; class Magnoliopsida; order Solanales; family Solanaceae; genus Datura; species Datura wrightii. The sequence continues at coordinate 752,743 of JASDFA010000011.1, forward strand.
CTTTAATTTTTAATTACAAAAATTAAAATTATTAGTATAAGTTACGTTTCCATCATGTTTAACTAATGATTATGTGTATATATATTGAGGAAGACTATTAAGATTGTAATTCGAAAATGAATAAATTAAATGATTGCATGTTGAAACATCATGTTTTTCTCCAAATCGTTTCAAATGTTTTTTTTCCTCCTTAATTAATTATCACTGTTCACTGACAACCAAATTCATATGACCCGATCAACTGGGAGTTTCTAGAAGAGGCTCTGAATGGATATGGATTTTCAGCTTTCTTTACTAAGCTGATATCCGTTGAAAAATAAAAAAGTGTCATATTGATGGTTAATAAGATGGGTGGGCTCTTTATATGGACTTGGGCAATCCTCCCTTATAAGCTAGTTTTTGGGGTTGAGTTAGGCACAAGACGACAAGGAGATCCCCTGTTACCATTACTCTTTGTGTTAGTCATGGAATATCTGTCCAGAGCTTCGAAGAAGATGGTCGAACTATAAGATTTCAAATTTCATCCAATATGCACTAAAATCAAGTTGAGACACTTGATCTTTGCATATGACTTGATGTTATTTTGGAAGGGTGATCTTAAGTCTGTAACTAAATTGATGGACATACTCAAAGCACTTTAGCAAGGTAACAGGATTGGAGGCAAACATGGATAAATCTAGCATTTTTTTTTTGCAGGAGCTAGAGATGATATCTAGACACAAATATTGCAAATGACAGGTTTATCTATAAGTACCTTGAGCTGCCCTTGTCATCAAAGAAATGGAGTAACATGGACTGTCAGCTGCTGGTAGATAAAATTACTAACAAGATTAATTACAAGTGCGTACTCTAAAACACTTTCATATGTAGGAAGATTGCAAGTGACCAATGCAGTCCTATTTTCTATTGTAAGGAGGATAAAAGGAATTAAGGTGACACTAGTATCATGGGAGAAGATCGATATGTTGCCCAACGAAGAATGGAGGACTTAATATTAGGAGCTGCAAGCTGTGGAATATTGCATCTGTAGGGAAGTTGATATAGCAGCTAGCTTGCAAGGAGGACACTCTATGGATCAAATGCGTATATGGTCTTTATATGAAAGAAAATACTGATATCTGGTCTCATATTCCTCCAACAGACTGTAGCTGGTACCGGAGGAAATTGAATTCTCTTAAACATGATATGATTGAATGGTATAGATATGGAATATACTGCTTATCTGAAAATAGGTCACATATATTCAGTTGAGCAGAAGCTAAACAAACATGCTTGGAAGACCGCAGAGAATGAGAGAAGTAGATTTGGTGTGGAATCCTATTATGCTGCTTAGATATAGATTCATTGTATGGTTAGCTAATCAAGCCAGGTTGGTAACAAAGGAGAGAATGAAGAGACTACATATACCAGTTCGAAAATGAGACATACTGTTTATGCAACGACAACAAGGAGGAATCCTAACTATATTTATTTTTTGAGTGCAATTGGACGACTAAAGTACAAAAGAAACTTTAAGGATGTTAGGCATTAGAATTCAAAGGGAGAGGATGCTGCATTGTCTAAAATTGATCAGGGTACACATTGAAAGCAATTTAAGAAGGATTTGGCAATAATAGTTTTGGAGGTTAGGTCATATCACATATTTTCTCCGTTTTAATTTATGTCTTATACTTTGATTTAGTAAAGAGTTTTAAAAATATAATTTTTTTTTAAAAATTTATGGTCTAAAACAAGTCATAGATGTCCCTATATGGCTCAATTGGTTTGGAGGGGGTTGCCCACCCGGGCAACCACGGTTCGAATCCACCATCAATGCCTTCTGCGAGGAGCCTGTCGCACAGGGCTTGTCCGATGCGGTTTGCAGGCTACTACACAGTGGAGGTTTTATCCAGTGCACACAAAGTGCTCACCCGAAGGGCATAGGCTGTGGCACGGTTGCGGGTTTTCCTGGGGTTTCAAAAAAACAATAAGTCGTAGATGTTTGTGTGACTAAAAATCATTTCATTAAGGGTGAAAATAGACATTTTAAAGTTAAATTATTACTTCCTCTGTGTTATTTTAATTGCTAGGATGAAATTTGCACACCCATTGAAAGAAAATTAATAAACATGGTAATTTGACTAATATAACACTGTTAAATTTTTGAAAACATAGAATAATAATTCTTTTCATATTTTAGAATGACTTTAACTACTAGGGGTAGAATTAAAAAAACATGATCAATTATCTCTTGAATTTTGAAACTAACAAGTATTTTAAAACAACTATTTTTAATATACCTATCAATTAAAATAAAATAAAAGGAGTACTAAATATAAAAACATGTCTATCTTTTTTAAAAATGAACTAAAAAATATATCACTTGAATTGAAACTCAAGAAGTATGGTTTAAGCTTTTGGTCCCATGATGTACACAACTGTCCTTCCAAATTAAATTCACATCCTATAATTACAAACTTGACTTAAAGTTTCAACTGCCAAATGTTTTAATTTGACATTACCTCCTTTCTCTAGTCATTGGATATTCAAAATTTATTAGCGTGATCAATTTCATTTGTTATTAAGAGGATAAAGTATTTTTTATCAAAATAGTTTTTATTTTCTTAAATTCAAACTCTAAACATTCGATTAAAGATAAAGAATATATCTCAATTATCTCACTAGAGAGAAGAAAAAAAACATTTTTGAGTAAAAGTTAATTTTAAGATATTAAAAAATAGTTTCTTCTTGAAAAATTTTTTTTTAAAATTTGATCAAACACTAATTAATTGCTAATTTGCTACTCCCTATTGAAAAAAAAAATTCAAGATAAAGGAAAATTACAGGACCAAATAATTTCTTAAAATAAATTCTAATATGCCCTATGCACATGCAAAAAAGAAAGAGATTGTACTTTTCTTATAGAGTGAAAAGGTTCTATAATTCCTTGATTGTTTGGTGCAAAATAATGTTATTTCAGGATTATAGTATAATAAGGATAGATAATTTTATTTTTTATATGAAATGGATAATTTTATGATATTTATATAAATTTTATATTTATTTTAGTATTATCTAAAATTAAATACTGAACAAATTTAATTTCAAATTTATATAAAGATAACCTCCTAATTCCTGTAACCAAACGAGAGATAAATATTTGAATTTGTTTTTAACCTTTTGCCAATGCTTAAAGTAGAAACAAGACTCTTTCCAACTTTGCAATTGAAATAGAAGAGAAATGATCAAATTCCAGCTCAACTTTTTCTCCCAAATGAAAATAGTGACCAAAAAAGTCACAATTTAATTTACAAAGCAAATTAAAAGAGTTAAAAAGATGACTAAACAGTCAAAAACACATTATTCTATCAACCTCCTTATGTCCCCTGGTTCAAAATCAACCCCCCCCCCCCCCACTCCACAAAACCAAGGCACACCAGGTACTGTATTAAAATTTAATTTTCTTTATTGTATATGTGTGTGTACATTTTTTCATTTAATGACATGTATTATACTTTATTATTAATAAGTTATGTTCATACTTTGTCAATAGCAATTTATTTCGTATTCGCCCTTAATCCACCGAAGATATGAACTCTAACTGAAGTATAAGTAAGATAACATAATTCTAAACCATAAGCAAAAGTAGATGACCAAAGATGGATATATTTCGTGTAGTAATTAAGAAGAATAAATTGGTCATTTTCTCTGATTTACCTATTGGATAAATAATTCCACTCACAATTTAATTTTTTTTTTTTTAATATCATATAACTGAGAATATCATGAGTTATCTCTTAATAAAATTAATTATTATTGATATCTTCTTCTCAAATTTACTTGTGTAATCAGAGTTCAGCAAAAAAAAGATTAAAACGACCTTATGGATTTTTCGATTCTTTCCTTCGTAACTAGAGTTTCAAAGAAAGAGATAAAAAAGTCCCCTGAAGAATGTGATCAGAAATTTATATTTGAGTATGACTACAATAATGATATTATAGATAAAAGAAATGAGATTTATTAACCTTTTTTAATTTGAATTGAAAATGTGAAAATGACGATCTCTTAAAAAAAAATCATAAAATTAAAAAATTTTCGTAGATGATTAGAAAATAATTTTTCCTCATATCTTTATGAAAGGGAATACTAAATTATTGCAACAATTAACTATGATAATTGGGAGAAACAGTCGATTTAAAAATATATATATATATATATATATATATATATATAATTTTAATTTATTCAATTTTATTATACTCAAGTCTTTCAATAATTTCAAAAGATTCGTACTAAATTAGGCAATTTACAACAAAACTTGTCTTTAATTGGGATTTGAAATAGAATGGCCCCAAAGGTACTACAGTAATTCAGATACTACACAAGTCTTCTTCGTCTCCGCAGTGTAAGCTTTTCCATTTTTCCGCCAATTTGGAGTTCCCCAAACATAGGAGGATATACAGAGAGAAAGACATACAGAGAGGAAAAGAACAGTGTGACTTCTCGTGATTTTTTCCCCCCTAACTCCCTTCTTCCAATTTCCACTCTTCCCTCATTCAATTTCACCCTTTTTCCCAACCCCCCCTTATTCTCTCTCTCTAAAAGTAGTAATCACTTATGGGGTTTCCTCTTTTTCCTTCAAAGTTTTCAACTTTGTCGTTCTTGCCCTTTACCCTTCTCTCTCACACGCGCATATACTCTCAAATTACCCTTCTTCTTCCTCTTTGTGCAATGAAGATTTAGCTTTCCTTTTTTGCTTCTGATCTTGCTTCAGGTTGTTGCTTCATCTCTTTCATTTTCCGTACATGTGTGTTTCTTTTAATTTTTAATGTTTGAACATATGCTTTTTAAAGGTAGAAACTTTATATTGTCTTTCTTCCTTTTTTAAATGTTTGCAGTAGTCTTAAAGCTGCTTCTCCTTTCTGGGTTTTGTTTCTTCTGCTGTTGATTGAAATAAATATGAGATCGTATTTGCTGATTTCTTTTGCTTTTGGGCTTTTGTTGGTAAAGATTGTTCATTTTCTTTTCATAAAGCTGGGAGATTTAATGTTTCTTGATCCCTATTAAAGATTGAAAGGTTTTACCTTTTTTTCTGGGTTGTCTTTTTTTCTAATGCTATTTCTTGTATTTCATTTTTTTTTCTTAGATTAGCTGATTACTCTGTGTAATATGGAGTTTTCAACTGAATATTTGGATCATTTTAGCTTGATTTGGTGGATTTTGATTTGAAGCTTTTCTTGAAACTGTTGGGCTCTAAAATTTGCGGGAAAAATACAAACAAAATTGGTGGAGCAATGCATATATGCAATTAATGTAATTTAACTTATGATGAAATAGAAAAATGAAGTGGTTATGTGAGTAAACAGCTTTGAGAATAAATGAGTGAGCAAGATAGTTAAAGATATGTTGGAAACTTATTGTTTTTAAACTGTCATCGTGGTGGTTGCCTAAAGTAGTACCAAAATCTACACGGATTTATTTTTAAATTGGTTGTCTTTGAAGAATTTCTATAAACCGAGGGTTTATCAAAAACAACCTCTCTACTTCTGAGGTGGAGGTAGGTCTGCGTACATTTTACCCTCCCCAAACTCCACTTTGTGGGATTACACTGGTTGCTGTTGTTGTTGTCTTTGAAGAACATATATATGAACAATTGGCTGTAGATGCTATAGATAGGTGTACAATGACATTAATTATTATTTTTAGCAGCAGATTCATAATTTAGAGGACTGCTTAATCCTTTATCTTCAACTCCCAACTTCAGTAACTAAAACAGAAGCATTAGAAAGGGCATAACCTGTGGGTGGTATAACTCCTTTTGGATTTAAATGACTCAATGTTTCTTACAAATTAATTATTCATCTGTAATTTGCTGAACTTCTTCATTTGTAGCAGATAAGGAATGCTGCATACTGAATGCAGTAAAGAGGCAGTTGCCAAGTTTTTCATCTTGGAATTGAATATGATCAACAATCATTTTGGAGGTCTTCTGATGCACTGTTTCATTTGTGTGCTTCTCTCTATTCCTACTGCTTTGTCTGAGATGGGTTAGATAGACTGTAGTGGCCACATCAGCCTTGCTTTTGTCCATATTCTTAGATATGCTTCTAGAAGCAATGGGCGGGTTGCCTGGTAGTAGTGAAATTACCGAGTCAATAGAGGACTTAAATCCTGCAACCGATAAACAGTATTGTATGAAGGATGATATTAACAAACTGTTTGAAGCTATAGAAATTAGGACTCCCCGTAGAGGTGTGATTAAGTCAGAACGGGGTGTCAGAGATGCATTCAACAAAAGTGCAATGAAGAGACCAATGCGATCTAGCCCCTCTAGAGCATCAGGTTTTGATAATTCTGAGCCTGCAAGTTTGAAGCAGGCCTTCAGAGGATTATGCATCTCTCAGGCATCAGAGCTTGCTGCTGTGAAGAAGCGGTTATCAAAGGCGTCCAGGCTGTCAGGTGTCTCAGAGACAGGGACTGTCAAAAGCCTTCACAGGCCTGTTGTTGTTCAGGCTAACGGCCCTGAACATACTGTCAATGAAGGTGTAGGGAATTTACTGGAGACATCCCTCATCCCAGATAGGAGTATGTCAAATACTTCTGATAAGATTACTGAATATGAACATGTACCCACTAAAGAAAAATCTACTTATGCTGCTTATTCTTGCCATGTTTCTAAAGATGCAACAGAACACGGTGCAGAAATAAGTGAAATTTCAGATGGAAAGGAGGCTTTTCCTAACTCCACTGATATTGGTTCTGGTTATTTGAAAGAAGTGTCTGACCGGAAATTATTTTTGGAACTACCGCATTCTTCAACTGCCACTTCTGCTAATAAAATGGAAGCCCAGACAGTGTCTGCCTCAGATGAAGCTCCAACAACTGTAATCCTATCAGACAAAGAGCAGGGACTAGATTCTGATATTGTCTCTTGCTCATCTACTTCTATTACTGGAAATAAAGTCATCAGACCTACTTCTAGCAGTCCAAGTCTGATGAGACCAGTTTCCAGAAGCAGAACCTTTGTTAAGAAGAAAGTCATTTCTGCTCTCACCAGCAGTTCCAAGCAATCTAATGGTGGAATTGACAATTGTTTGAGTTGTAGTACATGTGAGATTCCTTGTCAGACACCTGAATATGTACTGAGGAATGATCAGAAAGAAGAGGCTAAGGAATCTTCAGAATCATGTGGTGAAAATAGCGTAGAAGAAAGCTCATCTATTCTGGAATCAAGTGTTACTAAACCTGGTCTCAGCTCAAGCAGTTGTAACAGAACAAGAAGTATAGTTAAAAAAGGTGATGAAAGATCATTATCAAGAGAAAAGGGGGAGATATCTCAAAGTTCAAAGAGTAGCATCGGCGATTACAGCAGCACCACAAGCCTTAGCGAAGAAAGCTACCGCAGTGGGTCTAGCCGCAGTGGATATCGGCCCCATATGTCCAAAGATTTGAGATGGGAAGCCATTCGTTGTGTTCAGAAGCAGCATGGAAACATTAGTTTGAAGCAATTTAAGATGCTTAAAAAACTTGGCGGAGGGGACATTGGGACTGTTTATCTATCTGAGCTAATGGGCACAAACTGTCTGTTTGCTGTGAAAGTTATGGACAATGATTTTCTGACCAGCAGGAGGAAGATGACAAGAGCGCAGACTGAAAAAGAAATACTGCAAATATTGGATCATCCTTTTCTCCCTACACTTTATGCCCATATTACCAATGACAAATATTCATGTTTAGTGATGGAATATTGTCCAGGAGGTGATCTGCATGTGCTCCGCCAAAAGCAAGCCAACAAGAATTTCTCTGAACAAGCAGCCAGGTTACTTTTAATATAGTTTACTTCTTGCCTGAAACTAAATCTTGTTATGTCTATTTTTAATCTTGATTCTAAGAGAGAAGGCAAATAAATCTGCAAATAGAATCATTCTTTCCTAATAACAGGCAATATAGGTGGGCATATGTATTTTGTGGTCACTCTCTTTTTCATGATTGCTATCCAGTTGATGAAGCTACGCATGCCTTGAAGCCCTTAGGTTAAAAGAGATATCTATCTTCAACAGTTTACTAGACTCTCTTTTGCATCCGACAAAATGACTTTTACTTGCTATTTTGCTGATGGATAATAGCTTGCTTTATGCTACCACTTGTTTTGTTCAACAATATTAGAACTCAACTTGTGTACGAGAAACAGGAAAAAGTTAGACAACTACTCTGATTGGTTTGGATTTGTAGCAGATTTAGCATGTGAGAGTTCCTTATCAAAATAGAAGTAAAAGATTCAAGCGGATTTATCATGTGAGAGTTAAAAGACCTCTTCTTATGAGGAATCTTCTTCCAATTTCCTCATATGTCATATGTGAATCAGGAAAAAGGAAAATTATGGTTTAGATATCCGAGTTTTATGATTGGTTTCCAATTGTACACTTAGGGTCGTTTTATAGCTGGTTAGAGTTATGTGGGTATTACTAATACATGAATTAGTTATGATAGAATTTATGTATTATTTTATGCAAGGATTAGTTATGCAGAGTTTAGTTAATCATGTATAACTTATTTTATAAACTAATACATAGCTTCCTTCATAACTTATACATGTATTAGTTATGAGGTTTCTAAATTGCACACCAAACACCGTATTAATTTTAAACATGAATAATTTACTTCCTAACAAGCTACCAAACGTAATATTATTTATATAGAATTTAATACTTGCATAAATCATATCTAAACCATCTACTAAATGACCCCTTAATACTCACTCCATCAGTGAGAACCTGTAAAAATGACTTGAATACTTTGAGCAAACATTTCTTTTTTCAAAAAACTGGCTCATCAAATAACCAGTTTGCATTCAACTATTTGCTTTGTTTTCTGTTCTGTTGGACCAAAACCCATTTCTAAGTTGGACAAAGAGCAAAGTTGAGAGAAAGGTTTGTTTTTCCAGAATTCGGACCTTAATACAAAAGTTGACTTAATCAGGGGAGGTCAATCAAACTTACAGGAAGTTTCTTACCTGCAAAGCTTGAGGGGTTTCCCTGTAATTTTCAGAAAATTCAGGGGTCTAGTTATGTCAAATAATCTTCCAATTTCCTTTAATTTCTTCTTTTTGGTGATTCTATTTTCCAACCCTCACAATGGATTGTTCTTGAGCATGTCTCAGTGGATTAGAACTCCTTGAATCTTTGTTCTATATGTTTCTCTTGATTGAAGAGTATCCCATCTTCCAGTGGATGCAAAATATTGGAAGTTGCTAAAGTCAAAATCATTAGCAACTAGTGATGTTAACAGATAAAAGTCGATTCAACGGAAACATGGGAAGTGGGTGCAAGGGTGAATAAAAGAAATGAAGTGGAGAAGAAGAAAATGTAGTGAAAATATGTGAATAATGAAAGTGACTTATCACTGAACTTGCATCTCTTCTACATGGTATCTCCATGCTTCATCTCGCATCCAGAAGTGAATTCTCACTTTGTATGGGGACTTTATCGGGTTGGTTTGTGGTGAATGAGTTGGGATATGCGGCCTGTCTTCCCATTCATTCTTTTACCAAAAAGTTCAGTATCTCAGGTGACCCCTAACATGTCAAGGCCTACTCTTTCAAATTTACTGAATAACTTTCCAAAATACTCGTGTTTAAGAAAATATCTTATGCTTTATAAGTTAATTTGTTAGACAAGTCTTCCTAATGTTTTTCAGTAATCTGGTGATGGGAGTGCAGCTTGTCATTTTAAATCTTGCAGGACGCAGTTTCAGTGGTTCCTATGTGATCTTGACATTATTCTGTTATTCTTATTCTTTACACAGATTTTATGTAGCAGAAGTTCTTCTTGCTTTGGAATACCTTCACATGCTTGGAGTCATCTACCGAGACTTGAAACCAGAGAATGTCTTGGTTCGAGAAGATGGTCACATCATGCTGTCCGATTTTGATTTGTCTCTTAGGTGTGTTGTTAATCCTATGTTGGTGAAATCATCTTCTCCTGTCATTAAGCCTCCAAAGACGTCTAGTCCGTGCTCGGAATCTAGCTGCATAGACCCCTTTTGCCTACATCCGTCCTGGCAAGTATCCTGCTTCACCCCTAGATTTTTGTCTGCAGCAGCAAAGACACGTAAGCTAAAGGCTGACATAGCTGCACAAGTCACACCTTTGCCACAGCTCGTAGTGGAGCCAACTGATGCCCGATCCAACTCCTTTGTTGGCACCCATGAGTACCTGGCTCCAGAGATTATTAAAGGAGAAGGTCATGGCAGTGCAGTAGATTGGTGGACCTTTGGTATCTTTCTATATGAACTTTTATATGGAAGGACACCTTTCAAAGGACCAGGAAATGAGGATACATTAGCAAATGTGGTTTCTCAGTGTCTCAAGTTCCCTGCATATCCTGTGGTTAGCTCTAGTGCGAGAGATTTGATCAGACGGTTATTGCAAAAGGAACCGGAGAATAGGTTGGGAGCTGAGAAAGGGGCTGCAGAGATAAAGCAGCACCCTTTCTTTGATGGACTGAACTGGGCGCTAATACGATGTGAAACACCTCCAGAATTGCCTAGATTCTGCGACTTGGGAAATGTAATCCCTGATACCAACCAACAGAACAAGGAGATTGCCAAGTCGCAAAAAGAGTTCAAAAGTATAGGAGAGGATATTGAGTTTGAGATGTTTTAGCACAATATCCTTTTTCCTTTTTCCTTTTTTTTTTTTTTAACACAATATCTCCGGTCCATGTAAGTAGTATATACAGCATTACTATAGCATAGTGTAGAATCCAGAACTTGGCTTCAATTGAAGAGCACACATACCATGTTTCTGTGACGATATTTTGATCGGGAGGCGAGCGATGAAGCAGCTGGGATAAAAATTGGATGTAAGAGGTTCCTGAACAAGGTTTCAGATTTTGCTAAGATGCTGTTTCTTTGATCCTTGTAGACACCTCTGGTCGAATAGTATGTGGAGTTTTCATGTTAGTGTGGGATTTAATTTTTCTTAAAGAGTACAAAAGAAACAAGATTTTGCAAGCTCAATAGTTGACCAAATTGGATATCCATGTCCATGGCTAAAGGTTTACTCATCAATGAGGACAAATTTCTGACTGGACGAATGTAGAAACTGTCGTGGGAAGCAGCCCATTGCTTCATGTTACTCAAAACTCTTAGAGGCAGACATATCAAAGGTATCATCCAGAACATCTATCTCCTTTGTGAGAAGATATACAGCAATAACACATCGTAAAAGTGAACAAGTTTAGGTAAAAGCAGGTTATTTTAACAGTTATGGTTATAGCTACGGAGATCCATTTTTTAAAATTCCAATTTGGTTCGAACCTCCTAATACAGGGTTTACGGAGGGCCAGGATTCTCTCATTTTGACATATTTTTAATATTAAAAATACGACAAACGATATGCAGTAATTGACATGCTTATTTCCACACAAAGACCGTTTAATACAAATATGCAGAACCCCAAACAGATGAGCAAATGTGTAATGCTGCTGAGTACTGATAGCATATGCCATACATTGGCATAGCTCTATTGTCTGCGTCTAAGTGAGTAGTATTAGCTAATGATAATTGAAAATTCAAAAAAAAAAAAAACAAGTCTGAAATTATCTCCTTTCAAACTTCAGCCACCATAGGAAAAATGGTCGAGCAGAAGCAACCATTTATTCCTTCTTCCCTATGCCATGCGACATATTGTAGATCCCTCTCCCCTGAAACATCATCCAGGATCCGATTACAGTTGATTCAAGGCAGAGGATAAAGCAATCTAGAAATTTCAAAGAAACTCACAATCATAAACAGAGCAGAAGCTGCCAGAGCAGCTGGAATGGCCACTGAGGTGATCTTGTCATAACGACCTTTCAAGTATGTGTGCTTGTGAACGCTTTGGTAAAACCTTTGCTTCTCAATAAGCTTTTCTCTGGGATAGAAAGGTGCTTCTTCTGACATCCTGCGTTATTCAGTAGCTGGTAAATTTACAATCTCATAACAAAATGAATTATCATCAATCAGTTTAACCTGCTCCATGTTAGGATGATTAATATCCAATTAAGTGGTACGCAGCATTCCTTCCTTTTTCTTTTCTAGTATAATTTACTTTGCTTATTTTTTTACCATTTCAACAGAAATTGTTTGATGTTTTAGAATATTTGTGGCACACTTAATAGGAGATAAGTGAATCTTTCATGGATATTAAAATAACTAAAGCAAATTTTGCATAAAATAATTTACTCTAGGAGGTATCAATTGAACTTGTAGTCGAGAAACCAGATAGACAAGAAGAGGAGTCCATCAGCATAAAGTAAGTATTTAAAGGTGCATGAAATGCATATGGCTGAAGCCACTGGTGGAACACCCCGTCATTTAGATTAAGTGCATAAAGGTATCCATGAAAGGTCTCCACTGGGCTCTATCTATAGCAAGAAACTGTGAATATTTTCCTTCAAGACATCACATGTGTTGATTTATTCATCTCTCTGAAGCAGCACGAGAACTAATAAGATAGCATAACTGACAAAGACAGCACCCACCCCCCACCCACCCAAAAAAAAGGAAAAAGAAAAAAGAATCTAAATGAACTAGTAGTGACTGGTGATAGAATACCGTGAGATCCCAGTTGTGGGTGAGAGTTGCCTCTGTTTTCACAAATGAATCTCAGTAAGTTCCAATGGTGATTGACTCTCGAAGAAGAAGAATGAAAAGAAACAATAGATGCTCTGTCAAGCTGTAAGGGTGAGAAGTGAGATGGTTTTTGGTGGAACCAAGTATAATGAGATCTAGTGAAATGCTATGTTGCTCGGACTCTCCAAAAATGCACTACTTTTGGACGATCCGACACACACCCATTGGCATTTTTGAAGAGTCCGAGCAACATAGGGGAAATGGAAAGCAACACACTCAGATTTAACTATTAAAAAAGCAAACAAAGGAATAAAAGAAAGCAACAACCCTCTGACCATACGACATCCATGGCTTGCACCTTCAAATTCTAATTTAACAAGTATAATATCACTAATCACTTATTAAGTGAACTAAGATGAAAAATCACAGACATGTTCTGATAACATATGTTGGTAGATAGTTAAATCAGGAAAAGGTAAAACAAAGGCAAGATAGTGTTGGCATCATACTAACATCAAAGATTATATGATTACAGATATGTAAAGTCAAACCACAACCATGTTTCTTTACAAGGAAAACCAAATAGGCAGACATATTTCAGTGATAAAGCCACAACCATGTTTTAATTAGTAAGCCAATTAGCTCCGTGGTTTATGTGATTTTTGCATCAAATGGGTAATAAGCATGACTTGACTTAACAGCAAAGACATAACTCTTTCACTGGACTGTATTATAGGTCACTTATTCTCTAGTTTGCATAACTTGGTTTTAGCAAACACATTTCTTTATCACTTATTCCTTAAGAACGTTATACCTAAGCAACCTTATCATTCATCCTCATGTTAACAAGGAATCGAGATAGTCCTACAACTCGCTAACACTCTCAAAGACTTGGACATAGTGGCTCCTATAGATAATAACATCAGAAACCAAAAAAGAAACCTAATAACCATTTTTCTTACGCACCCTATGGATCAACTGTGGTTCTTAATTACACCAATGTGACTCGAACTGCAGAGTTGAGGCATCTCGCCAACTGAGTCATCCCATGTAATTATGATCTTTATAGAGTCAAATTCAGCTTATCCTTTTGGAGCTGACTTAACAACTAGGTTAGTAGGTTAGCTTCACAACTAAACAAACACGAATCCAATCCAAACAAAAATAAAGAGTTCTGTTATCATGGTATACCAGCCGCAAAAGAACCTGTATAATCAAATCAATCTACCACAAAAAATAAATCGATTCTTAAACACACATAAGCAAATTGAAAAACAGATCCAAAAGAATGAGACAGAATCCAATCCATCTACACAAGTCACAACCGCAAGATGATATAAATCATTAACTGCCGAATCAGACTAAAGATTAATTTTTCAGAACAAGCAATCTGTCAACTGATTAGGAATCAAAGGGTTAAAAGGAAACCCTAGTAACATAGGTTGCAAGGAGATTGATAGAACCTGCGTCACAGAGGAAACTAGGGTTTGAAGATATGAGAGGACTCACTTTGAAAGCAATAGAGAGAAAGCTGAAGGCGATGAGCGTCGACCAAGAACAAGGGCACGGGAGAGAAAGGCTAAAGCCTAGAAGATTCCGGTAAGAAATTTCAATGGGCGTATCCTTTGCGCTTGACAACCATTTAACTTTTGACCTCTATTTTAAAAGTTTGCAAATATAGCCTCTCTCGGAACTTCTTCTTGTTCTACAACTTCTCTTCCATAAGATGTATTCTCTTCATTTTTACTTGTTAGTTTTTATTTTACTAGAATTAATTTAATAAATTTTAAACTTAAACAAAATTAAATTATTTTAATATTTTAAATTTTAAATTTAAAAATTATATAAAAATATTATAGATCGTTTTTTCATATTAATATATTTTAAAATATTAATTAAAATTTATATAGTTATGCAGTTGATTCTCGTGCAGTGAAACTCGACAAATAAAAATATCTCAAATAAGAAAAACGAACGCCAAAATGCTAGCAAAAATGAATAAAATAAACTTTTAAGAAAAACAAAAGAGTAAAAATAATTGCTCATTCGTTTCCTTAGAGTGGGTGACATTACATGGAGCCTATAAATTTGACTTGGTTTGGCCGGAGAAAATTAAAGAATATTATTTGGGAAATGCATAAAAATCCTCTTAAATTTGTTTACTAAATTTATTTTAGTATTCAACTTTACGAATACTTTTTTATCCTCCTATTCTAATTTAAAGTGAAATTATTATCTTCTTGTCAATTTAAATTCAGTCATAAATTAGAGTGTGATGTTAACTCGCCCATGTCATTCGCCATGTCATCCTCCACGTAAGTTTTTTTAAAAAAAAAATTAAAAGACACCACCATATCATCCTCCACATTAGAATTTTTTCAAAAAAAAATATTTTTAATCACAAATTTCTTTTTTCTATCTTCTTACTCAAACCCACCCACCCACCCGCCCTTAACCCACTAACCACCCCCAGCTCCTACAATTGATTACTTTAGCAACAAAATTCAAGCCTCACTTTTTTCATTCTTAAAATTCTTCATCCTCCATCTCCTTCCTCACCTCCACCTGCCCACCCCCACCCCACTAACAATTTCCCCACCTCCTAGAACCAGTAACTTCAACAACAAAATTCAAGCTCCTCTTTTTTTCATCCTTTGGGTTCCTCATCCTTCATCTTCTTTCTCACCTCCACCCGCTCACACCCACCCAACTAACCATTCCCCCACCTCCTACAACCAATAATTTTAAGATCAAAATTCAAACCCTTTTTTTCATTATTAAAATTCCTCATACTTTAAAATATTTAATTTTTCTTTGGCCACTTTCATTATATATATACACATACATATATAGAGAGAGAGAGAAGAAGATTTTGTATTATTAATGGATTTGATAGTTTACTCTAAACCCATGTTTGAATCAAGAAGCTTTAACTTACCATAGCAAAAAATATTTAGATCCGCCTATAAAAAAATTGCTTTCAATTTTTGAATATCACCCTTCATTTTGATTTTTAATTTGTCTTAATTACAAAAGTTTTACAAATTTTTCACCAAATTTTTTGCCAGATGTCAGGTTGAAAAAAGTTTTGTTGGTTGGACATGGTGGAAGAGCAGCCATTGGGAATATTCTAATGATGGAAATGAATATGAAAAAGAAAAGAAAAAGAATAGAGAAATAAAAGAAGAGAGGCCAATAAAAACTAATTAATTATATTTAATAGGATAACATCCAATTAAAAAATTGACATATATTATATATATTATTTTAATCAATATTAGTATACTTTTTCATCCTTCACGTGCTTCTAGGGAGGTGCAAATATTTATTCTGTCACGTCATCTTTTAGGAGGTAAATAAATATGTTATAAATAAGAATAAAAAGGTAAACAAACACCTGTAAAGTTAAAACATTAAAGTAAATTTAGTGGACAAATTTAAGAGGATTTTTATGCATTTTTCTAATATTATTATTGAATTTTGTTGAATTTGAAACAAAACTGTTGAAGAATTTAGAGTGGTACTATTTTTTTAAAATTTGAATTTTGAAAGTAACAATTTGGAATTGTCAGAACTAGTGTTTAAAGGTTAAATATAAAATTAAAATTTATTTGATGTTGATTTGGATCAATTTATTTAGAGTGGTGCATGTCAAATTAAGTTATCCGAACTTATGATAATTTGCCCGAACTTGAGGTGCACTTCTAACCCACAAACTATTTTTGTAAAATTTATTTAAATGAAATAAAAATTTAAGTAATTGCACGAAAGCTCTCTCATGAATTCCTTCCTTTGGGATTTTTAACTTTTGGTAAAGCAAAATGAAAATACATAGAGTATAGAGTATAACATACAAACTAAATATTAGTGTTCAACTAAATAAAGGTTTTTTCACAAAATAAAATTTTTGAAATTTATGATTTTAAATATGTATTTAAATTTCTACACGCATGTCAATAAATGTGAAATGCCAAACTTGAAGTTAAAGGTCAAATACATCTACAGTTCCTTTAATTTGCTCTTAAATTTCATTTTGGTACCTCATCTCAATTATGTTTCGTTTTAACCTTTCAACCCCACTTTTCATGTACCATTTAAACACAAAATGCTGAGCAAATTCTTTAGGCGCGTGACGACTCCTTTCAACGGTAATATTTAATCTTTTTACTATTGACAACTCTCTCCCATGTTTATTTCCTCTATCTTCTCATCTACCTCATTTATTCCTTCATCAACTTTACTATCCTATATATTTTCTTCATCTACTCTCCTTTCTTATTTAGCTCTCTTTAGGCTAAATATATATTTTTCAAGTGAATAATGTCTCAAAGAAATGAAATTTCTTATAATGGAGTGGACATTTGTTCTTCTGCCATGAGTTAGATTTATATGACATGAAAAAAAAAAAGGGCAAAAAAAGAAGGGCCAGAAGATTCATGGTGAATCCCAAAATTAAAAATCTATTTTTTTTATATAAAAGAATAGCATACCGAGAAACTTTTGAAAAATAAAAATAAAAAACTATAAAGTGTGACTAAATGGATTTACTTACTAGCAACGATTAGTTCCTTTCCGATGACTATCAAAAACCTTAACTTTTAGATATAGCATAAACACACAAAAAAAAATCAAGATCACCAAATTTGATTTCAGTTCTCAAATGTTGAAGACAGAGTCGGATTTAGAATTTGAAGATTTCGGGTGCCATATTTTTAAAAATCCAAATTGAGTAAATATTTGGTATGTTTGATTAATTTTGGGCTCTGGATCGAATCATTTATCTTTTTGAAAAAGAATAATTAATAATTATGACAACTTGGCGTAACAAGGATTTTTATTGTGATGGGAGCAGAAATTAGGTGGCACTTGAATTATTTGTACTAAATCCTATATATAAGTGCATATATACATAGAGTTTCTGTCGAAGCTTGCGGGTGTCGTGGCACCCCACTGTCTTTAGTAGATCCACCCTTGGTTGAAGATATCACTGATAATTGGAAGTTTGATCTCATAAGGGTGGAGATTTTGGAACGATTGTTAAAGAGTAGATTTAGGCATTTAAGGTTGTTTTGGGGAAAGAAATATATGGAAGTGTTTTAGGAAAAAAATTATTGCAAGTGAGCTCTTTCTTTTACCCATATTGGTGCTGGGTTTTTCTTAAACCCACATTAGAGTTGGGTTAATACCGGATCCAGATGACATGGAGATAAAATTAGGTGGCTTTATGTGATTGAATATTTCTTGTCTTTTTTATGTTTGTCTAACATGCGCTCAACACTTAATGGAATAAATTTTTTTGTGCTGAAATGGTACATGAGAAGTGGCGATGGAGGGTTAAAATGGAACATCGTTGAGATGAGGTGCCAAAATGAAATTTAATGACAAGTTAAAGGGAGTGTAAATATATTTGGCCAAAATTAAATTATTTTTAAATATAAAAAATATAATTATTTTTCTAAACAGACTATAATAAGGAAGAGGAATAAATATGCATATTATATTTGTGGGATAATATGTATAATATATACATTAGAAGTAAATTACTAATGGTCCATTATCTCGATATTCCTAAGTAGGTGCATAACTCAAATAAATTGTTTATGGTTACTCCTATGTAGATCTTGTACATACAATCTATAAATTTATCTGATAAGTACTATAAAAGAAAAGCTTAAGTGCATGAACTCTTGCCACATTGACTGAGACAAATGAAAATAAGGTGTTATAGGGATACAAAAAGTTAGCAGGAAGCTTCAAGAAAACATACTTATCTATACGGGGTCAAATGGGTAATCAAAAAGATTCGTTGCTTAGCTTAGTAACTTTCGAATAAAGTGGTCGAACCTACGGTATAATTTGCGGCAATGGAGCACCTACACAAATCTTAGTTAAAAAATTTTAAAAAAAAACTAGATTCATCATATGAATATATATATCAAAGACAAGTAGACAACTGGTATTTTTTGTAGAGTAATGAACAGCTGAATGAAAAGTACAACACAACCTCAATTCACACAGTACAACATGTGTGGTAGGTACACACTATTCAGTGATTTTAATTCCCATTTATTTTATTTTTTTTATGGAATTTTATTTTAAGAATTAAAATCATGTCACATTTAAGACAATGCATATTTGTTTTCTCCTCCGTTGTCATTGGCTTATTATTAATAATTAATAATAATAATAAAAATATATCTAGTGTCTTATCCCAAAGCAAACAAACGACTACATTAACTGAATTCTTCGTGCACACTACTATCATTCTAGAAAACAAATCCCACTGCCGAAAAAATAGAAAGAAAATAAGACAACATTAATATTAATTATTATCACAATTAAAGAAATGAAATTATTTTTGCTTAAAACAGTTAAGCAACTCTCACCCGCCCTATATTTTAATTCTTTTTAGCTACTATATTTTTTTAAAACCTTGGTGTTTGCGCATAGTTGAATTAATTCCACGGGATACCTGTCACCTTCCGCCAGTTAATTCTGTCCATCAAAATTAGTAGCCTATTTGGTCAAGTTTTAAAACTCAGCTTATTTCGAGAAGTGCTTATTAAAAAAGTACTTTCGGTAAGAAGCAGTTTATGTTTGGCCAAAAAATTTAAGATGCACTTTTGCGTAGCAATTAGTGTTTGACCAGACTTTTAAAAAGTACTTCTAAGTGTATTTTTCTCAAAAGTGTTTTTCAAATAAGTGCTTTTGGGGAAAATCTACTTTTTTTAGCTTCTGAAAAAAAATTTCTACTACTCCCTAAAAACACTTATTTTTTCCCAAAAATTTGGCCAAACACTTCATTTTTTTAAAATAAGCACTTTTGGCCTCTCAAAAGCTTGGCCAAAGAGGCTACGAGACAGATAGAAAGAAATTCTTTTATTCATTTAATAAGGATCAAATTTGATAGGTGCAAGTTTTTTATTACAATTTGGAGATGGGTTCATGATGAATAGTGTTTTAGTGTTGTACCTTTCTTATTATCAACAAAAGATTGATGTATCTGTAACAAGTTGTGGTTTAACTATAGCTGTCTCATTTTCCTCCATGGTCAATTGCCTCAGCTTGAAGTTATGAACTAATTTTCCAGCGGACTACCTGTTCATTCTTTTTAATAATGACGGTGATGTTATGATCAACTTACGTGCATCTCGATTATTTTATTGAGTACATATATATTATCTCCTCTTGGTAGCATGCATGTGTGTCTATCAAGACTTAGATATATGAGAAGAAAGCATTATGTCTGTCTAGTCTACTAGAATTTACGACGATCTTCTATTATTTTTAGATCACTAACCTACACTAGTGAGTGCTGAGTCAGTTATTCATCTTTCATAGTTCAGTTTCCAGTTTTGATCAGAATACAGGAAAATCTTGTGACCCATCATTATTATTGGACTGGCACTACTTCTTTGTATACTAAATTCTTGGCATGAAACATTAATGAGTCAATAGAGGGTGCTCATAAAACACTACTTACTAAAATCTTACTAGCCCCATCCTCACATTTAACCTTTTAAGTTTCTCGACACTGAATTCGTTTTACTTTTAAAATTATAAGTTCAGATTTAATGTTTGTTAACGTTTAATAAGTTTTCATATATTTATTTATGCTCGGTATCAATTAGGTTCGGATGAACTCGTTGTCAAAGAACTGCATGGATCCACCACTGATGGAGAGAGACAAATGAACAAAATAATTAACTAGTACTTAGGGAAACCAATATACCCTAGGAACTTGGTTGGAAAAATATTGTTATAGTTAAGACTATGGTTACATACACCATGTTTCTTGCTGCTTTTCTTGGGCAATAGCATGCCATAATTCTAAGCAGTAGACTAAAAGTAAAAGTAAAACAATGACTAATGAGAGATCCAATTAAAAGAAGAAAAAAAAAAAAGGAGGTAGAAAGGGCCTACATGAATGTGGTTATCATTAAAGATCCAAATAAAGATGAATATGCCAACATCCAATCTGTTTGAATCTACCTGGCAATCTCACTTTGATTGCCTTATGGTGAGGGAAGAAACTCACCTAACTAAAACATGTGTGTATAACAATAACAATCTTATCATCTTTTTGATTCCCTTTAACATGGCTGACAAAAATTTGGACATATTTTTCTTGGAAAATCTTTGTATGCTAATTGGACAAAGAAATTAAAGGAACATGAAGATCATTGTCAGGAAGACTCTGAACTCTTTTGTCCACCCTAAAGTTGATAATATTCTAGCTAGCGCGAATTCAAATTAGTCTAAGGAAAACACAAGTACAATCTTCCAAATCTACAAGTACAAATTACTCTTTTTCCTGCAAATCCACTTTGATAAACTCAAGAAAATAAAGGTTAAATCTCTCTCATAAGAATAAAAGAAACAATCTGTTTATCTTTCTTATAACTTAAGAGCCACAAAAGTACAATATACAAAGTCAAATCTGAAAGAAATTAAAAAGTCTTCAAGTTATTTCGACTCTATCTAAGATCGAAAGATGATTCTTTTTTTTTTTTTTTCCTTTTCATTTCCCTTTTTCCTCTAATTCCTTTCAAGAGGGATGAAAGTTTTAAAGGAGAAATTAAACATAAAAAAATTGGGGTTCCAGTAAAGAAGACCGAGAAATTAAAAAAAAAAAAAGGGAACCTTTCATTTATGTGCTCTTAGAGGCATAGATCAACAATGAGAATTCAACTTTTTCTTGATCTTTCAGCAGAAATTTGTCTTTATCATCCAGCCACAATCTGCTATCCATTCCACTTCTTGTCCTAAACATGAAAAGTGCAATAGCGGAAGCTGGATTGAAGAACCAATCATGAACATCCCACATTAGATCAACAAGCAATCCATCCAAAAATATGCTCTGATTTCCCCTGAAGTTCCATTGCAGCCTTTTAACTCTAATCACCATCTTCTTATCAATGTAAACTGACAGAACTGGATGTTTTAGGCCTTCATTTTCGCCGCTACAACGGATTAAAACGTCATGAATTTTGCCACTGTCACAAAATTGAGCCTTAGTTGAATAAAGGGTGTTTCCAGAAAAGTGTTCTTGTCTTGAAACCAATGAGAATTTGGCCATTGGAGTTCCATTTTTCAACTTCCTTAGTGATGCCTCTTCAGCCATGTCACCAAGAATTAGGCCAAGTTGTGAATCAACTGTGACTAGTACATAATATCCATCAATTGGTTCAGGACCTGTTAAGTACCTGGCTGCACACAAATCCCAGAAAATTTCAACCTTGAAATGATCCAAATCCATTGATTTGCTCCCCCTTTTCTTCCTAAAAAGACGCGAATTCGTGTTGAGTTTGAAGACATTTGAAGGTTCATCACCAAAGTGCACACTTAGCCCCTGTGTTACATTTGTTTTGCACCATGAAATTGTGATCAAGACTTGTTTTTTATTGGACAGAGTGACTTTGTACAAACAATTGACTGTGTTTTGTACTGAAGGGGTCAAAGAAGGAGGAATACAAGCAGAGTTTGAGTAACTAGAACAAGAAGTATCAGAAACTTGTACAGCATATTCATTGAAACAAGAAGCAAAGTCTCTCATTTTCTTGGAAAACAAAGCCAATGAGAAGGGATCTGAGGGAAATGGGGAGTTATGGCTTTTTACTAGTTACTAGAAAGAAATAAAAGAGAGATTTGGAAGGACTTGGTTTTGGAATTATTCTAATTGGGAAATTTCAGACGAAGAAGGAACTATAAATCCTCTTTACTGACAACCCATGTAAGGTAGGAGTATTAAATATGATTCTCTGTTTCTCTCTCACGCCTTTAAATTTGCAACTTAGTAGAATGGGGAGAAAGGGAAAGAAAACAAAAACTTACAAATAAAATCTCTAAGATTATTTATAATAGATTTAGAGATCTCGATCAATTATTTTAATATTATGATATATTATTTATGATAAAAAATATTATATAAATATATATTTCCATTATTAAAAAGTTCAACTTTTTTAAACAAAGCATGATTTTATGCATTTTTTTATATATAATAATAAGATAAAACTTAATTATTAAATGCTATTATACATATATAATAATCAACTATAATAGCAATAAAAATTTAGAACAAATAAACTTATTAATTATTATCGAAAGAATTAACTGTACTACTAAATATAACGTAAAAATTAATTAATGTAAGGACCATAGACAATAGTGGAGTAATTAAGGTTTATGAAAGTGGAAATGTAGTAGAAGTTGCATATCAATTAGGGGTCAACTCTTCTTTTATTTCTTTTTCATTCAGCTTCTTCTAATTATTTTATTTTAGGATTAATGATTGACTATATATATCGCGGCTGCGCCACATAGTTAGTCAGTAGTATATATTTCTTTAGAAAATTATATTGAATCTATAAAAAAATTATATTATATATATAAATATTTAAAAAATGCAATTATATTCATGTGAGAAATATTTAAACGTTTTAGTTGAGTTTGTTATTTAATTTAGTTCATATTTATATATAAATATTTATATAATTTTTTTCAAATATAATATTATATAAATAAAAAGTATAATAACGTAATATAATATCTTTGTTGGAGCATGCTTTTTTAAAAATTTCTCTAAATTATATATATATATATATATATATATAAACCTTTACCCACTCTTAAAAATTTATCCGCATATGTGTTTATACCGAATAATGAATATGAACAGACAAGACATGATTCAAAAGCAATAAATTGTCAGTTTCTTGAATATTACTAACTGTTTGTATTGAAAAATTTGGACGTTCATTGAATGATTCTTAAGGTATAGTAATAAGATTGTGGACTTCGCCCTTTCAAATTTTGACTTGTGTGTGTGCATATATGTGAAGAAAGTTGCATATATCAAAAGAAAAAAAAAAAGAAAAGAATAATTGTATCCATTGCCCATTGGATAGAAAATAAGGGTGAATTCGGTACGAACAAAAAAATAAGTGATTTTATATTTACTTTTTGTGTCAGATATAATTATTATTTTTAAACATTCATATATATTTTAGATAAATATTTTAGGAGGTGGGGGTGGAGTAATAGTTTGAAATTGTAGAAATGGGGCATACGGGGGTAAAGAATAGCATAAGGTGTGTTGAGTGGAGGCTAGGAGATAATGAACTTCGAATGTTATAAAACTTGTTTTACTCACTTTTATTAGAAAAGTCATTTTCCTCATTTTAAAGGAATTCTTTTTCAAGAAATTTAGCCTTTGAACATGAAAAAATTAATTAAAAAAAATATTTTTTGTAATATGGATGTGTTCGGTGGAGGAAAACATTTTTCAAAAAATTATTTTTCGATTGATCACACTTTTTTAAAAATAATTTCTCTAGAAAATCAAATTCCTAAAAAGAATATAATAAATAACTTTCACAGTGAAATTAGAGAAAACAAATTTCACAAGTAGCATTTTGTGCTCTACAATATATCTTATCTTTGCTTCACCAGTAGCTCTCAATCCTAGTACCCCACCATCCGTACCTTTTATATATATATATATATATATATAAATACTTTTATCATAACATTTTTTACTTTCATACAAAATATAAAAAAATAAATATACTTTTTTGGAAAACATTTTCGTTCTCTTGTAAAATTCTGATACAGGACAAAGTCTCGTGATTAGGTCTTGTGGAGAAAGTTTCTAAGGCTGAAAGTCAGGTAAAGTGAAGGAATATTATTCAAACATAAAAGCAATGTTAGATGAACGGCATTTTCCACTAAGCGCAAAACTTTAATTTTCCTTTTTTTCCAGTTCCAGTCCTTATTATACTTGTCTTTTTTAAGTTTTTATATGACTCCCTTATTTATTTATTCTCCAAATTATTTTCTATGATCTAGGACTATTATGAATATTGTAGTAAAATACGCATATTAATTATTGTTTCTCAAAAGAAGCATACAAAGTTCAAGGTAGATAAATACAAGTGAATATTTATTATTTTAAAAATTTAAGACAAAAATTAATTATTTTTTTCATCTTAATAAAATAAATATTTAATAAAAATAAAATAGTCAAAATACTTTCTTAATCAATATTTTTTTTCAGTACATGTAAAAGAGAAATAAAATAATTTCCAAAAAAGGAAGTAGACGATTCCTTTTTGATCTCTGTTTTGTTTATTTTTTTTATCTTCATCTTTATTGTGATATTGAGGCGAATAAAAGTAATCTTTTTTTTTTTTTTTTGAAATTTATGTAATTGGTATGCATAAAATTTATAGTGCATGCAGTTGCAGGCAGGAGTAGGAACATTAAATTCTATTTTTGTAGTAACCCCCATGAATCTATTTAATTTTTTATCCACTGCTTTCACATCACTGTCCAGTTAATATATAGTAATATTTATCAACAGAAATTGAGTTAATAAAAACGGTTGGAAAAAGAAAAAGAAATTCTTCACCAAAATGAAAGCTTGTACAAATACGCTACAAAATATGTTAAAAAAGGGAAATGCTGATGAGAATATTGTGTACAGAAAAGAAGCTAAAATTGGAAAGGACAAATAAAAAGCTAATTAATAGAAAAGGCAAAACAGAAAGAATAAAAACGCTTTGATTCTAACAAAACCCCTAACTGGAATACCTCTACAATGAACTGCTAGTAATGTGATCCCCCCACCCCAAAAAAAGAACTGATTAAAGAAAGATAATATCATAAAGTTCCCTCTAATTGAAAAATGAAAACAAAATGTGGAATTTATTACTACAAAATCATACGGCAGTATACATATTTTGAACCAGTTTGTGGTCGGTCAAAAATATTTTTTTTAATTTAAAAAATATTTATTTTAAAAAATTGAGGTATTTGACCAAAATTTTAATAGAAAATAAGTGTTTTTAGAAAGTAGCAGAAACTATTTTTTAAAAGCTAAAAAATATAGTTTCTCCCTAAAACCACTTATTAGAAAAACAACTTTGTGAACAATATACTTAGAAGCACTTTTCAAAAGTTTGGTCAAATACTAATTATTAGCCAAACACAAACTATTTCTCACAAAAAATACTTTTTTATAAGCACTTTTGAAAAAACACTTTTGATTTGAAAAGTTTGGCAAACAGTATATATTTAATAGATTTCTCAATATAAATATAGAGTTCACGTGAAAATTATTAGGCTCTTGGAAACCCATTTTCTCCATTCTAGATCCACTCCTGATCATAAGAAAATGGTATGTGCACTGACCTTATCCCTATCCCATGAAATAAAGAGGTTGTTTCCAATATATATAACCTCGGCTCCCGATTCATGTTATATACTCCCCTCGTTTCAAAATAAAGAGGTATTAATTTATCATTTATTTCTTAATATACCTTTATTATTTACTATAATTATTTTTTAATACATTAAATTTATTATATTCAGGTGATATAGGAAAATTATTGCTCCATTTAAAAAGTATCAAGTCAATATCAAACAAATAAAATAAATAGAGGAAGTAAAACATAAGAAATCGATCCAAAAAAAAAAAGTTGTCTCTCAAGGAGAAGAAAAAAGTTAATTGATGATCAAAATAAATTTTCAGTTATTGAATCACTAGTCATATGGTCCACAATTTGTACCTGTCCACTGTATATAGTCTAATTTTGTTAGGTTTTGTTTCCAGTTAAGAAGAAAATCCTCCCAGTTTTGGTGAGGAAAAAAAAAAGGACTATACTATTATTATTTAACTAATTTGTGCTTTTATTCCAATTACAATATCCCATTGATTTTTTGTTAGGCAGCCAAACACTTGAAACATTTGTCAATATCGACTGTGCTACAAAACTAAAACTTGTTGAGTTGCACATGTTTTACTTTAATAAAATACCAATTAACTTAAATTAATTATTTAATTAATTAACTTCTTTTCTTCGTGGTTAAAACGCTGGTTTCAACTTTCAACCCATCAAGCTGCCATATACGGACTTAATGGATTCTACTTGAGTCCAAATTTAAAATTTATTAAAATTAATAATATTATTATTAAGTGAATTTTTAATACAAATATAGAATATGTACATAATCATTTAGTTCATCCCTCATTCTGACTTTCACAATAATAATTTTTTTTTAAAGACAAAAAGAGGTGTTTGTTTTGTCCCACAAGAGCACTCCATTTTGTAAGGAAGAAACTACTCGAGAACGTGGTTAAAACAATGGAAATTTAATTAATAGAATATTAATGGAGATCATATACTAAAGGAAATTCCTTCACTTCTACCTTATCGAGGTATTCTCTCAAACCCCAAGAAAAATATTATTATTATTTTAATTTAATTAAACAATTACATATTCATTACTGAGAATGTGTTCGGTAGAAATAAAAATATAAAATAAGTGATTTTTTACTTATTTTTTGTATTTAATATATAAATAAATAATATTTTTCTAATATATATATAAGAAAATGAGATGACAGGTAGATGGTTGTGAAGGTAGAAAAAGATAATGCAATTTATTTTTTATATTTTATTTATGAAAGTTTTTTTAAGAAAAAAAAAATTTCAAAATTTTTTATCAAAATATTTTCTGTCCTACCAAAGATACCCTAAGTAGTCAATGTGGCATGCTTAAAACCTTAAGTACGGTTTAAATTTTCTCTTTTTTTGTAAAAAGAAAGAAAAAAAAAAACAACCTTACCTAAACAAAGTAAATTTTATCTTATACTATCAGTCTAATGTAGCATGCATGTTGCTATATTATAGCATGTCGTTTACTAATTCTCAAGCAACTAATTTCACTTATTGTGAATAATTACATGATTATATTTTATACATTAGATATTGTGTAAAAATTATTTTACATTATTGATAAATATATAATGTAATTGATAAAAGCGATATTTTGGGATTGATATTTAAATTTTATCCCAACTTTTTATTCTAATCTTTCATTTAACTCATTACTTCGTCATCTTAATCTCAGTCTCTTATGAATATGACACACACCTCTGCATCTTTAGCTAGCAATATGTAGCTTAATTTTTTTAATAATAATTTGATTATATTTATCTTGTAATGAATTAGCATGTTTTGTGTTGGAGTGACAAGAAACAGAAGACCCGCACAACTTACAATTTGCAAAACCAACATTTAATTGATATGACTTAACAATCTCCTATTTAAGGACAAGAAATTAGTAGTTTATAAGTAAATCTAATTTGTTTGTATTTTTTTATGTTCTAGTTGCCATACTCTCCTAACTTTAAATTATAATAATAATATTTCCAAAAAAAAACAAAAAACTAAACTCTCTCAAGAGGTGTTCTTTCTTTTTCATTTACGAAAGGTTTTGTCCTATTTGACTAATTAAATTTTTTTTTAAAAAAAATTAGTCTTCGTGCATGTACATTGACTTGTCTTTATTTATATAAATATATGAACTAATAAAAATGAAAATTAATTAAAGAAACACAGAGAAAACTAAACGGACATCTCATCTACTGGCAACATGTGAAGAAGAAAAAGAAGTTATAAAATCAATAATATAATATACAATTTCTGCATCACCATTAATGAATCTCCATAGTCAGAAATTATAATATTATTGAAAAAAGTTGAGTTCCTTTTTTAAAAACTTGAATAAAATAAAAACATATAGCTTCTTTGAAGTTGTCCAATTGATACTTATTTAAAAGGGAAAACGAACAACACCTTTAAATTCCTTGATCCTTCCATTGCAGACAGAATTGTTCGTGTCATCTACAAATTGAAAGTTAATTAGGTAATTAGACTTTTAAATTAATAATAATATCTTAAGCTGATTCTTTTAGTTTTTAACTTGTATGACTTTTGAGTTGAGATCATTGCACGTTAGATTAGTGTTGAGATCTTCAACAAATTGATTCTATTTTAATTTCTGCTGAGAAAACCTTCTCTTTTTCTACGTTTTTATGTTAGATTTTTCTTTTTTAATAAAAAAAATAAAAATCATTACATCAAAGGTAGGGAAAGGAAAAATGGGGGAGATAATTACAAACTGAGGAATAAGACCATTACAAACAAAGTGAAAGTTCATATAGTCAATCAACTGAATTACAAAAATTCTCGGTAGTAAGGTCAATTGGATATATAATACAATTTCTTCTCTCAATTGATAGAGAAGTTGTGTTTTTTTTTCTGGAGAAATTGCTACTTGGTTTCAAGCATATATGTGAAAATTCTTTGCTTCTATCATTTTTTTAATTTACTATTGATGTTAACAGAATTTCTATAATATTCACATGTTGACAGCTAGTTAATGAATTTAATTGCAAAGTCAACATCTAAATAAAAGTGTGATGGACATCACCAAAATATACTATTCTTTATAAAAGAGTTCTATTATTATATATTATTTTATTATTATCTGTTATTTCTTATATTTTTCTTACTTTTTTTTTTATGGACCGCTTTGATTTGTTGTCTATCAGAACAACCTCTCTATCTATCCCTCCGCATACGCTCTACCTTCTCCAAACTCCACTTGATTGGATTACACTGGATATATGTCGTAGTAGTGGAGGCAAGATCATAAAGATATGGCCGTGGAATTGTATAAACTGGAAATCTCATTTCCATTTATCATCAATATACTCAGCTGACATATTTCTGAACTGTAATGTTAATTAACATAGTCTCAGTACCACAACTATGTACATTCACCCATCAATATTCTTCATCCGCTTGTGTTGATCTAGTAATAGGAATTGACCATCTTCCTAGATGCGCTGTGTAGTTTATGCAGCGAATAACTCCTCTCCCCGAGGGTCCATCAGGAAAATCAATAACACTAATGCTGCCTGCATTGAGATGAAACGATCCCAACCATTCCTTTGTCAGATTCAGACAGTGCCCCATCATCGCGATATGAAGTGCAGGATGGCCAACACTGATGACTACATTGTCTTGATCTGAGCCTTTTGATAGTTCATACAACAGATGTTTCCATGCTTTCCCAGATTGGTCCCATAAAGATGTTGTGACGTCGTCTTCCAATCTATTTAACCAACCAGATGGGACATTTTGCATTTCTGTTGCATCCTGCAGAGGAAGCAGAGAAAATTAAAGAGAGAAAACCAATTCACTGCAAAAATTGTTTTTGCGCAGAGAGGAAGACATACAAGTCCTCAAAATCATGTTGCAGGACAATTGACATACCGTAAATAATCCAAAAAGAAGCTAAAAGAAAACTAAAATTCTAGATCACTTTCTAAAACTGAGGTAGTTAGTAGTGAGCTACAGGATAAAAACAAGTGAATCACTGAAATCTGCAACATAAAAAAATTTAGACCTTCACAGCATCACTAGAAGAATAATCCTTCTGATAACAGACTGTATTCTTGTACAGTAAACCATAGTCCAACACAAGATTTGGAAATTGTGAATTCCAAAACCAAAACTTTTGGTAGTAGAGTGATTTTAGAAAGGCATAAATATCAGCAAATATTTCAACCTAGAACGCGAAATATAATACAAGTTGAAACACCATCTTATGCCGGATTTAGTCAGAGCAAATCAAGGAGATTCTTTTTGTGACTTTGGCTTCAGAATTTTAAATTTTCCAATTGGCTTCAGAATTTTAAATTTTCCAATCTCAATACCGATGCATCCTTTTATATTTATCTTAAGAATGTTTTGCGCGCAACCCTTTTAGTAAATTCATCAACTTGTTTCAGTTTAGGAAATCAGTAACGTGTCTCTTGCCTTCTTTGATTTCGTAAGAATACTTTCAACATCTAGATCTGGTATCTGCTTCGTTTCCACATAGCGTGGTATACAGTCAGCTCCAAGGCAGTCAGCAGCTTCTTGAACCTATAAAATTCAGTATAAGATTGTGTTAAGAAAACTAATGCTCTTTATATAAAAGACTGTCAATCAAAATACTATCTGAAAGGTCATACTTTGGTGATTGTGTCAGCTGTCTCTACACATGCCATTTTAGTTCCACTGACAACAGTCTTCACTTTCAGATCAAGAAGCAGCTCTGCTACTTTCTGTGCCTGTCATCATTTAAATAAAATCCTATAAGGTTGTGACACCCCTGTTTTGAAGGTGAATGCTACTAAAAAAGGAGAACCATCCTACCTGTATATTTCCAAGCATGTTCATGGGGCCATTTCCAGTATACGGCATACTACTCTGTACAGTTTTCAACTTCCATGAGAAAGAGCAGAAAATGGTCAAAGCAACAGATAAGGAGACCCAAAAGACAATGAGCAATTTAACAGCTTGCCAACATGCTAAAAGGAATTGGGGCTAAAAACCTGAAAGCTAAGGAGAGCACAAGTCAGACTTTATATAGTAGATGACAACATCCAGAGCTACCTCCATGCCTAATCTACAAATTGGAAGCCAAGATTACCAGGCAGGGAAACATTCATAAGGCGCATAAGTCCCATTCTCAATTTCCTATGTCTCTGAGGATAACCATTTGGAAGCATCATTGACACATCCACGATCAGCCAACCAACACAGTTTTTTTCCTTTCCTTCTTTTACTTAATCTGTGCGAAAGTGACCTCTGACATCCCCCTATCATCCTTCTCTTTGTTTATGCTCAGGGTGAAAAATTACTGTTAAATTGTCCAAAATAGGATTTCATTTAAAGAGATGTTGAAATCCTCGAGCAAAAATATGATCTGCTGATGTAAAATTTTGTGTCATCCATATATCTTACCATAACCTAAAAATTACAGTTATTAGTAATTATGGAAGTACTTCTAAGATAATTAAGTTTCATGAAGTTAAAAAGTGGAAGCTGTATATTTTTGAGTGACAAGAGAGGAAACTGGAGCCACTAAGGAGTTTTAGCCAGCAGTCCCTATTGTGAGTAAAAATTCCTCAAGTCCATTGCAAAGGTTGAGGAAACTATCTCTAGTATTTTCAAAGCTCCACAAGTACATTCTCCACCTCTAGACAATTTATGTGATCTCAAGTTAGGGTCATAGAAATGGTTAGTATATAGCCTTTCTTCATATTAATTTATCCATTGTGTACGGGCGGTACTTCAAGAATGATCTCATGAGAGGGTGATAGAATGGATAGATAAGGTTCTTCTATCAGCTGAAGGCAAAAATCCCAGCATCGAATGAATGTGTAGCGCTCAAACTAGTCTTTGACCAGAAACTATACGAGAGGTTTGCAGATTCATACTTCAATAAGGATCAAAAGGACTCTTTTCAGAAAATATCCACGCTTTCAACTTTGCTCTGTTCTCACATAAAAAAAGTTCCCAAGCATTAGCTCCTATTTCTGGGTCTAGTCTCAAAGACTATCTCTTTATGTCACAAATACGAAATCAAGGAGCCTAACTGTTTATTGGAAACATAGAGTGATTAGTCCATGCCTACTGCATACCTCTAGGTCACTCTCTGACACTCCATGGCAAACAAGCACAATCCGATTACTAGTTTTTCTGCCTGCAGAACTGCCTGCTGCTACAGGTGATCCTGGGGTCTGCATTATCAAAAATTAAGTCACAGCAGGGAGATAATCAGATATACGGCAAACCAGAGCCTTTAAGTCCGAACTACAGATAAAGCCATAAAGAACAAACAAGATGAATCAAAAGAAGATTGAACCTACAACTAATACGTTGACCTTGATTATCTGACAATCAAATGTAATATTCAGTTTCAAAGATTGCATTAAATTAAATCATGATGGAGCTAACAATTAAAAGGCCGACATTCTCATGTGGCAAATTATATGTTCAATTTATTTACATCAAAGTCTTCCAGCTGATGTAGTGGATCCATAAATTCAAGTTCAGATTTTAATTTTACTGCATGAAATATAATGAGGTATATAAGATCCTATTCGGCTTCAGTAGCTACTCTATATGCATGTATATGGGATCTCAAAATAAACTGAATTAGCGAACACCAATCTTCTGGAAGCAATCTCTTTCTTTATTTACAAAGAAAAGATTCCTATGGTCAATAAATGGAATTATGTGAAAGTGATCCTTAGTTTGCCTTATTGATAGAGTAGCTTAATAAAGGAGTTAGCAGCTATAATGTTATTTGAGATGCATGCAAGCCTGAAGATTGTTGGCTCTTCTGAAAGAAACAGGCATGCCAAGCATTAGGATTTCCCTAAACCATCTTGACAATGTATGATGCTGGACCACCCTCCACAAGATAGTTACTTTTTCAACAAAATAAACTTAGGAAGACATTTATTGCATTACTCTGAGTAGGGGAGGACTCGGGATTTACAAGTCGTGGGTGCTTCAATGATTTTATACTAAATTTACCGATGATCACAAAAGTCGAACATGGGTGTCCAATCAGTCAAAGAACAGTTTTGGATTAATCGGTTCTGATAAACTGATAACAAAACTGAAACAGGTTCCGTTGGTTAAGTTTACTCTCTTTAAATTCAAATTATGTTCGAGTAAAGTTAGAAGAAAAATGGGAAAGAAAATGAAAAAAGTGTGGAAGATGCACCTATCAATTAGATAGTTTGGTGAAAAAAGATAGCTCATTTTCGATATTCTTTGTTTAACTCAATTATTCATTGTTAAGCTTCTTGAGATATTTTTCTATCTCAAAATTTGAAAATACATAGCACTTTCTGACAATCGATTGTAGTAGCCATGCAGAGTAAATATGGCTAAATCCAGATTTATTAAGTGTTGCATTGTCAAAGTATATTAAAGTTCTCCAAATACAGTAGTATAATTTGGACAAAGCAACTGAGAAGAAAACTCTCATGATATTACTTAATGAACTGAAAGATCAAACAATGACATTAAAAAATGAAACTAAGTTTATATTGCACTATTTTCAAATGTTTACTCAGATATTTAAAAGTATTCAGTAAAACAGAATTTGTGACACTCTTAAGGACAATATGTTAATATTAGGCATATATGTATTTCACTCTTAACTATGGACAATATAACAAATGGTTGGAAAATTAAGCATAATACAGATATAGATGAGTCCATGCCAAAATGCAGAGAAATTGATATATCTGACATATTACTGCTGTGGTATATAACTTCTTGCAATAATAGTGTCTTTAAATGAAGAAAAGATAAATTGCATGCATCCATAAAAGAAAAGAAGTACTTGAACCAAGTTTAGGTGAAAATAAGGAAAGGAATTCCCCTCCAAAGGGATTAGAACCAAGACCTTTGTACAAGAGAGCTGTGCAAAGCTTATTTGCACAACCCGTGCACCCATTGGAACTTTGCACTCGTGCTTACCTTACAAAATTTTTGTAGAAATTGTCTATGCTTGCATAAAGGAATTTGGCCAAAGCTCATGGATGCTTATGCACCCATCCTCCAAAAGTGGGTCGGTCATTGAATCTAACGACCTCTAGTGTTGAAAGCCTAATTAGAATATTGGATTAAGACAAGTCTAAGTGGATCAATATGGATAGGGATGATTCATATTTAGCCCAAACTAGCTTGTGATCGAAGCATGACTGTGGTTGTTGTACAATCTTACATCCAGAGAGAGGGCTGGACTTGCATTGAACACGGAAGCAGAATTAGATTTGTTTTTGCTTTTTCAATTGACATGGAACGATGCTTTGACTCAAAGAAAGATTGAATGCTATTACAGCATTAGAAACTTACTGAAAGGATGATATTTTAGGCCAATTTTCTTGTCTAAGCCAGCAGTTTATTTTTTGAAACTGGTAATTTTTAAGCTAGCAGTTTTTCAGATCATCAAATCTTCATATCACAACAAAGATAACTAGCGGAGAATTTTCCTTTTCTAGATATCTGTATCAATAAACATTCAATACCTAAGATTAAATCAAAGTGTTACCAGACTGGATACCTGATTTAAACGATTAAGGCAGATACTAGGGGTTCCGCCCTCAGGTTGTGGAGTAAAGTCCAGCACACTAACCCCGCAATTGCTCTGAAGTAGAATCCTGAAGTACTCGGTTCCTAATCCTGATGATGGTGAAACAAATAAAAAAGATAGGTTCAGACTGCTCAAACCTTAAATTAAATTATGATTACATTAAGTAAACATACCAATGGCTGTTGCAACAAGAGCCTGATTAACTGCATTATGAGCAACTACTAGGATAGACTTGCTTTCATGGACCAAGATTTTATCCCAGCAGCTTTTAGCACGAGCCCACAACTCTCTCACTGGATAGTGACCGTCAATAATGAAATTTGGTGCATCTATTTGCCATTGACGAAAAGCTTCACCATATTTAGCTTTTCCTTCATGTTTCAGGAGGCCCTAGAGCAAACATATGTTTCCACAACAGGAATACCATTAGATTGGGATGCATACTTCTGTCAGTAACACTGAAGCAAGACAGGTGCACATGCAACAACAGATAACAAGAATAACTTTTGCCATCTTTTTGTCATATTCACAGATTTAAAGTCCAAGACGAAAACACAGAGAAGAGGTGTAAACTACAACTGACTTGGAATGAGTATAGATCAATTTCCCTCATGTCAGAATCAGTAATGATCTCCTCCTCACGAGCACCCCATATTATCTCAGCTGTCCTCTTCGAGCGACGCAGTGGACTGGAACATGCAGGCCTCTGTCAATCATTTTGGAAACATAAAAATGAATAGCAAGAGACTCTTTTTTGCTACATGCATCAGCTAAAAGTGAAATTATCATGCAATTTACGGTCACGGATTATTAAGAATAGACTATTTGAAACCCTTTAACTTCTCTCCGGCATTTAAAACTGCAGTTAATCTGGAAAGTTGCTTCTCCCTTATCTATTTCTTTAAATAATTAGTTTTTCCTCTTTCTTTTTTGCAGAGAGTATCCCACCTGCACAAACAGATACGAGACTGCTCCTCGGAATGAAAGGTTGCCAGTAGAAAACTGAAGAGTGCAGACACAAAAAAGACAGATTATGTTTTCACAGTTGTGTAGGAGAACATGATGCAGAACGCCTAAAATCTCACAGGGATCTGACATGTTTCCGCTCTTCCAAGACATGAAAGCTAAAGTACTTTCTGCTTCCTAAACATGCATTCCCCAAATTCAGTTCTGGCTCACTGCCACATATTGAAAAGAGCGACCCTTGCTGATAGGTGAGTCGTAAAGGAGCCAAGTCAAGACTCAAGCAGAGTTCGGAATAGTGGAGTGCTCGAGCTTATAGTCCTTGTCTAGTTTTATAAGTGGGCGCCAAAAAAAAGCCCGATTACTATGACAAGAAATTGTGTTTTGTTTTTTTGTTTATTTTCTTTCTTTCTTCTTTTAGATGAAAGACAAGAAAAGTGTTTGTGTGAAAATCTGTGTTTGTTCACTCTGGTATTGGAATTCAGTATGAAGCTTCACACTTTCTCCTCTCAAAGGATTTCTTATTTCTCTCCCTCCACTTAACCTCAAAAAGAGAAATGTGGAGAAGATGGATCCCTGAAATTAAGTAAATGTTTGAAGTAAAGACCCCCACCCAACCCATAAATGTAGAACAAATAAAATAATCTCCAACATGAGTAACACGACACACAGGAAATAACCAAAAAGTACATTTGCACTAATGTTGTCATACATATAGTTAGGTCCACTTGAAAAGCATATCTGTGCGTACCAAAAGCCCTATGAAAAACTGTATGTTTGCAACAACAACAACAATAACAGCATACCCAGTAAAATCCCACAAAGTGGGGTCTAGGAGGGTAGAGTGTATGCAGACCTAACCTCTATCTCAGAGGCAAAGAGATTGTTTCTGATAGACTCTCGGCTCAAGGATAAACAAATCAAAGCAGTCTGGGAAAGAAAATAATGCATGGAACAAAGCAAACATCATCTGAAGGAAAAGTAATACGATACATAAGGTACAAGAAACAATAGATAATATCATAAACCTACAGGCTGCGACTACTAGTATGGGCGGCTTTGCTAAACAACACTCTACTCGCTGCTAACCTACTCCTAATTCTTGTTCTCCACAACCTCCTATCTTGGTTCATATTCTTGGTAAGTTGAAACTGCGTCATGTCTTGTCTAATCACCTCACCCCATGCTTCTTTGGCCTCCTCTATCTCTCCTGAAACCATCCCTCAACATCCTCTCACACCTCTGCACTGGGGCATCCAGGCATCTCCCCCTGCACATGTCCAAGCCATCTCAACCTCGCTTCCTGCATCTTGTCCTCCACTGACGCTACTCCCACCTTATCTCGAATATCCTCATTTATAATCCTATCTCTCCTACTATGCTTATACATCTATCGCAACATGCTCATTTCCGCAACTTTCATCTTCAGAACATGAGAGTTCTTAACCTGCCAACACTTCGCCCCATACAACATAGTTGGTCTGACCACCACTCTGTAAAACTGGCCTTTAAGTTTCGGTGACACCTTCTTATCACACAGGACTCCGGATGCGAGCTACCATTTCATCCGTCCACTCTGTAAAACTATATGTTTGCATGATACTAAATATGTATGATCAGTCTATTGTGACAGAGGTGCAGTTTCTTACTTAATAGAGTATTAACCTCTTCTCTTGTTCCTCTATTGTGGCAGAGGTGCAGTTTCTTACTTAATAGAGTATTAACCTCTTCTCTTGTTCCTTTTGGCCCTGCCTATGCATCATCTTCATTAGAAAAGGGCTGCAAAGGACTATATTTGGCGGTTGTAATAAAAGTTTCATCCTCTATAGTTCATGGACATGTATTTGATATACAGACACTTTGAAGTACGCAACTCTATCTATCCACTAGACCAGATATTGTATCTAATGAAGCTAGAATAAGACCAGGAAACCAATCAAACCAATAAGGTTGTGTAAGAGCAGCTGGAATACCCCTAAAAAGAATGAACAGGGCTTACAAGAAGAGAGTTCGAATGTGATGTTGGGTTGGCTGGTAATGATTGTTCTCTAAATCAATAAAGACTACAAAATGCACATTTAATAAAGCGAGGCTGCTAAATGATAGCTTGATTTGGTTGTGGATACCTTTTTATCTATTATTATATCCCATTTTCCAAGGTTATTAATCATCACCTCAAGCATACAACTTCACAAAACTAAAAAGTCAAGATACATGTCTTCAGAAATGCTTAGGAGTTAGGACATAGGAAAAGTAAAAAATGGCCAAGCAACCCAAAAAGTTCTAGACATGGATAACCACCAAATTGTCCTTCTACAAGTGTCTGATGCTTCAGAATCAACATACTTCGCCTTTGTAGTTGCAATATATTCCATTCCCTTAAGTTGCAACCAGAAATCTACAAGTTGATTTGGTGCTACTCTAAATCAGAAAAAGTTTTCCAAGTGTCAAATGGAAGAAACTTGAGAATAGCAGCAGAAGACCACGGCTCCTAACAAATGAAGGGGCTGCTGATTCTTTCCCTAGTGAAGAAAACCTATTATACCTAGCAAATTACTGTTAGCAGATACAAGATGTTTGTGCAACTTAAAGGAAAAACCAGTGCTCCACTTCTTCATTAAATATCCTATGCCTCTCACGACTGCCAGTTCAGTACTCAGCAGATTTTGAAACTTGGAAATACTAAGGGCACATTTGGCCATGCGATTGAAATCATATGAGATGAAGTTGAAGTTTTGTTTGGACATGCAATTTGGAATTTTTAAGTTGTGTTTTTTTTCATGAACATAAAATCCTATAAGTTGCGAAAACTATCAAAATTTCCCCAATTCTTAAACAATCTTACCAAATAAGTAAAAGTTCATAACAAAGTATAATACAGTGTGTCAGAAAGCCATTCTAAAAAAAATACAACATTTATTTTCGAACTTTAATTCAATAAAAAATAAAATTGAACATACTCCTCCCACATAGTTGGCAAACTTATATCTGATATAAATGGTTAGCAAAGATTGGTAAGAGTAATAATATTAACAACAAATTTTATTCACATCTAAAATAAATGGTTGGTAAATATAAAATGGTGGGTTTTTTACAAAACATAGACTTTTGGGTCAAATTTTATATTTGAAAAGTCCATCTCATGATTTGAAATGACAAATATAGCTTTTTCTGATAATGTAGAATTTCATCTCATGAAATGAAATTGCATGTCCAAATGATTTCATCTCATAATTTCAAATCACGAGATGAAATCACATGTCCAAATGCCTACTAAAGCTACTAAGTGGATAAGGAATTACATATTTTCATCTCTTTATGGTAATTTCAGAGACTTTTAACACAACTAAAAGACCATGTAAAATCAAACCAGTCCGTCAGATAACCTACAAAGGTAGTCTCCTTTTCTCAGTAATTTGCAAAGAAACTCAGTGTTCTTAGGCTCCTCAAGTTGAATACCTATTCGTTCCATGTTTTTCCTGGTTCCAACAGAGTTAACTTGTTGATGCATTTGAAAAATGAAGCATCAGGATCGACGCCTGATTTATAAACATTTGGACAATTTTACTGCTGGCTACTCGTGAAAGTGCCTATAAAGCAGAAATATGAATAGGTGATAAAAGTTGTAATCCTATCCCAACCGCTAAAGTAGTTCAACCGTAAATTCGGTAAAATAAGCATAAATCTCTCACGAAATTTTGAGGAAAAGAAAGGGGGGAAATGAAAATTAAGAATAAAACCTTGAAAAGCAGATATCGAATGAGTCATCAATAAGCATTTGGCGAGAAGTTTCAGCTTGAGATTCTCCCTTAGAGGTAAGAACTGAGAAATCGGAGCTGCCCTGGATTCGACCCTCCGCATTCCACGTGCTTTGCCCGTGCCTCACCAGCACAACCCTTTTCGCTGCCTTTATGTGCGGCAATTCCAAACCCTTCAAACCCAGAAATTCCTTCCGCCCCTCTTTCTCCTCCGATGATTTACCAGCAGATTTATTGATTTCTTGAGTAACACTTGATACAATTGCAAATAAGGGTCTGTTTGGATTGTGAAAAGGCAAATTCTTGGGTGGTTTTTGAATGAGGAAATGGTGGGTTTGGTTGAAGAAAGAGCTTGCAGCTATGGAGTACATACTGTAAATTTTGGATTTTCTTTTTTCTTCTGAGGATGGTGATTCCCTCCACTGTTTTTTGGCGCTAAAAGACGCTGGATTTTTTTTTTTTAATTTTAATTATAGGAGTAGTATTTTTTATGTGGTTACCATTGGTTTGTTTGGTTCAATCGAATCAACTATGGCAAGAAAGGATGATAAGAAGCCAGGCTAGGTAAAGCGACACGTGTATTTATATGTCTATTTTTTTAATTTTACTTTTATTTCTTTTTTTTTTTTGGTAAGAGGGAAAACCCGCAGCCGCTACAACCTCTGCCACAGCCTCTGCCCTTCGGGTGAGCACTCTGTGGTGAGCACTTTGTGCGCACTGGGTAAAACCCCCCCTGTGCGATCGCCTGCAAACCACACAAGGGATGTGAACCACACTAGGCAAGCCCTGTGCGGCAGACTAGATTGAGAAGGCATTAGGGCGGGTTCGAACCCACGACCTCCCACATGGAAGGCCTACCCTCAAACCAACTCAACCACACCCTAAGGTGCAAATTTTACTTTTTATTTCCATAAACCAAAATTTATTTATTTTTTTCGAGGTTTGATTTAGAATGATCTTTATATATATATATATATATATTTGTGTTGCTTTAGTTCTTTATATTTATTAAAAATGAGTAGTATATATGTTATTATTAAAATATAAGATAGTGTGGTCTTTCAGAAAATTGACTTATAAAAAATATGTGAGATATTTAAACTGATTAAGCCATCGCAATAAATTTTTGCTTATTCGTTTTACTTAATTCGTGCAAGAAATATTTACATATTTACTTCTTTTGACCCTAAATTATAAAAAATAGTAAATGAGTAAACGTTTATATTCCATTCGAACTTCTAGAAATAATTATTGTTATTAAAATTTCATATAGTTAAAGTCATTTCATATGGTATAATTTAGGCAAAAGTATCAAAGAAAAGCCTTATTTCAACTCATTTTTTCAGTTTAAATATCATACATGTATAGTTTTTATGAGTTAATTAATTTCATCAAAGGTGTATAACCACTATTTTTTCTAGATACAATATAAATAAAAAAAATTCTAGTTTGAACGGTTTTAGATGAAACTCATTTGATGTGTGAGTGGGTGGATTGAGTATAAAAAATGAGATTTTTTTCAATTTTTTTTTATTTATGTGGGGTTCATATTTACATGGTATGAAATATTAAATTAATTTGTCATATAATTTTTTTTAATGATATATTTAGTTGAGTAATTTTGTGAGGAAAAAACTATAAGTTGAGTAATTTTATTTATACAAATCAAAGTTACATGACCTTAAAACAAAAAATATCATGAGTGACCTTTTGAAATATTAATTCATATTTGATGTCAATTATTAACGAACAGTAAAGTTAGATCATTTTGTATTGTCAGAAGTAATTTAAAATTTTCTCTTTTTTTAATTAAAAATAAATAAACTATTGCTTTTAGTTTGAATTCTATAGAAGTGTTTCAAAAAGCTTTTAACCTCTTATGTTTTATTTAACTAATCCTTTTTTTATATTATTATCAAAGTCACTAACAACTCCCTTAACCATTTAAACTAAAGCTTAAACTTATTAAAAAAAGTTTTAAGGTAACTATCATTTTTTCTATCAAGCGCCAACAAGCGGCCGCTGGAAATCTCTACCAGTTGGATCTATAACTGTTATATACTTTGGGAGTATTTTAGTTACATTAACCTCTATTAATATGCGAGCACACAATATTCGAGTTTACTTTGTCGTATATTCATCTACATAGATAAGTTGTCCTACTGCGCTAGCAATTCTACTTAGAGAGTCACTACCCCAATAATTCATAGGCAAATTAGGGAAGCACACCCATAAAGGGATCTCAGTCAAGAACTCCTTATTGAAATCAAAATTTGTTGACCATTGCTTCAATATAATGGGTCTATTACCTATGCTATGAGGTTCAGAATATAAGATCTCTTTTATATCTTCCATACTCTAGAACCTAATCACAAAGTACCCATCCTCGTGTAGGAAAAGCTCCGGAATTGCCACTGTTGACCAATTTTTCTCCATA
The DNA here is from genome assembly GCA_035772735.1 of Datura wrightii. Lineage (NCBI taxonomy): Eukaryota > Viridiplantae > Streptophyta > Magnoliopsida > Solanales > Solanaceae > Datura > Datura wrightii. The sequence goes on from JASDFA010000011.1 coordinate 794,296, forward strand.
TAGCTTCTCATATAATTGTATCCCCGATTCTCTCTCATCATATAAGCTATTAGAGCACAATTCCATTTCTAATTTTCTCTATCAACTTCATGCTTATCTAGTTGGACCACCATATGCCCATTTACAATTATAGGAGGAATATAATTCAGCGACATGCCACGAGAGGCAAGCCATTCTTCTCAAATAGATTCAGCGAGTTTGATGAAGCTTCATCAACAATGACCACATCAATCTTTTTAGTCAGCTTCTATTGCATCGTTGGGGACTTGGTAGTACCATCCTCCACTAGCTTATGTACCATAGTTGTAGAGCTTCTATTAGCTCTAGCTGCCAAATCCTGTTCCATTGATTCGGTACACTATTCCATTGGTTCCAGACCACTACTTTCACTCATCAATAGATTTAAACTATGGATAGGAGATTTTCGCACTTCCAAGTATAGTACCTTCCAAAGATTGCTTACCAGTAAGATCCAGGCTAGCTCAATTAACCCTCACACTAACAGAGCTTCCAACATTCATTATTGAAATCTTTCATGGTCGACCTCGACCTTTTCCACCGCCTTTTCCTTTCCATCTCGTGGTGGATTCATGCCGGCACAAGTTGAACTAACGTGCACCAAGAGCCATCGGAGAAAAGGGAAGTAAAATGAATATGTCTTTATTAATATTTTTAATGTCACTCAATATATTTCTATTAATTAAAGAATATGGTCGTTAATTTTTGTCACGTCAACGCATGTGAAGTACACGTGCACACTATATTATTTTTATTAATCAATTTTTTATGCTTAATAAGCATATATTAAGTGAGACTAAAGTATTTAATAGGTAAAAAAAACTCAATTAAAATTATTAGGCAGAACACATATATAACCCTTTAAATTTATTTATTTTTTTCAACACCTAAATTAATACATTTATTTGTTAGATACTCAAACTTTCACTAAAATGTGCCTATTAAATGAGGTGTCTAAACGCAAAAAAAAAAAAAGGAACAAATTTAAGGGGCTGCAGGCAAGTTAAGTAAAAAAATGTTGCAACCAATAGGAAACCGTCTATGTATTTCACCTAAAAACTTATGCTCCAAATGTGTCTAGTCTAGTGTAGATGTCGTCCAGATGCATCCACCCTCATAAATGCCCAATAATTTAACACATGAGAGGCAATCACACATGATAAAATCGTGGGGTATATTTGGCATTTTCTTCATTTTTATAATTGGCTATCATGTGAAGATGTCCAACTATTATTAGTAAATTTTTGAAATAAGGCATAAAAATATATCTAAATTTGTAATAAAACTATTAATTATGTATTTAAATTATGCAATGGTTCTATTATTAATGTGAATTTGTCAATCATGTTAGTGTTTGAATCAATTTACACGTATTTTTATCAGCACATGCATCGAATAATTTTATCTTTAACATTAGTCTGATTAGAAGAATTATTAAATTCATAAACTTGAAAAAGAATAGGCTATATTCAAAATTCAAAGGAACCGATTTAAGTAATTAAATCATTATGCGTATGACTTCTCGAGCAAAGTAATATGATAGTTGGTCAAAATTTTTAAAATTAATTTATTTTAAAAAGTATTTTATCTAAATATATTTTTAGAGAGGGGCAGTTTATTTTGATTAATAAATTTTAAAAAAATATGTTAGATCAGTAGTTAATGGTTGATCAAACTTTTTAAAAGTAATTTTAAATATATTTTTCTCGAAAATATTTTTAGAGAAAAACTATTATTTTTAGCTTTTAAAAAATAGTTTCAACTATTTTTCTAAAACACTTTTTCTCTTAAAAAGTTAATCAAATAATATAATTTACTTTTTAAAAATAAATATTATTTAACTTCCCGAAAAACTTAATCAAACAGACTTTTAAATAATAACTTAATAATAAACATGAAGCATGTGATAACAATGAACATGGAAAAAGAGATCGCTGTGTCAACTTCACCTAATATAGTACTACTAAGAAAAACAAAAAGGTTAGATCGAATATCAATTAGTGATTATTGGTTGATATAACAATTGAGCAAATATTAATAAGTTTCGTTTAGTATTATTTTTTTACATATTTTATTTATTTATTGCTATGTTAAAAATAATTTTTTTTATTTTTTCTTGTAACTTTAACATATTATATTTCTTTTTCATGTATTATCCTTAATATTAATAATTCTTTTTCTAATCTATCTCCAAGATCTACTACACTATTAAAAAATAACTATATTTTCAGTGAGATTTTTCACTGAAAAATGTTAAGTAGTTATTTCCATCAATATGTTAATTGAATTGGTAGAAGAAAAGAAATAATAATGTTTTAACATGCAGGATACTTTTTCATTATTTCAGTGATAATTCCAACTATACGTTTTCCCCGTGATCAACTGGTTCAGTGGAAAATGGGTGAAAAAATTTATTTTATAACACAAATTTCTCATTGATTTGCGGTGAAAAAAATCTCTATTTCTAATAGTGACACTAAATATCGATTAATATGAATATTATAATAAAATACTCATATGTCAATCATTATTTCTTAAGAGTGGTGCAGGACTCGAACTAGATAAGGAAAAATTTATGGAGGGAGTATAATGCATATTTATTGAAGAGAAATAAAGTAAAAAATAATTTTATAATAGACATATAAAAATAAAACATAACAACTAATATAGGATGATGAAAATATTTTCGCAAAGCACTATTCTTTTTCAGTCAAAAAGAATATTAATTGATACTTATATTTTTTCCTGAAATATATGATAGTTTTTCACGTTTTCCTCGCTTCAGAATCTTCTTATATTGTATGTATCCAAACCGCATAATTAATTTAATAAAGTAATTAAGTGCCTACTTATATTAGTAGAGACTTGTTTTGTTGTTTGTCTGATCAATGTAACGTGACCACATCTCATTAGTTAGGATTAGAACCATGGTCAGTCTAATTCACTCCAATTCAAATTTTGCGGGATAAAAATTTAATGGGTTAGAACAGATTAACGATTCATTTTAAAGGGCTTTAAAATGATCAGCCCAAAGGGCCTCAGACTGGCCTTCATTTTTTTCAATTTTTTTTTATAACAAAGTTTCTTTTTAATATATAGTTAAATTTATAGGTATGACAATTTGTTAACACTTTTAAGATATGATTATATGAAAGTACATAATTCTACGATAATTATGACATATTCCACACTCACATATCAACAAGCATATTTGAATCCGCTGATAAAATTATCTTAATTAACATCTTCATTATTTTCGTGTACATTCATATGCAAATTTATAGTCTGTTTGGTCAAACTTCTCAAATCAGCTTATTTTAAGAAGTGTTTTTTCAGAAGTGCTTATAAAAAAAATACCTACTTTTGGTGAGAAGTAGTTTGTGTTTGACCAATAAATTTAAAAAATACTTTTGAGCAGCAACTAGTGTTTGGCCAAACTTTTGAAAAGTGTTTTTAAGTGTATTTTTCACAAAAGTATTTTTCAAATAAGTACTTTTAGTGGGAAGCTACTTTTTTTAGCTTTTGAAAATAAGCTTCTGCTATTTCCTAAAAATATTTATTTTCTTTCAAAAGCTTGGCCAAACACCTCATTTTTTAAAAATAAGCATTTTTTGCCTCCCAGAAGCTTAGCCAAACAGAAGATTAATTAGTTAAACATTATAAGTAACTATATATCAAAATTAATAATATTTAGATTCACTTTAAAACATTATCACTTTGAATTTTATAAAGTTGTGCAACCAATTTTTGAGTTGCAACAAGTTTTCGAACATTTTCATGATGGATGCAATTTTTATACTTGGTGAATAAAAATTCTAATATTAGAAATTTAACGCTAAATGAGTAAAGTATCGTGTAAGGTACTAAGATTTATTTGATAATCACTATTCTTAGTTTTTAATTTTTTTTTTCAAAATCTTCTATTAAATTTTAATTTAAATTAAATAGTTTTTTGGCCCACAGGCCGGCCTCGACCCTGTCTCGATCAAGCATCAAGGGCCAGCGGGCTAACTTGGGATTGACTTATAAGCCTCAGTTTAAATGAGTTTAAAAAATCTTAACCCAACCCTACCCTAATAGCGTGTTGGATTGGATTGGACTAGCCTCAAGAGCCAAGCCCATTTTGACGGCTCTAGTTATCTAGAAACATGAATTTAAATGATCAATAGTATTTTAAATTTATTTTTCTAAAAATATTTTTCAAAAATAATATTTTCTTTACAGAGAACACAATTAATAGTATGAAATCTTATTTATAAAATTTATTTTTAAATTTTTTATTAGAAAAGTTATTTTTCTCATTTTTTAAAAAAATTTATTTTCTTGAAGAAAATATTTTGTTGATCAATCCAACGTGAGAAAATTAAAAAATATTTTCTCCATACTAAACACACCTCTAGTTTCTCACGTGGAATAATGTATTTCAGATTTATGATTTGATTTTTTTTCTTTTAGTCAAACGAAAAATTTCTATTAACCAAGTGAGCAATATGTACAACTAACTCATTGAACTCTAGAATTAGATACTGGAAAAATAACCAAAACCAACATTTTAAGCAATAGCTATTGACTATCAACTAACCATAGCAAACACTGTGAGATTCCATGTCCAAGGGGATATATAGGTCAGTATCTAGCAGGAGTATTTGTTGAGTTTGGCCTAAATAGTAGTCCATTTTGCCTGCTTCCTTTCCCTGATATGCATTTGTAAGCTTACAAAGTGCAACCTTATTCCAGCAGAAGAGATTCACTACATTCAATCCTCCAGAAGACATAGGTTGACAAATTGTAACCCAAGATATATATAGCAGTCTTTCTTGAATACTCATTGTTGCCACTCCATAGAAATTTTTTGTATATACACTGGTTATCAAAAAGACTTAGGCCCGAAATTTGCATCTCAAATAACACACTTTTTATCTGTTGGAGCTTATCCCTTAAGTCAAGAGTTTAGAAGTCCAACATTTAACCCTTGCCATAAATCTTGTCAATCAAGGGCATTCATTGGCTAATGATCAAGGGTACCTCATATATTTAAATGGCATTATTTTTTCCCGTGTAAACTGCATTTTCCTAAGTAGCTTATCAGTAGCATCTGTGAAGACACCTGCAACATACAAAAAATGTTTTATCTCTAAATTTGCTTTCAGCCCTGAGACCTCATACAAGTGCTCAAATTTATCCATCATCAACTTAACTGACACGGTGTCGGCTCTACAGCATATAAGGAGGTTATCCACAAAGCAAATACACTCTATCTACACTCTCAACCCCACCGCTTGTAGTATTTACTACAACAACAACAACAAATAATCTAGTGTAATCCTACCAAGTGAGGTTTGGAGATGGTAGAACGTACGCAGATCTTACCACTACCTCAGAGATAGAGAGGCTGTTTCCGATAGACAACTGGAATTTAAGAGAAACAGATCTAACAACAAAATAACAGCACACCTCTTATAATCTTTGCGGAGATAATATTTAGAGGGTACTACTTTTTGCTTACTTAATCATACATAATGACTTATCTATCTAAGAAACGAATAATGGGATACCTATTAAATTCCTAAAAAATAAGTAATATATATTTTTTTTTCCTTCGTGATTTCCGCGTGCTCCTCATACTAGACTTGTGAGTTTTTAATTTTAAGTAAAAAAGAAACTCCTTGGACATTTGACAAAAACTAAAAACAAGTGTCAATTAAAAAACCAAGCAAACTCCTAGAAGTTGTGTCCAAGTCAATTTGATTCAAAGCGTGGTTTAAATTTTATGTTATTTAATTTGACCCATTTGACACGTTTTGGAACATTTTATAATACGTTAAAAAGAGACTAGATTAAAAGAATTATTATTATCCTAGAAAAGGAAAGGAACCTGCAAACTGACCAAACAATACTTTGTGTCTGCTAAAGAAATTTCAACAATCAATTAACAACTCTTAACCACCTTTTTTCTTTTTCTTTTTTTTATTTACATATAATCTGACCAAAAACATGTACTGTGAAAGTTGTATTATAATACAGACCCTACTAAAATATTGATTAATCTAAGACCTGTTTGTCCAAACTTATTAAAGTAGCAGCAAGCGTACACTTGCTCAAAACAACAGTACGATAATTTACGAATTTAAAACTTATGAATTTTTATAATATTTTTGACTAATGTATAATAATAATTGAATTTATATTAACTATTTTTATATTGCATATATATATAATTAATTTGAGCCCAATTATTAAATTTTTGTGAACGGTATGTAACATTCTGAATCTGTCCTAGCTTTAGGGGTGGATCTAGGGAGTCGGGAAGGTGTTCACCCGAAAGTTTTTCGAAAAACAATTATACTCTATATATAAATTATTTTTTAGAATTTTTATGTATATATATAGATTTTGAATCCCTTAAAATATGATTAGAGGTTAACTTAAGAATTTAGGAGGTTCAAATTTTGTGTTGAGATTTCAAGTGCAAATCTCAAGTATTATATTTTTATTTTTTAAAGCCTCCTAATAAAAATCTTGAATCCGCCGCCGCCCAGCGCTGGTGCTAGACTTATAATTAATTCATTTACCTCCGTCATTGCTGACACTGAAGTACCCTCATAATTCATAAACATTTACTCCTGATTTTAATCTATATCCCTTCATTTTTCTAAAATCTGTTTAAGTAAATAATATTTATCTTATTATATTTGGCATTATTTAGTCTCCCTACTATATTTTTGGACCCCGACTTTCTCTGAAGCTTAGTTTTTGTTTTTTTTTTGCCTGATGTTTGATATGTGTATAGTAAGAATTAATATTAATTAACATTTCATAAGGCTTATGTAAGAAAAAACACTTTAATTAACTTTTTTTATATTCAAATTTAAATTCAAGACTTTAAATTAAGAACGAAAAAATTATATTCACTGTATCACAATTTTATCTAGCCTTCCTAATTCCAACGTTAGGTGTCATACACCAATAAAATTTTGTGTATAGATAAACATACACGTACATGAAATATAATACACAGACACATGAACACCTAATATAAGATATCATCGTCATCACCATCTGGCAAGGGGACAGAAAAGATTATGGTGTTAAACTATACTTTCTTTCCCTTTTAATTTATTTATTTAATTTTAATTTAATATAAAATTTAAATAAAAAAAAAAAATTTAAATCTTATAATTTCAAATTAAAAATACGTAGAATATACTGAATATCCTTTTATCTTATCCTCTTAAACATATCACATGAAAAATTGAAATTAACGAGGAGAAATCTTAATATCTTAATTAGTTGACTACTTAAACTTTTGTGTTGATGGTGAGGATTTCATTCTGCTACCTTATAATCTCCTCTCCCGTTTCTCCTTTCCTTACTCCTAATTTTAAAAAGTTTTTAAAAAATAAATTAAAAAATTATTTTAATAAAATTACTTTTTTACAAAAAGAAAAATAAGATAGGAGAGTATATAATATAGCGCAAGACTAGTAAATAGCGAGTGAATTTAAGAATCTTAAATTAATCATAACTTTTAAGAATCGCATGTGATGTGGCCTAGGTGGGCCATTTTGGGTGTAGGTAAGGAGATATATATATATACATATAAAATTTTACCTGATATAATAAACTTATGTTGTCTATTTATTATTAGCTAATATTTAAAATAATTATTATTTATAGCAATATTTTATATTTAATCGCAATAAATAAGGACAAAGTCTCGTAAAATCTTTTTCCGATCTTACTTGTCTCTCTCCTTTCACTTTCTCTCTTGTCCCTCTTTGAATTTTTTATTTTTTTGACTGTATTTCTGTATTTTGGAGGAATTTTTCGGTAATTTATGTATTTTGGTGTTGATTTTGCACCTTTCAAATATTTTTTGCATGTGTAAGTGATACAAGAGCAAATGAATATAAGTGAAATTAGAGCGAATTAATATAAGTGAAATTATAGCGAATGAATACAGTCCGCTGTAGTTTCTACTGTTTGTATCCTTGTATACATCTGAACTATATTCATCGATTAAGTGAAAACATATGATTTATCGTGATTCTATCCATCAAGAATGTATGTGTTGATACAACCATTAGAGATGGATAAATATAAGTGATATAGACCGGTAATAAATGATACAATAGAGCGAATAAATTGAATACAAATAAAATTAGAGTGAATGAATACAAGTGAAATTAGAGTGAGTGCATACAAGTGATACAAAAATGAACGAATACAAGTAAAATAAGAGAGCGAATGAATACAGTCCAACTGTACTTTTTTGTTGTTTGTATCTTTGTATACACATGAACTATATTCATCGACACAGACTGTATTCGTACAAATACAATAAATACAGTTGCCGGAACGGAATTGGAGAGAGAGAGAGAGAGGAGAGAGATTAGGAAACCTCAACCAGTTGTTACGAATGAAAAATACCCAAACTATCGTTACTAATGATCATTATTGGCCAAACTATAACTATTTATGAAAATTATCCTTCAAATTATGTTCGAGATAAGTGGAGAACCATGCGGTGATCTTTTTCTTCCTTTTTCCCTTTTCTCTTTGAACAACTTGATGTACCTTGAATTAGAGGTGTCCGATGGATGAGTTTGACTGAATTTGGACGGGTCAAAATAGGTTGTGTTAATAAATGGATGAACCAATAATCCACTAGGTCGAAACGAGTTAAAATGTAGGTCATAGCCCAACTAAATCAATTCTTTATTAAGTTTTAATTACTTTATTTATTTGTTTTTTATTTTTAATACGTAATAAATTTGTTTTTATTATGACTATATATAACATATTAAATAAAAAATCTGTTTTTTTAAAATACTTTAATAAGATTATTTCTCATGGATTAATTGAGCTACATATCAATTAAAAAACTATAAACTAAAATAAATTAAGCTAATAAATAAATTTATATAAGCTGAACGAATTATATTTTCATGAGCTAACTTTATCGCTTTTTACCTTGAACATAGAGGACGACTGCTAGTTAGTTGAAAAAAAAGTAGGTTTTAGCATTCTTTTCTCGTAATTTGACATTAATTCCCCTCTTGGATATGATTCATCACCAGAATTTACATCATTAGGCTAATTACCCGTAATAAAAGAGATTTTTTCTCATACTTATTAAGATTTTTGTGTTTAGGCAGATTAGGTGAACATCATTGTTTAATTTAAACTTTGATCTAAAACTATTTTGATAACAATAAATATTGAGCGAATCGAATCATAATTTATTTATCGTATTCAAATTTTTTTTAACTCTGTATCTGATCATCAAATTTGATTATTTAACGCTTCTAGACTCAGTTATGACCTAAAATAGGAGGGGGTTAAATGAAGTACGACAGAAATGAAATAATAAAGAGTATAATGAGTAGTTCTAATGTAAAAATAGTATTTCAAAATTCATTAGGTATCTAAAAAATTTTGTTCTTCTTGATATTTGTTATTTTAGGAAAATCCTTTTGATTTTTAAAAGAAAACAGTTCCATAAAGTTCAATTGGTGAAGATGAATTTCTAAACTCGCAAATTTATCAATATCAATTTAAAAAGAATAAAATTTCTATTCACAATAATTTATAAAAAATAAAAGAGTTAATAATTAAAAACACACTTGAAGTATAATCTTTTTTGAGTATCATACCTGAAATATTAGATGTGTAGTTCCCTACCTGAACTATCACCAGATGTTTATTAAAACACACCTCAACTATCAGTTTATGCACTTATCCTACCTGAATGATGGTGATATCTCAAGTAGTAAAAATGAACAACCGATAGTTGAGGTATATTTCGATAAACATTTGGTGATTGTTCAAATAGTAAACTCATACACATAATAATTTAGATATAAAACTCAAAAAACCGTAATACTTTAAATATATTTTTTATCATTCACTTCGATTTAATATATATATATATATGTACACACACGTGCGAGTTGCTAGACGTGTTCATTTGCAAATATTGACAAGAAGTCAACAAGCCTTTAAAGTTAGAACGAAAAGAGTAAGATTTCACCCACCCTTTTCTTCCCCTCTTCCCTAAATGAGGCACTTGAAAAATGAATGACCTTCGAACTTAGAAGGCATTAACTTCCCCCTTAAGTTTGTGGTTTAGTGCACTTTACTCCTAATTATTTGTTTATTACGTTCTTCATATTGCGTCATTGAAGTCATATCGTATTATATTTATAATCAAATACTTCCATCATGCTGTGAGTGAACAAAAGCAAATGAAATTATATACTAAAAAGGGTAAAAAATATTTTCATTCAACGAAAAATGACTTATAAAATATCTTTTCATTCATTTTTTGATCTATAAATACTCTTAACTTTTGACTCAAAAATACCCTTAAAACTAAGGTCCAACTTTTTTTAAAAAAAAATATGTAACCTATTATGGTTGGACACATATATTGCTTAATTTAAAAATTAAATCCACTAACTTTTTTATTCTAAACATGCCCTTAACAATAGATTAAGAAAAAAAAACCACTCATTTTTTCATTCATGAATCAAGAGTGTGACGTTGCAACATTCAGCTAATGGGTGGGCTACATGGATTAAAAGAAGCGGGTTTGGATTAAAAATGTGGGTGAAACTAATTTTTAAATTGATTAATATATGTAATCATCCATAATAGATCATATGATTGTTTTATTAAAAAAAAAAATTGCAACAAGTCATATCATATTTAAGGTGTTACTTTTTGGGGTATCTCTGAGTTAAAAAAATAAGTTAAAAGATAATTCGAGAAAATAAGTTAAAAGATAATTTGAGTTCTCTTATTGAGAATGCTCATTTAATTCGTATTCTCACATAATAGAAATATTTTTTGCCTTTTTTTTCGAATTTTACGTAATATGAGTTAATTGAATCCTACATTCTATGTTTAAATTGCTAAAATTTTAATAAATGTATAATTTTGAATTAAAATAATTTTTAATATTTATATAATGTAAAAATTAAACTCATAAAATTTAATTTTTCAAAATCACCTCTTTTAGTCATAAGTGATAAATTTCCTCTTTGTACTATTTTGAGGAACAAGCGCAGCTACTTTAGTTTTTGGAAAACTTAAGTAATTGTTTTATTGGTAAACTATTTGCAGCTCACTAAGTAATATCTTAATTACAAAAAATATTCTATCTCGTAATTTTTTATAATACCATCATAGCATATTTATATAGTATCATGGTATCACTAAGAACAAGCAATTCTTCAGGAATATACCATACTTGTTTAATTTATCACTTTCATACTCTCCTAATTAATTACAGAAAATAAGTCATCTCGCAATTCTTCTTGATACTATCATAGTATATTCATATACTATCATGGTATCACTGAAGATAAACAATTCTTCAGGAATACACCATACTTGTTCAATTTATCTCTTTCAACTTGAATTCCATGAGATAGACCTTGAAATTTTTTAATACGAGCATGAGAGATTCGCAGATTTTTTAAATGTAGAGCGTGCAGGCTCCTCAATCCTTCATGATACCATGTATATTCATACACTGTCATGATATCCCTAAGGAATGAGCAGTCGTTCGAAATACACTCCTTAATCATGCATATTCATATATTGCTATGGTATCTTATGCGCAAAAAACTTTCAAATTCATAATGAAATATGAATTATAATTATTTTGGATCGATTAAATATTTTTGTCTGATTAGTATAAATGTCAATTTTAATATAATTAATTTAATTTTTGATTTATTTTGTATACTTTCCCATTAATTTTGTGTGTGATTATCTTAGGTTAAAATGAGAAAAGGATTCTACTGTCGTCTAAATTTTTTGTAAGATAAAGGGACCCATAAATGTAGTTCTCGCATGCTATTTTGCTCCTTTAATCACCAAACTTCTTTTTCTTTCGGGGTCCCTCATTTACCATTCCCTTTTCCCATTAATAAATAATCTCAACAACCTAAAATCTTATTTGTTTTTAATTTATTTATTTGATTTTAATTTAATATAAAAATAAAAAATTTATATTTTTTGATTTAAATATATTATGTGAAGTTAAAATTAAAGAGCTATAAAAATATTTAAAAAAAAAAAAAAATTAGACCAAACAAGTTGAAATGGTGGGAGTACCATTTGACAACATAATTGTGTGTATTAGTCTGTACTTAATGCAAATAACATAAATAATAAATTCGGTATAATTTCATAGGTAAAATCTGGGGCGAGTAGTGTAACTGTAGTCTTATTTCTACCTTGTGAAGGTAGAACGACTATTTCTGATTGATCTTTGGCTCAACTAAACATATCAAAATCTAAATATAAAAAAAAATACAATAAGATAATAGTACAAAAAATTAGACAACACTTAAATATCTGCTAATCTTATACCTTAATTATCGCTTCTTAGTTCTCATGCTCTCCTAATTTAGAATTATTTATTTTTATTTAATATGATAATAATAATTAAATTTAAATAGTTCATCCCAATTTATTTGGACTTGAAGCATCAATTTTGTATTGGACATTCAATAATGACCGGGAGTAATTAGATTCAAAATGTTCGAACGCTTTGCCTCGTTGCTACCAAACTACACCTCATCCATAAATGAAAGATTATACTCTCTGTGTTTCATTTTAATTATTACTATAAAATATATATATTCATTAAAAAAAATTAATAGGGATGATAATTTAACTAATATAACTGTATTAATTTTTTAAAAACATACAATAATAATTATTTTTCATATTTTAAAATGACTTTAAATACTAAGAGTAAACTTGAAAAAATATGATCAATTATCTCTTGAATTTTGAATCTAACAAGTATTTTGAAACAACTATTTTTAGTATACCTAATAATTAAAATGAAACGAAGGAAGTATTGTTATCGTGTAAAAAAATAATCCATCAAATTTAGTCTATATTTTAGCTTCTTATCTAATTTAGCTAAATACATATCTAATTTCATCTTTTAGCCCAACTATCCAAAAACATCAATCTCTTTCTCTATTCTTGTTTTTCTTCCTCTGCATTTTTGTTTTCTTTTGTTTCTTTTTTGTTGGTATTATTATAAGCGTAAACTTTATAAGTGTCCATTGTTGAAGCTTTAAAGTTTAAAAATTGAATTATCGTAAATAAACTTTATTGAGAAAGAAGACATGCCAATTTTTTATATGTTAGTTTATAATATTATATAATAATGTATATGAGTGTATAAACTTTAAGCTTTTAAATATATAAAATTATATACCGAATTTTTTAATCACTATTTTAAAAAAATAATAAATTATGTAATTAAAAATTTAAAAACTTGACTATCTAATTATAATATAATATTATAAATTACATATCTGTCTAATTTATCCCAAGAAAAAAATGTTGTCATCTACACACATTCTACTAACTAGATTACGAAGTTTCATGTAATATCTGCATTTTTAAACATAGATGTGGATTTTCTATACAAACGTGTATACTTCGGAATTAGAATTAATACAATAATGTATACAGTTAATAAATAATAAGAGAGAGGAAAGAGAAGGGAAAAGGGAGTAGGTGTGAGATTGACCGAACTACCATCGCACACCAGCATTTTCCCAAGTCTTCCTAATCATCATTACCAACCAGTCCCCCCAATATATAAACCCCCTTTACCTTCTTTGCTTTCTCAGCTTGCACGTTCCCTTCCTAAAGAGAACTACAAGCTTCAATTTACTCTTTGTTCTTTCATTCGTTCCACGAATTTACAGATTTTACTTTCAATTTGACCCCTCTAAAACAAGATAAAATCAAAATGCATACCATTACTTCGTCATCGGGTTTAAGTCTCAATTCCTTAATCCGGAAAACGTCGCGGCCGCCGCCGGGCCAGACCCAGCAGTTCGTCCCGGTTCGATTCGTTATCCAATGCGGGTACCGGTTTGACTCTGCCAACACGAATGCTAGTACGATGAATACCAACGGTGCTCCGGCGAGCAACAACTTCGCCGGCTATGTTGGCGCATCACGAGCTGACTGGCAGAGCTCTTGTGCCATTCTGGCTAGCAAGGTTGTCTCGCAGCAGCAGGATACTGAGAAAACTGGCGGTACCGGTGAGATCACTGTCGTGAACGGCCACAAAACTCTGGATCTCGTTCCTATTGATAACCTTCCCAAGCCGCTCACAATTACTGACCTCTCTCCTGCGCCGTTGCACGGATCAAAGCTTCGCGTGGCCTACCAAGGCGTACCCGGCGCGTACAGTGAAGCTGCTGCCGGAAAGGCATATCCTAATTGTGAAGCCATACCTTGCGATCAATTTGAAGTTGCATTTCAAGCCGTGGAACTCTGGATCGCCGATCGTGCAGTACTCCCCGTCGAGAATTCTCTCGGAGGTTCAATTCACCGCAACTATGATCTCCTCCTCCGTCACCGTCTCCACATAGTCGGAGAAGTCCAACTTCCCGTTCACCACTGCCTCTTAGCTCTTCCAGGCGTTCGTAAAGAGTACTTAACCAGAGTCATCAGCCATCCACAAGCCTTAGCCCAGTGCGAGCTCACTCTCACAAAGCTCGGCCTAAACGTAGCGCGTGAAGCCGTCGACGATACCGCCGGAGCTGCCGAGTACATCGCCGCAAACAACCTACGCGACACAGCCGCAATCGCGTCCGCACGCGCCGCCGACCTGTACGGTTTACAGATCCTAGCTGAAGGAATCCAGGACGATTCAAGCAACGTGACTCGGTTCGTGATGTTAGCCAGAGAACCGATAATTCCACGAACTGACAGGCCATTCAAGACGAGCATAGTATTCGCACATGAGGAGGGAACGAGCGTGCTGTTCAAGGTGTTATCAGCTTTCGCATTCAGGAATATCAGCTTGACGAAGATTGAGTCGCGGCCACATCGGAATCGGCCGATTCGGTTGGTGGATGATGCAAATGTGGGAACAGCGAAACATTTTGAATACCTGTTCTACGTAGATTTTGAAGCGTCAATGGCGGACGTGAGGGCCCAGAACGCGTTGGCTGAAGTCCAGGAGTTCACATCTTTCTTGAGGGTATTGGGTAGCTATCCTATAGATATGACCCCTTGGTGTCCTTCTAGGGAAGAGTGACAACAACAATCTTTTCAAAATGAGCAAATGAACAAATAATGATTTTCTTTAATTTCATTTGTAATTATAGTAATTCCTAAAGGGGAAAACACAATTTAAGCTCATTAATTTATTTTCCTTCTCTATAGTCTATAATAAATATATTATTGATTTTAATTTTGGGAAGGTATTGTTTCAATTCACTATCGAGTTAGGTGAAGTAGATTAATATAGCATTTTCAATATTTCATTTAAGGCAATAATTAGATCATTATTATTTTAAAATATTTTACTTGAATTGATGACGCAGTAGATGATTTCCTTTAATTTGAGGATACTTGTGTTTTTAAATGTACGATCTACTATTGGTTATAGTATTACTTCTTGAGGAATTAAAAGAGTGCTGTTTATATCCCTTTGTTGCTGTGTTTTGAATTTTGGAACGTTGTTTCACCGTCAGGTAGGTAAGAGGGATAAAGATAAACATAGGCCTTATAAAAGTTTTGTGTTTCATTTCACTATTGGGTATTGCATTTTAGAGTTAATAATACTCTTAATTATGCGGCAGAATAATTATCTTCCACATTGAATGTGGTGAGATATGGATTGGGAAAATTTTGGATTCGATTTGGAAATGGAGCACATTTTGTTGTATTCTACTTTCTTATTTGGTGGGGGTTAATTTAAATTAGTGAATTTTAAATGTCAATTTTTTCTTTTCATAAAAAAAAAAAAACGAAGAAAAGACTTGGTAAGTTAGATGGTGTGATGAATCTGATTTAGGTTTGACATTTGAGATTGTGGTGGCTGCTTCTGTTGCTTCTCTTAGGGATTATTTATTAGGAAAATAAGTTATTTCAATATAATTAATTTTAAATTAAAATAATTTGAAATTGTTATTTCATTTATGCTAGTGGCGTCCCACAAGTCATTATGCTACTTTTAATAGAAAAATGGCATATCCTAAGGGCATTTTGAGTGAAAAAGGCAGGTAGAGACATTATACTCTTTTAAATTATCAGATTTCATTGAATTTCTTTCCTCTTACGTTTGGCTTCAATTCCTCTTCCGAGGTTGCCGGTGGAGTGGTCGGTGATATAACATGCTATTAGGTAGAAGAAGAAATGTGCAGTGAAAATAGAGGGATTCTAAGGGTGTGTGTAGTATGAAGGAAAAAAATTCTTCCATGGAAATGGAAATTTTTTAAACTATTTTTCACTTTTGTATATATAATCTAGACATATATTATGGATGATAAAAGTGTGGATAGGGGCGTGGGGTGATGGGGAGTGGGGCTAGAGGGTGGATGGTGAAGACGAGGTATGTTTGTGGTGGAAAGGAAGGACATAATTAACGTGAAATGTTATTTGTGGAATTTATTTTTCTACTTTTTTTTAAAATGTCATTTTTCTTATTTTTCAGAAAATTATTTTTCTAGAGAAAACATTTTCCTAAAATTTTTTGACCAATAAAAAATAAAAAAAAATTAGATAATATTTTAAACACCCTTATTATTATCCATTCTGTCAGAAGATAGAGTTAGAGTCTATACTGGTTCATTAGTTATTAAGGGTAATTTCGAACCAAAATTGTGTCAACGAGAATATGAAATAATTCAAACTTCTTTATGTTGGTCCTTCAATGACTAAAGGCAATTTCGAATCAAAACTATGATGATGAAAATATGAATAAGCCGAACTTTTATGGAGAGCAAAGTTAAATGTTATCGCGCTTCGATTGCATGCATCACTTTATTTTTACACAATATTTATCATAATGATAAACGATTTATTTTATTATAATTTTCTTTTAAATTCTAAAAAAAATATAAAGATAAATTTAGATCTTTAATTTTTCTCGATTTAATTTTGGAAACGTCTAATTTCACTATTGGGTTGGTGAGGGGAATTGAATAGTAAATAATTTTCCTCAAATTTGTGTAGTAGGTAAAGATATATTCAATATAAACTCCCCCTAAATTGTTAATACATTATGACGCCACACATCATATACCTTATTTTGCTTTCTTTTTTTAAATGTTGACTTGCAATAGCGTCACTCCACTTTACTAAAATTATTATAAAAAGTCTTGCTTATAATTAGAAAATCCCAAATTATAATTATCCCCTTAATTACCTACTTTGGTGGAATTAAAAAAAAAGGTTTTGGTGGAATTTAATCAAACATTTATATACAATATTTAATCTGAAGAATTCTTAACTATTCATGGAAATAACATATGGGGAAAACAAATGTCTTTAAAAAGACACCAATCAGTGGAGGAGTACTATTAAACAAAAAATGACAGGATCTTATCCATGATTATTACTAAGTACTCAGGTGATTTGCTAAATTCCAACCACAAATTTTAAGTTGGCCACTTATATTATTATATATAATATAATATCTGTATAAAATAATCCCAACTACCTTTGTGACAAAAATACAGGACCAAATTAAAAAAATAAAATCTTTAAAGAAGCAAAGAACTTTCATTTCACTTTCAAGTTTGAGCTGTGGCTACTCATGAGTTAGGTTTGGATCATAATAAACAAATATTAAAAGGAAAGTAGAACGGCAAGTTACCAAAAATATGGTAATAGTTCTAATCAAAGTTGTTGATGATGGTTAACACCATGACCTAAGTTTTAATTCAGCCTATTCGATGGCTGATTGAAGATTTAAAATTTATGAATTTTTATAATGATTTAAAGTTAATATTATAATAATAATTGAATATATGATTAATTTTATGAATATTTAAATAAAAGTTATTGAATTTATACTTCTAATCAACCCTGTAAATTCACCCTAGACTAGATCTCTGCACTTCAAATGAAAAAAAAAAAAAAAGGGTCCTTGTTCTATTTGATGTTTTTTTCAAAATTTATGTAGCTATTGGGCAAAATTATCTTTTTGTGGACTCAATATTTTATGTGTCGTGAACAACATACTTTAGTTATTTATAATGATTCTTCCAAACAAGTGCAAGATTATTGCCAAATATTTCTTCTATTAAAAAGATCGTCTAGACGTAAAACTTATTCAGAAGATATTTTTTATTTGCATTTATGTCCTTTAGAAAGATCCGCTAAATTAAGTTCCAGTTTAGACGAAGAAAGTATGATCACCTTACAATTTTTGCCCCATCAATCAAACTTTTCATTATCATAATGATCGAACTTTTATTAATATTCATGATACAAAGTACATTATTTACACCAGCAAGTGTAAAACTTGTACACTTTTCATGTAGTTTAATTTGTTGGGTATCTTAATATAGTCCTATATTATTAGATCAAACGAAAATGAAGCTACTTGTAAGGTATAGTCATACTTTTAACGGTATAAGGCATTTTCAAGAAAATAATGCCCGGTTTAATTTGATGCGAAGCAAACACAATTATAATATCTTAAAAATTATTTTAGCACAACATAATTAAGTATAGCCTGTTGATAATCTTATTTTTCAAATATAAGTTCATACTTATGATGCACAATTACTAGTAATTAGTATAAAATAATTTAATATTGTCAAAAAAATAGTAACTTGTCTATGTGCGTGTATTGACATTTTCCACCCAACGTGTGAATAGGTTTAGATTCTTCTAAAAATAGTTGGTGAACTCAAAGAGACATGATACCTTGCCACTTTTTTAAAACTTCACTAAACCCCCTCAACTTTTTTTTTAATTCAAAGTGATCCTTACCTACCGATATTTCTTAGCCTCATATATACACTTGCTTACACTCCAGGATATTTGGAGAAAAAATAAATTTGAAACATAAATCAAAAAGAAAAGAGAGAAACTCTTTCCTCATTGGGGGAGAGCTCTTGTATATTAATTTCTCTATAATTATGGGAAATTAGCACTTTTAATCCAAAAATATCGACAAATTTTGATTGTAGGCCTTGTTAGTTCTTGTTAAGTACATTACACCTTCAATTAATTGATTTTTGAACCTTTAGATGTGAGTCTTTACAATTTTAACAAATTATTAAGTATTAAATCATTCAATTATCGAAGTATTGTGTTAAATCTTTATTGTTACTTTATATATAAAGGGACTAATAATGTACATTTTTTGCTAATTAAAGCTTAAATATGTTCAGTTAAATATTATAATGATTAAAATAAAAAATTTATTGATAATTGAGAAATTAAAAATGCAATTATCCATGAAATCATAGATACTTTCTTTCATTGCATAACCTAACATTTTTCCTGTTTAGTGTGATATATGAATGACAATTGCACAAAATGGGTCACTTACACGAGAAATTTGTTGAAATGATAATAATAGTCAATTGGAAGTGAGTCAAGTTGATTATAAAATAAATCTTGACTATGTCACTTAACTGGTTGTTGTTTAAAAAGTTGGTGGAAGTGGAAGGAACTATCCTAGTTGGGTTTTCATACGCAAGTAACAATATTTTATCTCATTTTTATAACAAATAGTAATTTTATTATTTTATAATAAATAATGAGATAAAATAATTTAAAAATTAATTAATATCTCGAATCAAATATGAAATAAAAATTAAAATTTTATCCTGCGATTATTATTTTTATTTCACATATCAATCAATAATAATTATTAAAGAAAATAACTAGGAAATACACTGATTTAATAAAACTTATCTTAACCATATTTAATCATACTTGTGAAAAATTGTTAAATCATGGATGAAAGGCTCAATCTTGTTAAGTATTAATTAGGATAATATAAGATTGAGCATCAAATATATCACAATGAAAGGAAAAAAAATGATGTATATATAGGTGATACTTCCTCTGTTTTATTTTATTTGACTATTTTATTAAAACTAGATAATTATTTTTATTTGAACAAAATCAAGAGAAGGTTATTATTTTCTGTACGTACTATCTCTATTATTAAATAATTACATAAAGTATTATTTAGATTTTCATTAATAAAATTGATTTAGTAAAATAAACCTCTAATAAATATTTTTTTAAGGATAATGTCAAATCAATATAAGCTAAATAAAATAAAACAGAGGAAGTACTTAGTAGTTACGATTACGTTTTACTCACGTTAATATATTTATTTAAAATTTAATAGTATCTAAGAATCTTTCAATCCTATTCGTAAAATACATCTGAAATGTATATGGAAGTGAAAGAAAAAGTTATTACTATTATTTTCTACTATTCAATTATTTTTTTAATAAGCATTTTTTTGCAAAAGGCAACCATCTTTGGAAAAATTACGTAATTGAGCATATCATACTATATATTTATAAAATATAATAACACTTTTAAGAAATTATAAAAGATAGTAAAATAATTATACAAATAGTTTTTATAAGTTATCATGTATCAAACTTTTAACATTCTCTCTCCAATTTCATTAGCCGTATTTTACTCCAATTCAAATACCGTTTCTTTATCTTCCCAAATCTCCCAATATTTCCTCCGTGTTTCACTCTTACGATTTTAATTTTTACTACATATTTCATATACTATCAATTTTTTCAATATCTTTAAATTTTATAATTTTTATGAAGGTATAATTTTGCTTAAAAATGGTGGATGAATCATCTCCTAGAAGGCTAACTCGAGGTACATTATTTAATGAACAATCTATACAAGATTGTCCATTGTTTGATCTATATTTTTTCACTCAAGAACAACCACTTGGTTCAAATGCATTTTCTGTTGTGATACATTCTGAGAGGAGGTTAAGGGAAGAAAAATTGATACACTGCAATTTTTTCAAGTTTTTTTTTTTTGTATTTGTGTATCAATGGAGGAATTGATATATGTATCAATATCAGATTTTTGATAAACTAGATTATTATGTACCAATGTATTGCTTTGTAGAATGTAGAATCTTTAAATGTGTATCTGTTTTTCTTTATATACTTATCAGTATGTATCAACTTTCAATTATACTATGTTTATGTATTATTAGTATGTTTCAATATTTTTAGTAAAACACTCATTTAGATAGATGAGTTTTGATACACATATCAGTACAAATTTGAAATCAAAGATCCAAGATCTATGTAAAAAAATCCAAGATCATTAAAAAAGTGATTTACTTCCATTAAATACGCAACTTCCCTTAAAACAAAACAAACAACACCGATTAAGGAGTGATTGCAGGATTTAAAATTTAGATAAAGTACAGTAAATTGTATTAGAAAATAAAAAAATCTGTTATTTTTTTAATTTTAATAAATTATATTATTTTGTATAATTATTTTATTATATAATGCTATTTATGTAAAATGCCCTAGAGTTATCGAGGATGAAGGCACAATTGTTTGGGTCAAAATTCAGAGTATTTTTTTCTTGGTGGCCCAAAAAAGTTTCCTCTCAGAGATAATTAATCAGATCAACATTTAATTGGGCTGTAGCCCACATTACGTGTTATTAGGTACAAGTACAGTCCACTACTTTCGAACTCATATGCCAGATTGGAAATCAGGTATTTTAAGGAAATTAGGGATCAAAGTCACTTTTATTTTGTATCAATAAAGTCTTACTCAATTTATATGTTTTATTATCTCTATTTTAAAATAAAATTTTTTTTAGCTTGAGCACATTCTTTAACAAAACTATTCATTTCTAGACAGGAAAATGTGTTTTCACCCACTTACCCCTAATAAATATCTTTCTATATCTTTAATATTCTCTTGATTGTGTAAAACTCTTTCCACTTAAATAAGAGTAAAATTGCAGGAACATCATTGATGTCTTCTTAATTATGTCAAACACAACTTATTTTGAAATAAAATCAAAAGACTAAAACACCACTTATTTTGAAACGGATGGAGTATTCGATAATAATGAATTTTTAAGATATGATACGCAAGTTAAGTGAATTTATTGATTTAAAACAAGATAAAGTGATTTTGCTCCACAATTTTCTTAATTTGAGTGGCCATTTGAGAAATTCTCTTCAAACAGGTACTTTCTTCTCACTTTTTAAATAATATTTTACGATATAGTTATTTGCGTAATATTAACATTTTAAGTTTAATGAAAAAAACTCTACACTAAAATATTCTTAAGTTGATCAAATAGTGAACTGTGATATGCAAGTCATGACAAATTATTGTTATGACAAATTATTGTTATGACTTCATGTTATATTCAATCTAACTATCCTGATAAATCGTCATAATATAAAAATAAAGAATACGGGAAAAATATTTTTTTTTTGAAATTGTGGCACCTGACATATCAATATGAATTCATGTTATACTCAATCTAGTTATCTTACTAAATTACTCAAAAATCAAATCATTAGATCGTCATGATATCCAAATTATAAATAAGAAAAAATACATTTCAAAAATAAAATATGCAAATTATGGCAAATCGATGTGCGTTCATATACTACATTTAACCTAATTTCATGTTGAATTAATTAATTAAATCTACAAAAGTTGCAAGATAGATGTGGTGTGCAAGAATAAACCTTGATCTATTCTCTATATAATAAATATAATATGATAGATTAGATGCTAGATGCTTAGGATTATAAAACATTGGAAATCTTTAGAAGATCTAATTTTGATGCCAAAGATGTCAAATCCATCACATTTGTCCAAGCAAAATACAATTAGTGCCACACAAAGGATGGATTCTTTTCTAAAGCCCAAATATAGAAGTGGCTTAATTTGTGATGTGTCTATTCTTTAAGAAACATAAACCTTAGTGGCACTATGTCTGGAAGGCACCCACAATATCAAGAAACAAAGTCACCTTTGTTATCCTGAATTGGTGTGGTATAGTTGAGATCTCTTTACTTTAATCAGAGGTATCAGGTTTAATTTTTTTGAAATGAAAAAATTCGATTAAAAGCGTTGTTCACAGGAATGAGTCCTGCAACATGAAAAATTTAAATTTATCAGATTTCAATACAAATACTTGCCCTGGACGAATAAAAGGACACCTTTAATCCATATTTAATAAAGAGAGAGAACGCATCAAAATCATTTGGGAGATAGATTTGTTTGGAGGGGCAAAGTAATTTTTTAATGAAGCTTCCCTCTTGGGAGTCAAGAATATTCCCTCTTCTATTTGGTGGTCTGATTGAAACAGCATAAAGCAAGGAAAAGCAGAAGCATATTGATAAAAGCTATGCTTTACCTAATAACGTTAAAATATAAGTTATAACAGTATTAATTTTCTTAAACTATCATCAGTATAGTTTTAACTATTTATATCTTGTTAATTACTGTACAATTAATCCATTTTACAGAAAATTAATTGTAATTATTATTGTAAAAGAGATCGATACAGTTAAATTTATAATGAATTTATGAAAATGCAATATTAATAACTCACCTATTCGAATTATCCCGGTTGGATTCTGAGGCCTTCGGAATGTTGATTATCGGGGACTAAAAAGCTAAGCAAGCAGCTGGAATGCATGTGGAAGCAAATAAATGAGAAAAGTTGATAGCTTTAAGTGTAGTTGTAGTATATTTAGTGTTCATTATGTCTGGCACCAGAAAGATAACTATTATTTATAGTTTATCACAATTATACCGTGATCAGTCAAATGGTTCTAGCTGGTCTAATCGTATGTTGGCGGTGATCATAATTCTCTAGTATTGAATTATTGTAAATGTCAGCTATTATTCTGTCATTATGTGTCGATTCTTTGTACTTTCACTATGCCTTGCCTAAGTTGTTGCTATCGGATCCATAAATCTTCGATTTTTCCTCCGATGTCCCTAGATCCAGCATTCGAAAAGCTCTTTTATCTTTCTTTTAATCAATTTATTATGGTTTTGTCTTCGAGAGATCATTAACTCCTGACTTCGAACGCTTCTCTCCATGTATTCGAATATATATCTATCTTTTGATTTTATCATTACTACTTCCACTATGTCATTCTATGTCATGGACTTTCTGTTACATATCCTGAAGTTATATTTTTCTCTGTACAATTATATTACTTTATAATTAGCCTGACTATTTAAAATACTTTAGTACATGAAACTTAAATTCAAAAGATAATCTAATAGGATTTACTTGTCACATTTTAAAATTGAATTGATTTGTCCTGCGAATTATGTGATAAAGTTGTTATGCATTCTGCTAAGGAAGAAGATAAAACCTTATCATATCCCATTATATTCTTTTTTTGTTTTTGGTGGAGAAATCCCATTATATTCTCAACATCATGTAACGAATCTATGCGTTTCAAATGAAAAGTTGCTCCAATAGTCAATACTTAATTAGTATGTTTTAATTTGTGACATCAACATTTAAATAATATGAATTTTAATTAATATTTAAATAATTTTTAAATATATTAATTAGATTAAATTAATTTTTAATAAGTAATAGAGTATTTATTTATTTTTCCGGCAAGAAATTAGTGATTTCTAAAAGTTGCCACTTGCCAACATTACTTTTTGTATGTACAGTATATAATTGCAAGACGAGTGGCTAGAGGACAGCAGTTTCCTAACTTTTTACATTTTAATTTATCAAAAGATTTATTTTTAACTGAACTTTCTTACACTTAATTTTATCTGAAAAAAATATATCTCAGCTCTGTCCATATTAGAGAAGAAATAACGATTCCCAAGACAATGGATCGTTTGTGGACTGTGGAGTAGTAATAAATAATGGTGTATATGCTGGTTCGTAAATATACGGTGTGAGAGCTCTATTAACCCGTAATTTCTCCGTTTACTCTTATTTATTTATCTTAAATATTTTATATTTTTTTAAAAATAATAATTAATATGAAAATATTTTATCACACAACTCATATTATATTAATAAAAAAATTATAAAATTTTTCACTACTTCAGAAATACTATGAGTAAATTAAAAAAAAAAAAAGGAGGTAAGAGAAGTAGCTAGAGATGTGAATTGTGTTGAGCCATGTCCAAAAGCAAAAGGTTGACTTTTTGATGCTATCGACCACTATTACCCACATTGAATTTTTGAGTCTTTAAATGTTACTACTTGGACCACTATACAGTATACAATCACATTTGAATAAAGAAAAACTAGACGACCTCCATTCTCCTTTTTTCAATTTGAGTCATATAAAGTGATAAGTATTTTATTATTTTTATATATAAATAATTTTATGTGAATTCAAAACCTATTATGTACAGGATTATTTTTATTAAAAAATGCTTTATTTTTATTATGAAATTTATCGATATAATTTGACTCAAAGTCGATAAAAAAACATAAAATTTTTAATGAAAACAGAAGAAGAAGTAATTGAGAAACTTTAGTAGGTGTACATAAAAGTTGAAGTGTTGTCACGTGAGAATGCATGGCATGTAGAAAAAAGGTAGATAATGGTGGGGGGAGACCAAGATTATCTTATATGCAGTATAAAGTATAAGTATTCAGTGACTGCAAATTTTAATAAAAGAAATAATAGTGCGCCTTTTTGCATGTTATATATACAAGACACGTTTCCTTTCCACAACCCCTCAACTTCTATATATCTTTTCTCTCATTACATAAAAGAAAAATTGCCAAATCTAAAATTTAACTAAGCCTTGAAGTAGTATAGTAGTGATGAAGCAATTAAACATATCATGTTTTCTTGTAATTTTGATGTTCCTGTTTGTTTTCCTTTCACCAGCATCATCTTCCCGTTATTTCTTATCAACCACAAATCAAGGTGATTAATTAAATGCTTATATGTTCTTGCGTGCAGTGTTCCATTTTGATTGAATAAATTAAGGAACTAATTTTGATTTAATTTAATTTGTTGCAGTAGTCAAAGATGAGGAGGTAAAGATCAATGGAAAAGTCAATCGTCTTCCATATTTATATCAACTTGACCACATGGATTCCCTTAATGTAATCTCCTATTTCTCTCTGTTTAATCTGTTTCATCTTATATACTTTTCAATTTGGGATTGAGTTAGGTCCGAGATTCAATTTTTTAGCATGATATTAAAAATAGATGGACTCAATTCAACTCCAAAATTAGGTGAGGATGATTCGTATAAAGAGATCACTTATTTTATTAAATCATCGATGTGCGACTTTTTTTATTTTTAACCTACTATCTCACGTCTTAGCAAATATATACTCATCTCATTAATCACATTTTTCATTCTTTAATGCTCTACATCACACTCAGGATTGGATATTTTTGTTGGCAATTTAATTTTGAGTCCAACATTAGGGAGATAAGTTCTGTTCTGATACCATATTGAATTAAAAGCTAGCTCTTTATAAGAATATCGATTTTTTTTTCTTCAACAATTCTAGACAAGCATGGGGTGGTAGAATGTTGAGGCACATATTGGTTGAGAGTATAGATTGTTAATTATACTTATATGATCCTTAACAATTATATTCTCACATGAGCTAACTGTTAAAGTTGAAAATTGGGCTTAATTAAAAGTCCATTATATTAACAAAATCTGACTTTAATTGTGTTTTTCGGTTTCTTGTAGAAGCTGATGGGGGTGGAGGAATGTGAAGAAGAAGAAGATGGAGAATGTTTGAAGAAAAGGGTACTTGCAGAAGCTCACCTTGATTATATCTACACTCAGAACCATAATCACCCTTGATTATTAATTAATCAATCAATCAGTCCTCTAGCTAGCTAGCTGCTGGTGTTGTCAATCAAGGGGGCCTAGCTTTAAACACCTTTTTAACATATATTAAATAATTAATCCTCCTTCCCTTTTTTCATTTTTGTGTGCATTAATTTGTTTTCTAACCCACTGTTACTAGAATCACATATCCCCAGCAACTTTTTAGAGATAGCCCCCCCCCCCCCCAACCCCAACCCCAACCCCAACCCCAACCTCTATTATTTGTTTCATCCGAGAAATCTGAACTTGTTACTTCTCTGTTGTACTATACTTTCTTTTTATTTTAATTGTCATTTTAAAAAAAAATATATGTAAAATTTAAAATAAGTAAGTAAAAGTGAACGGAGAGAATATATAATTTCGACGAAACAGTAAGCATGAAATTAGACAAAAATAACTAATGTCTCTTTTTAATCTCTTAAAGTGACAAACACTTTGCAACCAGATTATTCTTTTATGAAAGTGACAAATAAGAAAGAATGGAATAGAGTAGAAAAAATGAGAAGGTTGTTTAAAACATTAATGGGGAAGTTGGGTGTGGGGGAGATAACGTAATAAGTACTTCCTCCTCTGTCTCAAACTATTTATGATTTTTTTTTAATATATATTTTTTTAAAAAAAGGTTTTTAACTATTTTGTCTCCACTTATATTTTATTAATAATTTTTTTGGTCATAAAATTGATAACCAATTTAGATAAAATATCTCAAAAATTATTCTAACTTAATGCGCGTGTTGATTAGATTTCATTAAACTATAGGTAGTTTTAATTATTTTGATTTTGGCTTTTTTATACCCCTTTCCGTTTGTATAAAAATACATCGAGAGATGACAATAATTAATTATAAGAATAAAATAAAAATTAAATAATAAATTATTTTTTATTTTTTAAATTGAATAAATAAAAATAAATATTTATTTTTAAAATAGTGAGAAATAAAAGTGAACGAAAGAAATAGTCTTTATATTTTAAACATTGATTTAACAAAAATGATATTAAATTTTTTTTAAAAATCTTTAAATATTTTTTTTAATAAAAATTACGATAAATAATTTAATACAAATAAAATAACAAGACAAACAAAAATCTGTTACTAGATTTAGAGTATGGGAATATGTAAAGAGAAGCTTCACAGCCAATCATAGCCAGGTCCAACAAAGTTGTGTGAGGGTAGCTGCTAATATTAGGGCATGGATGACTTTATTATAAGAATTAACTCAAGACAGTTGGGGAAGTGACATAGAATTTGTATCATGATGACATTTATGCAGAGGCCATAAGTTAGGTGCAAGCTATTTTGTATCAGCTGTGAGCCTTAGCTTCAGATCAGATGATTCAATTTCTGCACATATGGAAATGCTCAACACTGTTAGTTCGTAATGAAACTCTTAAAGCAAAGTACACCTTCCCTTTCAGAATTTTTGACCAAAATAAGTTATAATTTAAATTAATTTATCAAAATAATATATTTTTAAGGAATTTTATTAAATTAGAAGAAACGTACTTGACTAATATATTAGGTAAAAAATTATTCAACTGAGATTGACGGCGTTAAACATAAAATATAACTAAAATTTACGTTTTATGCTTAAGATGACGTTACTGGCTGTAACGTTTTCCTAATTAAAAATTTAGGACATTGAAGGACAAAGATGAAATTTTCATCACATTTTAGGACAGAGGACAATGTCATAAGTATTCTTTTTATTTTTAAGTGGATTTTTAATTTTAAATTTAGATAAAAATTTCATAAATAGTTATTTTATAATTATTATAACTGAAAAATAATTATAATTATAAAATCTATTTAACGGGTAAAATTTCATGATGTTATCCTAAAATTTAACTTGTGAAATTTAAAATTCTACAATAATATATGATTATATTTCAAAATTATAGCACAAAAAAAAATTGTTCAGTGAATATTAATTTTACGTTCGAACTCTAACAATAGAGAAGTTTACACTTAAAAGTGAAATTTTGCTACGAAATTCACTAGTTTGATATCATGACATTGTCTTTAAAATATTATCACATTATTTAATAATAAAGCATAATAATTAGTAACTCCAGTACCGTTTAAGTATTGCCAGTAACATCTCAGGTATAAAACGTAACTTCCGATTACGTTTTTATGTTTAACGTTGTCGACATCGGTAAAATATTTTTTTTACATAATACGTTACTGTCAAGTACGTTTCTTCTAGTTTCGCAAAAGTTTTAAAAAAATTTATTTTGATGAATTGATATTATGACTTATTTTGGTAAAAAATTTCTCCGTTTCAAAATAAGTGGTATTTTAGCTTTATGATTTTATTTTAAAATAAGTAATATTTTATATAACTAAGAGGATATTAATGATGTTCTTTCAATTTTATCCTTATTTAAATGGAGAGAATTTTACATAATTAAAAAAAAACTAAAGAGTTATATTTTTCAAGATATTTATTAAAAAGGTAAGTGGATAAACTTGCATTTTTTTAGGAATAAATAATTTTCTTAAAGAGTGTGTCCAAAATAAAAACATCGCTTATTTTAAAACGGAGGATTATAATTTTTTCTATATTTTTCTGGTCTCAAAATAAGTCTCACTTTAATTAAAAAAATTAAAATAAATATTATTTCAAAAATTTAAGATTAAAAAAATAACTACTATTATTTTTAATATTCATAAAATAAAATAAAACAATATTTATTTTGAAAACAAAAAATAACAGTGAAACTAAGTAATTCCTTCCAGGGACATCTCATTATAAAGAATCCAGTAAGATTTTGCACAACTCCTTAAATATTCTATTAAAAAATTATTTTTCTTTATTGAAACTTTTAGCTGAAAAAACATGAAGCGATTATTTTTATAAATATTTTGATTGAATTAGTCAAAAATATAATAATAGTGTTTCATATAAAAAAATCAAGAAGCTTTTATTATTTCAGTGATAATTTATTTTTTATCATGTATTTTTTCATCAATTAATTCGATGAAAATACATGAAAAAATTCATATTTTATAACACAAATTTTTATTGATTCAATAGGAAAATTCTCTATTTCTAGTTGTAATTAAGAAAAAACTTAATTAGAAATATAATTTAACTAATATATTTCTTATTAATTTTTAAACTTTCATTTATTTATGTGCCTCTTAATTTTAAAATATTTTATGTTAATGATAAAGCTGCAAATAAAAGATTAATTCTCTCTTAATATAATTTAAAAATAACTATTTTTAATATACGTGACAACTAAAAAGAATCAGATTGGAAAGATTTTTTAAAACAAGGTATAAAATGGGAAAGGTCAGGGTGCAACCTATTCTTCAAACCTCCATCGCAAAGATATTACTTTCAGTATAGAGAATTTGAATATATCATAACTTTTTTAATTAGACAATTACTTATAAAAGAAAAAATTAAGTGTGAAAAGTGCTTATTCACAAAGATTATGGCCATTTGACCATTCATTTTAGAGTTTAAACTTAAAGTTTTAATTTATAATGATACGAATAATTTCTTCAAATTAATCAGATTTCAAATCATAATAAAATCTAAACGCGGTATCAGTGCTTCTGTTGTCAGTACCAAAAAGCAAAGGGGGAATGAAAGGATACTTTTACATGAATCAGATGCCGTGTTTCACTTAGTTAGGAAATATTGGATATAAGTTTGTCAACTATGTGGGAGGAGTAGTACATTAAATTCATATTTAATTTTATTTTTTATTAAATGAAAGTTCGATCAATAAATGTTGTATTTTTTTAGAATAATTTTCTGACTCGTTATATTATATTTTGTTATGAATTTTTACTTATTTGGTAAAATTGTATAAGAATTGAAGAAATTTTGATAGTTTTCTCAACTTATAGGGGTCTTATGTTCATGCGAAAAAAATACAACTTAAATATTACAAATTGCATGTCCAAACAAAAGTTCAATCTTGTACTATTTAAGTATATATATAGAATTTACACATTATAATTTCATCTCACATGTCCAAACGGTCATTTAAAGAAAAATTTTCTTTGATGATTGCAACGGCACTAATGTAGTGAAAAATAAATATAAAAGTGAACGATCGAAAAATGAGACGTAATACATTCTCCAATGAATTACGCATATAAATTGTGATAAGACACCAAGAGGAGTGTATAAATTAATTGGCAATAACATCTACCACTCAAGAAACTAATACTCTCTCTTTTTCAATTTCCTTATCTTAAAGTTATAAATTAAAGATACGTATAATGTATCAAAAAGATTACGAGAAAGCAATAGAGCTTGCCTAACACTTGAACTACTTTAACACTAATGCTGTTTCAGTTCAAAAAGTTTACCCTTAAATCAAGCTGCAGATGTCCCAGTTCTAATATATTAATTTTAAAAATAATAAAATGATTTGTTGAGAGTGGGATTTGAACCCACGCCCTTTCGGACCAGAACCTTAATCTGGCGCCTTAGACCAACTCGGCCATCTCAACATTGCTATTAATGCTTTTTATATTTTTGTATATATACTAATTACAAATCGAAAAATTAAATCCATAAATAGGAAATAAAACTTTCGAACTTTTTGAGCAATAATTTACAATTCAAACCAAACTTTCTCATAGAGGTTATGTTGTAAGCTTTCTTATATAGTAATGCGGCTGGGATTGGGATTTTTTCTTTTACGTGTTGAAAGCTTCGGACCTGAATCTTTGGTTGGCCCAATACTCAACTGGACCTTGAAAATCAATGACTCGCTATTAGCCATTTAGCCACATCTTCTTTCACAATTTCTTCAATTTTGTAAGTTGTTATTATTCAAATTTGTGACAGTTGTTCGAATTAAACATTAGATATTATTTTTCCAATTTTACACGCTCTTACTACTCCAAGAAGACATACAATCATTAATTAATTATTCATTTAAGGAAGTGATAAGAGTAATTTATGCAAATATCTTTATGATTTTCGTCGGAATTAATATGCAAGAACCTAAAACACAAATTATAAAAAGGATTCAAGAAATTATTAAATAACAATAATAACATACTCGGTATAATTTCATTAAAACGTTATTTTCAATAGACTTTTTTACTCAAATTTTTGAAAAATATTAATCATAATAATTTAAATAGGAAACTCCTCATCCCTGCACTGTCATCATGAGAATCTTAACTGTAGTTTAATTTTTTCTACAGTGGGTAAGCTTTAGGAATGTTTTTCTGACTTTGACCATATAATAATAATAATAATAATAATAATAATAATAGTGGTGGTGGTGTTAGTTGAAGTCTTAGCAGGTATGCTTAAATTTTTAATTTTTTTTACGCCTTCATTATTTATTGAAGATATCGTTTGAATTAATTGAATTACTATATAGGTGAAACAATAATAGTTGAATGATTTAGAGATACTTATCACTAATTGAATAACTTTTATATTACAAAATAACTTTCTCAAATAAAAATTACTAGGTAAGTGATGGTATGACAAATTAACTTTCCATTTGTGTGGTTGACATACATAGTATACAGTTTTTCATTTCAAAAATAACCACAGTGTAAAGAATCTTACTCAAAATTTGAGGCACAAAGTGGAACAGCAGGAGTATCTCATGTTTACTTCATGGCCAAATAAGAGTGCATTCTGAGATCAGATTTCAGACCTGCAACTGCAAAGAGTCCCCACCTTGCCAAAAACTATATTGCTTTATTTGCACGATTCTAACTTATGTAAAATGGATAAAAGATATTGGTGTCATTCTAAAGATATTTATGAATTACCCTTCTTAAAAAAATAAAAAATAAATTGTAATCGCTAAGATAGACATTAAGCTTAGTCTGTAATCAAATAAATATTTAAACTCGATAGAAATGTGTTTTTTGACTGTGTACATAAGGTCGAGTGAGTGAAACACGCTTGTTTCTATTATACACTTAAAAGAAATAGAGACCTTTTTTTTATTTTGCTTTGATCTATCAATAATCTCTAAAGTTCAAATGTCAAATTCAACTATAAACTACCAGTTGAGAATCTTATTCATCAGCAGAAATATCAATCAAAAGAATACTCCAAATTAAAATTCACAAAATAATTATATATTTTTTTAATTTTTTTTTATCAAAGTTCCAAAATAGATGATTGCAACTAAAACATACAGAATCCCCTTAATTTCTTTTTCTCAATTTCTCAAAAAATTAAAACACAGAAAATGATACAGATTGAATATGTATTTATAGGTAAAGAAGAAGAGGAGGAATGGGATGAAGGTGGAGGTGAGAGAGAAGAGAGGTTTATTAAAATTGTAGAATAAAAATATTAGTGAACAAAAGAGAAAGAATTAGTGAAAAATTTGGGACTATCAAAAAAATTATTTAATAAATAAGTATATTATATACTTTTCTTCTGAGAAGGTTTTTTTATTTTTATTTTTGTGACTTATTTAAATGGAATAGAAGTCACCCTCTCAAATAAAAGTGTAAAACACATCATTTATGATGCCAACCTAAAATGTTCAATAAATACACTTCTCACAAGTTCTATGTGTCCGTTTGAATGACTAAGTTTGAGTGTTTATGTTATAAAACGTATTAAATTTAAGGGGCTATTTAGATTTTTACTTAAAATGTATTAATCTACATAAATATTAAGGGCGAATATGATTGAATTAATTATTTAATTTCAATAAATATGAATTTAATTAATGTTCAATTTCATTGGACTAATCTATTAAATTGAACCTCAAATGATGAGTTCACTTTATTAAGTTCAAGATGTCATTAAAGGTCCTAATTGGTGCACGTATCAAAAGTCGTGGCATACCAGGTCAAATAAAAGAATCAATAGAATCATGTCACATGTCAAAATGACATGCATCCCTAGTCAAATTCAAGGCAAGTGAAAAGTGTCTCACGTGTACAAGTGACATATCCAAACCAATCAAATATCGTCAACTTCAATCCGATTAGTTGAAAAGAGTTTATTCTTATCATAACTTTTTCACCCTACAATTATAAACATGGGTCCTCATAATTAAAAAAAGATATCAAAAATTATGATAAGGATAAACTCTTTTCGACTAATCAAATTTCTTTACAAGCTACAAGATTCAGTCAATTAAGTAAAAATCAACACAAATATTCAACATCAATCTTCAACATCCTTGAATTTGAAAATAAATTACAAAATCAATCAAGATCACCAAATTAAAAGTTAAGTTTTAAGCTATTGAATTCAAACCCTATAGACAATATCGTGCCATTCAAAAGAAATTTATAAATAATAATTCTTCTTAGGAAATAGGTAAGTTATGGGCTATGATAAGTGACAGTAATTACACTATCGATGTACATGTAAAACTCTATTTAAATATATACATATCGTAGTTTCTTAAGAATGGAGACAGAATGTTTTTGACATCATGAATTTATTTTGAAATGAGAGAAATTGCATAATTTATTATATATATATATATATTCCCTACCCATAAGTTCCCCACAACTTTCATGGAAAGAAATAAAGAAGGCTAACAATTAGTATATATCTGCCACCAAATTAATGTGGATAATGTGGACAAAAATGGACTTGGGTTGCCTTTCAACCACTAAAGTAGAGTGTACCCCATATTTTTATTATTCATCCTACAACTACATTTTCCCACTTAAACTACTTCCTCAATTTCCTTTTAATTACTAAATATATTAAAAATAAATATTTTAAAATATTTATTAATATTAAAATTCAAAATATAATAATTATATTATTTTTAATTCCGTTCTTATTACTTAAAATTATTTTAAAATATAAAAATAATTATTATTATATTTTTTTAAAAAAATTATATTAATTATATTATTATCACTATTAATTTTTTTTAAATAATTATATAAATCTTACCCTAATAATTAAAGCGGAACAGATGGAGCATTATCATCTTACGGAGACAGACAACTAGTATTATTTTTATGGAGACAAACAACTAGCATTATTTATGTTTTCATTATTTTCGAAATTTTAATTAACTTCCTTTTCATAGTGCGGTCAACTTATTTTTATGTATTATTATTATTGAAGGAATACCAAAAAGTTTCTAATCCTTGAAATTATGTAAAACCAAAACTACATGAGCATACTTCAAACTTAAGAGGAATGCTTGATATCATTTGTTAGGATTGGAAACCATCTGCTAATTAGAATTAATATAATTATGATGATTTTTTAATTATAAATACAATAATTTAATTATAATATAGTTACAAATATATTTATAAGTATCATTAAATAATTAGATTGAAATTTTAAAATAAAAATTAATATTATAAATATAATGTCATACCCCATTATGAGAATACAGTGGATATGTGATTGTTGTTGTAATGCCATAAAATTATTCAAATGTTCTGACAAAAAAGTAAACTATCAATTCTAAGTGAAAAATGAATGACATGCAATGTGAAATAATAAGTTAATATTACTAAAACATATAAAATGGAATCAAAATTATAATATAAATTTATTTATTTTTAAAAAAATTAACATAATATTGTTATATCAAACCAACATAACTTAAAATAGGTTTCTAACTTAACTTAATTAAATAAATTGAAAAGAATTTTTTTTTATTATATTTGTCTATTAGTTTAAAACTCCAATATATATAAATATACTCATTGATACATAAATTAAAATTAAAAAACCTTTACATATTTTTATATCTTTCTTCTTTTACCTGTGCCTCTGCCAAATTTAATAGTTAGTAACTTTATGTAAATTATTATAATTAAGAAGATCATAGTTTAAGTGACGAAGAATCAAAATGGACCAGGTGTAACATCATGCGTGATGCCTGATGCAATTTACGAAGGATTTTATTTATATATATTATCGATACAAAGAATTCTTACAAGTAATTAATACAATTTAATTAAATATAATGTATTGCAATTTTTTTTTCACTTTATCATTCAGGCAATTTTAATTAATATCGATCTTTTCTTTTTTCATGTAACCATGATACTAAAATAAAATTACAAAATCAGTGTATTCGTATAATAATACCGTTGTTGTTTTATTATTATGTGTTCACGTGTTGTTATTTTGTTGTTGAGTCTATTCTTTTTATCGTAAAAAATTTATTGAAAATAATTTTTCCACCTCTGAAGCAGTGATAAGATCTGTATATATTTTATTTGCTTCATACCCCACTTGATGAGATTATATTTAATTGTTGTTATTGTCGCACAATAATATTCTTGGAATTTTGTTTTTGCTCTTTGTTTATGGACCTAGTACTTTACTTGATACCTCATCGAAATATATTTGTACACGTGTGTGAACATGAGGTGTCTATTTCTTTTTTGCTTTGTCATTTTCCAATTATTATACCGCTAGTAATTTACGTGATGCAAAATGCCTTATAATTTGCAAGCTTGATATGCTTTACTCACTTTACATTTTTGTCTGTTTTTAGCTGGAATTTAAAAGAGTCTTCTTGCATGTTTAGCCATTTCGATTGCTCACTTAATTGTTGATCAACAGTTAACAGTTATACTAAGGTGGTAACTTTCTGCCTTATAATGAATATTAAAATAATATGGATTATTTGCATAAATATTTTTATTTTGAAATGATTTTTAATTTTTATTTTTTAAATTTGTAATTTTTAATTTTTATCTTTTCACACTTTAAGTGATAAAAAATGGTCAAAATGTCATTAATAGCAAAAACATAAATAAATCGCAAGACATAAGTTTTTGCTCAAGTTATGCTCAAATGCATAAATTAACACATGTTATACCTCAAGACATAAGTTAGGTATGAAATCGTGTCTTTCATGGATTTATTCCCTGGAACACAAGTTCAGTAAGCGAAGTTCATGATAGTGAACCCATGCATGCCTCGGATAGAAATTCAGTAGGAAACTTGTGTGTAGGGGCAGAAGTTCAGTAGCATGAACTTCTGCCTATTGAACTTGTGTCTTGGGGTAAAAGTTCAGTAGCATGAACTTCTGTCTTCTAGGGATATCCTATGTTATACGAATTTTATTTGTCTTGTGATTTTTTTAAAAAATATTATGGTATTTTTGTTCCGTTTTTATTATTTACAATACAAGATGGCAAAAACTAAAACCACATATTTCAAGGGCAAAAATTAAAGACCATTCTAAAATAGGGGCAGGCTGCGGAAAGAGTAGAAATAATACTCCATCCGCTTTAATTTATTTATCTTATTTTTTTTAGCTCATCTAAAAAAGAATCTCTTTTTCTTTCTTAGGAATTTTTTAATTAATTCTAACTTTTCATGTGACGTATTTAAGATCATAAAATTAAATAATATTTTAATACATTCCACATATCTTCAATTTAAGATTGCAGGATCCAAAAAATTTAATTATTTTCTTAAATTTTATTTCAAATCAAAATCAGATAAATAAATTAAAATAAAGAAACTAATAGATTTGAGCAAAGACATAAGATGAAAGAAATTGCGAACATAATAATGAGGGAAAATAGTTAAATTGAAAAAGAAACACAATTTTTGCAGAGTGCCGGTCAAGATGATCATCGGATTAAGTTTCTGACTGAAGAACCTCGGCTCTCTCGCCTCTCTTGCTCGATCTAACGTACATTATAACGAGTTAAACGATTTATTTAATGTGAATTTAAATTAATTATTTTTATTAAGATATGAATATTATATAGTATATATAATTAAATTAATAAATAAACTTTTAATAATAGAATAAAAGAATGAACTAGTGGATCGTGCGTTAGACAAGTAGACAAATCTATGTTTCATGCAAAAGAGGAGAAAACTAAAACTAAAATTTAAAAAAGAAAAAGAAAAAAAAGTGGAAGTATAGGTGACAGGTCAGGTCAAAGCAGCTCAAAAAAATTATTTGTCCACTTTGCCTCCTTGTTTCACTACCCAAATCTCACTTTTGCACCATCTTCACGTGTCATTCAGTAATGCTGTCTAAACACTGTAAACTTTTTTTAGTCAAATATTTAATTAAGATATTTTGATTTATAAAAAACTTAAGTTTGAAGTGACTTATATTCAAAACTCTTAACTTATTTTTTTTAAACTTATTTTTATTATTTTAATTTATATTTTAAAATTACAAGTCAATTTAAATATATTCTAAGTGATTTTTCATTTTTGCAATCAGTATATATAGCTTAATATATTGTAACAAGTTACCTACTTTTATCTTTTAGGCAATTGATTTCACTGATTAAGTACGATTATTTGTAGTTTTTTCTTAAAGATTAGTAATATAAAAGAATATTGTTAATATATGAAAGTTAAATATTTTTTTAAGAAACAAAGGATTTTGAGCTACATATTTATTCTTTGAAGTTTAAATGCGTAATCTAGCACGTAATCATGTGGTGATATATATATCGAAAACTTTAGCATAAAATCGATAATTATATATATATATATATTCAGCACTAAAAATATATATTTCTAAAATGCTATGTACGTGGATGACTAGCTCATGAGACTAGTTACAAGTGTCTTCACAATAATCATTTACAAGTTACAAGTATTTTATCAATAACGGTAATTCAGTCTTAAATTAAAGTTAATTTACGAAGTGATGATTATCGTTATAGGAGTTTTAACATATTTTTGTATGCGCAAATTAAATTGAATAATTGGAGTGTAAATAATATAAAATAAATACTCATCATCAAATAAGTTAAAAATTGATATTAAATTTAAAATTAATATTATACTTAAAAAATAAATATTAAACCTGACTCTTCATCCACCCCCCCCCCAAAAAAAAAAAAAAAAAAAAAAAAACTGATATGGGACTTCATCAATCAGAGGTGACACTGACGGAAAAAACAAAAAGAGAAATTGTAGTACGTAAATGAAGCAGGACGATGCATGAGCAACTCAACCTCATTGCTGTCCGTTTCATTTATGGTCTTATATAGAGCTAGCCTGTTTGATTTAGGGTCTTATAATATAAGTTGATGATCTAATTGAATTGATCAAATAATTTTAATACGAGCTGTAATGAAATAATTAAAAAAAATATTTAAAATTCGAACACTTGAAAATGATATTTTTTTTTAAATTAAAAACGTCGGTTCAAAGAAAAAAATTGGGTCATACTGTAATTGTTGAAGTGGAAAACAAAAAAAGGAAAGTTCACTGGAAGAGTACAACAATAATACCTTAACACTGAGTTGAACTGAAAACGACAACCTTTTTAACAACAATTCTCAAATGTCCAAGTCTTTGTATCTATCCACCGAACACTTTGCCTACGTGTTGAGGCATCATGACTTGTCCAATGACATTTGTCCCTTTTAATATGATCTGGCAAATGGATGCCACGTCACTTTACTTTTCAAGTGATCCCCCTATGTATTAATTGAGTTATAAACTTGCGAGCTTTTATAATTCTAGATTTTTATAGTATATTACTTGATTTTTTATAACATGTAATAATTCTTTAT
This sequence comes from Datura wrightii, assembly GCA_035772735.1. Classification (NCBI taxonomy): domain Eukaryota; kingdom Viridiplantae; phylum Streptophyta; class Magnoliopsida; order Solanales; family Solanaceae; genus Datura; species Datura wrightii. Next base: position 833,428 of record JASDFA010000011.1, read on the forward strand.
AATATGCTTGAAATGGCAACTTTAAAAAAGTACAAAGTCTTATTATATTTAAATTAAATTGATAAAGTCAAATCTGCACTATCAAATGTACATAACGATATGCTAATCAGCTAGCATGACATATTCTCTTCTTCGAAAAAGCCGCCCAACGCGATTGACGATCATCACATTGATCTTTATTTTTAAAATATAAAGTTACCTATTTGTAACATATTTTTTTAGTTTTAATTAAATTAGTTAATTTTAATTTGATATAAAATTTTAAAAAATAAATTTGTTTAATGAATTTTATGATCTTAAACTGGAATACAGAAAATATATTAAAATATTAATTAATTATGTAATTTTAAATATATTATTTAAAAAATTAAAATTAAAAAATTATTAAAAAGAGAAATGAACTGTTCTTTTCGAAACAGACTAAAATAAATTAAAACTCAAAAATGTTAATTTTTTTGCTAGAAACCATAGATTAATATATATGTTATGGAACTATAAATTATGTTATAGAGAGAGTATTTAATAAGTAATTAGTTTTAATCCAGCATACGTATTCTTAAATGCACTAGCGGAAATAACAAGTTTATGATAAGAATCCCATGACATCCTCTAAAGTACGCATATGGTATATTTTACTTGTTATATTTATTTTTTTAATATTTTTGTAAAAATATATTAAATAAAAAATACTTTAATTAAATTAATTTATATATTTTTAAATCTTGATTTAATGCTACTCTACTTAATGAAAGTTAATTATATCTTGATAATTTAAAATGAAAAGTTATCTTTGATTATTTTTTTTAATAATCATAATCATAACAAATAAAATAAACCGAGAGGTGATTACACAATTATAAACTTATAACCACTTACGCGGATAAACTTTATAACATGCATTTAATAAAATTGAATAATTTTAATTAAAACTATGCTTTTGATTGAAGAAACTTATTTAATATATATAAGTAATGTATTTAAAATTTACTAAGTTATTTTAAATTCTAAATTCACTTTTGCATTTAATATCGAAGAAGAACTCCTTTAATTATATAAGAAATAGGTGTTTGAACATGTGATTTTGTTTCGTGATTTAAAATTATGAGATGAAATTAATGTTTGGACATGCGATTTCTTCTCATAATTTTAAATTATCAATAAACTTTGATTTGGGATTTCAAATCATGGGATGAACTTTTTAAAATAAAAAATTTAAACCACAAGTTTATATTTTATAAAAAAAACCTATTATTTACCAATCATTTATTTTAAATGTAAATAAAATTTTTATTGATTATTATTTTTATCAATCTTTGCTAATTATTTATATCGAATATAAGTTTGTCAATCATGTGGGAGGAGTAGTACACTACAACTCATGTTCAATTTTACTTTTTATTGAGCTAATGTTCGATTAATAAATGTTGTATTTTTTTTAGAATGACTTTCGATATATTGTGTTATACTTTATTATTTTTTTTTACTTATTTGGTAAGATTGTATAAGAATTAGAGAATTTTTACTTTTTTTTTGGCCTTAGTATGTTACATGTATATTATAACTCATGTTCAATTTTACTTTTTATTGAACTAAAATTTAATTAATAAATGTTATATCTTTTATAAAATGACTTTCTGACATATTATGTTATATTTTATTATAAACTTCTACTTATTTGATAAAATTAAAAAAAACTTTTACTCATTTTTTACCTTAGTATGTCACATTCGAACACAACCCTCCCCACCCAAAACCCCCCCTTATTTAAACCAAAACGATAGAAAAGATAAACCAATATTATTATAAAGGTTAAAATAAGAAAATCCTATAACAATAATATACGATAGGAGTACGAAGAAAAGGCACAAGAATCGGGTCCGCAGTTTCTATAACACATTTTCTCTCTCTTGTCTCTGTTTTTTTCTCCTCCTTTTTGTGACCTTTTCGTTACAGAGGTCGAAAGGTGTCTAAAACTTTTGATTTGGATCGGTGGAAGAAGAACGAAAAGGCACCAAAAAAATGGGTTCTTACCAATTGTTGAGCGATCAGCAGGTACAAAATTGTTTTGCTTCTTCTTCGTCTTCTTCTTCTTTCTGTACCGAAACGCAGCGTGGTTGTTCAAAAGCGCAGAATTGTCTGCATAAGATTCTCAGAATAATCTCCACTGTCCCACCAGAGAATATCAAAATTACTAGTGTTCCACCTTCCTTGAGTTCCCAGAAACTCAATGGATGTAATCGATTTGCTATTGACTTGAACATTGGGTTTAACGTCCCGCCGGAGACGGAGGAATCTGGGTCTCCGCTAAACGGCGGTTGGGTTTCTGGACAGAGTACTTGTACCGCCGCTTGCGGAAATTTCGCCGATGAAAAGAGTACCGTTGCGGCGGAGTGCGGCGGCGTTTCGACGGTTGATTTTGGGAAATGCTCTGACGACGGTGAAGTGAAATCGTGCAAAAGTGATAGTTCTGGTGTTCAATCTACCAAAAAACAGGAAATAATAGAAATTATGCAGCTTGAGAATTCTGGGGTTTCTGAATCAAAAGAAGAAATTGGGGAACTGAAAGAGCAACAACAAGGATTCATGGGTTTGCTCATTGAAGCAGCAACACTGATATTTGGAGACTTCAAAGACGAAAATCCCAAATCCGAATGCGAGACGGAGAAGACGAAAAGCTTCAAATCTGAGAAATTTAAAATCGAAGAAGAAGACGACGGAGACGACGTAGCTGCTACTAAAAAGCAGCTTAAACGAAGAAACAGCGAGGTAACAGAGGAAGCAATAGAGGATAAATCTTCATATCCATTGGTTCGATCAAAAAGGGGGAGAATTCAGGTTTTGCCCAACAAATACAGGGACTCCATTCTCGAGCCATTGACGCCTTTCTCAAGAATCCGATCAACCATTCTCCCTAATAGACGGCGGTCAAAGTAGTACTTGTAAGACCGATCACTGTTTTACTTTATTACTCCTATAATATAATTTTCCGGTGAAGTTCTTACCTTTTCCTTTTGTTAGTTGTTACTACTCCATTTTAATCTCATAAAGTTAGCAATAGCTATGTAGACCAGTAGTAGTAGTCAATTGGGGATTTTTGAGGCTTCTGGAATCTTGTAGAAGTTGAACACTTGTTTCAAATTCTCTACTCTATGGTGTTCGAAAATTTTTGTCCCTCTTATACTTTGGAGTAAAACTTTGCTAGTTTTGAGCTTGCTCAGATTATAGGTTGGGGTTGACAACCAGGGCAAATCTTGTAATGCATATACATTGTAACGTGTTCACCTAAACACTCGTTAGAATTAGTTAAAATAGAGGGATATTGCCCACGAAAATTCGGATTGCGGTTTAGTTGTTGTTGATTTGTGTTATGGAGAAAGATATGAGAAGATTTGTTCTTACAAGCCTAGTTCATTGTGTTACAAACTGGTCAAACATGGTTTTAGTTTAGTGTCCGACAAGGCAAAAAAGGACATTCAAGTCAAGACTTAATTGTACTCTTGATTGGAGGCATAAAAGTTGAGTCTTAGATTGAGGTTCAAAATACACTGCTTTTTAGTTCTTTACTACCGCGAGAGTATGGTGTTGGTTTATGTTTAATTAGACATAAGAAGAGTGCTATAACTAGTATATATTTACTAAATTTGCGGTTGCATAGTACCATAACGTGATAGTACAGGTTTATGGAAAAGATTAGCGGGGTGTTTTAGTTTGATTGAGCACGATATTTAGAAAGTAACATTTACTTTTGAATCTTGTATCTTAAAAACAAAGATGCGTGTAATGTAGCAACTTGCCTTTTGAATCTTGTATAATTATTTTAAAAGTAAAGAGTGAAAAAAACACCTAAACTATAATTAGGTGTATGAGCCACTCCCTCCCCCAACTATTCACCAAATGTTTATCATAACACACATCAATTAACAGTTGTTCATTTTTCTATTTGAACAGTGGTAACATTTCATGTAATAGTTCGGATAAAAAACTCAAAAAAAGTTAATATTTTCACCGGTATCTTAAATGTGTATGTTCTCATTTTTGTTCTACGGGACTTGAACTTTCAATCTTCATTGTTAATTAGGTCTAATTTCATGCTACAATTTGAAAAAAAGAAATTATCTAACAATTTCTCGAAGGAAACACAAGAAGCAGCCTTTGTACCAAGTAGGAAAAAAATGCGCGCACACACACAGACAGAGAAGTTATAACACAGACTATTACTCACTATTTAAATTGAAAGTCAATATGGTGAAGCATGGAAGGGAAACTTGGGCATGGAAGACTTTGACTGGAAATTTAGTTGATTGGGTCGTCAAAACAACCGTGTCCCCCTCCACATACACTCACATTTTATCATCCTTTAAAAATAACCAAAATGGACCGTTGGATCAAGGTTGATATATAGTGTAAAATATACCTTCATTCTTAATAATCAATGGCCAACATCGAACCTTAATTATCAGCCATATTGACCGTTGAGAATCTTAATGTTGTTTGATTTAGGTCAAATTCCTACAATTTCTCTAGTAGGTCTCACACTATTAATTATATTTCTATCTTTTATACGTAATTGTTATTTTTTTTTGGGTCCAAAATCACCTTTTATTTTAATAATTTTTTTTACGTTAGAGGAGTATTAATTGTATTTTTTTAAAAAAAATATATAAACTAAATATTCAAAATTTATAAATTATACATAATAAAAATTATTAATTTTTTGGTGTGCAAAATGAAATAAATAGAAGATGGGTATCTGATGTAAATCTTTTATGCCCTTGCGGGTTCAGTCCATTTGCCAAAGAAAATTCCTTCAGAAATTCAGATATCAGACCTGCATCTGCTTGTGTCCCCACTTTGCCAAAAACTATACAGATAATTGGTTAAGAATGTTTTACATCACAAATTTTCAGGTCAATGGAGAAGGTTGTTACTCATGAAGGTACTCTTCAGTTTGGCTACACATAATTGCAAAAGATAATTTTATTAACCTAACTATGGTTAAGATCCCACTTTTGATTAAGGATTCCCTCCACTATAATTATGTCCAGTAATGCTCAATGCATTATTAGATGGAAGCCATGTGTACAGTACAAAATAAAGGGTTTATATCCATTTCATATTACTATTTATGTAATTGTGTTATATTAGTTTAAACACTAATTAGATTTTAGGTAATGAGGTCTTCAATGGTGCTATTGCTGCCTCCTCTGAAATACATTGTTATCATAAATAAATCTATCTATCTCTCTATATATATAAAAGATATATACAAGAAATCTATATATCTAGATAAGGTAAATCGGATTGAGGATATGTGGGACCAATAGCAAGTCCAGAGCAGCATTTCGAGTCAATGAGAGCACAGACCTACAGGAGGTTCTCCCCGAAATAAACGATGGCATGCCGTCTCGTACAGAATAAGGATCAGGGAGTCGACGCCTATATAATGATGTGGTAAAAAAGACAAACAAGAAACAAGAGTGTCAGGCTGCTCAGGTGCAGTGATAGCTCGTACGGGTCTGAATCGTGCAGGGATATTAGCTGGCGCCTTCCACCGGATTAGACACGTGGCGCAAGAAAATAGGGTTTAGTACTTTTTGGCTCTAGTGACATTTTCTTAGTGGCCAAGATCTTAACCCTTTAGCCTATAGATAGTCAACCCTCCTCATTTGAAAATGGATCTTGACTTCTTTATTTCTCAAGCAAATACATTAGCAATATACTGTTTTCTTGGGCTTCAAACATTTACTTTATTTGCATATTGTCTGGAGTTTGAACAACCGGGCTCGGACTTGCTCGCAGTCACTTTGAAAACGCTTATATTTGCTCTCTTTCCTTTACTTAGTTTATTTATATAGCATTCTGTCTGTTTTCTATCGCTACTGATAATCAAATTGCTAATAAATCGTACTTAAAGTAAAATTAAATCATAACGCATGTTTTTGACCTTCTACAAATTTTATCATACCAATTTCAAGGTAAACAATATAAAAAATTATATATTTTATATTTTGCTTTCCGTTTATTGTATATTTTTCCAAAATTTCTTTCTTTCATCATGTTAGCAAGTACAGTGAATCTCAATCGTGCAATATTCTCTATACAAGTGAAGATCAAAAATTCAAAAATCATCAATTTTAAAGTTATTGGGTGTAATTTCCTGCCTCTTAATGGCCCAACAAGATCAGACAATATAATATACTCACTAAACCAGAATGAAAGTTGATCTCTTTATTAAACATTGGAGCCCAATAGCAGCTTGACAAATGGCCCAAAAGAGTGTTTGGGTGAAAGGGAAAAAGAAGAAACATTTATAGTGAGACAAAATGGTTACCTCAATGCAAAGCCACCAAGAGACTGAATATAATTTAAAGTGTCTTTCCTTTCTCCTAGCAAATAAATAAGCAATTTACTTTTGTAAAAAATAATACAAAGAAGGAAAAACTAGCCTCTACATCTCTATAGTTTTAGAGAAAAGAATAGAAGATAGTTTAAAAGTCTAACAAGGAAAGGAAATTTTACACTCATTTTCTGGTAAGACGGAAAAAATATTTTTTGTGATAATATGTATATATATTAAAAAAATTTGCAAGCAAGAAACAATAAAAAAATATTGATAAATTTCAAATTCTAAATTTACGCATGTTCATGAATGTGTGATTGTGATACGCAGGATTCAGAATGATATTTTCATTTGCATCAGTTTATCTCTATGTCATATAATTTTGTAATAATTTTTTCTTATTCGGTGCTTGATATTCATATTTGGTGTCGATTTAATTCAGATTTGCTTTAAAAAGGCTCACTTTAAAGGTAAAACGCTCCCTGTCAAAGGCAACTGTATATTCAAGATTCAAACTTAAGACCTCTGGTTAATGATAGACGAACACGTATCATCCACACAATTTTTGATTGTATTTTAAACAATTCTTCACTTCATTTTGTACCCAAATTATTTTTAAATTATAATTAACATCCTCATTTTTGTCTTGTTCAGAATTTAAAAAAAAAATGTGTCCATTATTACAAAAGGGTACATTCGAGATGTATATATAATGAATTCAATCTTAATTTTCTTACATGAATTCATTATACTTTGAATTTATACATTAAATATTATTACTTTGTACATAATTTTAGTAATTCTTCTCATATGATATAGTCTGTATAAAAAATATAATGATCAGTTGGGCTCCTTTGATTGTGTGTTTCTAACTTCACAACTGCTGGTTTTAATATTGACATTCTATTTAATTATATAAAAATTTAATGACAATAACAAAATAATAGAGATCTCAATGTGAAAGATTTGAAGATTTAAAAAATAAATAAAGGAGCAATGCACCTTAATTAATTTGTCGTGTTAATTTTGTTGTACACTGAAACTTTAGGGGTGTTTATATACCCCTAACTATTATATAAAATAAAATAAATACAATTTCAAATACTTGTGGCTAAAAAAAAAAAAAAGGAAGATACGTAAAATGAAATAAAAAGAAAGTGAGGCCGCTGATGTGCATTACCCAATAAAAAAATAAAAAATAAATAAAGATGGATGTTTTTCAAAATAAATTGTACTTTTGAGTTTGTTTTTTCTGAATATTTTTCTTTTTTCAGTTTCGAGCTTCAATAATAAATTTATTTTTCGTGGAAAAGATTTATTCTTGAGGTAAATCACAATTATATTTGAGATTCAATTAAGCAATCTCGAGCAGATTTGAAATGCATCTTGAACTTTTTTAAATTAATTGTTATTAAATAAAATGAAAAGATAGTACTATTTAATTTCACTCATAGAAAAGTCATTCAATTATATTCTATTTTGAAAAGTATGAAACTTGTAATACATAAGAAATAATTTGCGTTTGACTAGTAAATTTAAAAAGTTTTTAAATCAGTAATTTGTATTTAATTAAATTTTTAAAAATATATTTTTTGAGAAAAAAATTATTTTTTTAAGTTTCTGAAAAATAACTTCTGATTATTCTTCAAAAGCACTTGTTTTCTCTTCAAAATTTAATCAAATAACTATTTTTTAAAGAAAAAAATAAGTATTTTTTTTAATGAAAAAAGAAGACAACATGTTTATAGTCTGTTTGACCAAACTTCTCAAATCAGTTTATTTTGAGAAGTACTTTTTTTTTAAAAATACTTTTGTTGAAAACAGTTTGTGTTTGACCAATAAATTTAAAAACACTTTAGAGCAACAATTAGTGTTTGACCAAACTTTTGAAAAGTGCTTCTAAGTGTATTTTTTCACAAAATTAATTTTCAAATAAATGCTTTTCAGGAGAAGCTATTGTTTTTTAGCTTCTGAAAAACAACTTCAGCTACTCTTAAAAGCGCCAAAAATTTGATCAAACACTTTTTTTTTTTAAATAAATATTTTTGACATCTCATAAGTCTTGACCAAACAAGCTATTAACCTCCCAAAATTTTGCGAAATAGAGTAGCTACAAGTTAGATAAAGTAATCCTTTTATGTATTATAATCGAAGCATGCGACTTTGTTGCCGTTTTTAAGGCCATAAAATGAGAAAATGGTGGAACTAATTAATTCCACGTGACAGAAAAAGGAAAACAAAAAGAAAATGCATTGAGTATGAATTCATCAAAAAAACCTCTAAACTAAAATGGAAAAAAAAGTCTTATAGTGAAAGTCAACACTTATACCCAAATTTCTAGCGTTTTAACACTGTTCTCCGCTTGACTTTAGAAACTTTGCATCCACCGTCCGTTTTTTATCCTTAATTTCGTATTTTAATTTCTGGCTCCCTTGCTTTGAATTAACTTAACACAATATTAAGGGGGTGTATAAGTATAACACATACAGCTTAATCGAATGTATTAGTAATGAGGATATTATTACAATTAGTATAAGTTAGGTTAATATTAATAATATTTGAAATTATTTTTTATGCATTGTTTAGTCTAGTATATTCAAAATAACAAGTATTACATAATTTTTTGTAAAAATTTATTTATTTACCAAAACATCCTCCACAAATATGATAAAAAAGACGTGAAAAGAATTTTGAAGAGCAATTGTATCTTTAACCATGCTAATATATGCATTAAAAACGACCCATATATTAATTATATTGACATTAAAAATATATACCAAATATTATATTAAACATACACAAGGATAATATATATATTATTTTTAATATTACATCTTACCCAAAAGCTCTTAAGTAATGTAGTATTTATTTATCTTTGGGCGACTCGATCAATCTTCCCATATGCTCTAGAATTTCATATATTATAATTACTTTTTAAGATTCGAAAATATCACATTCATACCAAACCTATATTTTATGCGATATTTAAAATTTCAAATTATTTATCTTATGCACGTTTAACTTATCTTTACGTGTTTTTTCTTATTCACTTTGTTGACTGTTTTTTAATAATAGTTAATGCATCAATTTTACTGTATATTAGAACTTGTTGAGTTTCTTACTCAAGAGATGGAAAAATCTTTTTTCATATGGTCTTGGTCCGGACAATTCTCGCTTTTTAAGCTAATTTTTAAATTTGTATTAGACTTAAAATAAAATAAGTTTTTTTTAAAATCAAAGTTACTTAAATGCAAGATTAATAACATTAAGGGAAAATGTCATTTGACACTCTAAAAACATTTTTTTGACCATTAATGAACCGACCTTGGCTATTTATATCGATCCTATGAAAACATTTAGAAAAAAATTCATTGGGAAATTTATACCTATAAGTTCTTTCTAATAATCTCCATAATATTTGCTGGTTCACTCGTCCTATTACAATGAAGTAGAAATTTCGTTGTTGACATGATTTTATTATTTTATTTTATTATTTCAAATTTTACTTGTGGAATTTCACTGAATATGTTATTGTTGTTAAACACTTTCCTTTTTTATGCGAAACGCAACGTGAGTACTATTGAGTGTCTGCTTGACTTTTTTATCATCTTTGGCTAATTCTTTATCATGCAGGCAAAAGAAATATTATACTCTATAAATTGAGGCTTCTGCTTTCTAACTTGTTAGCATCCAAAATGTAGTTCTAATGACTTTGAGAGTCTTGCTTATATTATGAGGTTACCTCTCTCGATATTTTATACACTTTTTTATATCGTGGAATGCTCATCTCTTTTTGTAAATGTAGGTCGATTGACCAAACTACATTAAATTATTATTTCTCTTTTGATATATTTTTCATTTATCTTTTTATTTATTATTTTTTAAAATTTGCTATTTAGCTTCCTCGTGACATCTTATTATTTTGATCCTAATAAATACAATTTATTTATGTCAGTAAATTTATTTTATTCTCTGAAGAGTTCATTGGTTAGTACCATGGCAATCGTGTCACCAAATGTGTGGTAAGTCCCCTTGATTTCTCAGGTACACTGAAGTATCTCCAACGTGTCACTCCCTAACCGCTAGCGAACAAACATTTACAAATCATAGTTAACGTTTACAGTTATATTAACAGGTAACCGGTATTTACCCGCGAGGCGTTTCGCTTTCTTAGGGGATACTTTGATGCCTGGGGCGACTGACTTACTCGGTTACAGGTTGCTCAAATAATGGGAGAATCTATTCGATTTTACGAAATGGTGCTCCTCAATTCAATTTTCCCCAAATAAATAGGCCACTATTTTCTTCATTCCTTCTTCGAGTTGATTCATGAGTTCTATACTTTGCCCTATGTTCCTTCCTTAATTACGATTCTACCACTCTGTTATGGTCGCCGCCGCTCTCCGGAAAACTTTGTGCCACCTAACGGTTCCTCCTCTCGATCGGTTTCAACCGTCTCATATTCTTCCTCTATAAATTGAACGATATTTCTACACTGCGATGGCATCTCCGAGAAGTCACCGGAGAGTAATCGAGGAGAAGAATCGGAAGGGAAAGTTGTCGGAGAAATCCATGTCGTTTCAAGGATATATCTCAGGGAGCACTTCGGAGATGTTTCGAAGGCCTAGGACTGTTCCGGAACTGTTCTCCGGCAAGGAATCTGCCGCCGGTTCTCCGCCGGAGTTACCGGTAAGGCCGAAGTTGACGAAGTTACTGCTGAATGTGACGATTCAGAGGAGCTTAGGGGCCATACAAGTGCTGATATCACCGGAATCAACCGTAAATGATCTCATCGCCGCGGCTGTACGGCAGTACTCGAAGGAAGGAAGACGTCCGGCGCTTTGCTCCAAGGATTTCTCCGATTACGATCTTCACTACTCGCAGTTTAGCTTAGACAGTAAGAGCCGTTCGATTACTCTTACTTGAATATTCACCTTTGAATCTGAGCCGTCTAATCACTGCAATTTGATTGGACAATAAATTGATTCTACTCCATCATTATTGCTAATATTTAATTGGTGGATCCAGGTTTGGACCGGGCAGAGAAGCTGATGGCGTTGGGAACAAGGAACTTCTTTCTGTGCCCGAAAAAGTTCGCCGCTGAAACTTCGATGTGCAGTGACTTAACGGCGTCGTCTTCAAGATGTAAAAAACAAGCTGATACTGATATCAGTATAGATTTGCCTTGGGCTAAATTTACGGATTTCATGCTCTGAAAATTCACAGCTTCACCAACTAGGTAACTTTTTTTTTACCTCCTCAGTTATCTAGGTTGATCTCTCCACAGTTATTAAAAGAAGGTCGAGATTATTGTGTTGTACATCAATCACAGTTGAAGCTATGTGTAGATGAACTTCAAAATTTAGCAGCCTATCAAGTTGTTCAATTTATTTTACTAGTAACTTTGCTCTATTTATTATTATGGACAGTTAATTTGTAAATATTTTTAGGCGTCCTTGTGATTATAAAGTTTCTCTGGCATCTTTCTCTCTATAAAAGTAAATTGATTATAAATATGTTTAATTGTGTTTTCAAGTCTTGCAATACACACATTATTAAAAGGAGTTTCTCTTTTTTATAGCTGGAGATTTCGAATTTGAATTTTAGATACGAAGAAATAAAATCACTCTGATTTGTGGTAGAAAATGCTTTCCCCTATAATGTAATGGGTCATACGACGTAAATTGAATTTGGTCGGGCTAATGGTTCGAAATTTCAATGTTATGACGACATTTTCTATCTCTCTATAAACACTACAAATAGGGGATTGATTTTACATCAGTGTAGTAGGAGGCTCCAGTCTCTTTACCCGATTATTTGCATACAGCATATACTGGTTGGCTCAGCGAATACAACTAATGGATACCTTGAAAAGCCAAAGAATAGAGAAATGGTCATCTTTCATGTATATAATGTATTATCAAGCAACCAAACCACAAAAGGATAAGATTTTAAATTTTATTCAAGTTTTGAAATTTCAATTTACTGTAGTTTCGACCACGACGGCACCTATTATGTGCATATAACTTTTCATTGATTGTTTGTTATCATATTTAGTTAGATGGACCTACTTTCATTTCTCTATAAAATTATAGTGTTCCCCAATCGATTGAAGTTTCCCCATAATCATCTTGATCTATGAACAAACAGCGGAAAATAAGATGGCATGGATGATGGATCACGTTAAACTGAGTTATAACACACATTAAACCGACTAGTATAAGAAAAAATTATTTATGGGGTTCTTTTGAACTTTATTAGGTAAAAGTTTATTTGCATCTTGTATTTATATTAAATGAATAAGTGTAAGATACATATTCTAACATATAAATGATTGATTTGATGCCGATTACATTTTTCAGATAGAAGTGTTTTCTTCGCTGAGAATACTCAAACACTGTATATATGATATTATATGATTATACGACGGAAGCAACTTATTTCTCTTTATTAAAATTTGATGATGTAACTTGCCATGGAAACGTTCCTCACAAGTCATTCACCACTTGTCTAATTTAAATCATTATATGCAACTCTTTAAGGGAGGTAAAGACTTTTTTCCCTTAACTTATAGTTCTAGTGTAAGTGAAGGAAAATCAGAGGTTAATGTCTTCAAACAGCAACCAGATAAAATAAGACCAAAAAGCAATGGAACACGTAAGCTCTGTTTTCTTATACGGTTATACCCAATAAAAATGGAAGCCCAATTTCCACCAATTTGCAAACAGGAAGACAGTAATTGTGTCAGTGTCCTCTCCATTCTGCTAAACAGAATCAACTGTCATTATTTTTATTTTTTTCAAATCAAAATTCAACTGTTTCTGTTATGTCAAAAGTTGCCAATAATTCTAATATAGAAAATTTACCAGTATAGGATATTCAAAGTAAGATTTTTATTAGTGTTTTTGCAGCCAGTTCCTTCTCTAAATTGAAATGTAAACATTGACCACATGAATGCAACGTAATATACAAGTCCAGTACTATAAATTCTCTAATCTAGTTCAGAGAGAAAAATCAAATATTTAAGTAAGTAGATATCATGCATGCAACTTCCAGCTTGAAATTCCAATGGCAGATAACTACCTCTACAAAAGTACATATACAATAACATATTCAATTTAATTACACAAATAAAACTCTACGAATATTAAAATATTCCAATTCATGTCTGCTCTAAATATATTGCCACAAAAATGGATTATTTTTCTCGTATGCTTCAATAGGCATACATAAAACTATAGCGTTAGGTTCTAGATTCGTAAACAAGGAGATAAATTAGATAATTTATAATTCAGATCGACAAATCAATCAAATAGGCCTTAATTCTAAATTAGTAGATGGGGCAAGGGGCACAATTGGATTGTTTCATCGCCTCAGCTCTTTTGATCAATCTGCATGCTAAGTTGTTTCTATTTGATAAAATTGGATTACTTAAACAAATGAGGTGGTTTGCCCGAGAGGTTAAGGGGGAAGACTTAAGATCTTCTGCACATAAGTGCGCGTGGGTTCGAACCCCACAGCCACCATTCGACTTCTACTTCACAACGCTACGCAAGCAAGTTGAACACATAGTACTTTTTCTTTTTAGTGAATTTTTCTGGAAATAGTTTAAAGATCTATCACGTGAGGTATGAACACTGATTGTTTTTTGTGATAATTAGATTTTACTAATATATGTATAATGATACAACTTCTTCTGTTATGGTACAAAGTTGTGTCTGGTCATCGTGATGGATATTAAAATGTGTATTATCCAAATATTCAACACATGAAATGAATTATTTATTTGACTTTCCTATATGTACTCCGCATTTTGTGAACTATCTGTGTGAATATATTGATTGAATATACCAATAGAATAATTTTCTTATTAAAGAATATACAGCAGGTTTGATCTACTAAATAATAAAGAGAAATATATATACATTAATGTTATTTACCAATTCTATTATTAATTTATTATGACAATTACTTCATTGCAAAACAGAATGATTCTGAGTCTATTTTTTAAGCACGTGCGATTGTTATAACTGTCTTCTAAATCCCTGTTATCACTAATTACATTTATATTAATTATTTATCAAAAAGTGAGATTACTTTTAAAGGCTCAATGGTGAGTTTTGGTGAACTTTAATCTATTAAGCTATTCGTTAAGGATAAGACGATAGATGAAAGTTTTATCGCATCAAAATGATAGAATATCGGGTTAAAGTCGTGGTGTATCATGATGATAAGATATTGTGTTTAAGTTTCATCTTATTATGGCCTAACACCCTTTTATATGAGTAAGACATTGGATTCAAGTTTCAATGCACTATATTGATGATATAGTGATGACCGGGGATAAAGAAAATAATTTTGATAAGAAATTGTGAAGCTCGTTCTATTGAATTTGAAGTGGATGTGATAGCAGTACATGAAAAAGTCTGAAAGATAATGAAATAATTATTGTAATTGTACAAATGAATGTGGACATGAAAAAAAAAGTAATACAATAATAGTTATCATTGTGGTAATTATAAAAGGAAAAATATTATGGATTCTTAAATGGTCCTTCAAAACGTGAAAGGTAATTTTTGCCTTAAAAATGGTATGAAAGTCATTAAGTATGCGCTTGTCGTGCGATCTAATTTGATAAGTTAATAAATCCTTTATTAAAAGAGAGAAATATAAAGTGGAGGAGCATTTGATCTTTCAAAGTGATGTTAAAACATGACAATGAGCTTATAAATAAATTTATGAAGCACAGACAATGATTAGTTCATTCCTTGAATAGAACGTGACTTGTACCAAATATCATGAATGCTTACTGTTCTTAAACATAAACTTGTCAAGATATGATAAAAAATATAGATAAAACGTGCTCACATTTCGTTAGACTTTTTTTTTATTTTATTAAATTTGATTAACAAATAATTTAATTTCTTTTCTTAGTACATGGAATCATTTCAAAACTATAACAAAGTTTAACTGTAATTGTAATAGTAAATTATTATGAATCACTCTTTGTTCAAATGTAATTTAGTTTATACTTTTGAAAATATTATTTTAATAGGTAATACTTTGTATTACATTTCACTAACTTGTCTACAACGCCCCGTGCTTAATCTTAACATAGAAATTCAATGACACAATTTTATAAGCTTAAATGCCAAGAGGACTGTTTCATCTTTATCAGGTACTCAGCGTAGTTAGAATTTATCAGGTACTCACAGTAGCGTAGTTAAAAATTTGATAAAGAGTGTTTAAATTTTAGATAATAAATAAAATAAAATTCTGATGATTGGGTGCAAAAAAACAAATTAAAATCAAATAGAATCGAACTCAATCACATATCGAACAACTTGGTGCACATCCTTGCCACTGAACTACTATTCACTATTGTATCAAAGGATGCTTAAAATACTATATATACGAATATTCAGTAATATTGATCTATATATCATATAATATTTCGATAAAAAAATATTCGACTGACCACCCTTAAATCACCCTAGCCCCGCCCCTCCATATTGGTTTATATGAACTTTTCATTATTTCAAAGTACAACAGAAACAAAAGAAAAACTGAAAATAAGAATTTGGGAACGTAACAATTGATGTTTTACCAAAAATAAAAAATAAAAATGGGATCATCAAATGCAAAAAAGTGGAGATTGCGTCTGCCGGGAGTCGAACCCGGGTCTATTGCTTGGAAGGCAATTATCCTAACCGTTGGACTACAGACGCTGTTGTTGTGTCATAAGAATACACTAAAAATATTAAACATTTATTTTCTTGTTCCACTCAAATAACGAAAGACTAATCTAAAAGAACCATTTTTACAGATTCATTGGTACTAAGAAGTTTGTTTAACTTCTTTTTGAATTTTATGGTTTATCTTCTTGCCATTTCAATTACTTAAAACTTCTTTTGCAATTCGGACGCAATGAAGATGAAGACATTCATGCATGATGCAACTTCTTTTTAAATCGCTCTATTTATGTTTTTCTTGATTGTGCCTGCTCCAGATAGATTTAAGTTCTGTTATACTGTATTCTTTCTAGATTTCACTTGTGAAATTACACAGGATAATACTACTGTTGTCTTTTTAAAGTCCAATCATGTCTATTGTGTGGAAAAAATAATTATATTCCTTTTCTTATCCCCCCCTACTAAAATAGCAGAGGGACAACAGTCCAAAGATTATTTTGATTTACCAGTGTACTCTATAACCTAAACCATGGATTGAATATGAATATGAATATGAATATGAATAATGCCCAAAGGCCTGAGACTACCAAAAGCAAATGTAGCACAACGAATGTGCAAATTGGATCAAGGCCCAGGGCTGTAACAACGTAGTAATGGGCCATATGAGGCGCTACATTGTTACCGGAATGAAATTACACCTAGTGTCCCTTAAAATATTCAATATTAAATTTTTGTCCTCGCTTAATAAAATCTTTCTATAATGATTTTAACTTGATAAACTTCATTGAAAATAATTTATGTTGCCTATGAGGCATAAGTTCTAACATTTGCATATAAGACAGAACTTGTGGTCAATCAAACAAGTTTACTATCTTTAAATATCCTGAACGTCTGCCTTAACATAAAAGTTAAGACTTATGTCTGATGGACAACATACCTAAATTCTAACTTTTGCCTATAAAACAAAAATTCTGGGCAATTTAGTAGGTTCACTGTCTTAAAATATCCTAAACGTCTATCCTATGGGCAAAAGTTGAAATTTTCTGAAACAGACACTAATTTTAAAAAAAAAAATTATTAAGGAGACCAAAATATCAAAATACCCCTTATGGAGATTATTTTTATTAAACGTTTCTTACGGGACAAAATATCAAGACCAATTCATTTTACGACCATTTTGTAACTTCACCCAAATTTGACTCCATTAGGAAAATTTTATTTGGTGGCTCGGAATCAGCGTTGATGCATTGTTAATTATTGAGTGATTTTAACATTGTTAATGCATTTTAATTAACTTGTTATTTATTTTCTTTAATTTCTTATTACTCATTATATTTAATTTGGTTTATTACAGAGAGTTGAGTTATATGTTATTGTAACATGATGATGTTTAAAAAAAGTTATATATAAAGAAGTTAAACTCATTTATTAGTACATGTCACATTATTATATTGACAAATTTTAAGGATGAGTAACTTCCAAAAGTTTCAAATGTTCATAAATTTCTAGGATATATAAGGCAAATTAGTACTACTTGTCAACTACTTGCAGAAATGTGCAGGAGTACTTGTTGGTCCAGGCTCCGAAAATGATAATTCATATATATATATATATATATATATATATATATATATATATATATATATTACTTTTAATTTTGCGTCCGTTACTTTTTTTCTTTTATAAGTTAATCGTATGTCAGAAATAATATTTCACTCTCACAAAAATAGGAATAAAGCTTGTATACATTCTGCTCTTTTTAGCGTAGATGAATATAGAATTTCTAAAATATTGAAAGGTGTACGTCTAAAGAAAAATAGAAAAAAGTATGAAGTAGAATCTGTCCCTAGTCCACGGAGTAAATATCTAAATATTCAACTAGGTGCATCATTTAGCTATTTTTGTAAAATGAGTGTTTAATATTATATCAATTTTATGAAACATGTACATAACATGCTTAATGTTATTGAGAGAAACCATGAGTTCACATGCATCATAATTTTTAAAGTAAATTTTCAAGCTTTTCAAATCTAATTATGAGATTACACAGTATATATTATTATTATTGTTATTGTTATTATTATTTATCGAATAATATAATCCAACTAATTCCCGGCCATAGCTTAGCATCCTAATACAAGTCCCCCTGCCGACAATATTCTATGAAGGCCATCATTCTTTAATATATATTCATGCCTTTTTAATTTTCCGTTTTCTCTTCTTATAATTTTCCGGAAATTAAAGTAATTTTGTGTTTATAATTTTGTAATTTGGAGTTTTTATATTTACTTATAAGATGAATAAGAGAGAGGTGAAAAATCTGAGCAGTTGTGGAGTACGCTTAGGGTAACATTTAATATGGGATATCAGTAAATAATAGTAATAAGATTTTAATATAAAATTTACACCAATATTACCTAATTATAATAATCAAATATTGGATAAACATAAAAATTTTCAAATTTAATATCGAGATAGTATACTAATTAATTTTGGTAATTAACTACTTTTTTAAGGAGCTTATAAATAAAAAAATATATAACAAATAAAGTGATCCGAATAAAATAGTACCTTGTAATATTGCAAGTTAAGAACAAAAAAGACAGCAAAATGAGGGAGACTTCTCAACCAACAAATTCAGTCTTCCTTAAATTGTTTCATATGATGTTGTGATTCATATTTAGTCTTGATTAATTAATTGGATCCCACGTCCTTACTATAATATGTCATTTGTCAATGTCTACATTTCTTCAACTTCCTTGATACACACACACACACACACACACACACACATATATATATATATATATATATACACACACACGCACATGTTTATGTGTGAACAGAAAACAGCCCTTTCATCTCGAAACACCATCCGGTCGAATTTAGAATTTAAAGTTTATATATTTTTATAACGATCTCAAGCTAATAATGAAATAATAACTGGATTCACAGTTAAATATTATAGGTATTTAGTAAATTTTTAAGTATATATATTGGATATATTGATATAAACAAAAATTATTGAATTCACGTGAACTCGTAATTGAGTTTCTAAATTCGCCCAAATTGAGTGCCACACAAATGGGAGGTGTATGTTTGATACACACATACAATATATGTGTCTTGGAACCAAATAAATTAGGATCGATTATAAGAATTCTTACCGAGCGTATTTTTCAAGCTAGACATTATACTCCATATGTATCTTTGCAAATTGGGGAGAGACCTAATCTTGCATACATTGTGAGTGCAAATATAAAAGGAAGTCGTACGAGTCTATATATACATATATATACACACACATGTGTATGGTGGACCATTGGAGATGGGGATTTTTGTGAAATTCTGTCCATTCATCAATATATGAGGGTGAGGCAGCAGACAGAACCTCCAGATTACATGTTACTTCCTTTACAAAAAAACATATTGCAAGGTGATGAAGGAAACTCCATATGAGTGTGACTTGAACTTTCTAGCTAAACCCTAAAGGAAGTCATCAAAGAATATATTCAATCTAGACATATTATACCATATATAAAAACCCCTTCTAAATTATATCTTGTATCGAAATATCACGAAAGTTATTAAACTATTTTTTGTTAACAAAAAGAATCACTTAATTTTGCCTAAGTAACACAAAAAATTATTTGGAGTAAACAAAATAGATATTTTATCTGATAAGTTGAATGTTTTTTCCGTTACAAAAAAAAGAATAGCAAATTTTATTGATGTTTAAACGAAGTTGAATGATTTTTCTGTTATGTAACTTTCATTGTATAATAAGATAAGGGTTAGAATGTGTTAGTAGGTTAAAGTCACACATTGGTTGGGGATTTGACTGATGGTTTGTTTATATGGACTTGGGCAATACTCCCCTCATGAGCTAGCTTTTGAGGTTGAGTTAGGCTCAGATGTCATATGTTTACAGAATGATCATCGACCTACTCAAGTTTACTGTTCGTGTAATTTAATTTTAGTGGCTACTTCAAGTTAAGGTTCAAATGAAAAATCCAAATACTGAAACAAAGCAATCAGTTCTTGAGACAATTAATACTAGAATTAGTTTCTGTCTTTTTTCATACATGGAACTTTGGTCTTTGGGGAGTAGAGTACTGTGTAGAAGAAGGCCATTTATTTAGGGGAATTTCGTGTACATATATAGTACTTTTTATATCTTTAGTCATGTGCAATTTATCAGATTTGCCAGTGTTCACTTTACCATAACAACTAACATATGCCAAAGCTTGTGCTAAGTACTCTTATGAAGTATTTGGTACCAGAAACGAGGGATAATTAATTTTAAAATTAATTTTTTAGATGAGTATTTCATATTTGATTGGAATAAAATTTTGGAATAACTTACTCAGAATTAGTTATCTCGAAATTATAATATTATTTTTATTTTATATTAAGGGTGAAATAACTAATTCCGGTATAATTAATCTTGGGATAACTGGTTTGCCAATCAAATGAGTATTAACAGTTATTATATCAGAAAATCACAAAATAATTAGAATAAAAAAGAAATGTGATTTTTTAGATAATTACTTTTTCCGTTTCAATTTGTTTGTCTAGTTTTGACTTGCCATGGAGTTTAAAAAGTAAAAAAAATCTTTGTATTCTTATGATGTTAAACTAAACATATATAAAATATATTAAAATACTCTTTAATTTAATTTTGTAGTGTTAAATATTTCGTGTGGAAACTTAAAACAATTAGATAAATCCTAATCAAGGTTTACATCATATGCGGATCTGCCGACAAAGATAAATCCTCCTTTAGTAAAAAGTAGTATTAATTCTGTTTCTTTCCCTTTTTTCTCATCTTTATAAGCAAAAGTAAAATAAGTTGTACTCTATCATGCCTTTTTTTCAAAACGTTCACATTATTTTATTATTTGTATTATGAGTGGGTCTGAATTTAATAATTTTAGCTTAAATTTTATAATTATATTTAAAAAATTATTAAATTTATGTAAATATATATTTTATATTTGAAAATTAAATAAATTATAATAAAATTTCAAATTTAAATTCATTACTTATTAAATTTGTGCGACATAAAGATCATTAAAAAGAAAAAACACTTTCTATCAAAATTTGTTTCATTTTCACATCTTGATATTGAGATCTTTGCGTGCACAAATATCTTTTGCTTAAAACGTGATATTGCTGACATATACAAAGATAAAAGTACCTTGCATTTGTGTCAAAAGAATTTGTCATAGCATACCACAAGACATGCAATGATTAGGTTTGGATGAATATTAGTGGAGTGCCAAATTTATTGGTCTCCATCATCAAGGATTTGATTAGAACTTGGAAAACGACGATTAAATTGAGCAGCATCTTTCCTTAAAAGAAACTTCATCACAAAAAATTAATTCATATAAATAATGACAGCGTCAAAATTTTTATTAAAAAATTCAAATTATAAAAAATAAATTCGCAAAAAAATTAAAAATGCTCAACATACAACATATATATATAAAATAATTTTAACCCCCTTCTCTCTTCACTTGGCTCCGCCCTGCATGTAGGCAACATGTTGCGGTCTGCAACTTTATTTAAGTGGACCAATGAGAATATAAATTTAACCTGCTTATGTGGCAATTTAAAATCCAAATCCAAAGTTTTAATTAAAGTATTACCAACATATAGAAAATACAAAAATACAAAAAAGTCACTCTATCATTAAAAAAAAAATGAATCGTTTCTGAGTTTTAAATCAGTTTTGTCTTTTTTTTTTTTTTGCGCTTCATTCTAATTATGCATTTCCATGCATGCCCAATTATAAATTGTGTTTAGTGAAGGTGATTTTCTTGAGGATGAGGCTTAATTACTGAAAGAACTTAATATGTTAGATTAGTAATATACTACAAATTAAATATATGGCTGCTGATTATATATAGTAGAAAAAATAATAGAAAATCCAAAGGCAATGAAACTTCATTTTTGACCCCATTAGCTAAAAATTAATACTAATTGAGTGTCTATCTAAAGCATAAAATAATTATATTTTATTACACTAATAAATGTTCAACAGTCAAGGCTCGTTTTGTAATTTGACCTTAAAGTAGCAGCCTATGTATGACATTAAGTTTACTTATAGAAGTTTCCATACTCATACCAAAAATATTATTCTTTTACTATGTGGTGGGACAATGTTACATTAAAATTAACTTCTTTTATTATGTATTCGTTGAAGTTATTAGCAAAAGCTAAGATTCTACTCTTGTAATAGAAGCAAAGCACATCAACCAATTTATAATATCAGCAATCTTCGGGATAAAGAAGGGGGAAAATGCCTTGTCTAAGCATTAATATTAGCTTAGGTATCTTCTTATGAAAGTGCCTCAAGATAGGCAACTATATAAGGATTTTCCTTTCTAACATTAGCCAATTAAAACCAAAAATTGTAAACAAATGGAATATAAAAGATATGAACTCTTAATTATAATTTTTATAGTAAAAATAATTTGGAAATATATTTTTTTTTAAAAAGAAGGAAAATGTACAAATTTGCTTCTTGACTTTGTGAAATGGTCCAAATCTACTGCTTTGCCAATAAAAAAATGAGCTAGGTTTGGCCTTATTGACTAACGATGCAAGCTCTCCAACTCGTGGGCTTTTTTTAATGGGGAAACAAGTTCAAATTTGTTATTGAACTATATGAAATTGTCCAGATTTACCTTTGAACAGTATCGCTACTAGAAATACATGTCGGGACACCATCAGAAATTTCGGGGGAAATACACGCATGCGCTGAATTAGAACAAAAAGAGACTCATTAAGTTGAAATTTCCAAATAACAGCCAGTATGTAAGATGTTTCTGCCTAAAGAGCAGAAACTTCATGCCTTGTGAAGTTCACTTCAAAGTTGAGGGAAATTATGTCAAACTTTGGCCAAAGGTGGAAGTTCAATATTGGTGTAACAAAACTGTGTTTGGTTCTTGACAGAACTGAAGATGTTCAATTTCTACAGAAAAAAAACTTCCAGGTTGAGACAACACTAAATTACAGAAGCTGTCAAATAATTTAAATCACTAGCTCCTGTTATATGCATATCTGCGGAGTCTTCATGATACAATGTTCATCAAAAGAAAAGAATTGAAACTAGAAGGACAAAAACTTGATTACAAGTTTGGCCCTTTTTGCAATATCCTGAACTTTTGTCCCCTTTTGAAAGCCAAAGACCAAGGGAAGAATTACAATGTCACACAACTAAAGAACTTCAATAGAAGAAAAATACAATCTATCTATTCACTAATGCATCTGCTTTATCTTACTTCTTCTGTTTCCTGTACTAATACAGACATCTCTTTGCCTTTTACTCCTTTTTATCAGCACTGTATCTCTGAGAAAATACTCCGGAGATTTTGAATTTGGTGTCCTCCGAAAATGGTTGCAGGAAAGCACTCAAACATATATTTTCGTGTACACGAGTCAATACAAGAAGGAGTTTTTTTTTTTTTTTTTGGGAAGTTTCTGCTATTATGAGGGGACTATGGTGCCAATGTAGCCAAATCCAGCAATTGTAAAAGTAATGACTTGGAGGAAGATGTAAAGGAAGTACTGGCTTTTCCCATAGAGGACATCATAGCATCCACAGAAGAAAAGGAAAACTGCAAATCCCAATTCTTGTGGAAGAATCCTGTACAATTAGGCCAACCGATAATGCATGATTAACAAACTGATGCAACATTCTAATGGTTCAATTATATCAAGAACATGAAAATAAAGCTTCATTCAAGAGAGTTTCTCCTCACCTGTCTCCTAATAGAGATCCTCGGGGTTTCTTAGTTTGTTTTGTTTTTTCTTTGTTCTTAAGGGCATCGCCTAATTTCTCTGTGACAACCCATTCATTAGCTCTCTTTGCTTCTAGCAAGCCAATAAATGTAGCCTTGGTTCGTTGGAAAGCCATCACGTTCTCGAAGAGAATCCAGTAGAAGAGAAGATGAATTGACCTGTCAAATTCCATAATCAAATTAGAAAACTTTGGAAGAAAAAGTTTTCTGCTGAAAATTAAAACGAGAACTTGTTAGGCATATTGTACAGACCTTGGAGTTCCAACAGAGTTCAAAGTGGTGATAATGCAGGGGATGTAGATGGCACCCCATACAGGGACTTCAACTTCAGGAACTAAAAGGCTCAACGGAAGAACAACGCAGAAGAAGAAAAAAGTGACCATGTGAGCTATGATCTTTCGGACGAAGAAGAAGCTGTAGATCACGTAAAACTTCTTCCAAATATTCACTCTCTGCAAACACGAAACGAAACAAATCAGATTCTTTATCTTAGTCGTGTTTCTTTCGTTTTCAAAATTGAATTAAAATCTACATTGCGTACCTTGTTCCTAACAATCTCCATCACCATTTTCCTGAACAAATTGGCAGGGCCACAAGACCATCGATGCTGCTGAAAACGGAAGGCTTTAAACGTACTGGGTAGTTCACTTTTCACCTAGAGTAACAAAATTCCGTTTAGTAACTAAATCAAGTAAAATAAGGCAAAAACAGAGTGGTTCTATAAGGAATTTTATCAAACACCTGGAGATCACCAAGATAAAGAAACTTCCAGCCCTTAAGACTAGCTCTAACTGCAAGGTCCATATCCTCTACAGTTGTTCTGTCTTTCCATCCACCAGCTTCATTAATGGCTGCTATTCTCCATACGCCTCCAGTTCCTGTAAAAATAAGACTTCTTGTTAGGAGCACATCAAATGCAGGGAAAATTCAATCAAATTGAACAAGTTTTTTTTTTGGTTTCCGGATGATATTATTTTTTGAGACTACATTGAATTGAATATGTTGTTGTTCTAGCTGCCCGGCTACTTGTTGTTAATACTAATTTACAATGTTCATTTACTCTATCTTATGTTATTAAATTGAAGTCATTGACTATTACAATATATTCAATAGAGTAATTTAAATTTAATTTTGGGTATGCAGGACTAGTAATTTTTCACTTACCATTGAACCCAAAAAATGCATGAGTAGATGAACCCACTTCTTGCTCCACTGTGAAATGGTAATCTAGTGACATCTCTTGCATTCTCGTTAATAAGCACTCATTTGCATTCACTGTAATAAACAAAAGGATATTAGCTCAGTTAATTACAAGTTACATGATTTCATTTAGTATGTACAAAATTATTTCACACTGTTCATCAACCAAAAAAAAAATTTAAATGAAATGAAAAACTATTTTCCACGTCATCAGACAGCCTGGAAAAATCATTTTCAGTTTCGATTTTAATTTATGTTGTCTCATTAAAATTTTACATGTACACATCACACAACATGTTGTTCGAATGGAAGTGTCGGCGCGAACTATAGAGAGTGTGAAGTAAAGGTCCACCGAGTGGACCACCAATGATTTCTGAAGGAAGCATAACAGCACATGAAGACACTTTAAATGACGAATCTACCCCTCCATTGACCTCACTGTTGACTAAATGACAAACCTACCCCTGATATATAGCCGGTAACTGCGGGATCTATGACTCGATCTTCCAACAAATGGACAGGATAATAACGTCATTAGAAAAAATGTTGCTGACGCTACTGATATTTCCAAGTAAACAAACCTCTGACACAGTCTTCAGAGATTTCTTATTTTAATTGCCTAAATATTTTTTGTGTTAGGAAAATTCAAATAAAAATCTTAATTCGAACCCATCATTTAAAGAATGAAAATAATTTTATTAAATAAATAAATCATTCCATTTCGGCTAAACTATGATTCTTTAATTTGATGCATGCTATCGTACAATGATTCTTAGTTCTAACAATAGCATTATAACACCAAATCAATATTGCCTCTGCTACACCTAATCTACTGTTGCAACATATTAATTAGCCATTTAGAGTTGAGGTTTAACCAAATTAATTAGAGTATTAAAACAAGAATCTCATAATATTTTTTTAGAATTAGTGTTGTTGTTATGGTCTAAAGCACGAGCTGCACGGTGGTGAGGAAGATAGAATGGTTGGTCCCACCACTCATGACTGATGGATTTTTCATGGACCCACACAAAAATAATTCACTAATCCTTAAATAATCCTAAAGTTAAATTCCAAAAAGAAATTAAGAAAAAAACAAAGTTCCGCTATGCGTCGGCATAAACGTGCAGTAAAAGTAATTAGTTTAACACCAGTAGTGTGGACTGTGGGGTAAGAGCAGTTGAACACCGACACATTATTAACATAACAATGTAATTAATGCTGCTAATTGATAAATGATTTGCTTAATCATGGTTAAAATTAGAGCTTACCAAAACGCCAACGACCTTGAACGAGTGCAATTTCCGAGTTATGTACAAGGAATGGGATAGACCGACGAAGAAAATCCGGTTCAGGCCGGAAATCAGCGTCGAAAATGACCACGTATTCACAATCTTTGACATAATCATGTTTTAATCCTTCTTTAAGAGCTCCAGCTTTGTAGCCTCCTCTGTTCTCTCTGATTTGGTACCTAATGTTAATGCCTTTGCTTGCCCATCTTAAGCATTCTTTCTCAACCAAATCCTTCAACAATTAAATAATGTTTCATTAATTATTTATTCATAAATAAGAAAAGTGAAGAGGAAAAAAAAAAAGGGATGGGAACCCATATTCATTTGTTGAGTGTGTATCTACTACATGTAGAAACTGGAGGGAAAATGTTGGTCGTGGTGGGTGAAAACTGAAAAGTGTGTAATAAAAGCTGGACATTCTTAATTAAATTAAAATTAATAAAAGTGACCAATTATTATGGAGCTTACAATATACGAGAAGAAGTAAACATCAAGAAAAGACCAAAATTACAGATCTAAACTTGGATTACTAAGTTCATGCCAACAAGAAGCTGAAACTTTCACAGAAAAGAAAGAAAGAGAGCACAAGAAAAATAAAATTGTTAAAAAAAAATAAGTGTAACAATCCTATTTTATGTTTCAGTGCTAAATGCTTTGGGTCTCGATTAATTTAAATTCAGCTTCCTACCATAACTTGTTCTATTTTTAGAACTCTGAGACCTCTGATTAAAAATAGAAGAATTTTATTCATTCTACCACGACTCTCGTAATATCAGAGTTAATGGATACCTTAATGAGAGGATCAGTAGAATCATCAAGAACTTGAATCACAAGTCTATCAGATGGCCATGAAAGGTTACACGCAGCACCAATGGAGATCTTGTAAACCTGTTACAAACACCATAAAATTTAACTTTAAAACTCTGTTTCTGCAAGCAAAAAAACTTAAATTAAAAAAAAAAAGAGAGAGAGAGAACAAGAGAAATTTAGACCTCTTTTTCATTGAACATGGGGATTTGAACAAGAACCATAGGAAAACCTTCATTCCCAATCTCCAAATCCTCACCCATTGGTTCCCAATTATACCTTTTTTCTGGTTTTTTCATAAAGAGTTTAACAAGAACGATGACTATACCCATATAAAGCCTTTCAATGAAAAGCATCAGTTCCATAACTAAGCAAATGTACATAGCAGCCCTCAACAATGGAACTATCAATGGGGCTTTAATCAATTCCCACATCAACCCAATTTGCCCTGCTATATCTGCTGCTGTCCCCTGAAATGTCTCTTGAAACAGAGCATTTGTAGAAACCTCTGCCATTTTTCCTTTCTTTCTTTAGCTCAAAACAGAACAAAATAGAACTCTCTGTTTCTCTTTCTACTTGTAGTTTCAGCCAGAAAGCAATACCCCTCTTATCTATTTTTTTTTTCTATGTTAAGACAGAAGAGGATTGCTGCATTGTGCAGAAGAGAGAGAATATGTATGTGTAATATGTAATGTGTTGAGTGAGTAACTGAGAGAGGCAGAAGGGGCAAGCTTTATAGTCAAGTTTTCAGCTTATTTTAGACTCTTCTACAGTACACTGACTTTTTCAGTTTTTTACCCTCTCTCCTCTCTCTCTCTCTTTTAACAAGTGGTCTGTGATCTTTTTTTTTTATTAACGGGAAAAAGGCATAATTACCCCTTATCGAATTTTCAGCTAACACACTTTATTTTTATGGAAATCTTATTGCCTCCAAACAAATAATTTTTTTTCATATTTCTTTCCGTATAGATAGATATTTTTAATTTGGCCTTTAACTAACAATTAAATATTTTAATTTTTAGAATATGCATCTAAATATTTTAACTTACTTTTATTGTGCTTCATGGATAATGCTGATGTGACATAAATTATAGAGGCGTCTAGATAGTGGTGTAGCCACATATATCCAAGATCACATTATTCCTCAAAAAGTTATATTATATATATAGAAAATTATGCTAAATAAATATATCAAAAAAAGATATTCATACATAATTTATTAAATCTTGACCACCCTTAACGGAATTTCTGGTTTCGCCACTGCGTCTAGATGATTATTTTGTAAGTAGAAATATTCAATTAACTTAATAAAGACGAAATAAGATGTCTAAATATATATTTTCAAAGTTAAAGTGTTTAATTATCAGTTATAGCCAAATTAAGACATCCATCTATAAATTTCACCTAATTTAAAGTGATAAGCAAAACGCATCTAATGATTTGTTCTGTTTTTTAATTTTTCAAATTTAAACTCAAAATTTCTTAACTAAAAACCAACATTGTATCCACTCTACCACACTCCTTATAATAACTTTTGTGAACCAATTGGAAGGATAAAACAATATAAAAAGAAGAGAAAAATGAGGCAGGAACACTCTGTCAACCATTCCAACTTCTGGTACTAACTTACCTTTCTACCAAAACAAACTGTACCAATAACGAATAGGTCAACCTATTTTGGTTTTGGCCATCAGAAACACCTTACGAGCTGTAAATTGTAATTGATCATTATGAGGAATAAGTGAGTAATGCTTAAAATTTTTACACTATCAATATAATATAATTATATTATATAGAGAATAGTAAATCATGGTAATGACTTCTTCACCTTTTTCTTTAACTTATAAGTCTATGACACCTCTTAATTTTTCTTGATGCATTTTGGAAGAATATTCTCTTTCTGCTATAACTAATCCAATCAACAATTAGCGCATGTACTAATTAAGTCCATAATACATGAGACTCTTCTAGCCACACCCATATAATATGTATACTCACATGTTACTTGCTATTTATCCTAAGTTACTAATTGATGTTATCATAAAATTATCTTCAATTACTTTTTGAAATAAGTTAATTGTGTAAATAATTTTTTATATCATTAGTGTAGAGAAATTAAATTGAAATTTAATTTCATGTGCAGAGTTGTTTGATTGGATCAAGATTCATGTGAAAAAACAGCTTAGCAAACACAGATAGACAGGGTTCTCGAATTGACACGAAGACAAGTACATATGAAGTTCCCCACAACCTACTGTGCTGCCTCACCTTGTTTTTAATGTTAAGCCGCCAAACTTTCATTTATGTGAACTACCTTGGTATTTCCCCTTTCTTTGGGTTCTCCTTTTCTATCGGTTGAGGGTCATGTGATTAGGTATATTTGTTATTTAAAGAATTTTAAAAAAGAAAATAGAAAATTGAAACTCGTAACTCCGAGTATCTTGATGGCTCAAGTGGTTGGCTACCTAAATTTTAACTTTATTGGTAAGCAATAACGGAGTCAGAATTTTCATTAAAGGTTTAAAACATGAAGAAGTAAACACACCAAGAAGTCAAAGAGAATTCATCATCTACTACATATACATAAGAAATAATTTTAACCATGTATACAATGTAATTTTCTGTCGAAGAAAATAAAGTTCAGGTAAAACCCCTCAATACTACATGACTCTGCTCTCAATGAAAATTCAATTCAATTCAATTCTCCGTCTTATAATTAGTATATAAATATTGGTTTTTATCTTTAGAAAGAAATCATCAGAAGGGAGGCCGCACTAGTTTGGGCGTAATTTAAGCATGGAGCTTTGTGTATGTGTCTCCCTCATGCATGCGCCTAAAAAACTTGAAACTTATCCCACAAAATCCTGGAGAAATCATTGAAACGAAAAAAAAAAAACCCAAAAAGAAGTGGATTGACCAATGCTTTTGGCCCTACTCAAAAAATAAGGTATAAATAAAAAATAAAAAATAAAAAGAACCAAGGATGAAGTGAAGGAAAGATAAGTGGAGTCCAAATATTTATTTTCTTTTTCAAAGCAAATATTTGATTCAACAATATCGACTAACTGTCGGCAACTAAAATGAAAAACGAAAACAAAACAAGAAGATTTTAATTAATTAACTAATCTATTTTCAACTTTATAAATAAATAATAAAAGTATTGTCAAAGACTTGCTTAACCTTAACTCAAAAAATCAATTTTTGAGTTGAAGAGTTGTGATCAACCGCTTATAAGCTTGTACACGTAGGCCTCTCTCTCATGTTCGATGTGAGACTGAGCATAAGAAGAGGTTACGGATTTAAGTTTTAGTTATGAAATTTTTTTTAGGTTGAAAATATTTTTATTTCAATAAATTTTACGACTATTTGAATGTAATTAGTCAGACCTCTCATATGAAAAAATTAAAGAATAGGTTTGACTGGTTGTCAAAGTGGTAGAGCAACAACCATAAAGACAGTACTCCACTAAATTCCAATCACATTTATTCATTCCCCACATACTTATAATAACTAATTCCAACGGCGGCACAGAAAAGCAAGACCTTAGGAACTGAAATTATGCAACAATTGATGTGTAGAATAACTTTGAAGTCTTTCTATATATAGAAGATACGCATGTTTTCCCCTTCTCTTTTGGAAAATTGCTGAGTCAAAAGAAGTAAATGTCCAAATATGTATGAACAGCCGCAGGAATTGGCGCGATTTGCTCTACGATTTTGGAATTTACTGTGCCAAAAAAAAAATCATCAAAGTTTTGCGCTCTTATAGATTTTTCGTACCACCAAATTAAGTTGACCTGTAATAATTGAAATACTTTATAACGAACATGTTATAATAACTTAGAAAATATATGATACTGATAATCTATTGCATGCGATTGAATAACACAAATAGCATATACAAAAAAAGAATTGTAATGTCAGTATATATAAGTTTAAATTCTTGAAAACACTATGCAAATAGTGCTTATTTTGTTTTTATTACCTTGATTGTTGGTGTAATATGCGCCCAACTGCTATTTTTGAAAAGGGGTTGAAATATTCTATTTTTGACTTAGCGCTTTGACGAAGATATGGCATGTCTGTTATGCCTGTCACAAGAATAGGGGTAGGGGGATGCAAATCTTTGAAAATTTGTTTAGTAGAATAGCAAAATTTAATAAGATATTTTTCTTATTGTGGTTTCTCATCTTTTATATATCCACTTCAGAGATTAATTCGAATTCAACCAGATTTCTATTTTAATAGGTAAATTTGATAGTATGCGCTCAAAGTGCATATCAATCATAAAATTGAAAGCCTGGCTTGATTATTCTCGATATGTCATAACTTATCACCGATTGTCAAAGAAGAGTGTTGTGTGACCAAAACGTTGGGTAATTAGATTGTAATGAAAAGGAAAAACAGTCAAAATATTTACTTAAGCGGCTGTATTAAGCTTAATTAATAGTATAATTAGGAGATCAAGAAATGCTGACAAAGGAAAACAGAATATATACGAAAGGTTTGAATTGTTATTAACAATGGACAAATAGTGATATATTAAGGAACACTCGAATATATAATGTTAGAATAGTACTATAGCTTACATGATTTATCCCGGAGGTCGGTTTTTACAAAAAAATAAAAATAAAAATAAAAACAAACACAAACATAGAAATTTAAAAAGTGTAAATTAAATAAAAAATAAAATAATTTTAAACCAATAAGCATCAATGATGTAGTATTATAAATGTATTCATTCCATATTATGCGGTTTAAAAAATCGATCATATGAGATCGATATTTTGCAAAAAATAATAGTAGTAATATTTTATTTTTTCGATCAAGGTTTTATCGACCTCCAGCTTGAGTTCGGCTAACTGACTTCAGAATCGGTTTTCACTAAAAAAAAAATTTAGTAGTGTATAACTGCCAGCATATTAATTAATTATTGTAATGCTTAATAAGAGAGAAATAAATGTTAATAGTCTCATACGTCAAGTAAGAAAAATATACTACTAACAGATACTAATTCTCTGGCAATCACAAGGCACATAGCTCATATATATATTTGCCAACAACTTTTGTTAACAAATAGATTAACCAAACTACATATGTACGTAATCTTATATCACTCCACGTCCAGAAATGTAATATATATATATATATATATATATATATATATATATATATATATATATAATATGTTTCAATTTTTATAATGCAATTCTAGAGTAGTAGAGTACACTCCTCTTCCTCCAATAATCTTTTTTTTCTTAGAAGATAACTTGAACTGTCTCTTTGCTACCTTGCACCAATATATATTTCGAAAACTAATTATGTTACCAATTGGTCATGACTAATTATGCTACCTTGTATTTGTTGGTAGGAGGAAGCACCATAACTAAAGTTTGATATGATAATAAATAATGAAAATATATAGAAGGAAAAACCACGGGGTAGAAGGATTGACTATATAAATATGGGAGTACACTACTCTCAATTTCAAGGAGAAAACAATATATAAACACTTCTCTCTTGTAAATGGAATAACTCACTAAAGAGGACACTCAAGACTACAATATTTATCTTGGTGTATAACTCTCTTTGTGTTCTTACTCTTTTGGATAGTGGATGATCAAATAATGAAGGCAAAATGTTCTATTTATAATAAAACTAAACTGTGTGGATGCGTAGTGTGGACGCGTAGACTTTCAAAAAATCAATACAGTTTCTGCCTGCCTTTACACTTTCCTCCTTCCTTATTTGACTAACTTTGTTGACAGTATTCTAGTAAAATTTACGATCATACAAGTGCACTATTGAACTGGTACAAATTAAAACAATCCTGCATTTGTCTTTCAATCTCGTCATAGTCTATTCCAACTGGTCTATAATGAGCCTTCCTCCCGGTGGAATGTAGTTCCTGTCCTAACTAAAAATAAAGGAGATGAATGTATGAGGTGCTGACAGATTATTTTCCATTTTATTTGATTATTCTACGTGAAAATTACACAAAACAACCAAAAGTTACTTATAATATAGAGAAATTAAAAGAATTTACATAATATATATATATATAAAAGGATAAAAGTAAACTCCAATTAAATAATATTTATTTTGTTACTACTCAGAGAAAGAAAAAAACTAAATTGCTTATCACAATCATTTGTTTCAAGTGTCACTGCTTTTTCACAAATCTCTGAATATAACATAAAGCAAATGCATCAATCTTGCGTTTGTAAAATGTGTTTTTTTCTTTTTTAAAAATCAAGACGTATGGTCACAAGATAATAACCAATATAAATTGCATATATATATATATATATATATATATATATATATATATATATATATATCTACATACCCCTCACATTTATCTTGTCCAGCCTGAGGAACGGACGTTCAACAACATCCACATTTTTTTTTTGTGAGGGCGAATCAGAGTGGTGTGGCTTGAAGAATGATGAACGTTGTGCTGCTAAGGGTGGAACGGCCTGCTACTGGAGGAATCGACGGGCCATGGTGTAAAGAAATGGATGTTGGGCGTAACTCAACCTCAAAGTTAGCTTATGATGGAAGGATTGACTAAGTCCATATAGAGATTCACCCATCTCTTTAACTACTGATGTGGGACTTTTTTCATTATTCAATACTGGGTATCACCAGCAAGCTCTTGTTAAGCCAGGTAACGTGCCTCGACATCTTTAGGCGCCAACTCCATCCACAGGCCCAAGAACAATGGCTTCAATTTGGGCCACCTTTTGCAGGCCCTTCTCAGCACGATGTTTTGCAGTCAATAACCTCTTCTTTGGTGTCTCAACGGTGGACCTAGCATGCAGCCACAACCCGAGAAGTCACATAGTACTCCAGTTTAAGCCTAAACTTCGGCACAGATTAGTTTAAAAGTCATCTTAGAAACCTTAAAATGATGTTTAAATGAAGGTGGAAAGGGTTCCTTAACTTGCTGTACCTAACAGATGGAAGAATTATACAATCAAGAAACCTCATCTGTGACTGCCTTCTTTTAAATTTATTTACCATACGAAGGTATGCTTATTTAGCAAAACTAGCTAGAGAGAAGAAAACAGAAAAAGAAACGAAGGAAGATTACATGAACCAAATCAACAGCCATGGATAAGGTTTAAGTGAGTACTTTGTGTTAAGGAAAATAATATTGGTTTGAGTCTACATATAAAGGATGTTAATTACTTCCTTCGTCTCAATTTATATGATATAATTTGATTGGATACGAAATTTTAAAAAATATAGGAAAATATTTTTCTTTGTACCAAACATATCCTACAAGTAGAAAGTGAAAAAGAAAAAATATTTTTAATCCAGGAGTACTTAATTTTCTGCGTAATAAGAAGCAATGAATAATATAGATATCCATTAAATATCCATATTATTTATTGATTTATTCATTTTTTATCC
The DNA here is from genome assembly GCA_035772735.1 of Datura wrightii. NCBI lineage: Eukaryota > Viridiplantae > Streptophyta > Magnoliopsida > Solanales > Solanaceae > Datura > Datura wrightii. The sequence continues at coordinate 867,985 of JASDFA010000011.1, forward strand.
ATATCAAATATGAGCAAATCGGACATTTTATCCATTTTCTTCTGACTCATTTTTCACTTACTTATATCCAATTTGACCCACCCGTTTGTCATCCCTGAAGAATACTAGTAAAATATCTTGAGTACTAGTAGTATTTTATTTATAGTGTTAATTATATATTATCCTATTCTATACTGCTGAATATGCGATGTAGTTTAGTGGTCAAGTCACTGCCTAATTAATTAATTTATCTTAACCAATGTATTTTTGTTAATATTTCCTGAATTATTACTTTGGAAAGTTCATGTAAGCAAGATTACTTTATCAAAGTCAACATAATTAATAATATGCATTGGAATTTAATGTATGTAAAAGGTAATTTGGTTGTATTAAATTTTTGCTATGTTTGGAGTCGGGAAAAAGGCAAAATTACAAAGATTAATTTATTATTTGTAATGTACGTATATGGTAAATTTCAATGTACGTATACCTAAGTAAAAACGAAATCTTTTTTCATTCTAACCCACATCCCATAATATTCACCTATAATATGTACAAATTTTGTTGAATATTATTCTTTACTTATCAAATATCAAAAAATAAATAAAAATATTTTCCTTTCGTACCAAACAAACACTAAACTTATATTTCTTCTCATTATTTTGTTAAAAAGAATTCTTAATTTAATTAAAGATTTGTTGGAAAGAATGAGGAAATGCAGAATGTGAAAGTGAAGATTAAAGAAGAAGGTTGAAGTTAGTAGTTAGTTGAGGTTGTTAGGCTAGAAGTTAGTTAGCACTATTAGTGCCTTTCCCGGAAAGTAGTTATTCTAACTACTTCTATCTCAACCATATGATCTAGACTAGATGTGATCAACTAAATCTAATGATCAGATTTAGTTATACACATTCTCTATAAATATAGGGTGTATACAAGATATGATTGATTGAATCAATATTGAAAGAAAAATTATACTCCCTACTGTATTGCTTCTTCTTCTTTCTTAAGAGTTTTAGGATCAAGTATGAATTCATACTGATCTTTTTCAGTTTCTGATTACTATACTACTTAAATTTCTTGATTACTTTCAAGGTTACCTAGTCAAATTGATTCTCCTTTCTTACAACAAAATACAAGCTCAAAAAAGTTAGCAGCCTTCGCCAGTCACCATTTAATAATACTAAATAAACCCATGAGCTATGCTAAGGTTTCCATCATTACTTACTGAATTTTCAATGACATCCAAAGGCTGTCTTATTGATCTTAAAGTTTCTCATGAAGCTTTTCATTCTTTATGTCAATTATTTAATTAGTACTTACTTACTAGTATTTACTAATTGATTTTAAGTTTTATATAAACTTTCTAAACTGTTGCAGACAAAAAAAACTCACACACTTTTCAATTGGATCAAATTCATAAATTCATTCTTTTTTTCTTTCTTTTTTTTTTCCTTTCGGGTATAATCTGTTTGTCTCTAAACGGGAGGGAATTATGGGTCAGAATGTCTAATCACGTGATGAGCAAATGCTATCTTGTGACTTTTGAAAATTAGAAATCAATAAAGAAAAATTACGTGACTTGACAAAGTTAATTAGTCTTTTAATTATTTTTTATAATGATAATTTATAAATTATATAATATAGCGATAGTTTAAAGTTTTTTAGCACATCACATATACACTTATCATCCGCACAAATAGAGTTAGTTAGACATAGATATTATATATGTACGGACATATTTATTTTTGGAGAAGAAATAACTGTATGATCGAACTCATTTTATTTTTAAGGTTTTTTCTTTGAATAACTTTTGAGAACTTGTTTTGCTTTGAATAATTAAATCCTAATTAGTTTATTTAGTTTAGTGGGGGGTGAATTCAAATTTAAAGAAAAAATGGATAATTAATTGAAACTGGGTTTTTAAAGTAAATTTGGGGAACCCCATCCAATTGAGGGGTAATTTTGTTTACTTTGTTAACAGCGGGTTATATTTGGCCCTATAGTATAACCAAGGGCAAAATTAGCTAATATACTAAAGTAGAGGGGTATTTTTAATCATTTTCCCTATTATATATGTACGGATATACTTATTATGCTGGCGGATATAGTGTATTCCACTACAGAAATATTATATATGTACATTTATAATATATTTACTATTATTATGCGTAGATACAATGTATTCTACTATTATTATCCGTGCACATTTTATAAAACTCCAAACTATCACGGTATTAGTGATTTTTTTAGATTACCGTTATATAAAAGATAATTAAAAAGTTGAATTAGCTAAGCCAAATAATTTTCCCAAAAAGAGAAGGTTAAATTTTTCAAGAGGCATTTGCACAAATAGCATTTTTAACGCCACTATTTACATTCTGTCTTAGATTAGTACGATGCCAAGAAAAGATATTCATTCAATTACTTTTAGAGGCGAATTTAGTCCACTAAACCAATGGAGACAGAATTCAAAAGGTTGCCTAGAATGGCTATGAGATGCAAATAACTATTTTCTTCAGCCCTATTGCTGGGCTTTGCTTACTTCTTACTTAGGCCCAACGGACATTAAGAGAATCAAACATACTCATTGGGTTAACTTGGGCATGCTTTTGCTAACGTTTTTGTTCTTTGGTGCCCAAGTTGAAGGGCAGAAGTTACACAAATACTACTATTAAATAAGTAAATATTTTATAATTTATAACTATTAATTAAATTACATAATCTGTAAAATATATATATAAAAAGCATATATGATTTACACAGATTTGGCTCCTCTTCATTTCGTCGAGTACACATCTAAACGAGAGCTGTATATTCTATTTGATTTTAAAGATTAAAATTATATTATACAAATAAGTATCATTATCATAATTAAATAAATAAGTTTTGGAAAGTAATTTTCAAATTTGGTAAGAAAAAGATATTCCCTGAAAATATTTGGGTACCAAAGTTTGTGGGGAATATTTTTTTCTTATTAAATTTGAAGAGTATCTTCCAAAACTAATTCACTTAATTGTGATTATAATACTTGCTTATGTAATAAATCCTGATCTTTAAAAATTAAATAGGACATATATTGTATATTTAGATGTGTATTGAGGAAATGGAGAAAAAAGATAATAGAGAGGAGTCGGATTCAAAGTATATCGTAAATCAAGAAATATTATTATGAATAAAAGGCTAAAAGTAAAGAATTTTCTATAGTAGCAATAACGAAATTAAATACATATTAAAATACATTGACTATTTTGAGAAAAAGGCTCAAACACACTCAACTAGCACTTTAATTTATAATAACATTACTACTTATATGATATTTATTAATTATAAAATTCTTTGAACAAGTATATATATTATTGTACTTATATGTTATGTGTATTACACTACTATATGCTATGAATAATATTATTTATTATTTATATTAATTATTATATAATATATATATATATATATAATATTACTTCTTAGGTATATTATACAAAAAGTATTATATGTGTGTGTGAGTATATATTGTTATATTCATATATTAGGTATATTGAAGAATCAAAATATATTATCATATATTATATTTTATATATCACATTTAAATTTATATTGAATTAATTTTTTCTTTTTATTTGCTGAAGAGAGAAAAAAATTAAAGAATAAATATGTGAATGGCGGAAAGGAATCCAAGTTTTACGAGATGGGGTGCAATTATTAATTAAGATTCCTATTTTAGTAGGATTTCATACTTAATTATTATTGTTTTTCATTTTAATGCATTTCATAAAGTTATTTAGAAATATAAAAAGTTGTAAACCATGTAATTAAAAATTAGAATAAATTTCTTGAAGTAGTCATAACCATTTTAAATACCTTTTTTCTAAAATTGTATAATTTCCTTTTGGAATTTTTACATTGTATAGCCGTCCACCAAAATAATAGTCGAAAAATAACTAGTGTATATTTTTATATATGGCTACTAGTTATAATTATTTTTGACAAGCAGCCAAATGAATAACTTTCTTAGCAACAACATATTTAGTGCAACCTCACTCCCCCTTTTTCAATAAATAAGCCCCGCAGGCTCTCCTTTGATAAGGAAGGAAACGAAATAATCTCAATTTTACGATAAATAAGTGTATCTAGAAAGAATAAAATGTAAGCAAATTTACCCCTACCTCATAAAAGATAGAGAAGTCGTTTCCAAATTTCAATAGACCTTCGATTTTAAAGAAAAAATACCAAAATGAAAATAGTAACACAATAAAATAATACAAAATGGAGATCAATGTACAACACACAAAAGAAAGAATAGTAATCACAACAAAAATACCGCGGGAAGCTGAAGATACGTCATGTCTTGTCTAATAAGCTCCTTCTAATACCTTTTCAGCTTGCCTCTGCCTCTTCTAACGCCCGCCACCATCATCCTTTCACACCTTCTCATTAGGACATCTACACTTCTCTTCTTCACATGCCAAAATTATTTTAATATCGCTTCTTTCATCCTGTCCGCTATAAAAATCACTCCCAAATCACACCTTATATCATATATCTTCCATCTTAATATATAACTTTCCCATATATGTTTATTCGCTTATGATAATTCCCCATGCATGCAACAAATTATTTCTTTCATTTTCTGCTTTATATCTCATTTCGTGACGATAACGATTATGTAATTCTTTCAATTTTTCCTTAGGATTTAGCAATTTATTTTCTTTTGCTTTGGCGCCTGTAATACATATTCATTTTTCCTTTACGGATGTAATAGTGTTGATAATTATTTTCCAACACAATTATTAGCTTGAAAAATCCAAATAGACATTGGGAGCTCTTGACAAGTTTGTTATTTTTAATAAATACTTTATCTTGTATCGTATATTTAACCAAATTATATAAATTTATTATAACTAAATAATGTAATAAAATAAATATTTAACTAAACTAACTCAATTAAGTATTAAAAGAATACATATAACCACATATTATATATTTATTAATTTGATATAAATAAATAAATAAATAAATAACAACGTGTGGATAAGTTTCTACAGTTCTTTGCACTTGACAGTTATATGCAAAAGTTGGTTTCCACACCGCTTATTTGAATGCGAATTTGGCGGCTAATTCATAATCACAGGATCTTTCTTTCCCGCCAATACTTTATTTTTTTTGTGGACCCGCCAATTCTTTCTTCATATTCCGTTATTTGTTCCCATGTTCCTGAGTAAACTCGCACTTCGCAGTTTTTTTCTTTTTTTTGGGGAGGGGGTAATATATATATTATATATAATATCGTACATAGTCATTTTTTATAATAATATTTTATTATAATGATTTAATTTTATTTAAAATTAATTTTTAGATAAAATATATATAGAATATTAAAATATTTATTATAATCATCATAACTTCACAAGAAAATACTATTGGTGTTTGTTTTTTTTAATATTCATATTCTTTTTATTTATTTATTTTATTTAAATTGGTTAACGATTATGTTCTTTCTTTTCGGTACACAAAATCATTAAACTATTTTTTTGATATTTTTGTTTATAACTACATAAAATCTAGATATCAAATATATATAACAGTCATAAAATTTACGATGCTATTGGTATAGCAAGGTTTGATTGTATATACGTACCACAATTTAGTTAATTTTCAAAAAATTGTTTCCTTGCTCCTGTTTGACAAGGCCACATGCTATTCTGATCTGTGTGCTCTGAAGTTGTGCTTCACTTCTGAATTCTTTAGTTTTATTAGTAGCAATTTGCATTCATAGAAAATTGAGTTAAATATTAAGTGACCCTCATTAATCAGATGTATCACCTTTATGTTTACCTAAAAAATGATTCGATTATATCAACAATTGTCCTCATGAGTCATGATAAAAGGGAAAAATTTGTCCTTTTTTCTCTTTATATATGTTTTGGTAGTATTTGCTTTGCTCACAGTGAATGTAACCCAAAAAGATTGAACCTTTTACTATGTTAGACCAAATAAATAAACACATCCCTGAATCTTTTTTACTTCAATTACTATTATTTTGCTATATCCATTCACAATATTGATGTCTAAATTGTTGATGAATAAGAAAAGAATGTATATGTGTATATGTATACAACGGCGGAGCCACCTCGTCCAAGGGAGTTTCAATTGCACCACTTTTAAGAGCAATAGTAAGTTTGTCTCAACATGACTTATAGGTTATGAGTTTGAGCTGTGGAAGCGGCAATTTATGTTTGTACATTTGATATGTGGCCCTTCTCCAGATCCCACACGAACGTGAAATGTTTTGTACGCTAGACTATTATTTTTTTATTATTATACATCTTAATTTTTTTACATGTTTTTTCTGCGCTCCCAATAATTGCGGAGTGTATTTTTCTACAATAAATCCCTCGATTGAAGAGTGTATTTTTCTACTATGAATTTGTTTATTATTCACTTATCAAACTAAGAAAAGAAATTGAAGTCTACATTTTGCTTATATTGATGTGCAGTCAAATATCTTTGTAACAGCCATTCATTATAACATCATTTCATTATAACGACCTGAATTTCTTCAAAATTAATTTTTCATGTTATATTTTACTTCTCTATAATAGCATTCTACTTACAACATCAGTGACATTCATTATAGAGGTACTCTCTTTGTAAAATTACCCCTATATAATAGTCACTCTCAAACATTGTGCAATAATATTCTATAAGAAATATATTATGTGTAAATAAATATTAAAATATTTATTATAATGATCATTAATGTCATGCACATAGTAAATTTCAAGCACGAATATCTAAAAAAAATATTATATTAAAATAGTATCCACCAGATATGGTCGTAACTTCACGAGGAAAGACTTTGATTTTTTATATTCATACTCTATCTATTTGGTTAAAATGATTAACAAATACATTACTTCTTCTTAATATACAAAATTATTAAACTAAATATTTGCGTACTTTTGTTTATAACAGTTAAATAAGAGTTAAATGTCAAATGTCAGTATATATATATATAACAACACCCATAAAATTTCTAGACATACGCTGCTGCTACAGAGAAGTTTGACTGTATGGCATAACGAAGGTATAATATTTGCCCTCCTTTTTGGTCCGAATTAGTCTCAAACATTTGTCAATTAAAAAAAAAAGAAAAAAATAGTTAAAAAAATTGTAGAATTCAAATTCAATTTCTTTTATTTATAGGAATTCAAATACGATCATACACCGCCAAAATCGCCTCAGCAGTCACGAGTTTGAAACTCCGAATAACTGACTTGCCAATTTCTAAGCCCAAATATAAATTCTGGAAAAGCCCTATTCACTATAAACTCCGGCTAGCAGAGAGTGTGGCATTTTAGTTTTAGGGCAGAAGCCTCTTCACAGTTTACACCACAACTCCTCTCACCGCGAGAACCGTTTCAAATCCTCTAATCTCTTCATCACTCCTTCAATGACGCTGCGTCTTCTTTAACAAGGTAAACATTCAAATTCTCTCTCGCACACACACTCGCTGGATACCAAATCTGTGTGTGTGTGTGTGTGTGTGTGTGTGTGTGTGTGTGTGTGTGTGTGTGTGTTCAGTATATATATATCAGTATAGTGCATATGTATGTGTGGATACTCTTGTATGAACATGTTACATATTCCTCCCTGTATAACGGTAGACGCAGACTTTTATGTTTAAGTTGAGTTCAAACCTTAATATCCACTTAAATGTACAGATTGAATGTTTCATATTCTGCTGTTTATTTTTTTTTGAGTTATTGCGATGAATAAAGCCCTAACAAATTCGTTGTATATGTGAAATAGGTGCAATCCGAACCAGTAAAAGTAACAAGGCGGTCATCACTGTTGGTGAATAACTGATTTTGTTGTGTTTTCAGAACTAAATAAATTGGTTTATGGTGTGATTTGGATCTTATTGTGAATTCGGTTGGTGGAATGGAAGCTTCCCCCGACAGATCAGATAGGCGAGGTAGAAAAAGGCGTAGAAACAATGTTCAGAATGTTCAGGTGAATCGGGATGGGAAGAAACGGGCGGCAATGTTGAGGCCCAAGGCATTTTTGGGAAGGTATGTTAGGAAGGAGTTTAAGGGCAGTGGGATATACTTGGGGAAGATTATATTTTATGATACTGGTTTGTATAAGGTTGTGTATGAGGATGGAGATTGTGAAGATATGGATAGCAGTGAAGTGAAGGCAGTTTTGTTTGAAGATGGTGAATTGAATGGTCAATGGTTGGACAGGAAGAAGAAGCTAGACAAATTAGTAGCTAGTACGGAAGCAATGAGTATTAAGTCTCGAGTTGTGTATCCAGCTGAGCAAGCTAATGGTGTAATTGATAAGTTTGAGGCGTCAGTTTCAAAAGATCGGGGCATTGGTTGTTCAGATAAAGTTGAGGTCAACCAACTAGGATGTGATTCTGATCCGGTTAGTGATTTGTCTGATGATTACATGGAGCAGGATTTGAGTTCAGCGGCAGAAGTGCCTCTATTTCCTGCACCTCAACTGCCTCCTTCATCTGACAGTATTGGTATTCCGGAAGAGTATGTATCACACCTCTTGTCTGTCTATAGCTTTTTACGGTCGTTTAGTATCAGATTGTTTATATGTCCGTTTGGACTTGAAGATTTTGTCGGAGCACTCAACTGCTCTGCTCCAAACACATTGTTCGACTCTGTTCATGTTGCCCTTATGTATGCTTTGAGGCGCCACCTCAAAAAGCTGTCATCTGATGGTTCTGTGCTTGCATCAAAGTGCCTAAGGTAAGCATATATAATTATTTTACGAAGGAATTTTTCATCATTTGGTTGATTGTTTTAATGCAACTTTTTTATTGTTGATCGTTCTCATGAAATTCTGTTTTCTTACTTTTTTCCTTAAGAGGTAAGTGCTGCTACCAGCGTTCCACAAAAATATATGAAACCAGAAGAATGTATAGAGTTCTGTTTGCCAAAAGAAACTAAAAACTAGATAGTTAGACTGAGTTCTCAAGTGTGATGAACCCAATTGCCTATTGTATTTATGACCCGATACTGTTTCATTACTACTTAGTCTGCCTGCAGTCGCACTGGGTTGGCCCTATTCTTCTGCTGATACCTACCTAGAAGACATTGGAATATGATTTTCTGATAGCCCTTTGGCTAAAAAATCAGATTTTTAATATGGCTTTGCTTGTCTTTAGAATGTGTATGAATAGTTTCCACTATAATCATGCAACTTTATTAGCAGAAGCCAATGTTACCTTTTGACAGCGACATGATATTTCGACTGTCCTATGTTATCCTTATTGAATTACGTTGCTGATATATCTTTCTGTGTATGAGAAATAGTTGGGGAACCTCCCTATGCATTGCATATTTATGCTTATAATTCTTGCATCATTTCATATTAGGTGCATTATTGAACACTGACGGATGAAAAGACTGAATTAACTTATGCTGCTTGCTTTTAGGGACATTGATTGGGCCTTGCTTGATACAATGACTTGGCCAGTGTATCTAGTTCATTATTTAACAGTAATGGGATACACAGATGAACCTGGTTGGAAAGGTTTTTATCCCCATGCTTTGCAGAGGGAATATTACTTGTTATCTGCTGGAAGGAAAATCATGGTTTTGCAGATCTTGTGTGATAATATTCTAGATTCTGAAGAACTAAGAGCAGAAATTGACATGCGTGAAGAATCAGAGGTAGGTATGGAGTCAGATATAAGTACAGGTGTTGCTTCTGTCACTGCACCAAGAACAGTTCATCCCAGATATGCTAAAACTTCTGCCTGTAAGGAACAAGAAGCAATTGAACTTTGTAAAGAAAATCATGAAAGAAAGCAGTGTTGCAGTACTGATATTTTAGGACCCAAGGTTAGTAGTCAAGATTCTGTCTCTGGTGTAGATCAAAACAGTAACAGTGATGAATGCCGTCTCTGCGGCATGGAGGGGACTTTGCTTTGCTGTGATGGGTGTCCATCGTCTTACCATGCAAGGTGCATTGGAGTTAGTAAGATGCATATACCAGAAGGGGCATGGTATTGCCCTGAGTGTAGAATCAATGAAATTGAACCAAAAATTATGAGGGGAACAACTCTGAAAGGAGCGGAGCTTTTTGGTGTTGATTCCTATGGACAAATCTTCATGGGTACTTGCAGTCATTTGCTTGTGTATGTCTCTTTTAACTTCTTTTCAAATCTACTCTGTTCAGTTGCCTAATTTAGCTGTGGGCTGATCTTCTATTTGGAGATAGAGAATGCACTTAATCCTATGTAGTTTAGGCTGCAATCAGCTTTAGCTCTGTCTCTTTCTGAAACACATTTCGATCTTTGGTTGTAGGTTGAAGGCCTTGCCTGGCGCAGACTCTATTTTCAGATACTACAACAAGAATGACATTCCCAGAGTCCTGCAAGCACTTAATGCAAATGCACAGCACACTACTTTATATATGGAAATATGCAAAGGAATAATGCAATACTGGCAAATTCCTGGCAATGTCTCTTTCCCTGATGGTGAACTATCTGAAATTGGTTCCGACAGACCTAATGGAACAAAATGTGGCAGTTACTCTACATTGTCACTTAATTCATTGGTCAAGGGAAGTCCTGAGAGAGAGAATACTGGAAGTTGTGTTACTGAATTCAGTTCAGAAGATGCTTCTATAAGTAATTTCTCAAAGGAGCCTATGCACAATGAGACTTTGGGTGCAGTTAGCCAACCTGACGGTATTTGTTACCAGGTGAATACTGATTCTATGGCAAGACAGAGTAATGCACCTATAGACTTTCTGCCATCTGAACAAATTAGAGTGAAATATATTGTATCTGCTGGTTCGGTTGGTCCACAGGTCATTCCATCTGAGCAGACTCAACAAGACGACACAAAGTTGGTAGAAATTGCTACTTGTACCTCAAGAAGCAGCAGCAACTCTGTGGAACAAGTAAATAGTAATTGTGCTGGAATTGCAGTGTCTCTTGAATGTGAAAAGGCTTGTGGCAGACCCAGCAGAATAGATTACAGAAAACCCACTGGTGGCTGCTTGTACATGGGGTCATCCTTTAGACCTCAACAGTACATAAATAGTTATCTGCATGGAGATTTTGCTGCATCTGCTGCTGCAATTTTAGCTGAACTTTCTCTCGGAGAAAACCAAGGCACTGAAAGTCATACTTCAGACAATAGGCGCAAACTTTCTGCTAATGTTTTACTTCAAGCGAAAGCTTTCTCATCAGCAGCGACACGTTTTTTCTGGCCGAATACTGAAAAGAAGGTTGTTGAAGTACCAAGGGAAAGATGTAGTTGGTGTCTAAATTGTAAGGCTGCTGTGACTGGTAAGAAAGGATGCTTGTTAAATGCTGCAGTATCAAATGCCATAAAGGGGGCAGTGAAGATCCTTGCTGGTCTTCGTTCTGCAAGTGTTGAGGAGGGAAATCTACGTGGTATTGCCACATATATTATATTGATGGAGGAGAGCTTAACTGGCCTGACAGTTGGTCCTTTTCTAAGTACAGCTTTTAGAAAACAATGGCGTAAACAGGCAGAAGAAGCTACTAGTTGCACTGTGATAAAGTCTCTTCTGCTTGAAGTAAGTTATTGAGGAAATTTATTTATGTTGATTTTGTTAGCACCTTGTGAAAGTGTCTGTCATAACATGCTTTCTTCATCAATTTCTGTTTCTTGGTTGACTAGATTTGTGGCAATAGCTGTTTTTGCTTATTACTTTTAAGCATTAAAGTTTGAACTACTAGTATTTTTTTCAAAAAAAGTCCAGAGTTGTGGGATGTTTAGATGAAAACTAGGTTTGTTTCGAGGAAATGGATGCAAACACAAAGAAGGAAAAGTTGCTCTTAGGGGTCAGTACTTATATTTTACTTATTTTTGTTATAAATGGGAGAGTTCCACTCTATTCCAAGAGGGTTTGAAAGTTCTTAAAGGGAGAGCTGTATACCTGTCTAGTTCTACTTCTGCTTCCAAACAAACAAGGGGAATGGCAGTTATCCCGTCTTCTCTTATGTCCTCTCCTCTTGCCCATCTTTTTTCACCTCATCCAAATATTATTCCTTTACTGGACTATGAACTGACCAGTATTAGACATAGTAGTGGTTTTTAAGATCATACAACATTAGCATACATAATAATTTCCATCTAATAATACAAGAAAATCTAGTAAATTAATGCTATTGCTGAAGGAAACGGCTTGTTTAGTCTATGTTTTATTTTATTTAGACAAATGTAATTGCTATTAAATAATGAGAGACTCACATGGCAAATAAATGGAGGAAAAATTACCATCAGGCAGCAGCACTGAACAGCTTTTGAATTCTGTGGCTGGACGAAATTCAGAGGTGCATCAACATTTGCGCATTGATTACACTAGGGGTTCATCAAACTGAATTTCAATAATGAATCTGGCATGAATACTGCACTGCAAAATCCCAATTTGCTTAAGTTGCACTCTTGATTTGATATTCTATGAATTTATGTGATAAGAACTGAATACTTGTTATTTATGAACCAGGTGGCTTTGCATTTAAATAAAAAGTCTTATCCCACTTTTGAACTTTTTCTATGAGTCCTCTTAACTGTTGAATTGCCCAAGTGCTATTGGATCCAATTGTAGATTATAGCTACTATTTTACATATGATGTTACCTGTCCATAGTATGTTGTTCTTGCTTAAGAACATAGTGTATGCATTGCAGTTTGAGGAGAATATCCGGTTTGTTGTTTTTTCTGGGGACTGGTTTAAGCTTGTTGATGGTGGGGCATCTGAATCTTCCATCACTCATTCAACTGCTGGTGCTGTGGAATCATCTCATAAGCATAAACCAGGGAGGAGGGGTAGGAAACCATTGTCAATGGTTAAAGTAACTGATGATGATTGCAAAGATAAACTGAAGGACTTCACTTGGTGGAGAGGAGGCATGCTGTCGAAGCTTATCTACCAGAAAGCGACTCTACCCCGATCAATGTTGAAGAAAGCAGCGCGTCATGGTATCTTGTGTACCCTATGAACCTATTTTTGTTCTTCATAGAAGATATAATATTTTTTCATAAATTCAATGGAATAAAAATTTTGGAGCGGGGAAGAACCACTAACTGCTTTTCTTCGAGCAGGTGGTCTGAGAAAGATACCTGGTATTTATTATGCTGAAGGGTCCAAGACTGCCAAAAGAAGCAGGCAGCTAGTTTGGCGAGCTGCAGTTAATGTGTGTAAGACAATATCACAACTTGCACTTCAGGTGATTTATGACACTGCAATAGATGATTTAAGTCCTTTCCTTCTACAGAAAGTTTGAGTCAGGCTAAGTATTCTTACAAGGTTGGTCTTGCAACAGGTCAGGTACCTAGATATGCATGTGAGATGGAGTGATCTTGTTAGCCCTGAACAGCAGAGCCTCCTGGAGGGAAAAGGTCCCGAATCAGAAGCATCTTCCTTTAGAAATGCTTCCATATGTCATAAAAGAATTGTTGGAAATGAGGTTAGATATAGTGTTGCTTTTGGAAATCAGAAGCATCTCCCATCTCGTGTCAAGAAGAGTATAATAGAAGTTGAGCAAACCCAGGAGGAGGGAAAGGAAAAATATTGGTTTTCTGAGTCAAGGATTCCTTTGTATATAATAAAAAATTATGAAGAAAACTTGGAAAAAAATTTCTCTTCAGCCAACAAGTTCACTAATGCACTTCCCAAGTTGCAGAAAAGGTGGTCAGTGGCTTATTGTAAAGATATATTTTCTTATCTTTCACAGAAGAGAGATGGCAATGATAAGCATTGTTGTGCTTCATGTGAACTGGATGTGTTACTTAGGTACCCATTTAATGTATATTTCAAAATTCTTTTCAGCTCTTTTACACAATCCTTTATTGATGCTATCCTCTTCTCCAGGAACGCAGTCAAGTGCAATACATGCCAAGGTACCATTTGATCTTACTCAAGATATTGTTATTTTGGCTAGCACGTCAGTCTGTGTATCAGTAATTGATCTATTAAACTTCTGAGAATTTTCCTTGTAGGTCTATGTCACAAACTGTGTACAATTAGTTCAACAGTTATTGCTAATGAGGAAATTGAGTTTATGACCTCCTGCAAACGGTGCTACCAGAATAGAGCTTTAACACAAGCTGAAACTAGTCATGAATCTCCTACTAGTCAGCAAAGAAAAGACATTCCGATTCCTGTGTCAGCCAGAAAAGGAGGAAAGGTTGGTAGTTCTAGTAATCCATCTGCATCCACTGCGACTCTAAAGCATTCTTCTACGATGAAGCATTCTAGTTCAAATTTGGCGACACAATGGAAGCACCACTGGGGTGTTATTTGGAGAAAGAAGGACGAGGATACTGGTGATTTTAGATTTAAACACATTCTTCTGAGGGGCAATCCAGATAGTGATTCGTTAAGACCTAGTTGCCGCCTTTGCTGTAAGCCATATGATCCTTACCTAATGTACATCCGTTGTGAAACATGCACATGTAAGTTTTGTTTCTATGCAGGTCTTGACTTTGTTGGTTACCTTTCTTTGTGTTGACAATTAATCTTTTGAGTCGCAGATTGGTACCACGCTGAAGCTGTTGGACTTGAGGAGTCAAAGATTTCTGAAGTGGTGGGATTCAAATGTTGCAGGTGCCGTAGGATTAGAATACCTATCTGCCCTTACTTAGATCCAAAAAGCAAAAGACAGTTGGAGGAGAAGAGGATGTGTGCAAGGGCTTCAAAGAGGTACAATCGAGGAATTCAGCCTGATTCTGGGTTCATTTCAGAGCTACAGAAAGATGAGGATTTGGACACTCCAGTGGTGCCTTTGGAGGAAACCCAATCTTTAGAGGATAATAAGCCGCTTGTCTCTGCTGTTGAAGAACTTACTGAGCACTTTCCGGTGGGTGATTGTGAAATGAATGCGGAAACTATATCTGTGCCCGGTGAAAGAAAACAGCCAGTCAGAACTCATATAGAGAATGGGACTGATCTGAAATCTTCTTCTGAGTTATCCACTCCTCTTGGAGGAAATACAATTCTTCGTAAAGAAGAAATGCCAACTCTTGTTGAACCGGGTGCTAAACAGCCAGTAAGAAGACATGTAAGACTTGAGAAGGATTCAGGTACTCCTTTTGCAAACAATCCCTTGAATGTTGATTTATCCTCCATCCCTTCTATAGTTGAAATGGATACTTCAAGAGAGAGTTCCGAGGAAGATCGTCAGGAATGCAAGGAAATGGAGTTTGAGCCTCAGACTTGTTTCTCTTTCAATGAATTACTTGCATCTGATGATCTTGGCCCATTGGATGGAGTTGACTCGTCAGCCACTTTCAACAAGAAGGTTGAAACATCATCAATGTTTCTACCTGCTAAGAATGCTGATATGACGTCTTATGTCAAGCACGAGCCTGCAATTAGCACAGTATCTGCTGCTGCTGTTGCAGTTCCTTGTAAGATGTGTTCACGTAAAGAACCATGCCCTGATCTTTGTTGTGAAACATGTGATATATGGATCCACCGTCATTGTTCACCTTGGAATGAAGAGGAGTTTGGAGAAGAAGATGATTGGAAGTGCGGTAACTGTAGGGAATGGAGATAATTGATGCTTAATCACTATATATGGCTGATTGAAGGGGCTTATCATTGATACTTTTCATCACAATTGGATAATGAACAAAATGAGCAAGCTACTCGTGATATCTGCCGAGTAAATTAGTCACCAACAAATTGATTGGTAGTCATGGTGATTGTGCAGCTGCAACGTTTAATCAAGTTCCATCATTTGGTATCACTGATTTTGTCATCAAAAAGGTACAATTTTCCCATGATACAGGAGTAATTGAGTATATTCAGAAAAGGAAATCATGCCCAAATTCTTTTAGAAGAGAGATTATTAGGAGGGGGTTGTGGTAATTTGCTCCAGCCTTGACGGATAAGCGAACCTTTGCGCTTATCTGATATTTTTTCTGTAAAAAGAGGCTTTCAGTTATCAATTCTTTTCTTTATATTTTTTAACATCACTGAAAGAGCTAAAGTTTAAATAGAAAGAGGGACACCTTCTGTTGGATAGAATTTATATACTTGGTGGCATATGATCTACCAGTCAATTGATCAAGTGTCATCTCTTCTCCCATCTATTACAAGCTTTCCTTGTGATTATATACTGACTTTGCCTAGAATTGTAAATATAACTGCATTATTAAAATCTTAAACTTGCTTCTGGATTTAACGAGAAAATCATATGGTAGCTCCATCCATTCATAGCCTTCAAACTTTTTTGACACTCAAAATAATAGGTGTAAGCCCTGGAATTTTTTTTAGCACTAAATAGAAAACTTCCGTGGCCAACACAACATTGCACATCAGGATGACACTACCATACTATTATTCATAACCTGTTTGATGAGAAAACTATGATTTAGTTCACTCCCATCTATTTTTAATCCACTATAGATCTGTAACATATAAGAAGTTATATTTGCAAAGACACTACAGTAAGTTTGAGCTTAATTCAGGTGTCACTTACAAACAATGGTTATTTTATCCCGCACTATCATCCATTAGCCTTTAATAGTTTTCACAGCTCAAGTCGAGCAATAACCAAATCCAAAATAATACTATACTATACTATATGCTGCTTAATTAACAAACAGTGCTTCAGCATAAGCTTCATTTAGATTATTAACTGTTATCATGTAAAACACTTTTAACACATCTTCAAGACAACGGACAAGAAATTCAATCGACACTCTATTTCTTTTTCCTAATTATAATCGTAGGAAACTAAAATACATAGGGAAAAACCGATGTGGAACTTACAAACACCCATCCTGAGTTATTGATACTACAGAACCGATTGTGTAAAGACTGACTAAAGGCAAGGAAAAGAAAGAAAAGAATTAATAGACCCTCACATCTAAAGACTACAAACCTCACAAAAGCACAAAATATTTGTGCAAAAGAATCTCAAAACTCCGATTTAACGTCCCAGAAATCCAATGACATGCTCTATTCCGCCAGCCCTGGCATCCCGTTTCTCAATGTCTATCTTGCCTTTGGGACGTGCGCGTGTGCAATATAAACAAATTTTACAGCCGTCATTTGTGGACAAAGTCCACCACAAATTGAAAACCGCTTAAAGCAAACCAGCAAGCAGCGCCCCGGGGTCTGATACTGGTGGAGGTGGAGAGGTTGGCTGAGGTTGGGGAGGAACTGGTCGTGGAGCAGCCATGGGAGCTGTAGGGATAAAAACCAATTGTTCCTTAATGAACTCCTTCAACCTACAGAGTGAGAAGAAAGTACAGAAGTTAATAATAACAAGTTGGTAATGAACACCAAAAGGTCACATTACAAGTGCACATTTAGGTCGTACTCGAATGTCAGAGTAGGATCTCCAGAAGCAACTGTCATACGCAATTGAGTTCTATCAGCTGGATCTGTTTCTATTCTTACCTGTATACAACCATAGAAGTTAGATAATAGTTGCATGGTTTTGTAGTTTCAACGATACGATACATTATACCACTGACATCCTAGGAAGGTAAAATACATCTTACAGGCTAGTGTAAAAATTTGTGAACAGCTCTAATCAGACACAGTTACGATGCAAATTATTTTCCCCACACCAAGAAAGAATTAAAGAAAATATTTGGTCAAAGATAATGAAGAATGAAATAGAGAGAGGTACAATATCCTCTTCTAATATATTCTCAGCATATCCGACTTAAATGACAAAACAAAGCACCAAATTAGCAATTAATGGTTATGCTGAAATCATACAAATGCAAGTCATACGATATCTAATTGAATCACTTTTCCATTAAGGACATTTTACAGAATCATAAGGCTCAGAAACCAAAAGACCACTAGCTTACCAAACACAACATGGCTCGTGTACTGTCGGAGTAGAAAGTTGTGCTAGCAACCAAATTATTTGCATTTGGATCCTGAATAAGATATCAGAAAGCGCAGCTTAACAAATTGTTGTGAAACCCAAAATTCACTTGGACAGCCAAACTAGAAGAAAGACGAAAGATAAAAAAACTTACAAGCCCTGGACAAACCATCAAGCGTAAACTGTTGAACAAGTCTGCCATTTCCGAAAGCGATACTGGCCTTACACCTCTAACCTGGTCATATTAGCCAAATAAGTTACGAGATGGTACTTGAGTTCAATGTAAACTACATATACAAAGGTAGAGAGAAGTTCAGGATTACTATTAACGTTCTTATTACTGTACATACAGATTACAGAAAGATACATGTATATTCCCCAAGGCAAGCAAGAGCTAAAAAAATACGTACCACTTCTTGGAGCTTCAGTGGTGGCCCAGATAGTGATCTCCACTGCGGGAAAAACTCTTCAGCAGATACTGATATAGGCTGAAGAAACTTATTCAAGATGGCAGGAAGTCGAAGTTTAACATTGACCTGTAAATGAACATCTACGTCAATACACGTAAGTATAAGAACTGTGGATTGATGATCAGCAAAATAAATGCCTCATACCAACTGTGCCCCAAAATTATATGAGAAGTCAAGAACTGCCACATCCCTACTTGGACGGAGGTTGACTACTTCAAGAGGACATTGAACCTGCAGGAGTTCAATTCACTAGGTAATCAAAAGGTGAAAAAGGACTAACAAGAACAAAGTGCAGGTAGTCCACTCCTAATAGAAGCACAATAATAACCTAACCTGTGCACGAGGAGGAATTGTATCGGGTACTAATGACAGTTCTATTCTCAGATGAGATGGGGGCAATATCAGAGCCTGAACCGAAACAAGCGGAGCCGTATTCTTATTTCCCAAGAAGAGGACAAGTCGTCCGTGATGTGCTCGCCACTCTGCTTTTATGCCAATCTGGAATTGTGCAAACAAACAAAACTAAGTGCTGAAAATTCCATCGGTGACAGCACCAAAAAAAAATAGACAGAGTAAGTACCTGAATATAAGGATCCTCATACAGTATACCACTGTCTTTGAGGATCAAGGCATGAAACCTTTCTGCAATATTTCCTATTGGCTACAACCATGAATCATAAAACATGATGGTCAGAAGCATGCTTAGAGATGACAAGGGAAACTGCAGTGAAATTATAAATGTGGCAAACAAGCTCTTTGAATTTGAAACGTTGATCAGTTAAAAGAACTTCCACTGGCCAGAGACATACAATTGTGGTCACGGCAGGAATGCCCCTATTACTAGCCAAACACTGTTTGGAGCTTATTTTGAATTTAGTTAAATAATCATGGGAACCACAGACAGAAGGAGACGGCAGCATCTTTCTTTCACAAAATTATCAGTCATCAGATGAAAGCCAGAAGGTAAAGCAAAATTACCAAAGTTGGACGGAAGCAGTACCTGGACTGTTGCGGTCTGTTCTTCAACAGGTGCAAGTGCTAGCGCATCCTCTGCATTTGGAGCAATGCCGACACCGGAACCCAAATTATGGACAGGTTGGGTAGCAGCAGGTTGAGGGCCTTCAATAGCCAATGGACCTAAAAGATCTCCCAGGACATCAGGTGAAGGTACTGAAGGAGGTTGAGGATCCATAACAGTCAAAGTTCCATTTGGCTCAGTCTCCCCTTGATCTGCTAAGTTACGATCCTGACCATGTAGTAAATGTTAATTACGGTCTTATTCTCAACCAATAAACATTTAAATCCTTACTTCAGCATAATGGTGCCGAGAAGCATCTTACCGTGTTGGTCATGCTTGGAACCTTCACTAAACCAAGGTGGCTGACTGGTGGAGTACCATTAGCAGAGGGTTGATCTGTTACTGCAAGAGCATTAGAGGCCTGCTGCTGTGTACGCAACTTGATTGCACTTTGTTCAGCAGTATCAGCCTCAGTATCTTCAGCTTTTTTTATTAATGAGGACTACATCCAAAGAGAATTTGTGGCTAAAATCAATGATAACTAAAAAAGGGACTAGAATAAAATGATATATAGTGCTCTTGTGAGGGCATAATGCAGCTGAAGGCCATCCCTCAAACCAAAAGGTCAATGTTGCAAACACAGTGCAGATAATAACTAATCAAAAGTAAAGTTGCTTTGCATACCTGTCGCTCAGGGAACTTAGGCATTTCAGCTAAGACATCCATTAGAGCTGCACCTTTCTTACTCAACTCTAAGTATTCCACAGCTCGTTGCTGTATTTCAGCATCAATGCAACTCTCATATCTAGGATATTTGTGCAGTTCTATCCATTAGCCGGATGCATTTGGATATATTGGCACAATGAACAACATATAGGATGCATAAATTACATCACTCTAAAAACTTACTTTCTGAATATTGCCAATATCTGATTCTGTACCTCCGGATCAGGTGGTTGTGTGTGCATCAAGATCTTTGCATATGTCGAAAGAAGAATAGGAATTGTTGAAGTCCTGAACAATATAACTGCTGTAAGATAATAGAAAAAATCAGAATCGATGGCAAAACGAGATCAAATGTTAAAATGCCCTTACGAAACAGTAGGAAGCTTCTCATGGATGAGGCTGAAGATTTCTTTCGGACTACATCCTGGCCTTCTGGCAAGAAGATGGCTGTATTCTCCAAGGATATATGCACTTACCTGCTCCATCATACAACACCAAAATTAAATATTCCATTAGCTTCGCATTAATTTTTTATTTCCATCATTGACATGAGGTAGGACCCGCACACATCAAGATTTATAGTAGAAACTTCTGGAAAAGAAACCCTGCTCTTTGGGAGCTTATGTTTGCAGTATTGCAATTAGTCGGTAAAACTTGAAAAGAAACTGAACACTAAGCAAAACCCTCGACACTTTTTTTTATTAGTTAAAACAATATTAGTTAAGACTAAAGTACAGGTAGGTATTGTAGCCAACAATGAAGTACAAGGCAACCATGTTGGTTAGAGGAGGCAATGCAAACCTTATCTTTAGGTGTTATATGTTTGAGTCTACTATCTTGACCAAGAGGAGACCCATGCAGTGTTATTAAAAACCATTGCTTTTTTCTTTTAGCGAGTGGTGCAAAGTGGGGAGTTGTAGCTTCATTGTTTAAGTCACGCGCTTCATAGAAGTGTGCACTTCAAACAATGGCACGCAAAGTGAGGTCCACTATGGTCGATTCTTTAAATTCTCAACTTTAACAATTGGATTAATACAGTCATTATCGTATATTGAATATAGAATTAATTATTTTAATTGCAACTTGATAATTATAGTACTAAATATATATATATGTTTGGTTCTTTTAGATGTTGTAACAGTAAAGAAGTGTGTTTCACATATCGATTTTTGCTTCAAGCCCCATTGACCTTGTCATTTTTTGCACTTTTTGCTTTTAAAAGCATTGGGCCCACGTAAAACAGAGGCATGCAAAACCATACCTAAAATTGATAAGGACATGGCTTAACTTTTGAATCTTCAAGAGAAGCCTATTCCTGGTATGGGGCATACACTAGAACAAGGTGCAACAGGTCTCTCTTGAAGGTTTAGGAGAGGGTGAAGATCATAAAGAAGAAAGTTTGCTTTCAGAGGTGTATTGACATCTTACAGACATCTCAAGTCAACCTCTCTAAATTTTGTGAGAAGGGACATGTTCAGCCACTCTTCCACCTGGGAATATCTGAGACTTGGTTTTCACTACTCATTTCATGTGCCTTGAGGTGATCAGAGCAACCTCTAATCACAATATCTTGAGAGTATTTCATATGCCAATTGCCAATGTTAAATAAAGTACGATGTTGAGATATTCTGAGCTGCTCATGAGTGTTTCTCCAATAGGTAAAATAAAATACAATCAAGCATATGCAAACAAAAACCCCAAACTTTGATTAACCCCTTAAAGAAGTTTGCTCCAGTAGTATATTTCCACAATTTGCATTCTTATCATAGTTGACACTGCACTGCAGTCTTAGTATCATCTGCTCTTATAGCTCATGCAAGTGTTCAGTGTATCAAATTACTGGGCCATTCCTATTTGCAGCAAGCAATGTATAGCATGACAATTATGCAGTCAAAACATCACGATTATGCGACAACAACATCCACAGGGTTTATAATTTATTCTTTTGAGAAAGTAACATTTGTTGTATAAATATTAACTGCAGCCTAAAATGTTTAGCTGTCCATGATTACAGAAGAAGAATATAGGAAGATGTTCTAATCTATTAACAACTTACAGAGATCCTAGAACATCAAAAAAGATTCTCTGTCTTCCATATATTCATGTTTACACCAAAGAGAGAAAAGGACTAAATAATTCATCTTCAGCTTCTGGATGGTGCTAGAACAGGGTTTATAATTTTTTTTATTAACATTAACAGGGTAAAGTGCTATAGCAAAAGAGCATACCTTGACCATTGTTTCATGAATGGCAGGCTTATCAAGATATTCTCTGGCTTTCAAAGCTGCATAAGGCTGAGGAAAGAAGTTTGAAGATAAGACAGAGTAAACCGAACTCCACCTATAAAGAAGCTGAGACCACACTGCACCAATGGAAGGAGAAGGACAACTATAACTACCTGAAGATCTTCGTTGTTTGTAACAAATTGCACAACACGGAACCAAATGTCATCACTGACAAAATCGCCAGCCTTGTCAATTAATTGAAGGATGACATCAACATACCTGCATGTGAAACAGGAATACACTCTTAGATATCATCACATCTTATACCAACCAGGAAACAGTTCTCCGAAACATCTAGATCTGAGTGCTCAGAGAAAAGTAAAGGCTAGAGCTAAATATGCACAGGTAAAAACACGAGATTTTTGCATGAAACAATCTCTCAAGTGTGACTTCATATAGTTCATGACAACAATGTGCATTTTCTGTTCCATATCAATTTCATACCATGACAGATCAGGAGCAAACTTCTCTGCAAGAATTGCTATTTTAAGTGACAGTTCTTCACGCATCACGAACTCTGCTGTACTGAGATACTGAAAACACATAAAGTTAGCTGCACATTTTCTCTTTACCTTCTTCAACATTTTCATTCCACAGAGGAGATATCTAAATACGTTGAAAAGAAAAATTCATAAAAGATTGAATATAAGCCACTCACAGTCAGATGGTTATATACCTGTAATAGTTCTTCTACTATGTCCTTTGCATTAGAAACATCACACATGCCATATAGTAGATCAAGGGCACGTCTCCTTATGCTGTATAGAGTAGTTAACATCAGTAAAGGAAGCAATTGAATACTCTGCGTTAAAGAACATGTGCTAAACAGGGTCCCATAGTAACAGGGAACAGGCTTTACAAGGAATCTCTTTCGCTGATTTTATCAAAAAAAGGAAAAAAGCGATTTGAACAAAGAACATTGCAGCTAATCAAATAAGACTCCAGATGTATTATCAGACAATTGATAAGCAGCGAAAGCCAACCCAATTTCTTTAAGAAGTTATCAATTTCCAAAAGAGTTTACCTTGCTTACATACAGATGTCATAATATGGAAATCTTAAAAATAGAACACTTCCAAGTCAATACTCAAACTCCACCTGATATCAGGGTCCTTCAGTGAGGTAATAATTTGAGCTTGATGTCGTTTTATAATGTCCTGTACATCTGTAACCATCAACATCCTAGTCATATTCTCCTGCATTTAGGCAATAATAATATAGGGGAATCAGACAGTCATCTAGGCTGGCACATGCTGTTAACTGGATTTATTTGCAAGTTAGTTTGTGAGAAATTTGGCATATATAGGACCAACATGTTACACAGTGCCACCAATGAACTATAAACCTCTTATATAGGCAAAATAAAAATGATGGAAGAAATAACATGAATTTATATGCTGCTACCACTTACCAAGCCAAGATAACGAATATTTGGCTCTCGGACAGCAATGAATTTCCCAAGCAATGCCACACACTGAGACATCATTTCCTTTTCGGCATCAAGATGCATGACCTGCAGTAAAGAGCTGAAAATTCAACCCTCAAGTCTTCCAAGAAAGTAGGGGAAACAAAAGACTTTAACCAGCATTTGACAATCTGAATAGTGCAAAATAGCATGTCTTAGCACGTAATGCGTGCAAAGGGTTAAGAGTGCAAATTTTCTTGATGAACAAGCAACAATTTGATAAAAGGAGCTTCAGAGTGGCAAGAAAAGAAGCATAAGATCAATTTTGACTTACAGATAACCCTGCATTTCATTTGAAGAAAACCGTTCTCCATAAGGAATTAATTTATTAAAATATCATATGATACATAGCCATTAGAACTGAACTTCACATAAAGCATGGAACAGTATCTCAAGAGTGCGTAAGGATATGGACTTGATACAATTAGAAACTTACAAGAGCAAGGGCTTCAAATAGGACTGCATGTGATGCATTATTTTTGTTCACATTTTTCACCACATCAGTTCCCATTAATATCCGTTGTAAAACCTAATTGATTAAAACGAAAATTAAATAAGTTCTGGGATATCACTCCAGATTATTTTTTTCCTGGCATATACAAAAATATGATATTTTGCAGTAAAAAAACTTCTTTTAGAGATGATAATACCTCAAACAATGATCTTCTAGTGCTTGGATCTTCAATAGTCGGGAAATATTGAAGAGCCCTCATAGTCTTCACCTGAGATCAAAATCATCAAATTAAGATGATATGTGAGCAGAGATCATGATTCTATTCTTAAATTACTGGCATTGGTCATCAAATTTGTGATTTACAGCATCAGCCCATCCATTCACCCAATTTTTAATTTAACTATCATCCAATTGGGAATCATAAGTGTATTTCAAGGTTCATGGGCTCAATATGCAGTTTTTACAACACAGCAAATATTGGCTTCGGTATATTCAACAGTAACAAATAAACAAACCTGAAGCCAGGGAGATGGTATCCCATAGTAAGTATATTCTTGTGGAATATCTTGGTTCCTGGCCAGCCTTTCCAACACTTTAACACATTTTGGAAGACAACTCCAATATGCTTCATGGTTACTAGCCACTAATGCAACTAGAAGGCTCATGGAAGATGTCAAGACACCAAAATCCCGTTCATCTAGTAGTTGTGCCATCCTATCGGACCTGGAATATGAGGAAAACTCTAACTGTTGAAAGACAAGTGAAGTCATTCCATAAACCATTCAAATACATAATTACACGTACCAGCCATCAACATTCACAACATCAGGATTTTTCCTAAAAAGACGCAGGAGACATAAGGCAGCCTTCTTCCTCACAAGTGGTCTACAACTGCTTGATATCTTGCAGCATAAAAGGAAGGAAAAAGAAGAGAGTCAACATCACTTTCAAACTCTGAAGTACCAGCAAAATGCTGCAACTATCACTTACGAGTAACTTCTGAACATCAGGTGCCAGAGATTCAGCAAATTCCCTTCCACCAATATTTCCAACCTGCACATATACATGAAAATTTATAATTTGTAATATACTATAAAAGAACCCCAAAGCTTCAATTCACTTAGCAGACAAAAAATTCCTTCTAGGAAAAGCAAATAACCGCACAAGATTTGCATATGTACAACTAAAGAACCACAAAACATCTGCAACTCGTACCAAAGTCAATGCTAGACACTGGAAAGTTTCATTGCGACCTATTATGTCATTGCGTACTGTATTAATTGCTAATCTCAAAAAGTCGTGGTTCTCATTGAGCAAACATGATGTCACTATGTACCCAACCTGCAAACACACAAAAGATAATAATAATCAGTTGAACCTTTAAGTCCTTGCTTCAAATATTTACACAAAACATAAGCTGCAGCATAGGGAAAACTAGAACATGCACCTCCTCCATCTTACACTGGCATGTATGTAGGGAGATTAACAAGTGCAAAAAAGCTATATAACATAATAATATTCTCCAACTATTTCAAGCAACAAACTTTTTTTGATAACCAACTTCTACAAAGAAATAGGCTTACGCTTACCTCATATTTACCATCACATTCCAAGGCAATTAGTTATCCATATGATTGAATGAAAAAAGAATGAGAAGATACCTGCTTCTCGGGATACTTTGGAGCAGATATCAGAGATACAGCTTCCATGTGACCAAAATCCACATCATAACCAAGCATATAAATGTAAAGCATTTTCCAGACATATTTCTTCTTCTCATAAGGTGTCAAACCCTGTTTGCAAAAAACAGTATAAAAACTCCAACAGGATTGAAGCCAATCAACATTTTGCAGGCAAAACAGCTCTAACCATGCTAAATAAACAAATAAGGAACATAGAAATTAAATGAGAAAACCGAGTAAAGAATAACTAGAATGGAGCAGACAAAACATCTCTAACCACATTAAATAAACAAATTAAGAAACACAGAAACTGAATAAGCAAACAGAGTAAAGAATAACTAGGATGGAGCATCTGCTCCCAGGTATTTAAGTACGGAAGAAAGAAAGAAAGAAGCTACATAGAAACATCATGATCTGCTGTTCGAATATAAAGAGAAGATGCTAGTCTTAAGGTCTAAACTTGATTTGTTTTGGTAATTCATGGAAAATAGTTCAAGTTATAATACATGCTTGTGCTTTTATACATCCTGATATCCTTAGCAAGGTAAGGTTATGTAACCTGCAATAAATATCATGACCAAATAAAGCTCTCATTTCAAACCATATATTTGTGCTGGAATTATACTTTAGGTTGTTTCCTATCTTAAAAGAGTGATGTGGTCTACAATGGTTGTGAATGATCTATAATGGCACTTGTTCTGGCGGGACGTAGCAGGTACCCCTGGAACTAGTTGAGGTGCGTGCAAGCTAGCTTGGACACCACGATTATTTAAAAAATGATTGTGAATAATCTACTTCACTATTTTCAGGGACGGTGGAGAAAATGGAAGTATAACTGCCTTTTCACTTTCATGCAATTCAGATACAACATACTACCAAAATTTGAAGTTCACTACCTGCACACAACCGCGTGTAGGATCATATTGCTTCCTTTGTCTACAGTCTATTAAAAATCTCTTTGGTCTTTAATTTGCGCACAAATTAATTATATATCTATAGATTACTCAAAATTAATAATTATACATCTATAAGTCAGACTATTCGATGTCAGGACAGCACATCCCAAATGGTGTCCATTTTCTTAGATTTTGTCCGTATGGAATTTTTTTTGGACATTATAAGTTTCTATAGTGGTAGAATAACACATTTATCATTGTAAAAGGGATGCTGTTTTTGCTGTAAATATGATCATCTTCTGGATACCAACTGAATAAAAGTGTCTCACCTTATCAAGAGAAACAAATGGAAGACACTTTCTTTCATAAATAAAATGCTTCTCTTCCTATTAAATAAAGTTTCTTTTCTCATAAACCTTTAGTTTTCAAGCTTTTTATATGAGTATATCTACTGAATAAAGAGATGTTATTCCTCTTCATAAGCACCTTTCATCCTATCAGAAATTTTTTGGATTAACTGAAAGGATATATTAGAAGTTTTTTTATAAGGATATACTGCCGTTCTTATTCAATACATAACCTCTTAGGATCCTATTATGATTGGAAAAGGTTTCTTTTCTTTTGATTTTTGCTAAGTATAACTTTTTTCTGTAACCTAGAAATTCCCAAGGACAAGTGCGTAAGGTTCAAAACACAGTGAACATGGGCCCCCCTTCTCTACCCATTCCGCTTAAAATACAGGCTTTTTTCTGCGGCAGAATTTGAGCCACGCTCTTACCAGTAGACAGAATCCCTAGGGGCAAAGGATATAGCAGCATTCTTATTCAATGCTTAGCCTCTTAGAATCCCTATAAGATTGGGAAGGCATTCTTCTTTTAGTTTTTGCTCACTGGAAATATTTAGCAACTCCATAGTGCTGCTTTTATACTACAATTACCTTTCTCTCTCTTAAAACAAAAAGAGATATACCAGCATTGTTATTTCTTGAAAAGGAAAAGTTTGTAAAGGGTTGTAATACTTTTTTTTTGAAATTTAATAAAGGGTTGTAATACTTCTCTTGTTTTCATATCCAGGACAAATGATTCCACAAGTACTGACTATAATTTCCAAAGACATAACAAAATTCCAGTATTAATATGCCAATCATAATGAATATTAGGTGTCCAAGAAGAGCAAACTCCTGCTGTCTGCTCCCAAAATCATTGTTCTTTTTCAGAATGATGGCCTAAAGAAAAGGTCAAAAGAAGGATACATTAAATAAACCTTCCTAAGTATTTCTAGAATATTGAACCTCTGTGAGCATCAATTATGACACTGAGCGTCAGTTATGACATTGACCAACTCAAGAAAATGAAACCATAAATTATTACAACATAAGCATCCGAAAAGTGTGGCCTAGTGGTCAATGAAGTGGGAGAAAAACTATGAGGTCTCAATTCAAATCCAATTTCTCACTACCTGTCTATGCCTGGGTGGATAGAATTACATGGTACATACGTTGGGAAGGCAGCAAGTACCCAGTAGGATAGTCAAGATACGTGTAAGTGAACCCATATACTACCGTCAT
Organism: Datura wrightii; assembly: GCA_035772735.1. Taxonomy (NCBI): domain Eukaryota; kingdom Viridiplantae; phylum Streptophyta; class Magnoliopsida; order Solanales; family Solanaceae; genus Datura; species Datura wrightii. Next base: position 896,383 of record JASDFA010000011.1, read on the forward strand.
AAAAATTATTAATTAAATAAATAAAATATTTACACAACAAAAAATTGGATAAGTTGTTTCAATCATTATAATTTCACTAATGTATTTGCCTTGTTTATATTTGATTGTGTCCTCCAATTTCACTACTCTCTCCATTTCAAAATAAGTGGTGTTTTTACCTTGGGCACACCCCTTAAGAAAACTACTCATTCCTAGAAAGTAAAATATATTTTTACTAACTTATCCTTAATAAATACACTTCAAAAATATGTAGTTCTTTAGTAATTTCTAGATTATATAAAATTTTCTTTATTAAATAAGGGTAATATTGAAAAAACATCATTAATGTCTTCTTGATTAAGTAAAACATCACTTATTTTGAAACAAAATGAGAAGGTAAAAACACCACATATTTTGAAATGCACGAGAGTATTTAAATAGAAGAGTATCAAACAACTATGAACAAATTAGGTGTCTAAACTCCTTCCAATCTATTTCTTTTCCCCGTCTACTCGAGCCTTAGTAGGTAGAGTTACCTAGGAGAGGTAAAATACCCGGTAGAATAATCAAGATGCACGAAAGTAAACCCAGATATCACCGACATAAAAGATAAAATATTAAACTAGAAAAAATAGAATAAGTCGATAAATTCAATAATTATAATTTCATTAATGCATTTGCCTTTTCTATATCTGATTGTGTCCTCCAATTCCACTATTTATTTAGAAGATTGTCAAACAAATATGAACAAATTAGGAATCTAAACTCCTTCCAATATAATTTTTGCCCCATTCTGTTTGTAATAAACAGCCATATGTAGTGTCACTAACAATAGCTCAAAAATAGTTTTGTAACTCTGCTTTTCCTCTCCCTTCATCCTCTAATATCCCTATTGATTGAATAAGAAAAGGAGGCTTGACGAGATGTTTTATCGCTAGAGATAATGCCTTTGAGGATAATCAATGCTTACGAAAATGCTATCCAGTTAAATCTAGTTCAGAATCCTTTGAATAGCACCTCAGAAAAGCCTTTGAGAAATCTTCATTAAAAATCGTTTATTTTCTTTTGAGAAGATACCATAAACCAGTATATTAAAGAATCAACAGCACAAACTAGTGCTGGAAGCCAAAACAGTGATTACAAACAAATACCCAAAAAAGTTCCAACCCTGCTCATTGCACAAGGAATCTAAAACATGTAAAATTGACTCCAAATCATCACTATACAGAACATTACACCAAAACCAAAAAAGAAGAATACAGTTCATCTTGAGCTTCTGAATATGGCTAGCTTTATCTTCAAAGCATCTAGAGTTTCTTCCCTTCCAAACTGTCCACTAACTGGTTGCTGGGACCATTTTCCATCTGTCTTTGAAGAATTAGATTTTTGAAGATAAAGCCAACCCCTTCTCTCATATCCCTTTTACCTTACACAATATTCTAGTAAAGGCTTATAATTGCAGAATCATTGCACCCTAAGAAAGCAATACCCTCTCCATCCCAATTTATGTGTCACTCTTGCCTTTTTTTGTCAAGTCTCAAATCTCAAACCCCAATAAGAATGACACCTTTGTATATTTAACTTTAATCTTCTCTTTTTACTTTTAATGAGATGATTTTTAGCCACACAAATATCTATGACTTATTTCATACCACAAGTTTTAAAATTCTTCCTTTCATTCTAAACTTGTGCGAGTCAAACACTATCACATAAACTGGGACGGAGGGAGTAACTATTTTAGATGCTACTTCAAAGTCTTTAACTATGTCGCATCTTAATAGAACACCATCTCTACCAGCTCCGATCTAAATACAGTTCTACAGCTTATACCCAGAGTTTGCTTCAAACTTCAGTCCTTTACATGATAACACATCTAAGGAATTCAGATTTCACTCCAGTTTATAAAATAAAGCATTCTTTTTTTCTCCTTTTGTCGCCTTAGTCCATCTAATCGTGGTAGGGGCACAGTTCTTAAGGGGTTGAACAGATACGTGTACGAGAACCATTTCAATAGTAAAAACAAGTTATGTGGATATGTGGATCCACATTTAGATAGGAATAGTCAGCTTTTGCATAGACCACAGAATTGTTGCATTTGCACAATCACCATAAAGTGATTCCTCACAACTCCAATTGTTATTCGCGCTAATGAAATCATCACAACTTTTTTTTTGAGAATGGAAATCATCACAATTCACTAACATCTATTAGAAAATCTAAAGAGAGATCTTTTTTCTGCCAAGTGCTGTTAAGATAGTGGATGGAGCTGGACAAGAAGGTTCACCTTCACACTGCTATCCTAACTAGCCTAAATCGGGGCATTCTTTACCTAACAAGCAAACAATTAAGTATCTCAGCAGGTTCAAAATGGGATCATTCTAAATAGTTTCACAATGAATTCAAGTCTTCCACAAAATACTTATACTGTGAAAGACAAGCATGAATTCAATAAGTGCATGCTGCCTTTTAATTAACTAGCAGATAAACCCATTCACTACTGGACATTCAATTTAACCCTACAATACCCTGTTCCTAGGCAGTTTAAACCTAAACCCGGAATCAAACACCATCTAACACTATATAACATAAAACACAGAATAGCTCATAGTACCAAAAATCCAATAACCCTTCATCTGAAGCTTAAATAAAAAGAAAACCAAATATTGCAAAATTGCAAAATTGCAATGACACGAAAGGCAAACCCATCACATACATCTACACAGATATATAAAATAGCAAGCAAATCCGACACCAACTAGTTTGGGATTGAGGCATATATTAGCTAAAGGGGTAAGGTGCAACGTTGTGACCTTTTCGTTCTTGAAGCGAGTACGAACATTGCCAAGCTCTTTATCAACACGAAGACGTTCCTGTTCTTTGTTCTGGCAATTACGAATGTCGCTGATGAAGACCGACAAACCCCTCATGCCGGATAACGCCATTTCCGTTCAGATCCAACCCGAGAGGCTTTACTATCTCTTTAGATCCCTAGCACCCCCTCAAATATTAGCACCGAGATCTTCTCCTATAAGATCGAACCTCACAATTCACCTAAATTCAAGTATAAATTCCTGTTTCACCTATACATACAACATATATGTATGTATATGTATAAAAAGGGGGGTGGGGGTGGGGGTGGGGGTGAGGGCAGGAGGTGGACTGAGAAATTTTTAGAAAAGCCGTCAGGGCAGTGGAGGAAGACGACTTTTAGTTTAGTTTAATTTGACGAAACAGAGAGGCATCATTTCCATTTCCATTTGAATTTCCAATTTTAATTTTCCTTTTTGAAGAAACGGACCTTTTTGCGTAGAATTTGTTTTTTTTTCTTTCTTATTTTCTGTTTATATTTATTAGAATTAATTTATCACTGTTTGTCATGTCAATGTAACGGTTGGGCCCAGCTTTTTGAAGTTTGCATGAATTTTCGGTTCCCTTCTTGACCCGAAAACAAAATGTGGATCCATAGATCCGGACTGGCTGTAATTTCGGTTAGTAACTTTGAAGAACATAAATACTGATTTCATTTCGTAAGATTTAATTTGTAGATTATGGTGATTTTATGATCTAATTTTTATTTCAAACGTTGAAATATTGAATATATTAATAAATTAAAAAGTAGATAAAGTATTAAATGAGTATTAAATGATGAGAGTGATAAATTTATTAAATACAAATATGAATTGATAAAATATGATGTCAATTGCTTCTTTTTTTTTCCACGTTCCACTCAAAAAAATTGTGTTTTTTTCTCTACTCAACACTTACTTTAGGATTATTTTCTTTCTAATAATAATTTTAAAAAATCATCATACATGAATTGCTTGTTTGGAAAGAGTATTTTTATCTTTAAGTAGTTAATCACTATTATTGCTAAACATATTTTCCTTTCATATTATATCTCACATCAATAATATATGAATTTTTGCATAATTTCATGCACGTATTATTTAAAATTGACAGTCTATTATGTGGTGATTATTTTATTTTTATACAATCAATCAAAATATTATGTTATTTTATATTGAAATTATCATGTCCAAACGTCTCTTGGGACTAAATGTATGCGCAATAGCGAAAAGTTTGTGAGTTCTTTCATGTAATTAATTAAAATTTGTTAGAGGTAAATTTCAAGTGAAATCAAATAATCCTTTTTCAAAATTTTATTTTAATTGGAAAATCTTAAAATTATTAACACACCTATAATAAGATAAATATTTTGCAAAGTGACGTTAAATACAACGGTGTGAATACAATATTTATATGAAGATAATTAATTAGAGAATAGTATTTTATTAAAATCTTTTAATTCAAGTTGAGAATAATAAATTCAACAATTCTCTCAACATATATCAGTCATTTGCAAAGAACCTAATAAAAGTATTAGCATGTGGTAGCTGGATCTCATAACACAATGTTTCTGCTGAAAGGTGCCAAAATTAAATTTAAAAATGAAAGGAAAAAAAGGAATTTAGAAAAGATGCATGTCATGATTATTCTTTTTCTCAATTCTTTATTAGCTGGCTTGCTCAAGTATAAAGGACACCTTGCTAGCATTATTAAATTTTTGCCAGTTTTGGACATTTCATTTGGGTGTGATCCCACATCTTTGCTTTCTTCATTTTAAGCATATACACGATACGTGTAAATAATTTTATATCATAACATCAATTTCAAAATTACAAGATTTACTTATAAATATTTTTTAAATAAAATTTTATATGTATACAAACTTTTATATTTTTAAATCATTAAATATTCGCATAAAATTTTTTTTAATAATATTTAAATTTTGTCCCTCAAAATTTTGGATTTAACTTTTTTTTAAAAATAAAGTTTTAACTAATATAAAAAAATCAAAAATATCTTTGATAGCAGGAAAAAAACAAGGCAAAAGAAACTTTACAAGGCGTGAGTTCAATTGTAGTTATACCTCAATCATGAGTTTAATAACATAAGTTGTGTCTCAAGGCATAAGTTCAGTTCAGTGGCATAACGTATGCTCTAAGACAAAAGAAATTATATCTAATGTCACAGACGCACAAGGCATAAGTTATGTTCCAAGATAAAACGTTCTTCAAAAGTCTTGCCTTGCCAATATGTAGAACTTATGTCCCAAGGTAAATATTCTCTATAAAAATTTGCTTGAAAAATTAATTTTACCCAACGAAATTACATTATTATTAAAAATACGTTGAGCAAAACTTTTTTATCAAATGAATAATAAAAATAAAAATTAATACCATAAATTTAAATGACAAAAATAAAAAATTACCCTATTTAAAGGTCAATCCGTGCAAAAACTTGAATTAAACTCGGTAGAGATAAACCAAAGACATCATGATCTCCTGGCTAAGATTTCTCATACTAAATTATGTTGTTTCATTAATTTTTGGCTAAAATCATCCCCGAAGCATAACTCAAACTTAGGGTACATCCTTATCTTATAATAGTGAATAATTCTTTTTTAACTATTTCAAAATTACAATAAATATTCTTCTGTTAAAAACTAACAACTGAAATAAAAATATGTGTCAAAGTACATGTCTTCCCCAATTCTCTATGTTCTGTCTGATTAATATGCTTCATTCATCAGAAACTATCCTATTAATATTCTTCATCTTCCGGGAACTATAGTACACAAAAAAATAATCTGCTACAAATTTTCTACCTATTAAACAATTGAAAGAGCTACGGATTTGATGCAATTTATCTTCCTATAATAAGTTCATCAATGGTAATACTTCCTTTACAGTGCAAGGAAGAGGTAAGAAGATTGCACTTAAGTACTTGACTGACATTGCCTGTGCACGAACATTAAATAGTTATGATGAAGCTTTGTGCAAGATTTGTTCTTTTTGCAGGAAATTGTATGACTGGGTAATAGCTCGCTAACTGGAGCGTAGGTCTAATGCCTTGTTTAGAAAACATCGGTGGAATCATCTGAATTGCAAATCTGCGGATTCTCTGAACTATTTTATAGAAGAGAAGAAGTATGTACATGTTCTTGAGTTGACGAAGGCTTATCATGAGAAGCTTTATATGAACCTTTCAATCGGACAGAATAGGGAGAATTATAAAAAAACACGCGCTTTGACATATATTTTTATTTCAGTTATTAATTTTTTTAACAAAAGTTAACAGAAAGATATTTATTATAATTTTTAATATAATTAATAAATATTTTTTATTGAGTTATACTGATTTAAGTTTGAGTTATACTGATTTTAGTCCAGCAATCTCTTTTTCACTGTGATATTGTTCAAAAACCTTGAATTATTATGACAAAAGGAAATTTAGAAAAAACACACGCCCGGTGGGACTCGAACCCACAATCGCCTGATTAGAAGTCAGACGCCTTATCCATTAGGCCACGGGCGCTGTTCAGCGATGCAAATTGTTTAACTTTGATATATAAAGTATTAAGTAAAAAGAAGCAAGCAACCAACTAATCAAAGTTGAGTGTCTTTATCCTTATTCCATCTTTTTTACTCTGGAAAGCATTCACAGAACAAAAGGTCTTTGTTTAACCCCTTAAACTTGATTGATCTTTTCATTTGGACATCTAAATTAAATTTTATTCTTATTGAATGTTAAAATTCAAGCTCAAAAAAAGGAGAAAACATATACTTTGTCGTGCCAATAAAATATATTTAATTGAAACACTTTTGAAAAAATTTAGATATTTTGATAGGTCTGAGAAAAAGTTTAGATATTTAATAGGTCTGAATTGAAGTGTTTAAATAAAAAAATCCAACAAATTTAAGAGACCACAAATGTATTTTGACCTTAAATTTAACTATCCAAATAACCAAATTTAATTGAGTCGCATCCCTTAAAAAAATATTAGTTCAAAATAATAATAAAGCATTCATAATATTTATCTCACTTTGTGAAATCCTAATAAATATATTATTGTTACTGTAAAACATCCATAACATGCGAACGTTACAATCTAAGGAATACCAAAAAGCATTGGAAGACTTGCAGACCCCAAGTAATAATAGTCACATCTTTAATACTCAACGTAATGCATAATACAAAAGCGAAAAGATACGCAACGTTTCCCCGTTTTCAGCTCCAAGGACCAAGACCAACCAATGTCATATTTAGGGCCAATTATCTCACAATGCCATTTCAGATTGACATTAAAAATCATTATCTCTGACTCTCACCCTACCAATTTTGGAGATTCAGAAAGGCTCAAAGTTACATATTCTCCATGCATCCTAGCTAATCTTCCCCTCCACCCAACACTCCCACCATTAAGACGCCAGATGCCAGTTTGCTCCTAAAGAATCAGTGAAGAGGACATCCACCCTAAGGCCGGCCAGATTCACGGAAATTTATAGGACCAAAGATTGACGGTTAATCCACTTAACGTATCAGGAACATAGTAAAAGTGAGTATCCAAGGATGTGGGATATGGCTTAATGGTCAAGGAAATAGGCAGCTAAGAAAGACTATAATATCTCAAATTCAAATTTAAGCTGAGGCAAAGAAAAAATCAGATGATTTCTTCCTATTTGTCTAAGATTTGGTATGCAAAGTTAACTTACCGTGCAGATGAGAGGCACCTTCCAATCTAATACCTACTAAATAATTGAAGTGCATGCAAGCAGCCCAAACACCAGGATCGTCCAACAAAAGAAAAACATAGGACTTGCATCAGATACTTTCCCTCTAAGAGCAGAGAGACACTTCAACCACTGTACCACAGGTTTGCAGAATCATAAAGCTACCCATAGGTAGAACCTCTACAGGAGAATAGCACAAATCAGAGAAATCACAGTGCAACATATCGGAAAAGCCCTGCGCCCATTAACCCATAGGCACTGCAGACCAACAAACTGACAACCCCAAAGCCCCCCCACCCCCCCACCCCCCCACCCCGAACTACAAGATCATCTAATATAGATGAACAAATGGCTACCGGAGATAGCAGATCTAGAAAATTATACAAGATGCTGTCTCATACAGAAGAATAAAAGAATGAACAACAAACTATCAAAAGGACTATTACAGGCTTTCCTTCATTTTAGTGCCTTATAACTGTTGTTGACAAGTCTCCAGTGACATTACATCAATCTATGACACAATTCCCTAATGACTGTTGTCACAACTGAAACATAGGATACACTATGCTTACGAAGTCAGCTATTGTAGATTTTCAAAACGTGAGTGGAAAAATGTATATGAGAACTGAACCAAGAAGATCACTTGGGCAGATTCTTTAAAGCAATTGAAAGACCTGCCAACAAGCAGCACACATCTCCAGAAACTGCTCCAGCTTCCTCAATTTGCAGTTGTCTTTGACATGGCCTGCTTGATAGCCTCAGCATATGTCCTGTGTTGGTAGGTGAGTGTTGATTCAAGCAAGTCCCATAGGGATGTCTTTGGGTTCCAACCTGGTCAAACACAAATCCAAATGTCAGATTATTCTTTACATGTAGAATATGTCTGAAATTATTCAATAGATGAGAAAACACATGCATACCAAGCTGTTTGTTGATTATAGTCATATCAGGAATTCTCTTGTCACTGTCATCATATCCCTCTCCATAAAATTCTTTGGAACTTACATCAATGGTAGGTGTTTCAATAGAAGATTCTCCACTCACCTTCGAATAGACCTGTTGTTATGCAAAGAAAAGGAGCTGAGAAAATGGATGCACAGATGCCACACTGAAATGTAGAACTAAAACAAGTTACCACACCAAGAAAAGTTGAGAGAAAAACACTAATCACTCAATTAACCTGAGTCATCATTTCAGCTAGCTGTCGCACAGTAACTTCATTGTTAGGATTACCCACATTAAAAATGTGACCATTGGCCCTTGCAGGATTTTCCTGATGGAAAAAGTAAATCAGCACATAGTTTTATTCTTCTGAAAAATTCATATGAAAGAAGATAGAGGTCAAACTCACAATCATCAAGAGAACAGCTTCAATTGCATCCTTGATATATATGAAAGTTCTCTGTGATTCCCCACCATCCACTAGTTTCAGTGGTTCACGTCTTAGAAGGTTCTGAAGAGAGAGAGAAAAGAAACAATAGAAACTGAGATACAAGTGAACAGATGTAAGCTTCGATTTAATAAAAAATAAATCAGAAAACAAATCATTCATACATTACTAAAGCAAGCTAACACTCGTGGAACACCTTCACTAGGACCATCAATGCCCGGTATGAAATCCATCCTGGGACCAATCCAATTGAACGGCCTTACAATTGTGAACTCTAAACCATTCTCAGCACCCTCAGCTGCAAAATAGCATGCATAAGAATTAAAGGAGAGAATATTCAGATTTTAAAACAGTTAATCAGGCAAACTCTTTTAGACAAGGGACAATCAGGCAAAACTTCACATACCATATATCAACCTCTCAATCAATTGCTTTGCACAGGCGTAGGACCACCTCTGCTTCTCAATAGGTCCAAAAATGCAAGGTGAGGCGTCTTCCTTGAGCACATAGTATGCAGGATCCTAAGAAATAATCAGGAGAAAGAGTTGAAACATCTCCAAAAATGTGAATAGTACCAGAAAATGGTAAATGAATGAGTATTACATTATCCATGATTCTACAACAAAAGTAACCATATAGTGAAAAATACACAAGACTGAATGGTTCCTCATCCATTAAGATTCAATCTACATGATAATCCATGTAACATACAAAAAAAAGAGTGCATTTGTTTGTCCGTGTAATTCACTTAGCAATTACCAAAGTCACGATTCCCAAGAACTGTGTATCAGACAGGATTATAAATATATAAGCACACAACTCTTAAGTATCAAACGCTCCCTTAGGCTTTTTTGATATTAGGAGGAAAAGATGCTTTTTTCCCAGGAGAGTGGCTTGGAGCAAAATCCCACATGATACACATATCACCAGAAGCCAAAGACGAAGTAAAATCACAAGCCACAGATCTTTATAGAACAAGTTAAATCTACCTAGAAGAATTATAGAACAAAGCAACTTAAACATTGTATACAAGGGGCCAGTAAAGTTGTAATAGTAGAAACCTAGCCCACATTAACCTAAAGAGGAGCTCTAGAAGGAAGGAACTTTCGAGATCACCCACAGGTAAACACAACTTTCTCAAGTCAGTAAATGCCAAACCAGTGTTTATAACTAGAACCCTATGACAACACTACTAGAAATCTAGAATGACTTGAGGCAACTTTTCTCTAACTACTAAAATATCTTTCTCCTCAATTAGCTTGAAGCAGAATCAATCATCAAGATTCGCAAAAGCTGTTATAGACAAAGATAACTAGATTCATAAACTTTTCTGACAATTGAACAATTTCACAGTAACTCCCTAGTGCCGCCTCAACTTTACTGGTTTAACAAATTCCTGCAGCCTAAATGTCTTGAAACTCAGACAAATATCAATGTATTCCGGACATATAGCAAACATGGCTTGATCAGTAAACTGAATAAGCCAAAATCTCAGTATTATTATGGAGAGAGAAAGGAGGGGGGAAAAGACCAAAGTTAAAACAAGAATCAGAGGCAGACGTTTTTTATCAGGTAAATAAGATTTCATTAACAGTTGCATCCAGAAGATATTGAAAACTACAAGCTGCAGAAAAGTTAGCTCCTGAAAACAAAAGAACTTCTATTTGCCCTTTAACATTGAAGAGGACTAAAAAGAGAAGAATGAGATAATGAACTTCATTCCAAGTCATACCTTCCAAAACAACTTTACTTAATTAACACCACTAATACATCACAATTTGTTATACTAATACCAAATTCAGAACATCCAAGCATGCTATTTAAGGATAGAACAACCTAGTGGAAATTAATTGACATTTATAAGGATGGGACAAGAACTCCCCGAAATGACATGATACATGAAAAAGACAACTATCAAGATCACCTTAAGTTCTGCATTAAATATGGCAGATATAAGTTGTTAGTGAAGTCTCACCTGCCGCAATGGGCTGTCTTTGGGTAAAAAGGCTCCTATTGTTTTCCCATAAACTTCACAGGTGGAAAAGTGAATAAGGCGCTTTCCATTTTCTGAGCAGTACTTCACCTGTATTAATCAATTCACATCAACTTCACACTAAATTCAAGAGAAAAAGTATTATCCAACCGTTAAGTAATAACCACCAGAATGAAAATTATCTATCTCAACTGGATTCACTTCAGTAACAGCCACCTGCTTAGCAAAATATTAAACAACGAAAGGCTACATGAAGTTAAAATTGAGAGATGCATACCACTGGAAGAGCATCAATGAAGTTGCTGTAGATAGTGTCAAGTGGACGAGTGTTGTAATCCGCTGGAGTGCAGATCGCAGCAAGATTGATGGTCTACATCACAAGAAAAAGCCAAAAGTCAGCAACAGTCAAAGAATTGACCGGATCAACATTTAAAAATTCAAAGAAATGGGTCTGAAGATGTGTTGGTGCATAAAGTAGTCCATGATTACAGCAAGATCACGCTAAAATAATAAAATAATCCAAAGATATAAAAAAACAATATATTCAGGGACAAAAAAGCTTTTGAAGCAGAAACAGCCACATGAAAGAAACCTCTTAAAATTCCCTTTCATTTTGAGAAATTTGTGAAAATTCTCTCAACAAAGACGACGTGATGAAATCCAGATCCAATTAAATCTCAAGTTCACAATAGATCCCAAAAAAATGAATGATCATACACTTATTTCGAAATGTTATTTGTTAAATATCTCGCAAGGATATTAAGCTTGCTATGAACAGTCCGAATAATAGTAAAAACAAAAGTAGGAACAGATTTATCTGAGAAATGAGCTTTCGGTAAGGTGTAAGGATTTCACAATAAGACAATTCTATATTCACAATGTGCAGATTCATTTTCCATACAATGAGAAGCAAATAAAATGCAGGAAACAAGAAGAGAAGAAAAATGCGCGGGAGAGAAGAACGAGAAGGAGCGAAATACCAGATCTGCCATCTTGATAAGACCTTCAAGACGAGAATCGTTCTTGATGTTGATACGGTGGAACTGGATACGATCAGCCCAGGCGAGAGAAGCCGGCTCGAGGAGGTGCTTGATCTTGTCATTGCAAACGTCGACGGCGAGCACCTTGTGCGGCGTCTCCGCCATCAACTTCTCGCATAGATGCGAGCCAATAAAGCCTCCGGCACCAATCATACATATCGTAATCGGCTTTATCGGATTTCCGTCCAGATCTACCTTTCCTGCCATTTCCAAAATTCTCTATCTCTCTAAAGAACTGCTACTACTTCTTCTTCTTCGTTTACTTTCTCTCTCTCTCTGTAGATATTCCTTGCTTGTTTGAATGAAAAAATGGGTATGGGCAAATGACGGTGAAGAAGGGGGGGATATTTGAGGGGATGTATTTAAAGGAAAATAAAAAGGAGGGAGTGTGTGGCTGTGGCCAGACTACATTCATTGCTTTGCCTATGTACGCGCTTAATAAAATACTGCACACGCAAAATGTTACCGGCCACTAGATTTTCTCTTAGTAGCTTTAATTCATCTCTCATCAGTTGGTTTATAACTTGCTGAAGAAGTCTGAATTTACCATTGAAGTTTGAACTAGTAGTATATGAAATGGTTCATATTTTATCACTATCAATAGTTGGTATTTAAATGTGTCTTTAGATATGTATTTAATTAATTTGAAAAAAGTTAATTTTATTATTAAGAAATTAATTGATTTTTTGAAATACTTATTTTCAAAATAAATTACATAATATAATATATAATTGATTTTCAGAAAAATAATTCTTGCATGTTATAATTGTCACATAGAAAAGATTATAGTTGTTGAGTGTGATTAAATGAAATTTCAAGTATCTCGTGATTAGGGCATTTGTTAAAGTGTGAATGTTCCAATATGGTCTAGATGTATTAGTCTAACCGAATGTATTCATCTTCGTAATATGATTGGTAGATATGTTTATTTCAGATTTAAGATGAAGTTTTCAAACGTGAGAGAGAGTTCTTTATCTCTAATTCTATTGTTAGACTCGTAATTGACTATTGTCCTCACCATGCTTACCATATATGTGATTAAAATAGTATTTGCTCTGATATGTTTTACTAAAAGTATAGTTATTGAGAAAAAAATTTCTTATGAACTAATGGCAAAATATTAAATACGTATTAGACACTTTAGTTCTCTTATGTTATATTGAATAAATATAATTTTTAAAATCTTTTGACATTAGTAATAGGGATTCAAAAATTATTTTGAGTAAAAGATAACACATTCTTGTAAGAACAATATAATGTATTTGTGATCAAAAAATGATATTTTAGTATGTTATATAGTATATATTTTTTATTTATACTACACGATTTAAAAACATTACTGTATTTACGTTTTGCCTAGAACAGAATGAGAAAGTAAATGAAGAAATCAACAGAAAGGAGGCGAAAAGAAAAAGTGAAATTTTGGGGGTTGACGTGTTCACTGGGACACCCAACTGTGAAAAAGGAAATGTGAAAAGTGCAGCAGTCAACCAATGAGCTGTCTATTTCTCATGCTTACCTGTCCTCCACGCAATCAATGAGCAGCATGAAGTACTAGTACTTAACTCTCGCCGCTATATTAAAAATAAATATTTTCTTTTTATTTATATATTTTATAAAAAACAAAATATAATTTATTTTTTTATTTTTTTATAATATCAAACATAATTTAATCTCTAACTACAATCATACAAATTAATATATATATACATATATTTGCAATCTGCGGCCAAACGCAGATGATATTTCCCGCTATCCCGCACGCATCAACCAGAGAGCCATTTCACGCTCTTTGGCTCCCTGATTCCTTTTCTACGGGCCTTTATTAATATCAAAACAAAGAGTGGCTTTTTCTGTCATTAAAATTTTAAAGGACATAAAAAAGAGGTTTAGATCACTTGGTTATCCCTGAAATTGTTTACACTTGTTATATGAAAAAAGAAAATATTGAATTAGAAATTTAACATTAAATTACTTAGGGAAACACGGGAAATGTTTAATTTTAGAGATCAAGTGCATGTAACTTCACGTGATCATAGAAACACACATATTATTATTCTCGTGATATCACTTAATTGTCTTGATATTATTTCTGGAGTTCGTTATATATCATTAAAATAACAATTTTAATCATAAATTGGAGATCAATGAACTTCTCTCTTTCTACTATGCAACTAGAATATTATATTAAAGCACGAATTGATCCAACCTTTTATATTTTAATTAAAAAAAATTATAATAGCTGAAATTATTATTTATTATTTTTTATGAATAATTATTATTTTAATATTTAAAATTTTGAAATTAGTTAAAGTCATATATAGCTATTAAATATTTATTTATTTGTAAGACGTAAGAACTCCTAATATGTAATATTTTAAAGTTAACTAAAATTTTGCTTTTTAGAATTTTTATTATTTAAACTATATTAAAAATTCTAACATTTAACACTTTAAAATCAATTATGATTTTGTTAACTTATATCAATCATTTCTTTATTAAATTATCCATTGTAATTTTTCATGTCACACTATAAGAAAATATGTTAAAGAGTGTAACTTTATTTTGCATTAATACGTTAAAAAAATAGTATAATCGAAAAAAAATATAGAGAAACACAACATATTTAAGTTGTTTTGATTAATCAAGTATTTTTATAATTCACTCTCTTTGGTTAAATCTACACTATTTCTTTCATTTCAGTTTATGTAAAGGTATTTGACTAGATATATAGATTTATAGAGAAATAATATATTGAGCTGAAATCGTCTCATAAAGTGTAAATTGAAAATTTTAAAATTAAGTTATTATTAAATATTTAAAGTACGAAACTCCATAGCAAAATGTTGTTACCTTTTTAACTTTTAGTGTTCACACTTGACGAAATAGTTATTTAATTATTTTTAAAATTTTAAAATTAACTAAAGTTTATGTATTAACTCCTTCCTTATTTGAAATATATAGAAATATTAATATTTAAAAATTTTAAAAGCTATCAAAATTTTACATGAATAAAATTATATTTATAATGCAAATTAACCATACATTTAAGACTTTTGAAAATACAATTTGAAAAAAAAGATAGTCCTGTATACAAAGTATTCCACGTTAACGGGGTTCAAAGAGGGATCGCACCCCCAAGGAGTGTGATACATACAACCTACTTCAATGCAAGCATTAGAGGTTGTTTTCACTAATTTTAATAAGTTTTTCTTAGTTTGGTGACATAATAATTTCTTAACTATCAATTGCAAATAAACAAATATGTATGTAATATGATATCAATTTATTAATACCAAATTAAGCCAGTAATAAGTCACAATACGATTTTATAAGTGTTAATTGAATTAAACGAAGAGCTTATACTATGTGTTTTATTCAAGTATACAACTTTATATTATAACGTGTCTTCGTAATACTTATTTATATTAAATATTAATTTGTTAACAATGTAGTTATATAAAGTTTGTAATAATTAACATGAAATATAAATATAATGCATGCATTTAAGTGCTCATGTAAAAGTGAAGAACTTTTTTACCTTTCAATGAAACGCTATTTCTAGACCTTTTTGTTCAATGAAGCAAACATTAGAACAAATTGAAGGAAAAACTACTGATTGATTAAAATCCTAAATATAATCACTTATCAATTGGAAATTTATAATTTTAAAAAAATATTATTTATGCTATTTTTAAAAAATATTCTTATTTATATAAGAAACACGCAGAAGACACGCACGCTATTAAAACTAGTAATCTTATAAATAATATAAGTGACTTTAATTATAATTATACTTTCTTAAAATTCCACTTAAAAATTTTAACTAAATATATTATTATTATTATTGTTATTATTTTTCATTAAAATTCAATTGTGTAAAATTCGAAAGTGAGTGAAAAATATGCTCTTCTAATGTACGTTAATTATATTGTCTTGTTCTGAAAGATGCCATAAATGATTTTACAAACACAAATACGAACAAAAAAAATGCCAATTTCTATTTGATCAATTGAGGATACTTCTTATTTACACTTAATCTTCAATAAATACGTGTCTATTAAACATTTCATTGATAACAAGTTAACAAAAATAATGAATCATATCAGTAAATGTGGCAATTTGACGGATGAGATGAAGATACTAGTCAAAAAGTCCACAAAACAAATACAAACAATATATTTTAAAACCCAATAAATGAAATAAATTATAGTAGAATCTTAAATTTAAATTTATAATATTCAAATTTTAGATATAGTGTGAAGATACAAAGGCATGTACATCAATGGCACGTGAACTAGAAGGACAAACCACTCTGCTTTCTTTAAAACCATTTGTTTAAATTATATATACGCTAATCTCTTTTAACTTTTAATACACTGAATCAATCGTCGAATATAAAAAATAATTCATGCATTGCGATCCTTATTTCTAAATCTATCTACTGGGTTGACAGGCCCAAACTTCACCCTTTAAGGTTCGGCCCTATTTGTTCCAGTTCCGTCCCGGCCCAATTTTTCCTTATTAATGGGCTGGCTGGAATTGAGTTACTTGAAGGGAAAATGTTGTCCGACCCAGCCCTTACGAAGTTAATGGGTTGGCTGAATTTTAGTGAGACGAATCATAGCAGTATATCTCTTGTTTTTAACTGTTTATTTCCCAAGTACTCCTTTGTAATCAAGTTCACTGTGACCATTAGACTATTTTAGGTATATGTGTTTTTTGTTATGTGTGCTATTTTCCGATAATTGGGGGCTCTCCTCTTGGATCCTCTTTTTATCTCTCTTCATTTTTGTTTTTTCCTTCTGTTTATCCTCTTGTGTCTTATACGTGTATTATTTTATTTTATACGGAACTTTTTTTATTCTAATTTAAATAAAAATTAATAATGAAGTTATTATGATCTATATATTATCAATTTTAATAAATAAATAAAATTATTTTATTTTTATTGATAAAATGAGTTTGAAAAAAAATATTATTTTTTATTTTTTTAATATTAGGTAAAGGAATTTTAAAAGGAAAAAAAAATAAGAAAGAGTTTTTTAAAATTAATATTTTATTAAAAAAAGAATGTTATTTTTTTAAAAAAAATATTTTAAACCTTTTTCCCGTTATAAATATTCATAACATAATCGCATTAAAAATATGATTTATGAATCGAATTCCAAAAATTCTTATAAACACATTTGTGCAATACGATTTATGAATCGTTATAAATAGAGGCGACTCCTTGTGCCCTCTAATTATTTAATCTCCACTCAAAATTGTTCACATATCTCAATATCTCATAGTGGAATTTTGTCTTCCAAAAAAAAAAAAATTCAGTACACTAAGGTTTTTGCTATGCATGAAATTGAGAAAATAACTTGACCACAACAACTCCAAAAAACTTATTCGTATTTTTCCATCACTGCAAGCTCTTTGATCATAACTGGAATAATCCCTTCACCCTTTTCCTTTTCCTTTTCCTCACAATATATTTATGACTTATTTTAATGGTTTAGTTGTAATTATCATCTTTTTCGAGACAGTAAGGCGAATATCTCTTGTAGTTATCATTTGTACAACTGATATTTAATCCTTGAAGCCATGATTCTTTTAATGAAAAAGAGTCATACTTGTCCCTATACTTTCTGAAAAAAATTATATTTATCCCCCGTCATATTTTTTTTGATATATTATGCTTATCCATCTAATTTTAGACATATATTTTTTCTTGAACGGTTGACTCTCATGTTCTAGCCCTTATTTCTTTATCTGAATTTCCATTCTAATAGAAAATGAATATCTATGTCGAAACAGAGTGTGTGCAAAATAGAAGCAAGAACAGAGGAAGAAGAAGAAGAAGGAGAAGAAGAAGAAGAAGAAGAAGAAGAAGAAGAAGAAGAAGAAGAAGAAGAAGAAGAAGAAGTTACTTAACCTCCATTGCAGAGAAGAGGAAGACTACTGCATACAGAGAGAATATTTTGTGAAAAAGAAAACTTGATTAATTATAGAGTTTTGATCTGTTTATATATATATATACATGAATATGAAAGTAAGAAAAAAGAAAGAAGGAAAATCAGTTAACCAACTGTAACTAACTGAGGTAATTAGCTAACCAACTCTAACTAACTAAGATGATTAACTAACTAATTCTAACTAATCTTCTAACTAATTATTAACTATCTCAACTAACACCATAATTCTAACACCCCCCCCCCCCCCAAGTTGGAGGTGAGTGATTCACTGCCAACTTGCTCATAATGTGTGAATGCTTGCTTCCAGGAAATGTCTTGGTCAGTAGGTCTGCAAGTTGATCTGTTATCGAAGTATGGTGTAGGCTAATGAGTCCATCATGTAGCTTTTCTCTAAAAAAGTGACAATCCACCTCGATATGCTTGGTTCGTTCATGAAATACAGGTTTCTTTGCTATGTGAACAGCAGCTTGATTATCACAAAATATAGGTATAGGCAAGTTAATTGGCATAGCCAATTCATTAAGCAATCTGTTCAGCCAAACCAGCTCTCCCACAACCTTTCTGATTTCTCTATATTCTGCCTCAGCTGAAGATAATGAGATAGTACTTTGCTTCTTGGACTTCCAACTGATTGGACAATCACCTAAAAACACAAGATATCCACTAACAGATTTTCTGGTAATTGGGCAGGTTGCCCAGTCTGAATCACAGTATGTAGACATGGTGTAATCTGGTTTGTTGGACAAGAAAATCCAAGTTCAGGATCTGACTTGAGGTATTGTAAAACATATAATGCAGCCTTGAAATGAGACTCTTTCGGTAACTACATGAATTGACTGAGATGCTGTACACTATATGCAATATCCATCCTTGTATGTGTGAGAAAATTCAGCTTACCAACTAGTCTTTTGTATTGAGAAGCATCAACAACAGGAGATTCATCATCCAGTTGAAGCTTTGTATTACAATCAAGTGGAGAAGTGACTGTTGTACAGTTTGAGCAATCAAATTCTTGTAGCAGATCAGTAATGAACTTCTTCTGAGTGATCACCACACCATTCTCATTATATATGAATTCTAATCCTAAGAAGTAATGTAGTCTGCCCAAATTCTTAATCTTGAATCTGTCATGAAGAAAAGACTTGAGGGATTGAATCTCACTGGAATATGTTCCTATGAGAATAACATCATCAACATATACTGCAACGAAGACAATTGAACTTCCAGATTTCCTATAGAAGAGTGAATAATCACTGTCTGAGTGAACATAGCCTCTTGAACACAGAGAAGTAGATAATTTGTCATACCACTGCCTGCTTGCTTGTTTTAAACCATATAAGGATTTTTTAAGTTTGCAAACCATGTTACTGCTTTCAACTAGCAGTCCTTGTGGAACTTCCATATAAACTTCTTCATGAAGATCACCATGAAGGAATGCATTGTTGACATCAAGTTGGTATAAACTCCAGCCTTTCTTCACTGCCAGACTTACCAAAACTCTCACAGTGGTCATCTTAACAACTGGTGAGAAAGTTTCTATGTAATTAATACCAACCTTTTGAGTGTATCACTTTACTACAAGTCTTGCTTTAAACCTCTCCACACGTCCATCAGCCTTATGCTTGATTTTATATACCCATTTGCATCCTATGGCTTTCTTCCCTGCTGGAAGTTGTACTAACTCCCATGTGTCATTAGAATATAAAGCATCAAATTCTTGCTTCATAGCTTTCTGCCAAGCAGGATTCAAGGATTCTTCTTCATAAGAAAAAGGTTCTGTATCATGTAGTGCCATGTCAATTACCTGCTCATTATCTGGATATAAAGTGGTTAAAGCAGTTTGGTGATTGGATGGTATAGTTGATAGTGGAGAAGTGTGTAAGTTAGGCAATGTATAGGTATATTCCTTCAAGTATCCAGGCACAGTATGATGTCTGGAAGACCTCCTAGTAGGCATCACTGGTGGTGGTGGTGTGGAATGTGAAAGTGAGTGATTTATAGGCAAGGATTCTGGATGAATTTCAAGAGAAATATGAGAGTTTTGGTTAGTATCAACACTTGTGCTTGACTGAGATAAAGGTTGATCAATTTCTGATATGGAAGGAAATGGTTGTCTAGGTAGAAGTTCATCAGTAGCCATAGTTGGTGTGCAATGCTTGGACAAATGATCCTCAACAGAACTAACATAATTGGTGACTCTAGGAAATGTAGCAGTAGGACCTTGTGTAAAGAACTTCAACACAGAATCAAAACTAGAACTAGCAGGAGTGAAAACAGTTTCATGAAACACTACATCTCTAGAAACATGTATCTTCTTGGTAGCTAAGTCTAGTACTCTGTATCCTTTTGTATCATAAGGATATCCAAAAAAACATGTGGTGTCGCTCTTGGTTCAAATTTATCTTTATGTGTTTTAAGTGTAGTTGGGAAACACAAACATCCAAAAGCTCTTAGATGAGAATAAGTAGGTTTCTTGTGATAGAGGAGCTCAAAAGGAGTTTTGTTATTAAGAACTGTGGATGGCAGCCTATTTATTATATACACTGCTGTCTTAAGGCACTCTCCCAGTACCTCAAAGGTAATTTGAATTGGTAAAGTAAAGCTCTGGCTGTTTCCAAGAGATGTTTATGTATTCTTTCCACTACTCCATTCTGTTGAGGTGTGTATGGGCATGTCTTTTGATGTATAATTCCCTTGCACTGGAAGAAAGTGAAAACTTCATTGCTGTTAAACTCTGAATCATTATCAGTCCTAATGGTTTTGAGTGTAGTTTGAAACTGGTTTTCAATTGGGGACACAAAAGCTTTGATGCTTTGAATGACACCATTTTTACAATGCAACAATTGTATCCATGTAGCTTTGCTGTAATCATCTACCAAGGTGAGGAAATATCTGTGATTATCACGTGTAGGTGTATGATATGGTCCCCAGATGTCTGCATGAAGAACGTCAAAAGGTTTGGTGGTTTTAATGATACTTTGGGTGAAAGGCATTCTGGTTTGTCTGGCCATGGACAGATTGAGCATAAGAAGGGTTATTTGGGTGCAAATCTGACAGGGATAGTTGAGATACACCTCATTTTTACAAAAGGTACATGTCCTAGCCTATTTGTGCCACAAGTAATCAACATTGGTCTCACAGAATGTAGTATTCATAGAACTAATATTTTCCATTGAATGAGAAGACATTCAGATGAACTGCTAGTTAACATTGGTGGTGAATGAGAAGATATTATAGATGAGTTACTGGAAAGTACTGATGGCTTGTTATTCAACTTTTCACAAGACAAACTAGGAGTATTTACAGAACTAGAATTGCAGCCATTCAAAGCAGGAAAAGAGAGACTAGAAATTGATGAGTTACAGGTACTGAAAGAAGTAAAATTTCCAGTATGGCATTTTGAGCAAAGAAAGTATAGTCCATTCTAGCTTTACCAATCTCTAGTGGCCTCTTCATTGAAGGGCCCTACATTGGACAGAAAGCATCATTGAAACTAACAATACCTCTGAGATGTTAAGCCAAACTATAAACTGAAACTAAATTAAACTTGAAACTGGGGACAAAAAGAACTCTATGTAGAATCAGATTTGGTCCAATAATAGCATCACCAACCTCAGTTACTTTCACTTTATATCCATTTGGCAAAGTCACAAGAAAAGGATATGACAATATTCTAATATGTGATAGTAATGTTTTATTAAAGGTCATGTGGTGTGTAGCACCAGAGTCAATTATCCAGGAATCAGCAGACAATTTCAATCACTCACATGATAAATTACCTATTTCAGTTATGAAAGAGTAGCAAGCTAAAATACCTACAAGGTTTACAGCTCCACAAGCAGTGTTGTTGTTGTTTACATTATCCTCTGACTGATCATGCTGCATCCTTGTTAGAAGACTTACCAAATGTTCATATTGATCCTTGGACAGATTGTGACTGATCTGATTTGTTCCTTGAATGTCAGTTGCACAATGTCCATGGACATTTGATGCACTACCTCCTGCATTCCTTCCCTTTGTAAACTTAAAAGTTGGTGGAAAACCATGTAGCCTGTAGCACTTGTCTTTAGTATGGCCAGGTTTCTTACAATATTCACAGAAGAAGCTAGATTTTTTGAATGAATATCCAAATCCACTTGCATTATTTCCTCCAGCATTTTTCGATTGATTGTAGTGTTGTTTGTAGTTTGTCTTAAAATTCATGTTGCCAAACCTGCCAGCATTTAGAGAGGTGGATTCAAAACCAAGTCGACTTTGAGGCTTAACTTCTCGTTGCTTCTCCTCTTGAGCTAGAATTACAAAAGCTTGTGCCATACTAGGTAGTGGATTCATCATAAGGATGCTGCCTCTAACTACAGTATACACTTCATTGAGGCCCATTAAGAATTGGATTAAGCTCCTATCTTGTTTAGACTTCTGTAGAGAAGCCTTTCCTCCGCAATTGCACAAACATGTGCAGCCGCAAGTTTAGATCTAGTGCACTCAATTCCTCCCAGAGTTTTCTCATCTTTGTGTAATAAGCAGTAATGTCCAGATTTCCTTGAACAAACTCATTTATATCTCTTTGTAATTGATAAAGCTTAGCTCTATTAGTTTGGTCATACCTCTCCTCAAGCTCATCCCAAAGCTCTTTTGCATTGTTAACATATTGTAAACTGTCCATTAGCTCCGGCGATAACGAATTTAGCATCCATGAAGTAACCATATCATCACATCTTTCCCACATTGCATAACCTTCTGAGTTTGGATCTGGTTTCCTACACTTTCCGTCTATAAAACCTAGCTTGTTTTTCATTGACAATGCCCTAAGTATACCTCTCCTCCATGACCTATACCCTGTTTCATCGAATTTTAATCTGCCTGCACTTTCCGATGGATGTATGTACATCAGACTCAATATATCTAGAAAACCTTAACTGCCTGAGCTTGAATTCGAAGCTCCTTGTGAATCTGCCATTGTCGAGCTTTGACAAATGGCTCAAGTTTGTGAATCAATCAGAAAATTAAAAAAAAAATGACGATGATCGATTGCTCACAAATCGATCAGAAAAATTAGAAGAAAATTGATGATGAGTGATTGCAAAAATAAAATAAAATAGAAGACCAGGGAGATCACTAGAGAAAAAACGAGATTGAATCGAGTCAAAATTGAATCGTATTGCGTAGCTCTGATACCATGTCGAAACAGAGTGTGTGCAAAACAGAGGCAGGAACAGAGGAAGAAGAAGAAAAAGAAGAAGAAGTTACTTAACCTCCATTGCAGAGAAGAGGAAGGCTACTGCATACAGAGAGAATATTTTGTGAAAATGAAAACTTGATTAATTATAGAGTTTTGATCTGTTTATATATATATATATATATATATATATATATATATATATATATATATATATATATATATATATATTATACATGAATATGAAAGTAAAGAAAAAGAAAGAAGGAAAATCAGTTAACCAACTGTAACTAACTGAGGTAATTAACTAATCAACTCTAACTAACTAAGGTGGTTAACTAACTAATTCTAACTAATATGCTAACTAATTATTAACTACCTCAACTAACACCATAATTCTAACAATCTATGATGTACTTTGTGAGAATCTTCTGAATGAGATGGTGCTTTTAGGCTTTCAGGAATGCAAATAAAAGTGGTGCATTGAATTTTTGGGTCAACTCATGTAAAGAACGCAGAACTCTCATGTTAGTTGTTTCTTTTTTAATGGTGATATTTAAATAAAAGTAATGTTCTCTTCATTGATATATATTCTACCTCCTATTCTATATGATGTTATTTGATCGCGCACGAAATTTAATTAAGAAAAAAAAGTTTTGAAACTTGTAATTTAAAATAAATCATAGATATTTGTGTGGATACAATAAATCATCTCATTAAGAATAAATGAAAAGTTTTAAAAAATTTAAAGTTAACTTTTTTCTAAATATAGATAAATATAATTTATTTTTGGGCCGACTAAAAAAGAAAATGTATCATATGCATTATATAGAAATATATCATTCTTTTTTTAACAGATTAAAAAGAAAATGTATCGCGTGCGGTAAAAAAGAGAAAGTATATAAAACTTATATTGTACACAAAAGCTATAGTAGGCCGTTGCCCTGTTATTTGCATCTTTTTAAAATTAAAAATATTTTTTTATTAAGAAAAAAGAGAAATTTAAATCTTCTAAGGCACGTTAAGCTGAGCGATGAAGCCTAATTGAGTTTATCATACTACCGAACTGAGCTTAATCGACTTTAGTATAATATCGAATCGAATCAAGCTCAGCTTTATTACGATATAATTGAATTTAAGGCAAGTACAACTAAACTCAGACCCAACTTAAGTCGAGCTCCAATCGACTCTTTTAAGTCCCATATTGATATTTTTACCTAGCATGAGCTGCTTATTGAATCGCTCTAAGTTGTGTTTGCACTGATTAACGGTGGGTAGATGACAAAGTTGGTCCTGTCTTCCACTTTACACTTTTAATACCATGCTTGAAACATAGTCATCGTCGTCACCATGCTTTCCCTTGATTCAACTAGTCAAGGTTGTACATGAGGTTCAATTTGTAGCTATAAAAGAAACCTTTTGATTTAATTTCACTAATTTAAAAATATTTTAATCCTTTTTCGAATAAATAATAAAGAAATATGTTGGGAATTTATTTATTTATTTTCCATAATTTCAAGGTTCGGTGTCGTCTCAACTCAACTTAACTGATCCCACTTATTTAAGAAGCTTGTAGACGAAGAAGTGTTGACGATTGTGATAGATGACAAATTTTTAGCAAGACAGCTGTCTTTGTTTAGAGAACCCTCGATTTCATCACACAAGAAAATGTTAAAAACTTAGAAGACAAAATCCATTTCTCTCATGAGAAAGAAGCTAAAAATTTTCTCTTCGGTGTTGTGTTATTAATGCTCACTTAACTAAGCTCAGCTCTATGATGATCACTTCAAGATCCTTGTTGGTTTTCATTTGTTTCCTTAGAATTTAAGTTCAAATTGTTGCTCTCTTCCTATCAGTTTAACATTCTTGATTTATGGGGTTTTTCCATTTCTTGAAAGCAGAGCTTAATAGAGTATTGCAGGTGAATTTGTGTGCTATTTCTAACTATGTAGATTGTAAAGTTAGAATCTTGAGTTCAATTCTTCAGTTTTGGAAGCTTTGTTTTCTTGAACCAGTGAAGTGTTCTTCAGTAGGCACTCAATCATATGAATCCCCTCCCAAATCCCATGTTGACAAAAACCAAGAAAATGCTATTCCTGCTTATGAAAAGGTTATTGAGAAGCCTAAACACAAGAAAACCATCAGGCAGCCTAAGGAATGGAGGTGTATTGATAACTGCTGTTGGCTAATTGGATACTTGTGCATAACTTGGTGGCTACTTTTATTTCTATGCAATTTTTTGCCTGCCAATCTGCTAGGACTTAAAGTGCCTGAATCACCTGGGACTAGGCTGAAAAATGAAGGATTGAATGCTCACCACCCTGTTGTTTTGGTGCCTGGGATTGTAACTGGAGGTCTTGAACTTTGGGAAGGCAGGCCTTGTTCTGAAGGCTTATTTCGTAAGAGACTTTGGGGTGGTAGCTTTGGTGAAATATTCAAGAGGTTTGTGTTGTAGACTCGGTTAATTTCACGGGTGATCACTGAACTTTATCCATTATAACAGTAAAATAATATCAATGCTGCATTATTTGAGTCTAATAATCAGAACGAGTACAATCTAAATCCGAGGATCCATTGGAAGGACAGTTCTGCTGCCAACATCCATTGTAATTACAGCTTCCATAGCATATATTTAAGTTGTTTCAGTTAAAAAGCTCGTAATTGGACTTTATAATGGCTGAACTTTATCTATTATAACAGTAAAGTTGCAGAGTTATGTTTTGTCACGTTAAGTAATTGTATTTCACCCACTATAACAGTAAAGTTCAGTGATCATATGCGAAATTAACCTTGCAGACTTGGAACTAGCTTTGGTTCAATCAGAAAGCTTAGATTTTGTTGAGAGTTAACTATCAGTTGAAAACTTTTCTGCAATTGAACTAGGCCATTATGTTGGTTGGAGCACCTATCTTTGGATAATGAAACAGGGCTTGATCCACCGGGGATTCGAGTGCGTGCAGTGACAGGATTAGTAGCAGCTGATTATTTTGCTCCTGGTTATTTTGTTTGGGCCATTCTTATTGAAAATTTGGCAAAGATTGGCTATGAACAGAAGAATATATACATGGCTTCTTATGACTGGAGGCTATCCTTCCAAAATACAGAGGTATACAAATAGTTTCTTCATTTAAGTCATTCAGGACATCTTAGTCAAACATGTAGAGCAGTAAATGCCACTGTTATCATCATTTACTAAGCAAGTTTTTCTTTTCCTTTTTTTTCTTTTTTTGGGTTTTGATTGAAAAATATGTTCTTTCCCACTGCATTATCGCGTTAAGTTCGACTTACACTTCATACTAGTGCTCAACAAAAATCAGTTTATAATTCTGCAGTAGTTTTTGTAACAACAATGATGCTCAGTCCCAAGCAAGTTGGGCCGGCCATATGAATCCTCACTGTCTGTGTCACTCCATTTACGGTAGTAGTTGTAGTTATTCAAAAGAACATATCTATATCTAATTAAAAAAAATAGTTTCTTCCTTCAGTTGGCTGAAAAATTCTGAGGAAATTCGATAATTTGAGGTTTCATGAGAACATGGTCACTTGTCTGAATTTAGATAGAGGTTATGCTGATGCATTTTTTGAATTTTTATTCTGGAAACAAGCAGACCAGAGACCAATCTCTGAGCAGACTAAAGAGAAAGATTGAGCTTTTGTATGTAACAAATGGCCACAAGAAGGTGGTGGTAGTGCCTCACTCGATGGGTGTCAACTATTTTCTCCACTTCCTTAAATGGGTTGAAGCACCTCCCCCTGTTGGAGGTGGTGGTGGTCCAGGTTGGTGTGCCAAGCACATCAAAGCAATCATGAATATCGGTCCGGCATTTCTTGGAGTTCCAAAGGCTGTTGCTAATATATTGTCCGCTGAGGGAAAAGATGTTGCATTTATCAGGTTTGTCTTGTAATTCATCCAGCATTATCCTCTCTTATGCTTTTTAGTTTTTTCTTAACGGTAGCATCTACCTAGAGAGGTTCCATTTTTTAGTAAAGAAATTGTTTTAATCTGCTGCGAAGTGTCATTTGCATGGTCTGTTTTTGCTTCGCAATCACATATAAATGAGAGATAGACAAAGACAAATGCCCTTTGCTCTTTGTTTTCTGTATATAGGTTGGTCTGTCACTAGTTAGTTTGGTTTTGAGATAGCAATTGTCATCTATAGATCTCAGAGAAGTAATTCTGCATGTAGCACCTCCAATTTTTCATTTGAAGGAAATTTAATCTACTGTTTGAGAGACATACGTTCTTCAGTACTTAAAATTACGCATTGAAGTTTTCTGTCACTATATTTCGTTGGGTTTAAAATTGAAGGCACCGATGAAGCTGAAATTTGATTACTTTCGCAGAGCCATGGCTCCTGGTCTGTTAGACTCGGAGACCTTTGGTTTTCAAACCCTTCAACATGTTATGAGGGTAATTCGAACATGGGACGCTGTCATTTCGTTGCTACCGAAAGGAGGAGAGACGGTCTGGGGTGATCTGAATAGGTCCCCAGAAGAAGGAAATGTGTGTCATTCAGCAGAGAGACAGTACCTGCGTTCCTCTTCAAAGAAGAACAATGTAAATCATACCGACACTTGGAGGAGTATCCAGGTAAAAGAGCTGGCAAAATACGGAAGATTAGTATCATTTGGGAAGGTAGCATCTGAGATACCTTCGCCGCAGCTCTCTTTAATAGATCCAAAGGTAAAAAGCTATGAGTTCTACCTTTTATCTTATATTTGCATTTGGACATTTCTGATGATATATAATACTCTATGAATTGTGTAGTTGATTTGACAGAACACTCTTGATCTTATTCCCTTTAAATGTGATTAACAATGGAATGAGTGGTTTTATAACAGGAAATCGTGTATGAAAGCGCGCCCATTTCCAGCTCATCATGTGAAGAGTTGTTGACAGAATATGATGGGATGAGTCGAGAGAGAATCAAGAGACTGACTGAAAATAAAGCCTACACAGCAAGAACTCTAATAGATCTTCTCAGGTTTGTAGCACCAAAAACGATGCAACGTGCTGAGGCACACTTCTCCCATGGATTAGCAGAGAACTTAGAAGACCCAAAGTATAGTCATTATAAGTTCTGGTCAAATCCACTTGAAACCATGTAAGTGTGAACAAGTAGGGAACCTACTATCCCCCATTCTATTGTTTCATCAAATGCACCTCCTACCTAGTGCGATAAGTCAATCATGTGCTAATGAGGAAGCGTGCTTCGCTTAGGTCCCTTGTGTTTCTTAGTATGTTAATAGTCAGCATCCTTTTTCAGCTTGCCAGATGCTCCGGATATGGAAATCTTCTGTTCATATGGAGTGGGAATTCCCACCGAAAGATCATATGTCTACAAGATGTCACCTTCTGACAGATGCAAGAGCATTCCTCTTCAAATTGATATCTCTGCAGACAGAAGCGATAATGGTTGCTTGAGTGGTGGAGTATACTTTGTCGATGGTGATGAGAGCATACCAGTCTTGAGCGCCGGCTTCATGTGCGCAAAAGGATGGCGAGGCAAGACACGTTTCAACCCCTCGGACATTGCTACTTACGTAAGAGAATACCAGCACAAGCCACCAGCTAGTTTTCTAGAAGGGAGAGGCACAGAGAGTGGAGCCCATGTTGACATTCTGGGAAACTTTGCCTTGATCGAGGATGTTCTACGAGTTGCTGCTGGTGCCTCAGGTACAGATTTAGGTGGTGATAGAATTTATTCGGGTATCATGGAAATGTCCGAGCGGATAAATATTCAGCTATGACACAAAGAAAGAGTTTAAAAAATGTAGGAGTAGAGATGTTTCACTAGTGGTGTTATTAGCTCTTGCGGAACAGAGACTCAGGAGAAGAGTTTATAGATCTTTGATGACAAATGACCTAATAAGACAACCACAAGAAAGAATCAGGACAAATCAAGTTGGTAACTGGGGTACAGTTGGCACTGATTGTGCAAACTACTAGTAATAAATTCTCAGTTTCTCTATTCAAGTTGAGTAAAACTTTGGTCACCTTAAATTGTTCAGGCCGAGGGGTGTAGTGATCATACTCCATAATATCACAATTTTTGCAAATTTCTCTTTTGGATTAACCTATGAGAAAAAACCAGCTTGAAATCCCCACTACCAACAAGAAAATTGTCTCCTCATGCCCGATTCTGCGAGCATAGACGACGAGGTAAAGCCGTAAAGACGTTATTTCAAAAATATTCTGCCGCGATAGGGTAACTAGTGAATTCTCCGCAACCAAATCATAACCTTGTTGAAGTCTTGGAGTTAAAAATCATGTCACTGTTTCAAACAAAAAATCATGTCACTGTTTCAAAAAGCGGGAGCGCGGGGCGAGGTGTTTTATGTAGCACGAGGCGAGATATAAGCCTTGAGACATGAGATACGAGGGGTAAGTCTTATGGATCTATGAGGCGTATATCTCATTTATTTTTAATTTTATAATTTTATTACTGAGAAAATAATCGAAAATATCACTAATTCTGCAAATAAATTCAAACAAGTCCCAATAATATAGAAAAAATATTATAATTATTCTTTGAGAAAGATAATTTAAGAAAAAATAACCGAGATAATCTCTAAAATAAAATCATCATCTACTTCATATAATTTCTAAAATAAAATCATCATCTACTTCATCATTGATGTCTCGTAGTTCTTCTCATTCTCAACTAATATTTACATTGATTATTGTTTACATATATTTTTCAAAAAATGCATAAGGATAAATATTGTAAAAGCAAATATAAAAATATAAATAAAATTTTTCAGAAACACGGGGCTATGAAATTTCTTTCTGATCATTTTTAAGTGTAATCATCAAAAAAATTATTTATAACTTCATTTTCTACGAGAATTATTTTAATTAATAATATATTCTAGAAAAAGTGATTACAATATAAAAACATGATAACATAAAATATAAATATCATTATACCAATAATAAAAATATTATTTATAAAAAAAATACTTCTAAAATAATAAAAATCACATTTAACGTCGAAACTTATATTTTTATATCCGGAACTTGCACTTCTACATTCGGGACTTAGGCTCCAAATTCTGAGACTTAAACTTTATGAATCTGCATCTTTTATTTGCGTCTCAATGTGTTTTTTATACGCCGCGCCCTGAAACTCGCCCGAAAACACATTTGAAAATACTGGTCATGGCCAAGCAATAAATAAAATCTAAAGACGTTTATTTTAAGAACAAAGTTCGCTCTATGCATAGACCACCAACAAGTTCAGAATTCTAAGGTATAAACAAACAAGCGTGAAACCATTTCCTTCTCATAGAAGACCAGAGAAACAAGTTTAAAATCTGTTCAAGATAAATCAACCAAAAGGATGTAGAGACGAGACAACAGAAGAAGAATACTGGAGGGCAAACTCTTGCTTTTTCTTTCCACCAAAGAGTAACCCAAAAAGACAAAGCACCATGCAGCTAAATTGGGTTCTGAGAACATTATACCAGCAATGTCCCTCCCAAATTCATCATAGATAATCAACACCACTGACATAAGATAGCCATTATTCGTGACCAAGTAAAGCATCTGAATGATCAACTAAACAGCGAGTTAGGCAGACTGCACAACGCTCTGGAACTATTCTACATTGTTGGGTGGAATGGCGATAAGCTAATTAAGTTGCCTGTAGTTGTCAGTCATTACTCCCATGCAGCTGGAAGCCAGATACCTAAACACCAAGCTGGGACAAAGGCTCATTTGATCAATCAGCACCATGTATTACGAGTGAAGAAGGAGAGCTTCTCAAGGATACTAAACCAAGCCAACACTTGTGTAGTGTGCCACATCTACAACATCAGTCAACCACACATTCTCCATGGAACCTTTCAGAGAGATGTCCTGAAGTGAGATGATTCCGTTTTTGCTGTATTACCCCGAGATTGCCCAGATAAATGATAGATGAGCATGCATCTTACTTCATCTTGTTAAGATTGTAAATAGTTGGATCGTTCATGAGTTCTCCTGCAGTAGACCTGTGGGAACAGGGTATGCCATTTACATTGAAATGAAGATTGTATTAGCAGCTTAGCAAATATGTTTCTCTTTTCATATAAAGTAGTAACCTAACAACCATGAAACAATATGGAGCAAAGATAATTCTGAATTTGGTTTATGAAACAGCAGTGGAACAACAGATGGAGCTGAAACCAAATATAGTCAAATCGCCAAACAGGAATAAGAATTCTCAAGCATGTCCGAATTCCATATAGGATGGTAACTGGATAGAATGTAAAAAAGATCTTACTTGGTGTATTTGCAACAATAGTGCAACATTTTATCAACATCTCTTTCATTCACATAGCATCCCTCCATAGAAAGAGTTCCCTTCATGTGATCCTCAAGAGTTCTCCATCGACTTAAAATTTCAACAATTCCATTTAGCTATTCAACAATGAAAGAAAACAGAGAATTCGGAAGGAAACATATAAATCAATCAATCATGCCCCAATCACAAACTGGTTGGCGTCCGCCATGGGAATCCTCCATATCAATTGCACTCTACTCAGGCATATTCCATTCCAATACTACCAGAAGGTAACATCAGTTTAGAAAAAGAAACGTGGATACTAGTGAGGATCCCATCAGATAGTGGCTTTGTTAGGAAAATTCTTTTATCTCCAAAAAGGAAAAATACTTATGAATATATATATGAAGAAGGATACAGCAAACGTTCTTGCTGTTAATTTGGTGGAACTTCTATGGTCTTCACTGGAATCATCAACATAGTAGTTAAGAAGTTCATCCTCAACCACCTGTGACTTGCTTGTGAGAACTGAGACATGCTGGTGCAGATTTGACGGACTCATATCAGTTCTTTGAATTCGAACCGTTAACCTTGCAAGAATGCTCCAAATTGCACTTCGTGCTTCGAGATCATCAGAAGCAAAAGGAAACACATCAAGTAGACCCTGTAAGAAAAGCATGTCTGAAATGATCCAAGTGTCATTACTGATTCAATAATTGACATAAACTAAGGCCAACGAAATCAGACTAGCATATGTTGGTGTAATTATGAACTCTCACCCTGTGATATCTCCAAAGCTAGATCAGTTGCATCAGTCAGAATATTTGCTGTCAAAACTGAAGCAGTAACGCAAGAGTTGGCAAACTGCAGGTGCATACATTAGAAAATAGCCTCCGCTTAAGAACTCAAATATTGCAGTAATATTTCTACACCAACTATTCGCTGATCTTTAGCTCAATTTGAGATACATAAGGATAAAAATGAGAAGGTTCTGCATGCTGTTAACAGCATACCTCAGCTTTATCTGGATGCTTGATCAATTGAACAAGTAGTTGGAGGAGTTCCTTGTTTGAGCAGATTTCTTGTGAATAATCATCAATGACAGAAAGCGCTTCAACCGTCTGAAGAATCAAATCTAGAATGGAATACCTGATGGAGCACATAACCACTATATCAGTTGATCAGTGAACTTCAACCACACAGGTTCACCACAGATGAGGGCCAGGGGTGGGGTGGGGGAAGGAGGATGAGTACGAAAATGAACTACAATCCATTTCTATGTACTGCAAAAATGATGAACTACGATCTGTTTCTATGTTATATATTTCCCAATTCTTGCACATAGAAAACCTTGTAATGTGAACTCCAAGAAGTAGAAAGTCAATTGAATGCACACGATAAGAATAAAGTTTAACATGGAAAAATATTAAAGAAAAGTATAACATGCCAAGGAATCAAGTCTTGAAGATATGTATGCAACAATCAGCAATCATATTAGCAGTGAATGAGAATAAATTCAACAGCTCCTCCTTGCAAAGGCCAGCACAAGATAAGAAAGGACCAGACCTTTCAGGTGGTCTTTCTTCTGTTAACTTGCTTATCTCGACAGATAGGAGATCAACCAGAATACGTGGGAGGCCTAACTTCATCAGTGGTGGTAGAAGTATAGCAACCATATCCTGCTTACTTTCTGCTATTGCTAAGAGAAGATTAATGCTCTGTAGACAAGAAAAAATTACATCAAATGCAAATGCTGAGCAATAATAGTAAAGAAAGCAACACAGAGATCATTAAAAAATAATAGAAGAACATTTCAGAAGGACAAAAGATGGTATTAGATCTCTTTCAACAAAACTAACAGATTAGGAACTCAATGACTTTATCCATCGGACAGATACTCTTTCTAGATACCACCATTCTACCATCCTTGAATTGCACTTTTCAACTACAGTTGCTATGCCGGTAATAATAAAATAATCTTTATATTACAAAAAGAAATTCAACCTTTTGCTACTTCTAGAGAAGTCATTGGTAGAAGTAATTGGAAGTCTATCCATGTCATGGTTCCCATCTCCAATATGCTGATGATACCCTAATATTCTGTGACGCAAACAGGGATCAAGTGAAGCACCTGAGAATTATCTTTATACTGTTTGAGGCAGTATTTGGGCTACACATAAACTGGGGAAAGAGTTATGTGTTCCCAATCAATGAAGTTTCAAAAATAAATTCCCTGGCCAACATATTGGGTGGAAAGGTAGGAGATCTACTTATCACATATTTGGGCATGCCACTGGAGCCAAAAGCAAGTCTACAAATATTTGGAATGGGATGTTGGAGAAATGAGAAGAAACTATCTAATTGGAAGAGCCAATATCTATCTCTTGGGGGTAGAGTAACTCTAATCAATTAGTACTTGATGCCATGCCAACCTATATGATGTCTCTATTCTCCATGCCTACAACAGTCATCAAAAAGATGGATGCACCAGAAGAAATTTCTTATGGCAAGGCAACTGTGAATCCAAAAAGTACCACTTGGTAAACTGGGAGGTAGTCACTGCCAGCAAACAGAAAGGTGGCTTGGGTATTAGGAATTTGAAAACATGGAATAAAAGCCTGCTCCTCAAATGGTTATGGGGATATGCCTCAGAGGAACTTTGTCTTTGGAAAGAAACCATCATGTCCAGATATGGAGTGGAGAATCATTGGATAACCAAGGAAGGGTACGACCCATGTGGTGTTGGCCTGTGGAGAACAATCAGAAACCAATGGCCAATTCTTTGGCAGAGATACAAGTAGGCTATGGAGGCAAGACATCCTTCTGGAGTGATATTTGGTTGGGACCACACCCTCTGAGAAGTATGTTTCCAGATTTATACCTTTTGAATCAACAGCAGACTGCAACTATTTCTGAAGTCAGGGATAATCAAGGATGGAATCTAAGCTTCAGGAGGAGATTTAATGATTGGGAAGTGGAGAGGCTGCTAGAACTATATAATGCACAAGATCAGTTCAAGGATTTTTCTGATGGAGAGGACAGACTATTGTGGCCGAATACAAACAAGGTAAGTTCTCCGTAAAGTCAGCCTACAAATAACTCCGCAACACTAATTCTCAGGTTAGCTACTGGCCTTGGAGAATGATATGGAAAGTCAGGATTCCATACAAGGTGGCCTGTTTTGTGTGGTTAGTAGCTAGACAAGCTGTGTTAACACAGGATAACTTGATGAAAAGGGGTCTGCCCTTATGCTCAAGATGCTTTTTTTGTGAGACAGAAGCTGAGACAATAAACCATCTTTTCCTACACTGCAAAGTAACGGAAAAGCTATGATAATTCTTCTTATATTTGAGGGGGATTAGTTGGTTTGTGCCCAGGAATACTGCAGCAGCCCTAGCATGTTGGAACAGGGATGGCAACTCATCAAGACATAGGGAGAGATGGAAGATTGTCCCAGCATGCATATGGTGGACAGTTTGGAAGGAAAGAAATCAACGATGCTTTGAAGACCGGAGTGTCACTTTCCAGAAAATGAAAATGAACTATATTGTACTCTTTTATTTTTGGTGTGTACATGTGTTCTTCCCCAGGAATCAGAGGAATTGCTAGAGTTTTAGAATGTATATGAAGGATCTAGGTGGTAGGTTTTGCTTTATGTAACTATCACCTGTAATTACTTACGAAAGTGTACTTTTGGTGCAACTTTCATTGTTGATAATACAGCAGTTACCTTACTCCAAAAAAAAAAAGGAGAAAAAGTTTTTGGGAGAGAACAGTTGAATAGAAAATAAACTATCCGGCATTCCGCATTTCCTAGGAATCAGTAGCAATTTTCAGAACAAACCACATTTGCAGGTAAAAGTGAAACTAGTAAAAAGGTAGACGCACGACCAAAAATAGGCTATATGTTGATAAGAGAACTCTTTTTTTTAAACAGGAAAGGTTGAAAGATAAAAGAGATGTAACCAGTGTTAGAGTAACAGAAAATGTTGATAGAGAATTGTAGATCATCAGTTAGTCTATCTAGCAGAGAATTACAGAACATCAATGAATCTTGTCACACCCCTTCTTAACCCAGCTTGAATTGCTTGTGTGGTGGTTTTGAGGGCTGCTTGACTCACAATTTTTCCCGACTTCATGCCATTTTCAACTAAATCTTCAATCTTAGTTTCCTTGACGAAAAGGTTTACCACTGGCAGTAACATGTAATGGAGGTAATCACACTACTGAGCTTGGGGAAAATAATCAAATCATTTCGATCTATTTCATCGGCGGTTTGACCCTAGCAGCCTGCTCTCTCTATTTGATTGCATATTCTCTGAAGTTTTGCGTAGGTTTTTCTTTATGTTGACGAGAGAGGAGCGATTTGGGCAAAGTCCAGAGCCATGTCGAACAACCCAGTGGGACATGTCTTGATCAATGCACCACTTTGAGGCAATTCCTGTCAAACTTTCCCAAAATAGGCCATGAGCAGTTCTTCTTTGCCTCCTGATCCCCTCAATTGGTTGCAATACCTCTTCAAATGGGTCACGAGATCACCATGCTCGTCATACTTGCTAAACTTAGGGGGTCTTGAAACCGGATGACAAGTTAAAATGGGAAACATGCACAGATTTTTGCATGAAACACTCTTGTGACCTCCCAGCCCCTGCATGTTTCTCATGGTTTGTTCCAGGCTCTTTATTTTTCTGACCATCACTTGTTGCACATTCTTGTCAGGCTTTTCAGTCTCAGCAGGGAACACATTCGAAGGAGTATGCTTGTATGAATTAGAGACCCTGAAACTCAGTTTTGGAGAGTAATATTAGGGATCATGAGCATTAAGTTGTGGCTCGTTGTTTGACTTTTGAACGAGAGAGCCGGTTGAGGGACGGTGAAAGTGGGGATAGCAGGTACAATAGGGGGGTCATTTCTAAGGGGTGCAGTGGAGGTACCAGGATTGTGGGAAGGCTAATGTTCTAACCAAATCCAGGATGGTACAACCGTTCCGTTCAACCAGGCTTGGTACATCTCTGTCAGTTTTTGCTTTAGCATCCTTATCTCTTCAACCAATCCCGAATCCTGTTCAGCTAATTGTCTAGGATATCACCATTATCTGACTCAATTTCAATACCCCTATTCCCTACAAGCTTCCAGCTGCTCAACATCTCCAAGGTAGAACTAGGCATTAGCCATTTAATACCTAAGATTCAAAAGAACATGTGCCACAGATTCATTAACTGGATAAAGAAATCTTTTACCCCAGTGAACATGTAAAGCATACAAAGCTTCAAAAAAGTTAGGATTGTCCTAAGATGTCTGATTTGGTCCACCTCAACTTCACCGAAAACCAGAGAATCACCAGCATAAAGCAGACGAGTTATTTCCATTCCTTCAGCACCTTTAGGCAAAGTCTATCATTTAATTCTAGTATCGATAGTCATGATCTATATCAACTATATATTTCCCCTGCCCTACTTCTATTTAGTGTCTGCACATCTCAAGTAAATAATGCCAATGTTTTCTCTTCATGATTTGTCTCAAGTATCGAGTCCCACATATACGTGTGTGTGTACATCCTTACATATTTGTCCATGTTCAATCTATGCCAGCCCGACTAGCAACATTATTGATTAACAAGATCAGAAAGGAGAAGTATAACATCAAAATTATAGGAGGAAAAGGAGTAACGTATTCACTTTGACAACCGAGCAATGCCCGAGGACTAGCAGCACACAGTTTGAAACTCAATGAATGACAGGACCAGCCCCCTCTCCACTTAAATATCAGACTTGTGAATGCAGCAAGGTTCAGGCACGTGACATGCACCTAACCCAGACATCACGAGTTGCGCTCTTACCACTAAACCAAAGCCCGGGAGGTAAAAGGTTAAATATTATCCAATGAAAAGACTAAATAAACACTCTGTTGAATAGATAAATTCCAGACGGAGATTAAGAGCTTGATGGTTCTGGGGATCGGAAAACTATGAACAGAAAAGCAGTCGGGCTAAAGTGTGTCGTCTCTGAATCTGTGATAGTAGAAAAATGATCATGGTGACCACAGTAACAGTGATTATGCTCCTTTAGTATCTAGTGCTCGCAAGTTTGTCTTTGGAAGGAGACATTTATATGACATAGGGTGGAAGTCAGAGATAATACAAACAAATGCCATATATACTCAACCAATAAGGAGCATATATACAACTTTGAAAATTGCAAGACCCCCAGATTCAAGAAAGTCGAAAGCAGCAAGAAGCCAATATCGAAAAATGAAAAGCTACATGGAAAATTGAAGCCAAAGTCATTGCTACCTTCTCAAGAAGCTGGATGTTCAAAGTGTTCTCTACAATCCATAAAATACGACATAAAATATGTTCAGGTTGCAGTGCTTCCACCAAAAAAACACTTTCGTCGCTTGGAAGAAATAAAGCTATTAGCCTGTAGGCAGTGCCAACTATAAGAAAATTTGATGGAGATAAAGCTAAGGCTACAGGAAACTATGATGCATTATCACATGTTCTCAGAAAAGGAAAATAATTTCCATGCATTACTAAACTGAACTGGGATCATCAAGTCCAAGGTACAGGACTTTCACAAGGATATACTGTGGGTCGCAATTAAAAATATGGTAATACTTAACTGTAACAAACATAATGATGATTCTAGATTAACAGAGTGGTTGTTTGATAGGATGCATTAGAAAAAATAATGCATGCATTAACTTCGTGTATTACTAATACCTAGTTTGGTACACTTTTTCAACCTATGTATAATAGTATTAGGCTATGTATAACTAATACATAAAAAACTATGGTATTAGTAATGCAATGGGTTTTAATGCACGCATTAGCATAGTAAAGACACAATTGCCTTCAAAACTTTTTCCACATCCTTTCTATCTTATTTGTGAAAGGTATTTTTATAAAGTAAATATTTTTAAAAAAAATTATGCAATAAATGTTATTTTGAAGACACCAAACCAAACAATGTATAAGAAATAATCTCTTCATAACTAACACAAGCATTACTAATACACCTTATTTAGCATTATGCTTATACACTCTACCAAACGACCCTTAGCAAACATAATGATGATTCCAGATTAACAGTAACAAACATAACAATGATTCCAGATTAACAGTAACAAGCATAAGAATGATATTCTACTTGATAGCACTGTAATATAAATATTAGTATCATTTATGTTCCCCCCCCCCCCCCCCCCAAACCACCACCACCACCACCAAAACCAAAAGAAGGTAGAAAAAAAAATGCGGTCTAAGTTATACCCCTCAGTAAAGTTATTGATATTAGCAACAAGATAAAAAATATCAGGGCAGAATCAGTAATTAAATTCTGTCATAAATTAATATTATACCGGCATGCTTCACAGAGACATGGTGTGTCATCTAGAAACAACTGTTGCAATACTGCTCCAACCAGACCATCCGTAGAAGTGATCTTTTTCCGCGAAACATCATGGCAAGCTAGGTTCCCAATAATACCAAGGCTAATTTCCTGTTTACACGTAATGACTTCGTCAAATATAAATTCTACCATCTCTCAAGTTGAGCTCTATGTAGTCATCAGAATACCTAAACGAATATAATGAAGCAAACCTCTGAAAAGAAGAAGGATCCAACAGAAGAATCAAGGAAGACTTACAGTAATCCGTGCAGATTTTGAGACCATCAGAGTTTCCAAAAGCACTTCAAGAGCAAAGTTTTCAACCTGAACATAGAACTTAATCATCCCTCTAAAGACTTGAGTAGTGAACATGTGCATATGGAAGCCTATCCTCCAACCAGTAAGAGATAATTCAACACACATACACACACACACCGTGGGAGTCCCAACTATCAAATAGAGAAAGACAAGGAGAATGAGTACAAATAGTAAATTTTTTATGAATCAAAACTAGATACACTTAACAGTATTTTGATCCTTTTTTCCCTTGGGTAAGTTTATAGTGCTTTGATCTTCCAAATGGGAAGTTTCTTTCCTAAGCTGTTGGAAGCACTTTTCTATTTTGTATATACAGCAGAGTACACCTAGCACCAACCATCTGAAAAGGAAAAATCGTATGCCAGTATCCACGCAAGAAACCTCCACTTCTTTCTTGAAAATATTGTCAATGACATTAGAATTCAAGTGTCTAAGCCTAGGCCTAAGTCTTTTCAGAATAAATGCTTCTTAACCAGAGCTTCAACTAGGAAATAGGACGGCCTCCTTTTGCAAAGCCTTCAAAATGCCCTGATTGGGAGGAAGTATAAAATCTTCTAACCATAACAACAAATAATGAACAGAAGATTTCTGCTTTAATTGTAACATAAATATCAAAAACAGAAAAGAAGGGGTGAAAGGACCCACTTCTTCCTCCAGTCAACTGGAGAAGATAAAGATGCTAGACAAGTAGAAGTTCTTAATACCATGAATTCAGCATGAGTTTCACTAGCTGCTAGATCCCATAAAATGCAGCCAAACTCTTCCCAAGCCTCTTCTCCTGCTGCCACATCATGCCGCTCGTTTTGACAAAAGAACTTGTCATCTACTGATTGTTCAACAAGAGTTTCAAGATTCTTCATATTTTCAGACTCATCAATAGTCAAGCTCTGGTCTCCTTCATTTTCAGGTGGAGAAGATGTGGTTATCTTGCATATCTCTCCATGCTTCACATGTTCTGGCAGGAGTTTCCGGATCAAAGATATTATATAACTAGGATCAACTGTGGTTGTTATATCAAACAGCTGCAGAATAAAACATAATGCCTTGAGAGAAGAAGCCAAACAAATTGAAAATAAGAAAAACTAAGACAAATGCAGGTGTAATCTATCAACTACTCAATTATATATGTCACCCTTTCCATTTTGGAACGTATCAAAATATTGGTCACACTTCCATATCAATGCAACTTTCACATTCAAAAAGTCAACCTTATAAAATCACTTTTCAATTACTACTTAAATACTCTTGTTTCACTATAACTAATAAATACAACATATAAATCACTGTGTTGGTCAAACACAGTCTTTGCGATGAAGGAATTATTACAATATTAGAAGATAATGGCCCTTTGTCAATCCAGCCAAAGCGGAATCATTTTCCCTCACAATATATCAACTTCTAGATATGGAGTTGACCGGAATTTAGTACGTGGATGGCATCATTGCGACCAGAATTCCTTAAATGATGTTTTAGCTCTTGCATTGCCCAGTAAAGTAAATAAATTGCACCAAACGTAAGTCTCCCACTGAATATTGACCAATAGAACACTAATTAATTCACAGCTCAGCCCTATTCAAAGATACATAATTGGTATTTCTGGTGATGAATACATTTTCATGGATTACCTCATCGGAAGGAGCAGGAGGGTGATGAGTACTGCTCTGAAATTCTTCTGCCGGTGCTTCTTCGTTATGTTCAGATGGAGATTCCGGTGGAATTGACATATCGGGTAAGCTAGGGTTTTCGCGCTCTTTTATCTTTCTTTTCCCCTTTTGAACGGTGGAATTGAGGAAATATTTTAGCTTATATACATGGTAATGTAATGCATTTTTACATTACCAGTGAAATTATTATTATAGTTAATTGTGATCTATATCTTTTTGATTTTCAATTTACATCTATATTTATATAAAATTTAATATTCGTGTAACTCACTTTCATATTAGCTATCAAACAACTCTTTTCTATAGTTCATAGATTTCATTGTAACAATTTTTTAGTAAATTTATAAGATAAAAATATATTTTTTTCAAAATATATTAATAAAAAATTGAATAGATTATTAATTGGTCATTATTTATTTAGAGGAGTTTATTAAAATTTAATGTACTTTTATAAATTAACAATTATAACCACTTAAATATAAGCAGGGATGACAATAAAGCGAAATAGATGCGGACTGAGTTACGAATTAAAGCTTTTGGGGCAGAGCAGGGCGGAACGGGTGCAATATTTTTTTTTTTAAATTATAGGGGGCGGAGCGGGTATTCAGGGCGGGAATTTAATTCTTTATTCCCCAGTTTTGATGTTCTGTAAGTAAATTTCTTTTCCATACCCATTCATATTTTCTCAAAATTTTGCTGTGCTCTTTTTCTTATTTTAGTCGACTTTTGCGACTAACTACACTCTATTTGTCCGCTCCATTATCTTCTCATGGAGTATGGTTAATTTCACACTTCCCTGCTCCTGGGTGAGAAATTAAAGTTCATGTTTTTCTAGTGTAAAACTGAGGCTACCCCTTCTTTTTTTCTTCTTTTTAATATGCTTTCACAATTTTAACTGTTACTTATATTTTTCCTCTGCATTGATTTGCTTGGATTCCTTGAGAAAATACTCTATTGAGAAGCAACAAGCCATAGGGTGTACTGGAGATGTTTTCGTTCTCGGATAAAAAAATATAATAAATTATGCAGGGCAGGTTCATGTGGAGTGGTGCGGAATAGATAAAAAATAATAGATTATGCTATGCGGAACGGGATGGGACGGAGTGGGTTAGGTTTGCTCCGCACTCGCATCGCATCTGCCCCATTACCATCCCTAAATATGAGGTCATTTTTAGCCCAATCTCCTATAACATTGGGGAAATTTCATGACCCTTTTTGTTAAAAATAGTGATTTTTTTTTCAAAATATAACAATATTTTAATTTTAAAAATACATATAATTCATATAATTTGAGTTATACACGCATACATGTTTTAACTGTCATATATGCATTCTCTAAACCTCGTATATATTCGAACTACGGCACAAGACATATACATAACATACACACAAAGATGTATATACGCCAGTCATATACAATATGTATTATTTCTGTCACATATATATCATATGTATGTGAGTGTATATATAATGATACATGTGATATAAAATGAAGAATAAACGAGAATATAAAATACATACACACAACACAACGTATATGGATATATCATTTATATCATCATCAGTTGTCGGAAGCACATGAAAATGGAGGAGGAGAAAATTGAGAAGGAATGGAAGGAATTAGATTTATCAAAATTAAAGCTTAAAATCAAGGGATAGCTATATTTTGTAATTATGTCAGATAACAATTTAAAAGTATTTCTGAAAATTTAGCATTAAAAGTATGACCCATTAATCAATAAATTGGTTGAAAATCATGAGATCTCTCAAATTCAAATTTTAGTAAAAATAAAAATATTAAGTGATTTTTTTATATATGCGCACAAACTGATTCAGACACCATAATATTTGCACGAGATGCATTAACTTAACCGCAACAATTGTGCATTTTGGTGATTCACCATTCGAAAAGACTAACATTATTCATTTATGGACTGATAATGATCTAATTAGGGATGGCAACGGGGCGGGTGCGGTGCGGATGCGGGGCAAACCCGCATAGACCCGTAAAAATTTCAATCCGCCCCGTCCGCCCCGCATAACACAATTTATTGTTTTTGCTTCGCTCCGCCCTGTCCCGCATGAACCCACCCCACATAAACCCTGTTACACCTCGAAAAAATTTTTTGATGATTATTTGATGGTTATATATCATATTAAGGGAATTATGGGTCGTACGTTGTTCGTAGGTGAGGAGGGAAACATGTGCAAAGGGAAAAGCGAAGAGTATGTGAAGTTTATAAATAAGGGTCAACTTTAAATGGACATATCTCCAAATA
This sequence comes from Datura wrightii, assembly GCA_035772735.1. Taxonomy (NCBI): domain Eukaryota; kingdom Viridiplantae; phylum Streptophyta; class Magnoliopsida; order Solanales; family Solanaceae; genus Datura; species Datura wrightii. The sequence goes on from JASDFA010000011.1 coordinate 939,414, forward strand.
TATAATGATTCATAGGTCCTATAGCCTATCAAATGAAAGATATTTGAGTCTAGTTTACAGTGAAAAAAATCACTTGTCAATCGGAGTTCGGAGTAAAAAGTTATGCTTGTTTGAAGACAGCACCGTCGGCCGGAAAAGCGCCCATGCGCGCGGGCAGCGAGACAGGCAGGCAGCAAGAGCGCGCGCGCACGAGGACACATCGCCCGGGCGCCCTACGCGGGCACCGCCCAGCTTGCCTATATAAAGTAATTTTGAGCTAAAAAGCTCATTTCTACTCCGTTTCACCTCATATTTTTTTTAAAATTCGCAGAATTAAGAGCTCTGTCCAATGGTAAAAAGATATCCCAGGTAAGAAACTTCACTCTTGTCTCTTTTGGGCTTTGAAAAGAGAACCTTGGAAGGAAGTCATGACTTGTTGTTGTCTTGTGGTTGATTGTGATATTGCTGCGTTTTTAGATGATTCTAGGCAGAGGAAACAGTAGGAGTTTACTCCCACTTTAGCTGATAACATCTCTAAGAAAGGGTAAGTAATTCCCTTTTTGATTTCTTTAAGTTTATGAGGTTATAACTTGGAGAATGTTGTAGTATTGTGTTGGTGTTTCTTTGGGTGTTTTTGTGGCATGTTGCTGCCCATTTTTTTCAGAACTTTGGTGAAGTGAAGTTGCTGCTTGTTGGGTTTGTAAATTGGACTTGGAAGGATCCTTAAGGAGTAAGCTTGAAAGGAAGATTTTCGGCAAAATTAGAGTCGACATTCCAAGGTATGTAAAGGCGTCCCTTTCCTTATTTTTCAAGCACGAAACTAAGTTATTAAAAGGATCAATATTCCTATGTTCTTAAAATCATATTGAGGAATATATGATCATTTCCAAAGGGTTGGAACTACTTGGCATAAAGCTTGAATTGTTAAGAATGGTGAAACGAACAAACGTGAAGGAAAAGGCGTAATTTTTATACAATTATTGCCGGAGTTCTAAATCGAATCTGAAGTCCCCTTAACGTGGGCACCATGAGCTGGTCCTTTTCAGTATACTGTATATGTGATGTTGAATATATGTTAAGATCTGGTCACTTAGTGAAATTGGTACGAAATGCTAAGACGACGACACGTAATTGAACTTAAGCTAAGAAGATGACGCTAAGCCGATTGAGGGTAAACGAGCTTATTGAAATGACGTTTTAATAATATTGTTAATCCCTCCTATATGTTTATGTTTTAAAGTGCTTAAGATAAAAAGTAGATTTTATGTTTTTCCTCTTTAAAGCTAAGCAAAAGGCACGTAGCGAATAAGCTAAATCAATCCATGTTAACGGGGAAAGCGTGGCTAAGTTGTCAATTAGGTAAAGAGGTAAGTGTATATAAGAATTGATGGAATAGTGAACACGAGGGTAAAGACTTAAGTGTAGAGTGAATAATTTTTGACAAAGAAGTTAAGATGAATAAGGAAAGTAGAGCTAAATATTGTTAAATTAGACAATACGGGTCACGATTGTGAACGAGGTAGGCAACCACTACGAAGATTAACCCCGTTCTAAAGATGTTTAGCAAAAGAGTTATAAATTTAGTTGTTTATGTTCAGTATGTGTTACGTTGATGAATAACCACTAAAGTGTTAACCTTCTACGAAATAATTAGAGTTGAACATCTGCAAAATAGTAACTTAAGTTGAGAAGCTCTCTGCTATACCCCTAAAGGATTATGTTGAGTTATCTGTTCTAAGTGTTGAAATTTTCTACTATGTCTGAAAAGGGTAATCCTAGGATCTTCTAAGTCACTTATGATTATGTAAGCTTTCTTAAGCTCCGCAGATAATTGCAAAGTTATGTAAGTTAATCCAATATCACCCAAATTATGACTATATATCTTTATATACCTATAAGGCATCACTTAGAGAGTTACTCACGAGTTCTCAAGTTATAGAGATCCAAGTCTCAGAGCCTTAAGTTATGTCTTTACGTCCCTAATTTATGTTGAAATGTGTTAGCTGATCTAAGAAGTTTTTGAGAGATCATATTTCGAGAATTATGCTAATGTCTCGGTCAAGTATCTGATGTTGTATACAAGTCTAAGAACTCAAGTCTTTATATGTCTTCCCAGTAAGAAGTCTTAATGTGTACGATTTTCATGATATAACATATAGTTGAATTCTTTCAGTTATATTCAAGTCATGCATCTTTATGTTTAGCTCTTGTTGAGCTATCAGTTGAATTTCCTAAATTCAGAGGAGAGATTCTCCGAGGTACCAATGTTCCTAATGTCTAAGTAAGTATAAGTGCAGGCTATGATAATAATCAGTTAAGCTTAGAACTTCTAATCCCAGGAAGTCACCTGGAGGTCACTCAGCTAACTAAATACGAGTTTATACGTTAGACAGAAGTCTCATACGTTGTATGTCTGTAATTCAGCTCTCAACTCTACGTGTATGTTAAGCGTTATGACAATAACTTCAAGCTTCAAGTTATAAGTCCCATGTTTTCTTGCAAATAAGGCAAATGAATTGAGAACTGCATGTGCTCATCGACGTGATAAGTTTGGCAATGAAATTCCAGGTATAGTTGTAGATACATGTAAAGGAACCACCCTGTGGGCAGTATATATATGTAGTTCCCAAATTCAAAGGATTGTATAGAAATGGGAATTTATGTGCTTCTACTCAAGCGATATGTGAAATTAGTAAGACTATCTATAGGACATTGCTTGTAAGTCTTCTAAAATTCTTATATTGGCTAAACCTCTTGAAGGTCCGTCGAGTCACTGAGTTGACATGTTTGTATATAATTTGACAGCTTTACGTGATATATGTGCACATTTTCTAATTTTACATGGTATATGTGCTCACTTGTATTTATATGTTACGAAAGAGACCGATTACAACCACAGATTAAGCATTTGTCATTTCAATGCTACATGTGTTAAATTGCCTCAATATAAGCTTTATCGGCTTCATTAATGATTATGATTGAGAATATTTTTATTTTTACCCTGGTATGGCACACCGGCTAGAGATATTTTTATTTTACCCCGGTATTGCACCGGCTGGAGATCTTTTTATTTTACTCCGGTGTGGTACATCGGCTGGAGATATTTTTATTTTACCCCAGTGTGGTACACCCGCTGGACGAATTTTATATATGAATTTACGGTTGGTTGGTCGTTAGCATTACAGGTATAATTTCTGTCTTGTGCAATTCTTAATTGTATTTTCATCTCATTATAGAGTTATTATCAGGTTTCAGTTTCCAGGATTCCAGGTTGTTACCATTCCTTATTCCTGGTTCAATTATCTTGAGTTTAGTTATGATATAGTAAGTTGATATCAATTACAGGTTGCAGAGTTCCAGGTTATATATATCCTTTGTATGTTTATGTGCTAAGTTAGTTATTATAGGATTGTTATCTCATGGTTACAGTTTCAGCCTACATACCAGTACATTTCATTCGTACTGACGTCCCCTTGCTTGGGGACCTGCATTCGTGCCGCAGCTGCAGGTAGAGGTAAGGATGGCCATTTGAATAGCAGTTCGTGAGATCAACAGATGGTTGGTATGCTCCTTTCTTCCTGGAGCTAGGGCGTAGTTATTTATGCTTGAGTTTTGAGATACGGTTATGGGTAGGTCGGAGCCCTGTTCCGACCATCAGTTAGTTTACTCTTAAGAGGCTTTGTGGACTTAGTGTGTACGGTGTTATTCAGTTTGTGGCCTCATCGGCTTATTGTTGCTTGGTTTAGCACACTAATTGCCTTGGTTGCATTTCGATTGTTTACCCCGTATTGTTGAGACCTTATGGGTCCAGTTTATTCTTCAGTTGATTATGACAGGTGGCCTGAATGGTCTAAGTGTTATAATTACAGATGTCATATAGCCGGCTTTCCAGTCAGTCGGGTATGGGGAGCCAGTCGCGCCCTCCCCCCCCAGTTATGGAGCGTGACAAACCCGCCCCGCAAAATATTATAATTCTTTTTTCTTTTTTAACTGTCATTAAGTTTTTATACTAATTTAAGTTAATTTATCATCAGTTGATTATCAAAGTTAAATAATTTTGGATGAATGAAAACTTTTTACGCAGAAACGTTGATATCACTTCTTTCTCAGTTAAAAGGTAGAACTAAATAAGTCCACGAGATCATAAATCATAACAAAACACTCTGTTATAGCTTCAATTGCACGGATTTATTCAAAATGTATCAACATTCTATAATAAAAATCTGCTACTAATTACACAAATAATTTTATGTAAACTTCTAATTAGATAAGATTAAACCAATAACATTATAATCCTTTTAATATAGTAGACCAACTTGCAATATTGTTTTCCCTAAAATTCAAACAGAAAAATAGAAACAACGATATATTACGAATTAAATAGCAGTATATTTGATATTTTTTTAATCAAGTAATAGGAGAAGTATTTACACTATTTGTATGATAACTCAGTTGTGGAATAGTAAGTTGATGTAGAAACAAAATTCTCGCACCCGCACCCACAAAAATATAATTTTTTAAATTTAGACCACCCCCGCTTCACCCTCCCCCCGCATATGCGTGAAGCCTCCCCGCCCCACATCTGTTTGAACCAGCCTCACCCCGCACCCGCATCACCCCATTGCCATCCCTAAATCCAATAATTCACCATTTAAAATGCAACATAATTCATATACCCTTCCTTAACTATTTTAGAATTGAAGTTTAATTTTGATAACAAAGTTGTTTGACCCACGACCACGCACATTTTTAGATTAGATAGAATTTATTTTTTGTGTTGTTTCGACTTTCAATCCATGTACACTCATATAATTAGGGGGTTCACAGTTTGATTAAAAATCAATTCAAATCAAAAATAGAATTAAATTGATAGGTATTTGAATGTGATTTAATTTGATTTTACATTTTAAAAATCGATAATATTTGATTTGATTTTAATTTTTACTAAAAACAAACCGAAAAAAAAAAAACCAAACTGATGAATTATATACACAATTTTTATAATTATATATATACTATGTGTTAGTCTTTATAAATTATTTTAAATATAATTATTTTTTCATTAATTTTTTTGATATCTCTAGATAATAATTTTCACACCTTATGTCCATCTCTTAAAATAATTCAATATAAACCTAAACTCATATATCTAAAGAAACGGCTATGAGATTTACTTTTTGAAAATTATATTTCTTGTAAACTTTATTCACTTGATTAAAACTTAAAAATCTTAAGTCATTTTCTCGATAATCCAAGAAAATTATAGCCCCAATAATAAAAAGATAATAACTTATTATAAGTTGAAAAGGGATGAAAAGATTTTCCTAATTGTAGAAAAAAATAAAAGAAAATAATATCATTATATTTCTTAAAAATTGAAAACCCAAACCAAATTGAACCAAATCGATAACAACCAAACCAATGAATATGTATTTTATTTGATTTAATTTAATTTTAATAATTAAAAAACTATCTAAATTGATTTAGTTTTAATTTTAACCAAAAATCAACCCAGACCGGCCCATGAACACCCCTGCGGCCCTATAAGGGATCATTTGGTACACGAGATGGAATAAGCAAACATATCTCATGAAATTACTTTCCCACCGTATACCATTATTTTATCTTATCTTCTATATGAGATATAATCCCACCATTTTAGTACAAATGGAGGGATAAAATTATCACAGAACTAGCTAATGCCTCAAACCAGACATAGATAAAGTTACACCCAAATTTTATTCTAAGATTTATCATCTTCATAACACATACCAAACGACCCACAAGTCTAACCAATTGCCGATACCCAGCTAAGCCGTTTGAGATTTAGCTTTCCATTTGGCTTTGAAGCAGATATGTTTCTGCAGCATAATTTATAGCTAGCCCCATCATGTCTTATGTGGGACATGGCATATACTCTTGAAAATTGCTGCAGCAACATGAATTAGGTATTCATTTGATCCATAAGCTAAGATCCTATGATTTGTTAGGAGCTAAAAGAAAAAAAAAACAGTTGCTGAACAGACCACGTGTGCAATAAGTTTATACCACAGATGTCAATAAAAAATCAGTACAGATACTTTCTTGTTCCGTGATAGCATCCAACCATAGATCACTAAATTTTGACATAAAAGATTTCATTGTTCTTTCACTGAAGCGTGGGCGTACATCATAGAAGGAAAAGCCCAACACAATAAGAACCTGATCGAATGGCAGGTCATAAATTGTCCACCAAAAGTTCTACAACCAAAAGAATCTGTTTTCACTCACCAAATCCACACCAACGTGCTGCTTCGGCACCTGTTGAAACTTGCCTACTCCCTAAAGTTAGAGAAAGAAATTCTATCAGTCCAGGAACCAACCTATCGAACCAAATGTATAATTATTATGTGCTCAATTCAACTTACAGTTCATGTAGGGATGTACGATTCTCCACGGTGAAGCAAAGGAGTCATTCCTTCAACTTCGCACTGAATTCACCTGAAACAAAGACTTTTGATAAATTAGAACTGCAGTAGCGCCAATATCACATGTACGGAGGACAAGGAAAAACACAGACAGAAATGTAACATCACATGGACGGTTGGACAATTAAAATACTAAGGGCTCATTTATTATAAGGGCTCGTTTGGTATAGGTATAAGAGATTAATTTTAGGATGAGTTTCTCCCACATTTGGTTGGGATAAAATCTCGGAATAACTTATCCTGAGATTAGTTATCTTGAATAGTGTTATTTTTGTCTCATATTGAGAATTGGATAACTAATTCCGGAATCACTTGTTTTTCAAGTGCTGAATAGGATGTACTAATAATGTTGGTATTAGTCATGCTGACATTAGTTATGCTAAGATTATTTCTTATGCACTTTTTGGTTTAGTGCATTAAAAATAACATGTATAACATAATTTCTAAAAAAAACAAATCATTTGTTTACAAAATACCTTACACAAAAACAATGGGAAAGGTATGGAAAAGATTTTGAGGAGCAATTGTGTCTTTATGCATGGATTAAAAACTCTTGCATTGCTAATATCATGATTTGTCAAGTATTACTTATACATAGCATAATAAGCAAGCATTAGTTATACATAGATTGAAAAAGTGCACCACACAAGGTATTAATAATAGACAAAGTTATTGCATGCATTATTTTTTCTAATGCATCCTACAAAATGACCCCTATGATTTAAGACTAGGTTCCCAAAGAAGCCATAAGTGAAGACAAAGGTGTTCAACTTAAAATGTACAATTTCTAGAAAACAAAGAGCAAAGGAGCTGCAGTTTGCCAAGACACTCTGATACACTGAAAATGCTTCAACTAATAACACATAGCCACTGAAGATTATCACCTTAAAAGAATGAAGAGGCAAATAAAATTGGCATAAAAGAAACCAAAGTAACATGGTCCATTTGCAAACTTTGATAGGGGACCAGAATAGTTAAATGAGGATGTTAAGTAGCGCAACCTGGATCAGTCAACTATGTCTTCTTAGAAGATTTGAAGATTGAGAAGCCCCATCAATTGCAATATTACCCACTCTAACTTCCATTGCCTCCGTTTCATCCTTCTCTTGGTTGTTCTTCGAACCATGATTTTCAGTTTCTTTTGATAGAGAATTAGTCGAAGAAGGAGCAAGATGTCGAGGGCCTCCAGTAATCCATGGATGATTAAGACATTGAGCCGCTGTCGGTCTTTTCTCAGGCACAAAGTCAAGGATAGGTATAAGGAAGTCTGCCATCTCATTCGCATCTTGTTCTTTGAAATCATATTTTTCCATAAGCACTTTACCGAGAGTCCAGAACCGCAAGCGCCTGATGTGCCTCAGATCTCCATATCGGTTAAAAAATTCTCGTGAGTGGCGTCCACCTAAGGCAATCTGCAGGAATATTGAAAATTAGATCTGTTGCAGGGTTATTTTAATCAAAATAAGCCTTTAGTTGCTTCTTGCCATCACAGAAACACACCTTGCGTGGCATTGTCCCGATAAGCTCCATCATGAGGGCCAAATGATCCTGTCAAGACCATTTAAGTGAACAACTAAGTAGGTGTTTGGACATAAAAAAATGTGATATTTGAAAAGCAAAAAAAAGTTGGAAAAAGGTATTTGGAAATTAAGGTTGTGTTTAGACGTGCATTTAACTTGGAAAAAAAAAAGTTCTGGGAGTAGAAAAAAAATTCATTTGAAATGGTCAGAACTACTTTTCAAACTTGAAACTCATCTCCAAAAAAGAATTCATAAAATCAGTTCAATGTCTAACCAATTACTTATTTGATTAATTTAGGGGAACAAAAAAAGAGGGGGAGAGGGGATTCACGTCCAAACGGACCCTTAAAAGTAGGGCTAATGACTTGGCAAGCTAGGGACACTGGAAAGAATTCTTGCTTTTGACATGCAGCCATTTCCAAGTCAATAGTAGGGTTAATGAATACTTTTGTTGATCAAATGAAGAAAACTTACTGTCTTTCACCAACAAAGTGACTGAGTGAGTCAAATTTTACTAAGCAAGCTAAAATGACAAACAATAAATTTTAGCAAACCCTTCAAAGAGTAACAATAATAATAGTCCTAAGTGACAAATAATTTGAGCATCCCATGCAAAAACTTAAGGCAATGAATGGAGGAACCCAAGAAATTATAACTCCCTTAAATCTTACTCAATGAGGACAGGTGTATGCTCTAACGTCCTCCCCGCACATGTAACAAGGTTCTAGAGTTTATATTGATCTTTGAAGACTTTCATCTTTTTTTGGGATCCCAGGACATTTTGTTTGATAGGTTAAGTCAATATATAAGAGATGTCATTAGAAGTATATAAAGACCCAAACTAGTTAATGGGACCCCAAAATCTAACTGTTTGGGCGATCTTCGATCTTTCTTCCTATAAGACGACAGACTGCAAAAACAATTTTCTTAGCTATCAATGCCAGAAGTGCAGAATCTCAAACTTTAAGTTTCAAAAGAAATATATGTCAATAGGAAGGGGATGTGGACTCGGCCTGCATGAAAATTTTTAATCATAATGAAGAAGGAGACGTGCATATATGGATCATAATCTGACAGTTTGACATTATACTCCATTTATATGGAGAAGTTGAGCATATATGAAGACAGAGGGTTCACTAGGAACAAGAATTCCTGCATGCTACTCAAACATTGTGAGAGTGTAACATTTCTTCAATGAAGCAACATGTTTTTAGTTGAAGCAACATGTTTTTAGTTCCAAGATTCACCATTTTCTCACTTTGAAACTGGTCAGTGAACTTAAGGAATTGCTTAGCGTGTGCTTGCTTCATTACCTCACTAAAACCACAACACTGCTGACATAAGTTTCAACAACCATCAAGCAAATATAAGGACCTTTTGTTATACCAATAAGCTTCCACGACATTAGAGTCCATCAAACAGGCATATCATACTCATAACATACAACACGTGACAATTAGCTTTAGCCACAAACAGGTTTGAACACTAGCCGAAATCCTACCAAAGAAAATTTTTATTGCATGACAGAATGGAAATGGTAAAATGATTAAAAGTACAGTTGCTGTACCTCATCTCTATCATAATTGTCACCACTGTGAGGATCAAAAAGAACATCACCAGTGCAGAGCTCAAAGCAGATACAAGCAAGAGACCAAAGATCTGCTGAAGTAGAATATTTAGCACCTAGGATAACCTCCGGGCATCTATACTGTCTTGTCTGGATATCACTTGTGAACTGTTTATACGTCCAACATGCATTACCAAAGTCAACTAATTTGCACTTCAGGTCAACATCAGCCAATAGCTTCTGCCTAGCAGACCGGCTGCCTCGTTTATGTCTCCGAATTCTCTGGCACCCTTCCTTTGTTGAGACATCTTCACTGGCTTTAATACTAGCTTGTTCCTCAACTGAGCTCACTTCAGGTTTGTCATCACGAGTAGAGTCATCAGGACCACTAGCTTTATTATCTGGTTCGGTCTCCTCGGAAACTTCCTTGCCGGCGCACTTTTGAGCTACCCGCTTAGCTTTTTTTCGAATTTTCTTTCTCTGGTTCTTGGTCAGGTCACTGCTTAAACTCTTCACATCTTTAGAAGCCCCAGATTCAGAGAGAATCTTACTTTTATTGGAAGGAAGAATGACAGGAGTACCCAACTTTGTAGGATCTTTAGCTGGATCAATCATTGATAGAAGCAACACATTTTCTGGCTTTAAGTCTGTGTGTATGATGGAAAGTTGGCGATGCAAATAATCCAAACCCACTAAAATATGAAAGCATATCTCTTTAACTTTGTGAATAGGGAGCCCTCGGTAGTCTGAATACTTGATAAGTGTCAAAAGATTATCTCCCAAGTATTCGAATACCATACAAACATGCTGCCCATTAGGACCAGAATGCTTAAAGTGATCCAATAGCTTCACAACACACTTCTTATCATCTGGATCTCCCTCAGCAATCTGCTTTAATATTGTAATCTCGTCCATTGCCGCTTCAGTATAATGCTGAGCACTCTTTTGGACTTTCAAAGCTACATACGTCTATTTCCGCACAAAAACATAAGCAGCAATTAGCTGAACAATCCGTAAGCCTGACAAGTTAACAAAATTTAAGCATCTTTTCTCACTGCCATACTCTAAAACTCACAGAACTATATACCACTGGTTCATGGATGCAGAGTATGGAGACTGAAGTTGCATACTTCAAAAATTAGAATCAAAGCGAATAAGTGGCTTCTTATTTGCGCATGAATGTCCTCAAGATCCCCTTTACAAGTGAAGAATAACGCAACATATGCAGGATTACAATAACAACAACAACTAAAAGAATTTAGTCGGGATAGGCTATATGAATTTCTATATCCATGCCGCCCCATTTGGAACTATTTCATTCCAGAACTCAGCATTTTTTATCTTTTAAAACAAATTAGTTGCTCTCCAGAACTGGAGGTTCTCTAGTGACACAACTTGTCAGTTGTCATTACACTGACATATACATCTCTAAGTAAGCTAAAAAAGACTCTCGGCAATCAGCAAACTGTGTAAAGCCTAAAAAAGAGAATCACAAAGAGCACAAACACCGAAGAATACATCCAAACAAGAAACGAACAAAGTTAGAGTAACCAGAAATAACTAAACAGGATTTACAGAAAAATTATGAGAAATTGACAGAATGAAGAAGAAAACTAACAGATTTTTGGATGTCCCAAGCGAGCCAAACAGTTGAGAAATGGCCCCAACCGAGCTTGCTCTGCGCTATGTATCGTCCGTGTTTGAATGTATCTCCGATTCGTACAGTGTGGTATCCTCCGCGCTTGTAGTCCTCCGTCCCTTCGTCCTCCGATGTATAGTCACTCGTCTCACTTCCATCAACACCGTTCCTCTCCTCTTCTTCTGCCATCGACCGATCCAATATCACAGAGATCGAACAAATCAATAGTGGAGTGGATGTCAATGATAATGGAGAAAACCAACCCTACTGTGAGAGAAGAGAATGTTTTGGAAGAAAGACAGAGAGAGAGAGAAGGGAAGATTTTTTCTTTTCCAAGGAAGAAGAAAGTAGGGTTTCTAAGTTCTTCTTAATTTGAGTGGAGAGGGAAAATTACTCAAATGAGTTATTTTTCTATTAAAGAACATTCTTTTGTCTTTAAATTATACTCTCCTCGTTCGGATAAGTATATTAAAAATAATTATTTTAAGATATTCGTATCTATTTTTATTATTTAAATTTTTTTTTAATTTTATCCTAATAATTAAAATGAAATAGATGGAGTATTTATATATTTCTCATATTAATTTATTTGGTTGATCTTAATTTGATATAAAATTTAAAAGATAAAAAAATTAAATTTTAAATTAAAATTATTTAGAATAAACTTAAATACTTTTAAAATTCTAAAATATTAAATATAAGATATAAAAAATAAATATCAGTTTGTTAAGATTCAAATCTAAAAACTCACGGTTCTCACCACTAGGCTACACAACGTTGTGCATATATATTGTTTGAAACATATATTTTTCTGAAGCTTATAATTTTACTCATTAAATCGCTTCACATTGATAGGCTGTATTGATAACACTGCTCACACAACATGTATTGCATATATATAAACCTTTGCTTGAGTGAGTCTAACATATATATGCCACCAAATCGTTGGAACATACTATTTTTGCAGGGATTTTGCTCTTCTGTATAAGAATACACTGAATGAGAAGATGGAGATCGTATTTAGATTGAAATTCATATAATTGTCTTTGCTTTTTGGTGCAAAATAACTTACCTAATGTGTAGACACTATTGGAATATCTCAATTCCTTAATTACATGCATGAATAGAAAAGAAATTGAGTTTTCTAGCTACTTCTTTTAATTACTATTGCACATAGCTCAACACCTTGCCAGTGTTGTTCTTCATTATCGAACATATATATATATATATATGTATATATATAGATTTACGATCACATTTTTTATAGGATCCTCTTATCTCTTTCTTCTCCGACTCTGGTTATGGAAGAAGAAATCGAGAAGAATGTATCGGTAACAACTGGTTTTATAATGGTACAACTCATGATATTCGTATCGATTTATTATTCGCCTCTGCATCTAGCATCGGGCAGAGCTCATACAATAACTGTCCTAGCTCTACCGTATCTTTTGTTTCATTTCTTCTAGAACAATCACAAACACTTTTTCTATTATGAATCTACTACTACAAATTTAATGCGTGTATATCTTAATCAAAATATCTTTTACTGAGTTTAATTACTTTATAAATTTTTCACACGTGTTTGTACTATCATTCTATAGTTGGCTGAGCTTCATGGCACCAAGGAAAACATGATAGTGTTTGATCATAAATTTTGAAAGTAGATTATAAAATTTTATTTTTAAATTAATTATGCCGTTTGATCATAAAATTTGATTAGATTTTATTTTTAAGTTTCTAAAAATCGACACATATTAGATTTTGGAATTTTCACTTACAAAATTTTAAAAAAAAATTCAACTAAAATGCATATCCAAGTTGCATGCACAACTTCAAATTTTAAAATTATAACTTTAAAAAGTTAAAATTTTAAATTTTAACTTCAAAAATTTATGAACGGAAAGTCTGAAACTGGCAAGAATTATATGTGTATCATATAGAGGGTTGTTACAAAAGAAATATTATTGAATTTCAACATTTGAGATACTGGTGAAATGTTTATTAATTTGAAATATTTTAAGTGAAATAATAGAAAACACACATATAATATTCTTCAATTAATTTTCGCTTTAAAACATGCCAATTTACTAGTATACAGATTAGATCACAAAAGGCATAATACATTGATAATTGTATTTAGATATTCGAATTCAATTGCGACTTATTTTAATGAAGCACCAGAATATGTGATTAGTATTTTTATTAAACACTTCTAACTCAAAAAAAATAAATTAAAATATATGTTGTATATATTCTTAAGTGTCCAATATATTGTTCTTAAATGTTCAATATATAGACTTAATCACTTAAGGTATGCCCCCACCGCCTTTAAAGTTATGCATTAGCCTTAATAAATCTTAAAACCTCATGCATATTTTAATTGATATTAACTTATATTTTATGTGATTAATTAACTTCTTTATATAATGGATACTTGTAAACACATCTAGAAACTTTTTCAAAATATAAATTAGAAATATTTAATAAAAATATATCAAGTGTTTAGGTATTTAATTAGAGTAAAGTGCTTAATAAAATATATCAAGTGTTCACATATTTAATTGCAGCAAATTATAATTCGAAATCTTACTAAAATTTATTGAGAAGTTTAATTTTTTTTTTCTTTCACCTTTATGCTTGCTATAATCAGTACTAAAATTATGTTATTGTAGGGTATTATTATTTTGTTGTTAGATTTTCACACGATATTGATATGAGAAAGACCCAAAGTAATGGTTAATTATTTGCAGGGGTGAGTATAGTTTCACTCAATTCCAAATTCAAATTTTTTTGTATATTTGGGTTGAACTTTTGGATTATGAATTTCATTTTTAAAATTTATAGATTTTGGATTGGATATAAGATTTAGTATTTTGAATTTTTGGATACCTAAAAATCCGTAATTTTTATACCTTTAACCCTATATCATATGTGTTCAATACTAGTAAGTCCGATTTTCAAGATCCAATATACTAATGCCTACAACCCATCACAATATTAAATCAATATGAAAATTTTCTATTAAAAAAATATAAAAATATAAAATATTTCATAAGCAAGTAAAGTTTAATACATGTCATAGGCGGTAGAGTCACATATCTTCTTGTTAATTGTAGAGAATTATAAATTTCAAGGAGCAAACTATTAGGTGGATTGAGGTTGTTAATTGTTAGGATCTACCTAAAAAACTCAAAAGTCAAAACTGAAAATTCAAAAAATCCAAAATCGATTAATCCGAAACCGAACTTAAAAAATCTAATCAAATTTAAATTTATTTAAATTATATATTTTTAAGTTCGAAAATTGAATATCCAAACCGAAAACGCAAACGTTCATCCCTAATTATTCATAAGTATAATGCGTTTGCATAATAAATGATTCATGCATGTGAGGTGCGTTGTGGAGATCAATGTGACAAACAAAGTTCAATGCAATCAAGTAATTAAGATATTTTCTAGGTGAATGTTTCTTTTCTACCAAACAAATACAGTTCATTTGGGGTTATATAACTAAGTTTTCCAATTTTATATTTGAATAATAAAATAATATTCCAAGTAATTTGCAGAATATAAGTAAAATAGAGATGAAGAATATTCGGTTGAGCTCACTAATTTCAGAGTAAATTTTATTGATGATCATTTAGTTTTGTATTCATTATCCAAAAGTCACTATTTTTTATTTTGTTACATAAAAATCATTCAACTTTGCCTCATCTTTCACAAAAGTAATTTTGATAAAATTTGATTAATATCCTACCTAAAATATGAGAGAAAATAACAAAAATATCCCTTAAGTTTGAGGGTAGGTTCAAAATGCATCCCTTGAATATACTTTTGAATAATTTAGATACTTTATACTAGCTAAATATTTGATCTCCATCAAATATTTAATAAATTTTGATTGTTAAATTTTTCAGAACTATAGAAAAAAAATTAATATAGACTCACATTTAAAGGTGTTTTTTTTCTTTTTTTCCAATTGTTTCTTTTTTTAGTTTATTGTAGGATTTGGTGTAGCTTGTTAGGTATAATTTATGTTATTTTTAGAATAATTTTAGAGACCTCTCCCCAAATTTCGCTTCATAATATTGATTTCCCATGTGACATATGATACCACATTTACTTTGGTTATTTTGATTTCTCTGTAACAAGTCTAGTAACACATTTATCACTAATTAATGCCAAAACGTGTACTTAATCTTATCTTTTTCAAATAATACTATTTTATTTAATTAATTTTATAAACATGTTTTATTAGTTTCTTCCCTTTTATTCATTTTATTCACTATTACTGCTCAATAAAAGTTATATTAAAATAAAGAGCAGGTATTTGCTTTCTTCGTTGTCAGTGGACACAAATTTTAATATATTGATCGTATAAATTCTAGTTAAAATGGGTTTTCTTGGAATCAATTCTTTTATGAAATAACTGAAATACCAAGAAGAGAAACACTGTGTATAAAAATTTTAAATTTTTTAACATGCCATCACTTTCAACTTTCAATAAATCTTTCAACTCTGTCCCGACCCCTCCAAAAAATCTCTCATCCCAATTTTTTTTAAAAAAAAATTATAATAAGTAACTTTATTTTGTTCTTTTATTTTTTAATAACTCTTATTTACTAAAAATATTATAGTTTACATCGCGTATTCAATGTGTTAATAATAATGTTCAAGAAATTATTAACAAAAATAATTTTAAAATTATATTTATTTGCTTAATAGATATACTGATAGTATGAATAAAATAAGCTTATGTTAAAAAAGAAAAGGAAAAAGTCTAAAAATTAATCTAAGAAAATAGTTTAATTAAAGGTAAGTAGTGTAATTATTTTACATTAATGATTAATAGTTTTTTTTTTCTAGTTTTTTTTTTTCAAATTTCGTTAAATTTAGTAGATAAAGTTTGTTAAATATATGAAATAATTTTTTTTTAGCAAAATATTGGACTAAAAATATATTCAAGGGACCATTTTGAATCTACTCTCAAATTTAAGGGATATTTATGTTATTTTTTCTCATATTTTAAGTAGGATATTAACCAAATTTTGTCAAAATTATTTTTGTGAAATATGAGGCAAAATTGAATGATTTTTGTGTAACAAAACAAAGAATAGTGACTTTTTGATAATAAACACAAAGCTAAATGACCATCTATGAAATTTACTCCTATTTTCATAAGCGAATCAGAAATTTTTAAATTAAATAATAATTAAATTTAAAAAGAATTTGTTCAAAAAAATTAATATGTTAATTAATTTTACCGAAGTCAAAGCTATGATAACCTTCTTCTCAATGCTTTTAATAACACGAAGGAATGCTTTTATGTTTAAGCACATGAATTTTTCTTTCCACCACAAAAATCTTTCATTTAAATTTTATTTTTCCTCCGTATTTCTTTCTTCTATTTCTCATTCACCTATCATTAAACCCAATAAACATAATCTAAAAAATAAATTTGCAAGATCTATTGATCCGTAGAGCATAATACGTGATTGGGTCGTATGTTCAACTGTATTTCTAAACTCAAATTCAACTTAATAGTATATATCAATTGTTTGCCTAAGAGATCTAAAAACATAAGCAGACACATCTTTCCAAAATTTCCTATGAAATGACACATTTTTCCAAAATTTAAAGTTAAGTACAAATATATGGAAAAAAAAGGATTCTTGGAGAGTTGGTCCTTTTCAAAAAAATTTCACAAACATTTTCTAAATTCGTTTAATATATATAAGTTGAATTATGTTTTATTTTCATTATATATTTTTCGTCTTCACAATTATGAACAAAAGTTATAGAATGATGTATGAGATGAGGTGTTTACTCATATTTCTTAACCTTATCCATTGATAGAATTTGCCTTACTTTCAGGAGCCAAATATATATATAAATATATAAAATTACGGATCTTGAAGTTTGAACTAATTAACATGTGATTAGCCAACTAAATTCCAACAAATCCTATTATTTCCAAGGCCAAATCCCAGTACTATTTCAAACAAGATAATGCAAGTAGAAATATATATGTAAATAGATTATAGAAGAGCATCTCGAAGTAGTTAGAACCCTACCAAGTTCTTAATTTCCCAGTTATAAACTTTATTCCACCAATAATAATGTTGAATTAACAGATGGAAAAGAACTGAATATAATTTTGGATAAATTAATTAAGCCATGCTTATTAATCTTATTAGCATAGTAGCTAGCCGACGACTCCAATGATCCATAATTTGAATTAGTTAATCTCTTTATTAGCATAATTAAATCACAATTAAACAATTTGGATTAAAAACCATCGTCGACCACAACATGCGTGTACAACATGTAATTATAATATCTAATGGACCAACACCACTTTAAAAAATGCAGTATTATTATTAATTTTGCCAGAGCAGAAATTATTCGCCAGAAATTAGATACTTTAATTTCCTCATTTTAGCAAGCAAATTAAATGACGAAGTACAAATCATGTTAGATTAAGGGCGTGTTCGGTACAGAGGATATTTTAATTTTTTTTTCATATTTTATTAATTAAAAATTTTAAAAAATATTTTTTCTAGTAAAATAAATTTCTTAAAAATGAGAAAAATAATTTTTCTATTGGAAATAGGAAAAACAATTTTATGACATTTCACATTGATTGCGTATTCTCCAACTATCAACACACCTCATTTTCACCCACCGCCCTTGTCCCCACCATAACTCCACATCCCCACCCTCATTTCTCATATTATTTATCTAAATTATATATAAATATTTTTACAATAAATAATATTTTTACTTATATACCGATATTTTTCAAGAAAATATTTTTTATAAAAAAAAATTACTTTCACACTGAACACACCCTAAGATAAGTTTAATCCACACCCTTAGGATGACCATAAATCAAACTGGCAAAACGTGTGACAATTTTAAATTTTCAGAATGCCTACCCCGGAGTGCTTCATCAGAACCTAATAATTAACTCTGCGAATCACTATTCTTTGTGAATTACATTTGCATACAGGGATTATACGCAACAGTCCAGTTTTTGCGCAAAAGAATAACCTTTAGAAAGAAAATTAATTAGTTGCAATAACAAAACACGTTAATTAGTCTGTGTGTTTAATTCTGCACACCGTAATGTTGTTGTTGATACTCGATCCGGTTCACATCATGATCCACTAGGAGTATCTGTTAAGATATTTGCACGCTTTTTTTTTACCAACTTTTTCTTTTTTTACCACTTCACTAGACGACTGACTGAGTTAATTAGTTAATACTTCATTAATTGAAAAGGTAAGAGTAAATTTGATTTTTTCCTCATTTTCTTCTGTAATGAAATGTCTTTTGGACCTAACTCAACCCAAGGCCAGACATCGTGAGCAATTTAAATTGGGAACCCAACATCGGTTGAGATGGGTCTTGCTCTGATACCATGTAAAGAAATGATTCTTGGACCTAACTCAACCCCAAAAACTAGCTTGTGAGGAGAAGATTGTCCAAATTTAAGGAGATCACTCATCTCATTAATTAACCATAATCTTTTTTCATTCTTTAATATTTTTAAATGTAAATATTTTTTGTCAAAAGCTTGTATTTGGAATCGAAATAAGTATTTACCAGAAAAATTAAAATTTAAAACTTATGAATTTTAAATCTGATTCAACTCACAATTAACTAACTCGTTTTAATTATTTAATTCGCAATTAAATATTTATACATATTTAATAAATCTTTTATCTAAATAAAATATCAAAATAAAGATATTAATTATTAAATTCACTCAAATCTGTACCTAATATTATTATAGCTCCACCCATGTGAGCATCAATTTACAAACTTCTAAGAGTCAAACCATCCAACTAAAGGTTGACAACATTCATAACATTGCCAAGCCACGCAACCAATAATTACAAAAAGTATAATGTAGAACAGGTTCCCGACTAAGGTCTATAAATTTATTAATTATTATGGCATTACAGATTACGTGACAATCTTCAGCTTTTACCAAATCATTAATTCGTCAATTATCTCCTCAATTAATTAATATAAAAGGACAAAAAAGTTGTTGGGGGCCAGAAAAAAAAAATAGATTATACAGTAGAACATGAACAGAGATGTTCCTTACAAAAATGAACTAGTACTTAGCCTTTTAAAAATCTTTTTTTTTTCACAAAAATTAAATTTCTCTCTGAGCATCTATTAAAAATAAAGTTTTTATTGTATAAAAGTTAAATTCGTAATAGCTAGAGAGAAAATTAAGTATCTCTTCTACTATTCAACAACATATATGTAAATATATTTCCCATCCTCCCTTGCGCTTAGCAATGAGGAGTAAGTAAAAGATTAAAATTTGAAAACATAAAATGGAATAAGAAAAATAAGGAGAAGGCTAAAATTGAATTTTTCATATCATCACTTATATAGTTGAAGATATCATTGAAGTGATCTTCTAGGAGTAGTTAATTCTCAAGCAAGTCCAATGAATAGCAAATTTTCTTGAAGGTGGGCAAGTTGTCTTGAAACAAAGGAACGAAAGCATCAATGCTTCCATCTCCAAGGAAGGATGGGAGAAGAAACATCATGCCTTCTGTTGGGAAATAAGAAGGCATGAACACATACGGACACCCCGTTCCAAAATCCAGGTCGTAGAACGGAAACCTTAACCAGCTGTCAACTTCGAGGTTAGGGCATAATATGTGCTTGTTCATGTCTGCTGTCGGGATGAGATCTTCTTCCCCCTTCTTCACTTTATGATTCGCAAAGTCGATGAACGATCTGAAATAGTTGTTGTTTACTTTTATAATCGCGTCGTGAATGAGCTTCGTTGCGTAAGGAAGAGGCTCTCTCAAAAGGTCCTTCACTTTCGCTGTCGGAAAAGCCCAAAGGACTAAGTTACCAAAATACTCATTGGGGACCCTAGGGTTCAGTCTCGTTCGACCGTTGACCGAGATTCTTATATGGGTTGTCTCGAAGCCGCTTAGGCCCCGAGCTTTAGTGATGGCCCTCCATAAATGTGCGACGAGGCTCTCGAAGGTGCTATAAGGTTTATTATTATTGTTTCCGTTCATGGAAGACGCCTTCACCTTGAGCTTCGCGAGAAACTCAACGGTGAAATGGACTTTGTGCACCACTATATCTTCCGTTACGTGATGAGTAGTACTCTCAGTGAGCGAATTTTCCTTTTTGACTAATTTTGACATAAACTCCGCCCCCTTATGCTCATACTCGATGAGAGGAGGGTTTCGAGGTTTGAAAATAGTACGGTCATGCAAAGGAAGTGGATTGATGTCAAGCCCTCGACAGGCTTGACCCCATGCAACTAAAAAGTTGCTAGTGGAATGGCCATCAGCCACAGTATGGTGGGCGGTGAAGCCGACCACCAAGGAGCCACAAGTGAATCTCGTGACTTGAACTTGCACCAATTCCACCACGTTACTCAAGCTAGGATGTAGGTTGAGTAAAGAAGCCGAAGGCTTGAAGGGCATTACTTTATCGAGGGTGCTATCCGATGATGCCTCAACGAATCGAACACCCTCGTCACTGAGCAGAATCACTGGATTCCCATGTTGGTCTTTTCCTAATCTCCCGGCCCATTCCCTATAAATCGCTAGCGCCTTCTGAAGCCCCAATTGAATGGCGGCGTTTGGTGGGGTGGGAGGGCGATAGGCGTAGATGACAGCAATTTGGGCTTCGTAGGTGACCTTATCAAAGACACTAAGGGGAATGTAGCTTTTAGTAGAAGGAGGAATAATGTTGTCTTCATAGAAAGGCTTAATGATTTTTGAACTTTCTATTTTAACCTTCATGGTTTTCTAATTCTTTGATTTTGGCTAAGTGGACAGAGAGAAGAGAAGAGGAGAATGGAGAGGATTGTTTAGCTCGAGTTATGTTAAAGGCGTGACTTGGGGTTTTTATAAGTATATAATCATGCAAAAACAGTCCTATAGTTGGCTAGTTAGACGTGTTTATGTTATGGAGAGAAAAAAAAATATTAAAATTGGCAACAGAAACTAGAACAAGAAAAAAAGAAAAAAGACAAAAGGAGGAAATTAAATAGGGGGCCTATCATTTAATTGGTGTGGAGGTGCTTAGTTGTCTTGGCTAGTTTAATTAGTAGTAGCTCTTGAACATGCTTCACAGCTAACTTTCATATATTAGTAAAACTATTTCTTAATTTGTGGATTAGGGCTGACTTTCATCAAAGTGGTGCTAATTTTTAATTGAACCGCAATCACCTCTTGCCAACATTGTGACTGCAGTACGTACAGTGATAGTTATGTGATACCAACAACCTTCTTGTTAACTGTACAATTCACTGACAACTTCACAATTTTTATATGACAATGAAGTTGTCCTCATTTTTATTTTCCAGAAAATTCAAACTCTTCATTATTCTGTTTCGTTAAATAAATAACTTTGGACAAAAAGATTCGACCTTGACAATATGTTGTGAATTAATTCAGAGGTGATAAAATTAGTTGATGAAATAATAATGCGTTCAACTTGTCTAAGTTTGGGTTGATTATTGATTCATTCATTTTAAAGAAGCAGAATTTTTATTAAGAGTGTTCGAAATGGATTTTCAAGTTATGTCAAGAGAATGCAATATGCAACATATACACATTAATATAATATTTAATTTCATATATACAGTATATTTCCCCAGTAAAAAAAAACTCAAACGAACCTCCTTCCGTCATAACTCCGGCCCTATCTAAATCGTATGTGATTGGCATATCGTCGATAATTACAGCTGGTTCTAGAAGGTTCAATTGTGTTAACTTTTCTTTACGAGTATACAGTAAATTCCCCTTTTAAAATGTACAATAGCAGGAATTGACAACAGATTTGACTTGTAACCTCAACCGACAACTCCTTTTTCGGTTTTTTAATGGCGGCTAATATGGTAATGAAAGCAGAGTCGCCGGATGCCCAAATCCTAGGCTAAGGCTATAATATTTGATTAAGAAAATTGATTTTTTTTTTCTCAATGTCCAATGTGTACTTTAAAGTTTGACTAATTTAAATTTAGATCGTGATGACTAATTTAAATTTAAATAGGAAAGTTTCACGTTGAGGGGTGAAAAACATTCTACCAAAAGCGACTCTATATTCAGAATTCGAACCTGAAATTTCTGATAAAAATGAAAGAAAACTTATCACTCCATCACAACATTTGATGATATATTTTATTTTTACTCTTAGATTGCTTTAAATAACTTTGTAAGATAAAATTTCAAAAATCTTTCTTTTACAAAATCTTTGAAAATGACTACATGTTAACCTTATTCGCAGAGAAAATTAACAACTATCTTGACAAAGTTAACATGTTCACACTTAGAATTACTTTCTTGAAGAATGAAAAAATTCTTGTGATTAACGAGATGAATAGTCTTCTTATATGGATTTGGACAATTCTTCCCTTACAAATTAATTTTTGGGGTTGAGTTAGGGCCAACATCCATTTCTTTACGGAGAAAACATTCAGACAAATTAATATCATGTCATGCATAATGTTCGTGTCAAAAATTTAAATTACTCTCAAAATCATATTTTTCATTATCATTTCTGAGAACTGATCTTTTATTATTTCATTCGGTGGAAAATATTAAAAGTACTTAGCAAAGTTAAATCATCGTGATCATAAACTTTCTATTTTCTAATGAGTTTATGTGTAATTGACCGTGTAGAAATATTTGTATGCATTAAATTGCTCATTACGTACTATTATAAATAAATTCCTTGATAAACATTTTTAATTGATAATTTCGTTTTAAAAAAATTAATTAATTAACCTGCTATTAGAAGACGCATGTTAATATTTTCATCGGTAGTGTCAAAAGAATCGGGATTTTCACTAAAGATTTAGAATATGAAGAAATGAGCACACAAATAAATTAAAGGGATTCACCATCTACTATATATGTGTGTGTGTGAAAATAGTTATTTGATAGTTCAGATAGAAAAAAAAAAAAACACCTGATAATTTAAATACAAAAACTTAAAACAATTAAAATAATTCAAATTTATTTTTAAATTTTGATCCTTCCCTCGAATTAGAGTCGATGTTGAACTACCTTCGTCCCACTTAATTTTGCCTCAAAGTCACTTATATAACTTAAATCAATTTCTGATATTTCCTCTCCCCGTGACTTGTTTCTCTCACTTCTATTTCTTTTCTAATTCCATTTAGTCCATGTGTACTTTGAATTCTGGAGTGATCTTTTCAGAATCGAAATCGCTCCGTGTCAACATTACCCATAAAAAGCAGCTGAATTAGGTGAAGAAGATAAATACCCAAGTAGAAAAAGCCACATATGGCAGAAAAGGAAATATTTTCACTTAAATTTGGTTTGGACTTTTAGACCTGTGGTAGATGTGGAAAGAAACGTGTACTGCTTGGAATAAGACTTGTCCTATTAAATTGGAATATTCATGGATAATATAAATATTTGATAAAATTTGATTTATTTTTAGTAATGAATAAAATAAATAGAATTGATTATGTATAACAATTTCATCATTACATTGATACAGATAAATAAATCGATCGATAAATTCTTATTTTAAAATTTTTCTATAGAAAATAAACTTTTTTTACTGATTTTAAATGGTTTGCATCGATATGGATAAATAGATTATTTGATGAATTTGCACTTTTGAAATTTTTCTACAGGGGACAAGAAATTTTAACTTATTTCAAATAGTCTATGTTATAATAAAATTAAAACTATTCCTGTCTTCGACCGATTTTAAATCCACATGTAAAATAAATGTTTAAGAATCCCAAATTAAACAATATAATACGAGTGGCAAGAATGATATTCCAATTAGTTCAAGATTTGGTTTGTATTTCATATAAGCAGGATTATAAGTATAGATAAAGTTATACTACAAGAAAGTAGAAATAAATGCTTTTCGGTATAAAGTTCTTCTTTTTAAAAAAAAAATCTATAAAAATAAAAAAAATAACTTTTTTCGCGTATATATTTGAAATTGATAAAATATTATTTGTTAGCAGGTAAAATTTTATTAATAATATAAAATTTATTTATACTGTCAACATATATAATAAGTTATTACAAACTTTTCCTATATATAGGATTTGCTTTTATAATTTCTAGCATTACTTCGTTTCATATATTTACATTATAGTAGTTCGGGTGTACCATTGAGGGCTATGGTGAAACTAACGATCTCAGTTCGAGTCTGAAAATAAAATTTAAATTTTTTTTTCTGTAAATAAATTTACACACATAATATTTTATTAATCGAAGCTTCGAAATAATTACAGAACAAGTGAATGTACATTCAACGTGAGCAAAAAAAATGATATGGTAGCTAGGTGTCATTGTTGTACGCGATATGGACTCTTTACAATGTTATTGTTTAATTTTTTTCTTTTTAGGAAAAATGGATGGTTAGCAAAGTTCAAAGAGGGGTGATGTGACAGAATCGAGACGTGGCACAATCCAATCTATGATTTAACAGAAGAAACCAAAATTTTTTCCATTTATTTTAATTTATATAATATAATATAATTTAATAAATATAAAATAATTTTTAAAATTTATGGTTTAGATAAGTCATAATATTTGTACGACTATAAATTATATGATAAAATAAATATTTTAAAATTAAATTATTATTAAATATAAATATATATTATTCATTTTAAAATTAATCAATAAACTATTTAAAATTTTATTTTATTAATAATGATTTGATTTCTTATCTTTTAATTCTCTCTCGATCTCCATTTCTCATTTCTCTACTTCTGTATAATAGAAATAACTTTTTATTTTTTATTTTTTTAAAAAGATGATGAAAGAATTTGTGATAGATGTGTCTGGAAGCGATTTGGACTGTTGGAATTTTAATTTGAGTTGAGGAGCGAGAAAGGCCATATATTAAAAAGAAGTGAATATAACACCTTACAAACTTTTACAATAGCCAAAGGGATAGCTAATTAGTGAGATTTTTTGCCCTTTATGAAACATTTATTAGTCATTTAGTATTTTTTAAATAGTTATTATTTAATTATTACTCTAATTTTGAACTTGAAAATTTATTTAAAGTTATAGCTATTAAATCTTTGCTTATTTATAAAAAGTATGAGCTCTTAATATTTTGTATTTTAAATTTAATTAGAAAGTTTTTAAAATCTCTCCTTATTAGAATTATATTAAAATAAATTATATAATTATGTTAACTTGTATCAATCCTTTATTTATTAAGTTAATTAATTATCCATCAAAAAATTTCAACTCACATATGAGAAAATAAATTAAATAGTGTGATTTTGTTATGCATGAATACGTTGAATTTCTTCTTCTTCTTTATATTTTAAAAAAAATATTAAATTGTACAATCAATATATATATAAAGTTTTTTCAATTAATCGAATGTTCTTTTATCCTCTCTCTTTAGTTAAATCTACAATATTTCTTTCGTTTCAATTTATGTGTAGGTGTTTGACTAGACACATAGATTAAGAGAGAGGGAAAAAAATTGAGTTGAAATCATCTCATAAATGGTAAAATAAAAAATTTAAAATTAAGTTATTCACTTTTTTATCCTATTAAAAATAGAGTTCACACTTGATAAAATAATTATTTAATTATTTTTATAATTAACTAAACTTTATGTATTAAATCCTTTCTTATTGAAAAAAATATAGAAAATGTTAATATTTAGAAATTTAATCTATATTTTAATAATCTATCTATACCATATTAAAAGCATGAAGACTCTTAGAATTGTTGATTGAACTTTTTTGTAAATCATTAAAAGACTCTTTAATGATAAAATTATCGTTTACTATTTTTTAATTAATTATTATTTCATTGTTATTATAATATTTAGAACTTTAAAATTAATTAAAAAGTTTTAGTTGTTAAATATTTACTCATTTGTAAAATGTAAGAACAAATCGTGTTTGTCTAGATATGAAGTTTTACCATTAAAGATTTTAAAATTGATCATTTTTTTTACCTTATATAAACTTAAAAATCACATTGACTAACACGATTCATATACCGCATTCGTGGAACAATATTATAAATTTTTGATAAAACACGATTTATATTCACCATGAAAAAAAAATCTATAAATCTCAACATATGTGCTGCATAAATCAATTAAATGTATGCAATTTGTAAATCGCATTCTCAAATAAGATTATAAAATTTGAAGTCGCATTCGGGAAACATGATTTGTAAACATAAGAAAAGTATGGTATTTGCAAATGTTATTTGTAAATCGCATCCGTTAAATGCGATGAGTAAATCGCATTGGAGAAATCCGATTTGTAAATCGGTTCGTCATATACGTTTTGTAAATCGCCGCTAAATGCGATGTGTAAATCGCATTTGAGAAATCCGATTTGTAAATCGTATTTGAGAACTGCGATTTGTAAATCGCATTCGGCATATACTTTTTGTATCGTCTGTTATTTTTCCGGCCCCAAGGGAGTTTATTCGACCCATTCCCCTACATTCGAGAAATGCGATTTGTAATTTTCATCGATTTATATACGATTTGTAAATGCGATTGTATTCCTTCTTCTTATTCTTTTATTTTAAAATATTGTATAATGGGGGAAAATAATATAAAAGTACAACATATTTTAAGTTGTTTAAAATAATTGAATGCTCTTGTTTTCATTATCTTTAGTTAAATCTAGACTATTTTTTCTATTTCAATTTATGTAAAGGTATTTGAATAAATACATAGAATAAATGAGAGAGAAAATATTGAGTTGAAATCATCTGATAAAGGTAAAACCAAATGTTTAAAATTAAGTTATAAATATATAAAAGTATGAAGTCTCGTAGTAATATATCATTCACCTTTTAAAACTAGTGTTCACACTTACAAAATAATTATCTAATTATTTTTTAATATTTAAAATTTTAAAATTAACTAAATTTTATGTATTAATATTTAGAAATTTAAGAGCAATTAGGATTTTATCTTTTAAGAATAATTATATATTGAATAAAATTGTGTTTATAATGAAAATTAGAAATTTTAAAAACAATTTGAATAAAGTGCAACCCGGTGGTCAAAGCATCCCGCATTTAGGTTCCAGAGAATGATCGCACCCCAAGGAGTGTGATATAGATAGTCTACCTCAATACAAGTACTAGTGACGGTTTTTTTCACTAATTTTGACGAGTCTTTCTTAATTAGTTTGAACAATCAACTACAAATAAATAAATACACTAGTAATATGATATTAATTTATTAATGCCAAAATAAGTCAGTAATAATTCATAATACAATTTCCTAAGTGCTAATTATTTAAACTAATAACTTATACAATTATACTATATGTTCTATTATACTATCAATACTATGCAACTTTGTATTACAATGCGTCTTCGTAATGCCAATATTTATACTAGATGATAATTTGTTAATAGTGAAGTAATACAAACTTTATAATAACGACTGAAATATACATATAATGTATGCATTTAAGTGCTCATTTAAAAAGAATGATATTTTTTTACCTTTCAATCAAACGTTATTTTTACAACGTTTTCGTTCATTGAAACAAACTGAAAAAAGAACTACTTGATGTGATCAAACTCTTAAACATAATCATTTATCAATTTCAAATTCATAATTTTCTTACTAAATTATTAGATTTTTTACACAAGCATCTTTTAAATATTAATTATTTATGCTATTTTTAAAACATTATTCTTATTAATATAAGAGACACGAGCGAGACGCGAACGCTAAAACTAGTTACTACGAAAAGGCAGAGTAAATGATGAAATATAATTATTAAATAATAAGTAAAAACAAAATAATGAGAAAACAATAAGATATGACGCGACGCGACCACATCAAGTCGGTTGTTACACAAGATTGAACTTTTCACCATTATCTAATGATGAATTAATTAACGATACAATAAAATAAAATTTAAGTATCAATCGAAATAAAATTATATTTAAACTAACAATATAATATATTAGATAACAACCATCCAAACAAACAAGTAGGAAAGATAAAATCACTTGGCCTTTTACAATTTGAATAGAAGAAAATGACATTTTTCACATCTCTGATGAATAAAAATGAAAGCCTTTTTTTTTGTAAAAATAAAATTCTCTTATTAAAAAAAATTATAAAACTAATAAAAATAAAAAATATAAAGAATTAGAAAATATTTTCTCCTAGAAATAAGCTAATTAATGTCAATATATAACGTACCATGAACTTGCGTTCTGACAAGTATAGTTTAAGTCAAATTTCCAAAATACAATAATCTAGCAGACAAGATTTGTAAATCGACGGATATATTTGATTTCGTGATATTTTTTCTTGGATAATTCCCATCGAAATAATAAGATTTCTTATCTTTTTAAGTTAAATAATATTTTTTATATATAAAAATAAAATTCTGTTATAAAGAAGTCATCAAAC
Source organism: Datura wrightii (assembly GCA_035772735.1). NCBI lineage: Eukaryota > Viridiplantae > Streptophyta > Magnoliopsida > Solanales > Solanaceae > Datura > Datura wrightii. Next base: position 968,018 of record JASDFA010000011.1, read on the forward strand.
TAATTTTTTAATAAAAAATTAAAAAGTATTTCTCTCTCTTCTATCAGATTAATAAAATTTGTATTACAAGAAAATATCTTCTATTTTGACACAACAAATATGATAATTGAGACAATATCACATGATTTTTTTATTTCTCTTATTTTTAGGGAAAGTCAGTGAAAGGACAAAGATGTGGGAAGCGGCAGGCAGCATACAGACCATAAATTAAACACAACATAATAAAACCACTTGTGTAAATTTTCATGAACAGTACTTTAAAAATTGTTCATTTGCTAACCAATTGATAAAAAGTCACAAAACTTCATGCTCTTTTTTTATTTATTCGTCGGTGTCCTACTTCCAAAGCCATAGATATGTCTCTTTTAATCTTTTATTTATTCCGACGTGTGACTATTTTCGATTTTTCACCATACATATATTGTTAACTTATGCACCTTTATCAACAATACAAGCCACTAAGGATAATACTATTAGTCAAGTCTTATTTGTGAAACGAGATAATTTATGTATTTCAAATCGAAACTTCAGTGTAAGCAAAAAGTAAAACACACAATAATTTAACGTAAAAAGCACCCGATTCAAAAGGTGAAAAAACTACGACCTACATTACTGTAGGATTTTCCCAAAACAATGAGGCTTAACAATTGTTCAAGAATGCAAATTTAATTTCCTAGAAACTAACTCCAATTCTGAAGTTCAACAATTACCACACCGTTGAACACTCTTAAAGTTACCGTTAACTTGAATAACCAAATTTTGTACTCTAAACAGTCTGCTAAAATAGCAATAAATTACAACTTAGACCAATTCCCTAATACAAGAACTAAGAAAACTCTGAACGACTCAAGATCACTTTCTTCACTCCAAACTCACACCTAGAAGGTAAGTATTTGCTCTCAAAACTCACTTATTTTTCTTTTCTCTCTTTTTGAGTGTGCAATCTCTTCAAAGACTTTCGTGTCTATTTATTGCTTCCTTAATTCCCAGATCATCGCGAATTCTTGATCAGCTAGGATTTCTCTTCTACCTGAACTCGTACTCCTCTTCTACTTGAACTCGTACTACTCTATTCTAGATTTTGCGTCCAAGTCTATTTCTTCATGTCTTGCCTCCATTCTCACGTGATACGCAATTGTCTTCTCAAGTGTCCTAGTTCAACTGGATTTTGAGTGTTTGGACCAGCTTCCTTGACATGGTTTATCAATATGTTTCAGAACTTACTTTTGTCAATCATCAAAACGTCATTCAACAACATATGCAACTTTCTTCGTTCCAAAATACTTATAGCTTTTTATTTTACGAGAGTCAAACTACGTAAAGTTCGATCAATATTTTGAGATTTTTTTTAATTGTACTGATATGAGAAAAATTAGAACTTATATTACTTTTCATATTATTTCTGAATATCTAAATTATAATTTTAAAATATTGAATTAATCTAATTTAATTAAGCTTTGAAAATTAATCAAATTTAACTCTGGAAATGAGAAATGACGAAGGGGGGGAGCGTATAGTAAACTAGCAAATGCAATTACAAGAAAGGTTTAGGAATAAACTTTATTTTTCAATTTCTTCACTTTATTAGGTTATCTGCTTATTTGTAAGAATAATTCAGCATTAGGTTTATCTTGACTTTGATGTCTACTTTTAAAAAAAAAAAAAGATTAGGACCTATAATTATAGTCAAAAAAAGAAGAAAAAAAGATTAGGAGCTAGTACTATTCGTTTATATACTTCAAATTGTTAAGTCAAGGTTTGACATTATCAAATTTTGTCTTAATTTATAATGGAATTGTGACTACTTGCTTCTAAATCACTTTACCATATATATTTTCAGTTCATGAATAACTTTCACCATTTTTTATTTGTTAAAATAACTTTGACTACCGAAATAGTTTCTCTTCAACATTTATGGGAAAAAACAGTTTTTTTTTTTTAAGTGAAGAATATTAAAGACCAAAATAGAAAATGGTGCGCTTGGCCTAAAAATAGAAATAATTACAGGTTTGAATCATTTGGCCATATAATTTACAAAATATTTACAAAGTACACAAATACTATATATTTTATATTAAATATACATATATTATACATAAAATATACACAACAAATGTATTTTAATAAACTAATTGACCGAATAATATATATTCATAACTTTCCCAAATATATACACACACATACACTCCATGAATTTATAAGAGTTACAACATCTAGAGTTAGCAAGTGATCGATCACCTAATTTCAGATAAGATGTCGCATTATTAAAAGAACATATTCGATTCAAAATACAAGCATTGTAATTTATTTTGTAAATTTTTTTTAAAGAAGATTTAAATCCCAAATAAATATATATAGCTCCAAAAGAGGCACTATCCAGAAAGATGATAATGACATTTCAATATTATGTTTATGTTTTTTGTTTAATTATATACGATAATAGTATCAACATATCGATCTATCAATCTTTTTATACATAATTATACCTTTCCTTTTTTGTAAATCTTTTTCAAGTATTTTCTCTTTAGAGTAGTTGGTGTTAGTGATGTAAATTGAGATGCAAAACTTCATATCAAAATTAAAATAGTGTTAGCTATTTTTATACTGGAGGATTTTAATTTTCAAATGCACCGAACCTCCTTTTTTTTTGTTTTTGAAAAATTCATGGGCAGTTATCAAGGTCTACTCTAACCAGTTGATATATTATTATTTGTTCAAGTTATATAAGTACAATGACATGTAGTGTAAGCAGACTATTTTTATTCATTTTTGAAAATTTCAGGAAATTTATGGTCGCTGAATTTTAGGTGCATACCGAGTAAATCTATTTCTGTATACTAACTCACCAATTACGTAAGAGATATAAATCGTATCAGCTAAGTATAATGGAATGAGTTTGACTGAGAAAAAACTAGATGAAAAAGATCCATTGATATTTTTTTGAAATATCACAATCGTTACAAAAATAATTCCAATTTTTTGTACTATAGAAATTATTCATTGGATACCACTAGGAAACCAATAGACGGACACCTACTGCTCCCATGCCTATTGAATTTATATTCTACCACCAATGTTACATAGGCAAGGAGTGGAATGAATAGGATTTTTGTATTTTTAATTAGGGGTTTTTGATTCGAGATTTAAAAATAGAGAAATTTTTAGTATGAATTATAGAGCGTCTCTTTTCTTAATGGATTCTATGTTGTATGATTTGGATTAGTTGGTCCAATAAATTTTTGATAGCAGATAACTATATCAAAAGAAAACTTTTTGGATTTTTGGTGGTATCACACTTTATGTCAGCGTTTGGATATAAAATTTGTGAAACTTTTAAAAAGCTAGTACTCTATTCGTTCTAAATTAAGTGTCTTAGTTTGATTGGACACATAGTTTAACAAATAGAGATTTTTGAATTTTGTTGGTTTTAAATTAAAACTGTATATACTCTAAGTTCTAAATCAAGTGTCTTAGTTTGACTACGCACATAGTTTAACAAATAGAGATTTTTAAATTTTGTTGGTTTTAAATTAAAAATGTGTAATTTTTTTAAATCTTGTTATTTTAAACTTGTGACGTAGAGTGTTTGGAATTGAAAATTTTACTAAAAATAGGAAGAGACACTTTTGTTGGGATTGACCGAAAAGAAAAATAATACACTTAAATTAGAATTGAACAAACATTTATTTTCAAGTTGAAATGATATTAAAAATTTAAATTATATTTGAATATGAATATAAATTAATTTTTTTTTTGATATATGTGAATGAAAATTGAGAAAACAACTTTTAAAGCTTTTTGAATCCCAAAAATGAATCTGACAATTCTATACCTGAATACTGTTTCGAAATTTTATTCCAAAAGATAAAAAAAAATATTCATGACCAAACTAACACTATAGTGTATTTATTTTAACAATTTGTTTGATGTAAGTAGTTCAGGTTCACAAGGAGCCAACATACAGTGCATTCTTACTATTATTATTATTATTATTATTATTATTATTATTATTATTATTATTATTATAATAGTAATAATAACTTTCCAATATTTTCTATTTTCCTTTAATTGACTATTTTTCCCTATATGCATTTGAGAAATACTCGTGGATCATTATTATGCGTTTTCTGAACTTAGTTTGATGTCTACTGGTTTTTTTCCTTTAAGAATTATGGTTAATGAGATATTTTATGTACATTCATTTTTTTTCCTTCGTAAACTGAGCATTTTATTCATCTCCAGCACACAATTATATCTGAGCATGTTATGTGCATTCGTATGTTATTAATCATAATTATCAATCACTAGTAGTATCAATTTTCATCGCATGATCAATACCGTCAAGCGCCTCCACCAATGACTACTATAGTATATTAATTTAATATCAAAATAAATATAATGTCATTTTATATAATATTAACAGCTAATTGTTATAATAAGTACAACCTTATCCAAATAAAGAGAGATAAGAATTATTTTCTTATATTAAAGCAGTAACTTTAGTTTAAATTTTATTGTGTTTCCCATGATTTATTTTTGACATAGTTCAAGTGCTCAAAACACAAATCTTCTAAATATGTATTTGGGGCATAATAAAGATTTATCTATAACTTTTCAAATCTTAGGAGGTCGTTTGATCGGTGAAATAAGAATAATAATTTTGAGTTTAAAACTTAATGAGTCATTTAATTGGTGACACAAAAATAATAATTTTAAAATATTTGATTCTGTAAATATTATTTAAAATAAAATAAATTATTTCATATTTAAAAAATAAAGTAATCTTATAAAATATCCCAATTTACCTTATCCCACCAACAAAACCATCCTCTAGGGTCTAAATACCAATATTCTAAACTACTTAGGCGTTAAAGGCACAACTACTGACCCTGCAAAATCATGGGCGGGTGGTTCGACCCGAAAATAGAAATTGAGAGGAGCCGAACACAGGGTTTAGGGTTTAAGATACCGCGCATCTAAAAACTTCATTTTTTTCCTTTCTCGCGCTTGGCAGCTCCGGCCAATTCAGCAGCTTATTTGTCACCGTTCTCCGGGGAGGTCTAGTAAGGCTTATAGCTCAAGTAAATTTTATTCAGGGCTGCAGTTTTTTCTTTGCTGTGTTTCTGGTTTTATCCGTGCAAAGTGCTTGACGTGTATTATGATTGTGTACACAGAGATGGGTGTTAAAGCAAGGAAGGAAGCAATAACGAAGAAATTGAAAAATGGGGCAAATGATTTGTCTGCTTCTTCAGCTTCTAAAGATGAAGCCCGTGACTCTCTGGTAGTTTATTTGTTCGTGCAGGTCCAGCATATTAGCAGTCCATCCACTGTCTTCGAACTTTATAGATGCATATAATTAAAATTGAAAGAAAATACCTCAAATTATGTATATATATTCAGTGGTGAGCTCACTTCCTAGATTATCCTATACATTCTCGTATACCTGCTTTTTCCCTCAACAGCCCATGCTCAAAACCACCGCAAGAAGCAATTGTCTCCTTTGTTGGTATTTCGTGGCAGTATATGCTTTAGTTTTTATGATTTTCTACTATCTGTACTCCCTTACTTCTGCAACTCGCTTAGTATATATGTATAAACTTATGTCTCAATGGTAGAGAAGTAACAAAGAAAGGCAAAAAGCTATAGTTGATGTTTGGTCTGTGATGCTTTGGTTGGCTAACTTACAATTTATGTTTGGTCTGTGATACTCTGATTGGGCAATGGTCTTCATTGGAGTTATTACTGCAGAATCCACCATGGCAATTGGTGTGCTGAATATGACTTGTTTTTGTCCTTTAAATAAATATCCATTAGAAGGTGGGCCAGCTCAGAAGCTTCCAAAGACTGAAGTGAGGGAAAATAAAGCAACAGTTTTATATATCGGGAGAATCCCGCATGGATTTTATGAGAATGAAATGGAAGGTTTGCATTTCTCACTTTAAATTTATTTGAGAACGAGCCTATCTAGATACTTGATATTTTCCTGTTATGTATAATTGCATGAAGTTGAGTATCTGTGTGATATACTCTATATTTGGTCTTCAAGTTTCTTTAAGCAATTTGGTACAATCAAGAGGCTTAGAATTGCAAGGAATAAAAAGGTTAATTTTCCAGGTCAATTATTATTGGTCAATTGTCCGTACATGTTTTGTTAGAGATCTCTTTTATGTTTGCTCTTTGTCTAACTTAATGTTTTATGGTTATATTATTGTTACGCATTTGGCATATCCGCTAACTTGAAATTCCAATTTGGTTAATGGAATGTGGATTTGAGCAAATACTTAGGACTACTTATATTTTGTAATTGTTTATGATAATTTGTTCTACAGCTCGATATGAAAAGCATCTTGAAAAAAGAGAGAAAATCTTGGCAAAAAATAGAAAGGTCTTTTAGGCAAAAATTATTTTCAAATTCTAGCCTTTTCATCTTGGTATCCAAGTAATTCCTTTTTCTGTATGTGAATAATTTTCACAGACATGGTTCCAGGGGATGCAACTAAAGCGTGTGTTGACCTACATGCAAAGTCATGGACCTACCTGGGCACGCTTCTATGTTACACAATACCCAATTTATCTTAACAAAAAAAAAAGTCTCCTATTGTAATTCACACAAGTGTTAGATATTTTTGGTTCATTCTTATCCCAGGCCTCTGTCCTTCTTCTGCAATATCGTACTAAAATTTTTTTCCACAAGCTGATTAGATTCTACTCTGTTTCTGTGATAGTTGATTTCATAGGCAAGTATGTGTCTTCTTTTTCTTTTTGGCTTGCCTGTTGCAAAGTGCAAACATTCTTTCTTATTTGTTCCCTAAATATTTGTACTGTTGTGATTCCCTTTATTTTGCCTCCCTCTAAAAGTTGAATTGCAGGTGTGGGTCCTAAGTCTCAATTAAAAACAAAATTAAAAAGGAAAAATACACCTTCGCCGAATCTCGGTCTGCTTATGGATCCTTTTTCTGATCTCGTACTTCATTTTGAGATTCGTTCAAGGAGAAAATGTCATTTTCGCTTCTTGTTTCCCGTCCTCTTTCTGTGGCATCAGGACAACTGCCGCAGTTTGTTTTTTCCGTTTTGGTGCCCTTTCCTCTCCCAGTATTTACTTTTCTTCTGAAATATGGATATTATTCTGGTAATGCACCTAACTAAAAACTAAAGAAGTAGACAACCTATTCTGCTAGCCCATATTTGTTGTTCATTCTCCCTTAAAGGGCACTGTGCCACTTAATTTTAAAACCATAGGTCAATGATGTTTTACTTGGTGCATCTTAACCAGTTGAGGTGTAAATCACCTTGCCTGCATGGTGGCAGCCTCTTTCACTTTCTTTTGTTACTCTCCTTATGGTTTTGTATAATTTTGAAGAATCCTAAGCAATCAGCAAAGCAAAATGCTTTTTACTGATTAAAAGAAAAACTCAGTAAGCTAGAGTGCTTCTTTAACCCTGAAAGATCAACTTTAACACTTGGAATCCTTCTTAAGGACAGTAAGGATCTCTCCACCCTGTCCTATCCACAGTGCAATCTTGTTTCTCTCAATCTGGGAATAGACTTTCTCAATATCATGGAACTCTCATCACAATCGTGCTGGCCATCCGGCTTTTTTTTTCTTCTTCCTTCTATTCCCTCAGCTTGCAATTCTCTGCTCCACCCTATGTTCTCTGTACACCTTATCTTAGTATCTCATTCGTGAGTGTATTGACAGATATTTCTCTCATCTTTAAGAAACAATAGAAGTCTGATCAGTAAAGTTAACATCTGCCTGGAAATACCTTGATTTTTCTTTTTGGATAAAGGAAATACCTCGATTATAACACCTATTTTAAAACATTATGAAGTATGTTTCATCTAGAAAAGAAATGAAACTATAGGCCATAATTATGTAGTGGAGTATGGCGATTTTTTGGCCTTCACTTCAATTTCATTTTTCAAATTACTCAATCCATTTCTTAGTCCATGGACAGATTTATTGACATTTCCTTATGGGCATGCACTGCACTCCTTTAAGGTTAAGCTACCTATCATATGTTAATAATCGGCTGATTTACCCTTATTTTCCTTTAGGATGATTTTTCTTTCTATTCATCGACTTATCCCGGTTTCTTTTCCTTAACAAACTGGAAAATCAAAGCATTTTGGCCTCATAGAATTCGAGTCTCCTGAGGTAGTACTTGTCCTAGCGGCTTTGCAGTATCGTAGATATGTTTAGAAAATCCCTCTAATCATTATCTTTCCATTTCTCTGACTGTCTATTTTGGGTAAAAGTTGTTGCGGATACTATGCATAACTATCTCTTGTTTGAGCACTTACTGCAAGTTCATCTTATTCCTCCTGAACATGTACATCCAAGATTGTAAGGATCCCGCTCTCTCTCTTCCAATTTGGTGGAGGGAAGGATAATTTTATTATTTTATATGTCCAAGTGTGAAGAGACAATCATAGATGGGATCATATTTTTTGCTGGATTAAAGAATATATTGACCTGCAAATTTGAAGTACTAGTGGAATGGATTGTACGTCGTCTGCTTTTCTATTTAAATTGGTAACTTTGTATATATCTTTAAACAACAAGAACAGTACCTAAGCAGTGCTGTTCCCTATTTACAGGATCCTACTACGACCTATGATCATATGTCTATAATGAGTCTAATACATCAATAGTAGAAACAGGATCATTGGCCCATAGTTGATTACACCAAAAACACAAAAATAGTATGCACTTTAACTTAACCTGATGCATACTATTCTCTAAATTCTCAAAACATCTTGAGTTTCTTTCCTTCCACATAATCCACCAAATACACGCTGAGATCATCCTCCATTTGTTTCTGTCCTTGCTGTGTGACCCTGCTTCTTCCCAGCTTTGTAAGACCTCTTTGATTCTCCCTGGCATTACCCAGGAGAGGCCTTTAAGACTTAGGAACAATCTCCATAACATCCCTGTGCTACTGCAATGAAGGAACAAGTGGTTCACTGTTTCTTCTTTCTCCCCACAGAAGAAGCACCTAGAGCAAAGGGTGAATCCTCTTTTCATCAGATTCTCCTGGGTAAGCACAGCCTCTATGGCCAGTAGCCACATGAATCATGATACCTTAAAGGGTATTTTTGTCCTCCATATACTCTTCCATGGCCAATTTATTACCTGCTGGTTTGGTTGATTCAGTTTCCTGTAAGCTTTGCCCACTTTAAACAACCCCTTCCCTTTGTCCATCCATACTAGCTTGTCTATACCCTGCTGTTGACCCCCATTGTACTGATTTAAAATGCTGAAAAATTCTGCTACTCTTTGTATCTCCCAATCGTTTATCTGCCTTCTGAAGGTGAAATTCCACCCACCTTGTGACCAAACTTCTGCTATGAGGCTTTGCTGTTGATAAACTAGACTGTGAATGTCTGGGAATAGTGTCTCCAATATGCCATTTTCATTCCACTTATCTTTCCAAAAATTAGTTTTCTCCCCATTGTTCACCTTGATCTTGGTGAGCTGCTTAAGATCTTCCCAAAGCCCTCTAATGGATCTCCATAGGTTCACTCTATATGAAGTTTTAACTTCCTTAGTCATCCAATTGTTTTCCTCTTCATACTTTGCTTTGATTACCTTCATCCAAAGTTGTTGGGTGCCATTTGCATATTTCCACAACCATTTCATTCTCAGTGCCTTGCTGTGAATTTTCAAGTTTTTGATGCCTAACCCCCAAGTCTCTTATCCACCGTCACTGACTCCCATTTGACCAGGTTGTACCCTTTTCTATCTCTGTTATCTTGCCACAAGAACTTCCTTCTAATTTTCTCCAGTCTGCGCACCACTCCTGCTGGTATTGGAAACAAAGACATCTGTAGGTTGGAAGGGAGTCTAAAAACTGAATTGATAAGAGTTACTCTGCCTCCTAATGATAAGTACTGTCTCTTCCATGTAGCTAGTTTCTTTTCACACTTCTCTATCACTGAATTCCATATTTCTGCTGACTTTGATTTGGCTCCTAATGGCAGTCCTAGGTAGGTTGTTGGCAGACTACTAACGTCCCCTCCTAGGATGGCATTCAGCTCCTCCATATTTGGCATATCATTGACAGGATACAAGAAACTCTTTCTCCAGTTGACATGCAATCCAGATATTCCTTCGAAAAGTACTAGAATTATTCTCAAATGTCTCAGTTGTTCTTCTTCAGCCCCACAAAAGATCAAAGTATCATTTGCATACTGTAGATGTGTGATTTCAAACCTCTCCTATCCTTCTTTAGCCACATCGAAGCCTCTGATCCATCCCCTATTGTTGGCTGTTTTAATCATGCTGTTCAGACCCTCCATTGCCAGTAGAAATAAGAAAGGGGATAAAGGGTCCCCTTGTCTAAGACCTTTTTGTGCTTTGAAGAACACAGCAGGAGCACCATTCACTAGAATTGAGAAACATATTGTAGAAGTGCAGTGTTTTATCCAATGAATCCATTTCTGACCAAATCCCATCCTTTGAAGTGTTCCCAATAGAAAGTTCCAGTTGACATTGTCATATGCTTTCTCTATATCAAGTTTACAGAGAATACCTGCTCTTTTCTGCTTTAATCTAGCACCCACTGCTTCATTGGCAATTAGGACATCATCCGTGATTTGTCTGCCTTTGATGAAGGCCATTTGTTGAGCATCTACCAGCTTTGTCATCACACCTTTTAACCTCTCTGTTAAGACTTTGGCGATGATCTTGTAAACACTACCAATTAAGCTAATAGGTCTGTAGTCTCTCAACTCATTAGCTCATTTCTTCTTAGGGATAAGAGCAATGAAAGTTGCATTGAAACTGTTCTCAAATTTTTCCTGCTCATAGAAATGTTGCAAAGTGTTCATGACATCCTGTTTGACAACCTCCCAACACTTTATAAAAAATCCCATGGTGTATCCATCTGGACCTGGAGCTTTATCCACTGCACACGTTTTAAGACATTCCAGCACCTCCTTTTCCTCAAACCGTCTTTGTAGGTTCTCCCTCTCTTCAGATGACAACTCAGGGCAATTTGGCATTGTGCTGGTCGGTCTCCAGTGAGTCTTTTCTATGTACAAATTCTGGTAATAGGAGACTATCTCCCCTTCAATCCTGGCTGCATCTTTTGTTAACTCACCTTGGATGTTTAATTGATTAATGTCACTATACATTTTGTGAGCATTTGCAATCTTCTAGAAGAACTTCGTATTCCTGTCCCCCTCTTTCAACCAGAGGGCCCTTGATCTTTGCCTCCATGCTATTTCTTCCCTCTTGATTAGCTCTTCATACTGTAGTAATAGGCTTCTTTACGAGTGACTTCTTCTTGTGATAACAGCCTATTCTTCTCCACTGCTTCCAGGTCTGAAAGTTCAGCCAACAAGCCCCTTCCCTGGACTCCCAAGTTCCCTTGATTGGATCTACTCCATTCTTTTAATTTGATTTTGAGTTCCTTCAGTTTGCAGCTTAAGATATAGTCTGGCCTTCCGGTATAATGAAAGTTATTCCACCATTCTTTCACCCTGTCTGTGAAGCCCTATGCTTCCAACCACCAGTTTTTGAACTTGAAATACCCTCTTGTTTTGTTACATGACCCCCCTTGTAAGGCAATAGGTACGTGATCAGAGTTATCCTTTGTAATGGAATTATCTTCAAATTGTTGAAGATGTCATCCCAATCTTCTGAAAACATTATTCTATCAATCCTTGAGGCTGCTTCATGCGTGTCACCCCTGTACCAAGTGTAGGTTGCATTCTCCATTGGCAAATCGATCAATCTCAACTCTTCAATAAAATCTGAAAACTCTTTCATACCTTTTGTTCTATTCATGCAATTCCTTTTCTCTGAAGCATACCTGCTTACATTGAAATCGCCGCATACCAACCATGGTCCTCCCACATACCTGCCTTGGTCCTTTGAAGCTTCTTTCATCGCGACACATATCCATTCCATGACCTTGTAGTTCATGGATGATCTTCTCATCATCTTCCTGCTCCTTTCCACCCATTCAAACCACACCGCATTGCTGGAGGACCATCTCGTGATGTCAAAAGACTTGAAACCAGTGTTGAAGTAAATCCTGTCGTCTTCCATGTTGTTTGCCCTTGCGTGATCTCCGGCAAGCCTGCCGGAGAAAGAGAGGTGAACCTCCCTCCTAACCAATGAGAGAGAAAGTACCTTTGGGATTCGTACCTGAGAGCATCAGGCCTCTTTTATTTTTGGTGTAGTATGGGGAATTCTTTTGGTAGGAGATCTTAAAATAAGAAAGTCAAGTAATCAGAACAAGCTTTCTAGGAAAATGGTAGTGGAGAACCTCCAATAGTCATAACTACCCCCCATCTCCAGATCGGATACAATTAGGTGGAGATACAACACTGATACGTTGTCTGCTTTAAAGATGTTAACAAATATTTAGTCTTAATGATTCTAAATAGGGAAGCAACTTCCATCGAGGGAGAGGAAAGGGTGCAGCTTAGGTTTGGGCGGGAGGGTTGAAAAATTATTTACCTGGGAAGCCGAGAAATTGCGAGTGCGAAAGACTAACCAAACCTGTCCCACCTTCAGAACTAGTGTAACTGTGTTTTTGCATGTTGTCCCCTGGTTGAGTGCATAATGTGATGTCTACCCGTCAGAGTGATCTTGAACTGCTGATAATTAACGGGCAAAAAAGAGGGTTAAGGGGCTTGTATGTGTATATACCGGGAGCTCTGCTTTATAAATTTCATGCTGCTTAATGACCGCCAACTTTAAGTCAGATATTATTCTTAATCTTCCCCTACATTATAAGTCATAAAATGATTTCAACATTGGATTTGAGGTGCACAAGTTATTTGGTTTTGTGATCTAATGATTTCTGATGATATATCTCATTGTAAGGGAGTGTGAAGAAGTTGAACATTTAGTGCGTAGGTTTGTGTTACTTTCTTAGCATGGAGATGCATATCTGAAAATTTGGGTCTCTTTATTTGTTTGGTAGTTAATAACTCTGATTTCTACATAGATGGAAAGGTGTGAACCGCTGGTACAAACCCTTGGATTGGGTTAAAATTGAAAGGAAGCGTCAGGACAAGGTAAGGTTCAGTGGGATATAACATTTTTGCTTTTGCGTTGTGCTTAGTGTTGTACATAGTATTATGAACTCCAGTTAGCCTTTTCAATCATAAACTTCTTGATTGCTAATAATCAACCAGGAAAGAACACTAGATGATCACAAGAAGTTGGTTGAAGGAATATTAAAACGCGACAAGAGGCAAAAGAGGATTGAAGCAGCTAGAATTGACTACGACTGCCCAGAAATTGTAAGACAATATGGCTCTCTTTACTCTCAGTCTAACTCTCTGATGCTATGAATACAGCCCAGATTACTGTGGTTAGAGTACGGAAACCGTTGTATTTGATTAATCTTACTGTTAATTAACTATAATTTGCACTAGATATTTATAACAGGATTGTTCGTGCTTGCCTAGTGTTATATTGTTGAACAATATTTGAGTAGTGTTTGACTATTTGTTTAGGTGGCACAAGAATGCTAGCTACTTCCTAAATATTTGAAAGAACTAGAATTAGGGGAGTGACTAATGACTTGCACCGAGGACACTGAAAGAGTTTTTAGGTTATGCTGAAATGACGCTGCACTCCATCATGAGATTACATACAAGGGTTCATGTTATTTGCGGGTGGGTTCAATTCAGGCTGCACCAAAGAAGATCAGATTTGATGCAGATTAGATCCTTTCCAGCAGAACTGATGCAGCAAGTAAGATTAGTATGTTGGCAGTTTGCATCACAATTCATGGTCATGTAAGCTGTAATGTCATGGCACCGGAATTATGCAACTGATGGAAAGCTGTGTGCTGCTTAAAGTTACTAAATTGTCGACAATGGCTGAAAATTGGTAGCGCCTTAGATGACACCGAGGCTCTTCTGGCAATTTTTCCTTGGACTGTAAGGCATTCCAAGCATCTACTTGTAATAGCTTTAATTTTGTAACCCCACCTCGAAAGAATTGTGGACTTCCTTGGGTGATAAGATGAATTTATCTGGGCTCTAGTTAGTAATGTATCTCAATCAAAGTGTTTGGGCTTTGCAACAACAATATACACGTGAGATTTCACAAGTGGGTATGGAGAGGGTGATGGGTAAGGTAGAGAGGTTTTTGATACACCCGGTAGCAAAGAAGTTATGCTAAAAATAATAAAGAGTAGCAACAACAAATAATACAATAGCAAAAGTAAAAAAAACTAAACAATATTAAAATAGAAGAATAAGACTGTAAGATAAAAATAACAACAATACAGGGAAGGGTTTTAGGCAATGCTCGATTATCTACTAATCTTCCTTCAACTCTAATCCTTGACTTTCATATTTTCTTATTTAGGTCATGTCTTCGGTAAGTTGCAGGTGCGTGATGTCTTGTTTAAGTACTTCTTCCCAGGACTTCTTCGACTCACCTTTACCTCTCCTAATATCTACTGCAGTCTATTTATCACACCTACTCACCGGGACATCTATATATTTTCTCTTCATATATTCGAACTATCTCAGCCTTGTCTCCCTCATTTTGTTCACCACAGAAGTTACTTTCACCTTGTTTAGGATATCTTTGTTTTTTACATTTCTCCTAATATACTCACACATCCATCTCAATATCCTCGGTTTTGTTACTCTTATCTTCTAGACGTGCGAGATTTTGACCAATTAACACTTTACTCTATATAATATAGTTGGTCTTGCCATCACTTTATAAAACTTACCTTTAAAATGTGATGACACTTGATAAGACACCTGATCAGGGAATGGCATTATCTAAAATTTGGGCTTTGATGTGCCAGATTTGTAGCTTCTTTTGGTTATTTGGTTCCTTTTCCTGCAGAAGGTACAGTTAGTAAATTACATTATCTAAAATTTGTGAATCTGCGTGTTATATTTTAACATCTTGTAAATCAAAGGTGTTGGGGACCTGATCTTTTTTGTTTAGGTGGATGCGCGAACCAGTCCTGCTTGAAATGAAAAACAAATCTACCCATTAACCAATTTGGGCTTATTGCATAATGGGCCTCGTATGTTACTTACTGGATGAGCGAAACAGTCCTGAACCAATTTGGGCTTATTGCATAATGGGGCCCGTATGTTTTGTACTCCTTGACATGCCGCTATTTTAGAAACAATAATATTATAGGTAATTAATGAATTAATATTATGTGTAGATGTAATTTTTCCTTAAAATATTTTTTTTTTATTTTTACTTGTCACTTTTAGCATATCAAAATAAATATTTTTTTTTCATATTTTATCCTCAACATTAATTATTTAGGAGCCGTTTGATATTTGGACTAAATTGTCTCGGGATTATGGTCGTGAGATTATATCCTGGACTAGTTTATCCCACCTGAGAGATGGGATAAAGTAATCTCAAGCTGGATGGGATAAGATGGAATATTTCAGAATAAAGCTTGATATTAGATTTATACTATGTTTGGTTGACAGAATAAATTTATTTCAGGATAAATATATACTGTCAATCACAAGTATAAATTTAATTTCAAACTTTATCCGGGAATATCCCATCTTATCCCGCATACCAAACGACCCTTTATTCTTCAAATTATTTCTCAAAATTTAAAAATAAACATCAATTAATATGAATATTATGATAAAATAAGTGGAGAATTTTAGTAGCTTAATTGGTTAACTATCTAAATTTTTATTTTACCGAGGGCCAGTTCAATTCTCCACTTCATATAATCTCATCTCTCATTTCCTTTTCTTCCGTCCTTATAAAAAAAAATTAAAAATAGAAATAGCTCTGAATACGTTATTTTGCCAATTTTTTCAAGTCAGTTGTTTAGCTTTATGTTCAATTATCCAATAATAGGAATCAAAATAGTTTAAAATAGTATATTGCTCTCTGTTTGAATACATTTTGCAGGCATTAGTTAAGAGTCTCTAACAAGTTTCAGTTAGAAATAAAAGTAAAGGGGAAAAAATACAGTGCATAGCATCTTCTTTCTTTTTCTTTTTATCTAACTAAAGTAATGAGTACGATGTAATTAATTAAAGTAGGAGGGACCAATTAAAATTAAAGAGTCTTGTCTAGGATAAAGCAAATATATTATCAGAAATTCATAAAAGAAGTTTGTTTGATTCCCTAAAGTGCATAGCTTGTGTGTCCTTCAGCTTTTGTTTTATTTCATCTGTTTTGGTAAAATACAGATCAAAGTCCTCACAGCCAATAGCAAGCCTGTGGACATTATTGAATTGTGTCAAAAGAAATGATGCTTTTAGTTTATTTACATATTACTCATTCTAAAAGTATATATATATTTTTATTCATTCGTTCTGAATATATATTTTGAAAAAATATAATTTTTTAGTATTTTATTAGCTGTGTAAAATTCTCTCTATTCAAATAAGGATAAAATTAGAAGAACGTCATTAATGTTTTTTTGATTATGTAAATACTCCTTTTTATTTCAAAATAAGTTGTGTTTTCAGCTTGAGCACACCTCTTAAGAGAACTCCTCATTCCTAGACAGAAAAATATAATTTTACCCATTTACTCATAATAAATATTTTAAAGAGGATGTAACTCTTTAGTATTTTCTTGATTATGTAAAACTCTCTTTACTTAAATAAGGATAAAATTTAAAGAATATCATTAATATCTTCTTAATTATATAAAATACTACTTATTTTGAAACAAAATTAAATAGATCAAAATATCACTTATTTTGAAATAGAAGAAATATCGCTTATTTTGAAATAAAATAAAAAAACTAAAATCTACTTATTTTAAAATGAAAGGGTATTATTTCACTTGAAATACTTTGGAAATGAGTTTTTCAATAGTTTACTCGTATATTTGCAGATGTTTAAACCAAACTTACATTGGAAGAAATTAGTGGGTATCTCCAAAAGGTGATTCCTTAATCCTTATTGGTTAAGAAGAACTCATTTTTCATTTTATAAAGAATTTTAAACTAGTAAAAAGGAGGGAAAAAAAAGGTTGGATTCACACTGCATAGGATAATTGCAAAATTAATCGATTTTCGCTACACGCAAGCGCGATATGTTTGAACATTAGCTTATATAAGTATATAATATTTTGATAAAGAACAATATATAATTTTTAAAATTTCTTCTATCTCTTTTGTTAGGTTCATTCTTTTTTAAAATTTTGATATTTTTCGCACACTCTGTAATTATAAAAGCTTATTAAATTTTAAGATATATGTTAAATTTATATATTCATTATAAAAATAATGTATTCACACGCTTTAACCTAAATATTATTTTTGGTGCATAACTTAGAACTTTGTAAATTATAAGCTCCCTATTGTCAACACAATTAGCAAAGGGTGACACATTTGACGACATCATACCTCATTGGCCAGCAACTTAGCATGGTTTTGTTTATACCTTAGCATCTTAATAGAGACAACACATTATTCTTTAAGGACATCCAACTTTTGAGAAAGAACACAAGGAAGCTAAATATTCTTTTTCATTCGATTATTTGCTGCAAAAGAACTTATATTATCGATATTAGATTTTAATCTGAAAAAATTTAGTAATTATTTTCTCCACTTTAATTTATATGATTTTTTTTACTTTGCGATGAAGATAAGTTGGATTAAATCAATTTTATATTTTTAAAATTAAAATTTAGATATTTAAAAATTACGCATTAATTTTGTGGTTGTTATTAACTGTTGGGTCAACCGAATGTCTATACATGTGTATTCGGGAACAAAGAAAATATTAAAGAGATGCATCTTTTTTAAGGTAGTATTTATTAAGGCAAATCTAATACATCTTACTCCTTTCGTTTCAAAATAAGTGATGTTTTGGCCTTTTGATTTTATTTCAAAATAAGTGGTGTTTTATATAATCAAGAAGATATTAATGATGTTCTTTCAATTTTACCCTTATTTAAGTGGAGATAATTTTACATAATCCAAAAAATAATAAAAAGATACATCATTTTGAAGATATTTATTAGAAGTAAGTAGGTAAAAATACATTTTACTTCCTAAAATAAGTAATTTTTTTAAGGGGTGTGTCCAAACTGAAAATACCATTTATTTTAAAATGAAGAAAGTATTTTTTAAGAATAATGAATTGTCTTAAAAAAATATACTTAAATTAAAAATATCACTTATTTTAAAATAAAAGCAATATCTCGGAAGAGCAATTAATTTTACATGTTAAAATACAAATAGTGTAATACTCCATGTGAATGTATAAATATGATGTAATGAATGAGCATATTAAATACTACTACTTGAACTCGTTAAAGATACATCCTCTGTGGAATATTAAATTCTAATGATAACCTTAGTAATTAATTACAATGTCAGAACCATTAATTAAGAAAACCACAAAAGTAAAGTCTTTGACCCCATTTCTTTTTATTTGCCCATTGGAAAGGGAACTATTTCCTACTTCCTGCTCCACAAGTAAAAATTTACGCCAAATCAATATATACATTGCACATAAATTTTAATATTTAATTATAAATAATTAATATATATTTTATTTTACTAAACTACTTAATCATAAATAAAGTGATATAATTTGTTGTAATCATGAAACAATTTAGAAAGTATTTAATGTATAATTTGTTTTATAGTTTAGTAATAATTTTGTAACTAATATAGTGTGTTCCTTACATGAGAAGTTTTAAGAAACTTCCTGCTACATGGAAAAAGTGAACAGAGAACAAAAGAGAGAGAGAAAAGTGGTTATTAAGTCAAAGTCAATAATAGAATTTCTTTATCACAACAAAATAATCAAAAGTCTATTCCAAGTTTTAAAATGCAGAGAACTATTTGTCTCAATCAGCTATGTCAGTATCAAAGAAGATGATTTTACCTGTAACTTTCAAACTTTCTTTATTTAAAAAAAAAAAATCGAATATAGCTTCTTCTTTTTTTCTGTTTTTCTCATTAGTAGTATTATTATGTTTCTACGTAGACTTTAATGTAAAATGATTCGTCGTATATTTTCAGTTTTTTTTTTTTTTAAATTTCTAAAACACTTACATCTTTCTTTTCATATTATATAATACTTTTAATTTGGACATTCACATTAAAAAGGTCACTTATTCTTAAAAAAGTAAAAGATATTTTTATTAAATTATTTTTAATTAATTAGTACTACTCTATATTTATGATATTTTGTAGACTTCGCTGAAAAATGATTCATCGTATGCTTTCATTATATTTTTTTCCTCTAATCCTTAAAACACTTACTTCTTTCGATTCATATTATACAATACTTTTAATTTAGACACTTGTGTCAAGCAATTCACTTAATTTTAGAAATTAATTTTTTTTAAAATTAAATTATACTTAATTAAATAGTACTACTCCATATTTATGATATTTTGTTGTAGACTTTAATGGAAAATGATTCATCGTATGTTTGTAGTGTTTTTAAAAATCTTTAAAATATGTGCTTATTCCGTTCTATATCATATGACATTTTTAATTTAGATATATGTATTAAAAAATTTACTCATCCTTAAAAAGTAAGAGGAATTTTTACTAAATTAAATTTACTTAAATAGTACTAATTAATGTGATTCTTTGTTTTGTAAAAGCCTAGTTGTCTAAATAAAAATAAATTTTTAAAAGAACTATATAAAAATTCATTTATTTTAAAGTAAACGGGAAAGCTAAAATAAAGTTTCATAGAGCTTTATATAATTAGGTGTAATAAGTAATTTAAAAATTAATCTCAGTAGATTGTCAAAATAGAGTTTATAATAATGAAAAAAAATCATAAAAGTGATTATCGTCATAATTTTATGCGAACTCAAGTTTCTTTTTGCCATTTCTCTTGATTGGTTACCATTATAGTGGAGGCGAATTTAAGAGGATCGATCAGTTTATTCAATATATCAATAAATTATTTATAAAAAGTAATTTTTTTATTTTTTATAAATGTATATAGATTATTCATTGAATGCAAAAGTAGATATTGATTCAGTGTTTTAGGAAGTTTAAAAATTCACCAAGATACTTTGAATTCAAATCTCAAATATTAACTTTCATTTTTCGAATCTCCTTAATAAAAATTTTGACCCGTTATCAATTAATCAAATTTCATATGATACTCTTTTTCTTAAAGAAGAACATAATGCAAAAACTACAGAAGAATTTTTTTCTTTACCTACTCTCTTACACAATTATAGACATCTACTTCGAGATATAAATTACATTTTTAAAAAATAACATAAGACTTGCGACAGTAATACCCCTTACCCAAACCTAAGAAATTCAGTATCTCAGTAGTAGTAATGTAAGACAGTTGCAACTTTGTAAATACTAGTACTCAATAATTGTGAATATGTAATTGTCTTAAGTGGAGTATTTGTCAATATAATAATACGAGAACAACAACAATAACTAATTCGGTGTAATCCGATAAGGTTTAGGAAGATAGTATGTATGCAGATTTTACCCTTACCTTGTGAAGGTAGAGAGGTTGTTTCCGATAGACTTTCGGCTCAAATAAAGCATAAAAAATTCATAAAAAAAGGAAATACAATAGTGAAGAAATCACGTAGAAATTAATAGAGAAAAGAACTGTAGCAACAAAACATAATACCAATATATAATTGAAACAAAGGAGTAAACATCAGGTAATAATAAAATCAAAGAATAAGATAATAAGATAGTAATAACAATAGTACTGACAGGGAAAACTAGACAATGCTCAACTATCTACTAACCGTTTATATTAACCTTCGGTCTCCATATCCTCCTATCTAGAGTCATGTCCTCAGTAAACTGCAGGTGCGTCATTTCGTAGCCAATCACCTCACTCCTTAATACTTCTTTGCCGACCTCTACCTCACTCAGGCCCTCCATGGCCATCCTCTCGCACCTCCTCAAGGCATCCATGCATCTTTTCTTCATATGTCTGAACCATTTCAGTCTCACTTCCCTCAATTTGTCCACCAAAGAGGTCACCCCTGACTTGTTCTGAATATCATCCTTCCTAATTTTATCTCTACTCGTATGCCCATACATCCATCACAGCATCCTCATTTCCTTTACTTGCGAGTTCTTCATTGGCCAACGCTCCGCCCCATGCAACAAAGCTGGTTTAACAACCACTTCATAAAATTTACCTTTAAGTCTTGTTAGCACCTTCTTATAATCACACAAGACACCAAAATACGAGTCTCCATCTTATTCACTCTGCTCCGATACGATGTGTTACATCATCATTAATTTTTCATATTTTCTTGAATTGTGGACTCAAGATACTTGAAACTTTAGCTCTTATAGATAGCTTAAGTGTCATTCCTCGCTTCCACATCTGCTTTGTGAGCTACATCACTGAATTTGCACTCCAAATACTCTGTCTTGCTCCTGCTCAACCTGAATCCTTTAGACTCCAAATTCTGTCTCCAAACCTTCAGCTTATCGTTAACTTCTCCGCTGGTCTCATCAATCAATAGTATGTCATCTGAAAATAGCTAGTCTTGTACACACATAGATTACTGTTGGATTCAGAATTTTCACTAAAGATTCGAAAAATAAAAATATAATGCGTGAAATTTGAATTTGAAACCTTAATATAAATTTTGAACTCCCTAAATCACTGAACCAACTTCTGCTCTTATTTTCAGCGGATTTAGAATTAAATAACGCGCACACATATATACATATATGACTTATGTTACAAAATATTATATATATATATATATATATATATAAGAATTTATCATTTTAATACATAAAATATCTAAACATATTATTTTTTTCTTTTAAAATTGTTAAAAGGCAATAGATTTCGTCTCCTCCATTTAAAAATGGTGTTGGATTGTCAAATTTAAAATTCCCGTATAATTAAATGGAGGAATATTTAACCCTCCGTCACAATGTTTTAACGTGCGCAGTTTAGTTAGCTCAGCAAAGTGACGTGTTTAGTGCTATTGGGCTGAGGGAATTGAAAAGTTAGATGGAGCACGTGGCAAAGAGTAACTGATTGACGGCTCGCTGTTTTTCCGCCGATGGCAAATGGAATAATTGCTCCTCATCGTCTTCGAAACTGCTGAAAAACCTCCCCACTCATCTTTTTCTATTTTGTCCCCTTCTCCGTACACCTACGTATTAGTAGAGTAAATTATAGTTGCGCCGTAAAAGTTAATTTTAATTAAAATCGTATAAATATAATATCTAATTTTTATTCTCTTCACTTATATTACACTTCTTTCTTAAGCAAGATGCCTACGAGTATAAATAAGTCTTGTTTTGATACTTGTGAACTTGAATTTGGATAAAAAAATAATTTATTGTATTGTATTTTGATATAAACTACATAGAATTTCAGGGTAAAAATAAAAAATTAATTATTCATTACATAAAATGTCACTAATTTGTCAAAGTTTATTTAACAAATTTATTGTCAGAAAAAAAGTTGTATAATTCTTCATATTACCACAGCACCATATTAAAAGATATAAATGACGCTCTTCTAGGAATCTGCAAAGACTTTTGACACAATTGTATTTATGAAACATTTATAAAGCTCAACAGTTATTTTAACATTTGATTTTGTTATTATGTATAAAGCATATAACTTAATTAATATTATAAATTTTATGTTCAATTAACTATCTGCCACAATAAATAAAACAAAAGGATTACCATGAAAATATTATTTTCTAATTAAATACTAAGATTTTTAATAAAATGTTTTCTACAAATGAAAAAACAGTTTCTGGAAGAGGATTTTTTTTTAGAAGATTTTCAAGATTTTGAAGCAGACGGTTAACACTTAACTGTATAATTTTAAAAATGACTAAATACTAAAAAAAATCTGATGGAGTAAGAGAAATTGGTGGATCAGTCCTTTTGCCGGGCCCACCAAGTCCTCGTAAGCAAAACCGATTTTTGTCGTTATCTACTCTTCGTACGTAGTACTATTGACATTTCAACTGGACAGCCCCTCTAATTTATTTCGGTTTTTTGTTTTGACACTTTATGTCCGTTTTATTCTATTTTAAGTTTTTTATTTTATTTTATATATTATTTAAGTATAAATATTAATTTATATTTTTATTATTTTATTTATATTCTTCAGATTTACTTTTATAATTTTAAAAATATATATTTAAATAAAATGAAAGATTTAAAATAAAATAAAGCTAAAATAAACTATCAAAATAAAAAACAAAACTAAACTAGAGGGGCTGCCAAAATAAAATAAAAATCAATGAACGTTTGTCAAAATTTTTAAAAATTAAATATTTTATTTTTTATAATTTTTGTACATTTTAATGTGAAAAAATAGCCGAGGAAAGTGTATTTAAAAAAATGTACTTAAATTGATCTTAATATTTCTTTTGAATCTGAAAATGAGTATGTTGGTGGATAACAACTTGATCTTAGCGTGGATAGTTAATGGTTCTTGGTTATGTAAACAAGGGCACATTTGGAAGAATAAAATTAATTCTTTCTTGAAATTTTAAAGCACCACTTATTTGGAATAAAAAAAAAAGTGGTCAAAACAACACTTATTTTGAAACGGAAGGAGTAATTTGACGCAAACATTAAATGCATATTATGATTAAATGCTATAAAAATATTAGTACATAATATATTTATTAGTTTGACGTAAATATTAAATGCATATTATGATTAAATGCTATAAAATTATTATAACATAATATATTTATTAGTTTGACGTAAATATTAAATGCATATTATGATTAAATGCTATAAAATTATTATAACATAATATATTTATTAGTTTGACGTAAATATTAAACACATATTGTGATTAAATGCTATAAAAATATTAGTATATAATATTATTTTGACATAAATATTAAATATATATTATGATTAAATGCAATAAAAAATGTCACACTACTAAAAAAACACTATTCTCCCATTAAAAAAAAGTTGTCTACTTTGCGGTTCTCAAAAAGAAAAATCTCACTAGTGAAAATAAACGGACACTTCAAAGTTTGAAAACACATTTTGTAACCATATCCTGTTATTTGTGCTCAAAATTTTGAAGATTGTTCGAGGCCAATTTTGCAGTCAAAATAATAATAAAGGACCAGATTTTATTTTAACTGTCAAAATATTTTTAGATTTAATTATTTTGAATTTGTTATTAAATTATATTATCGTCATTTTATTTGGATATGCGTATTTCCTAAAATGTATATTTTACAATATAATTTTATCACTTCAAGTATATATCATCATATTATTACATATATGGGAAGCCCCCAAGTTAAAAGTTTAATTATGAAAATTCCTTTCAAATATTAAAAGATTAATATATTCTTTAAATAATAAATAAATTTTATTTTTTAAATGTCATGCCCCACCTTGGGAGGATGACTAACACCTAGTGCCCTACTAGGATCTGGATTGCTAAGTTGATTGAGCCTAAGCACTTCTGGTGCAGGGCTGACTCTAACTCTAGAATCAAGAAAACAACGGGCTATATAGCGGCTGTAAATAAACCCCCGGCCGACAAGGCCTATAGCCACCTGTGAAAATAAACAGCTAACCAAAGACAAGCAAACATAGGAAGTCCTATGCGGGCCGACAAGGCCACCATGATATCTAGTTATAACTGGAAAGTAAAAGCCGATGCTAAACTGAGTTATGACCTACAAGGCCACCAATCAACAACAAAATAGGACCCCACACGGCCAACACACAAAATCTAAAACACATATGGGCCCCACATGACCGATATCAACTAACCACAGCGAAGTAATGCAATCTGCAAGCCTCTAGGAGTAATAAGATGGTCGGGACAGGCCCGACCTACCCATACTGTACAAACAAAAGAAGTAAACCTCTATGACCACAAGCTCCGGAAGAAAGGAGCTGATGGCTCTGTACGGCTGACTGGAATTACGGGGGGCCTGCTCCTCGTGTATGTGTACTTGCAGGCAAGTAATTCAGCGGCCCAGAAGAGGGCGTCAGTACCACAGGTACTGAGTATGTAAAGCAGTAACTTTAAATAATTGAAAGTAAGGAAATAAAACTGACAATAACTGAAGTAAAGGAAATGAACTGAAAATGATTGAAGTAGTGAAATCAGGACAAAATATAACTGTGATAAAGAGGGTAGGGGTCATACCTGACAAACGAGGCGTCCTACAGTCTAACTGTCAGTAACTAAAGCAACATAAACCTTACCTCGCCCCCATAAGCCGGAAGGTACAATCAGCACAGAACAACCCACCTGGGTCCCCATTAGCCCTAGTGAGTACACCTCAATCTATATACCCCTATCCAGGTCATACTGAGTCAATTACCAGTTATAAGCGTCCTGCCAAACCCTTGGGTCTACTGGGCCGCTCGGTCCCTGACTATAGTTGTGCTTGAGTACGGAGGGCTCTTGATATCTACACTCCGGGCGTAAGCGCTCGGCGGGGGTGTGTATAAGGCCAACCACGGCAAAAATGAGGATCTGGATCCCCATCTTCGTCCCTTGCGGACGGCATACCGCTCCGTAGAATGACGTATCCTCGCCCCTGGAAGGCGAGTCAACACAGTTATTAACCCTGGGCCGGTCACGGAAGCTATATAGGTATAATCCAGCCCCAAACAATACAATTTATGAGTCTCGACTGATAATAACAACTAGACATGATAACATACTCCTGACATGTTTTACTGGGATTCATACTGGATTACTATGATGAAGAAACTAACTTGCCGAAAGAAAATGCCTTAACATACCTCGTCCGCTATTTACCGCGAGGTTCGGCTAGTATCTAGCTGTTCTTCCCAACTGTAATCATATTAACGGAAGAATAGAGCTAACTTCATCACTATATTTGAAGAAAATAATAACTTATATATATATATACTGGTTATACTTCAACTTATCGAAAGACGATCAAAAACTCATAATTTCTCGGGAATCTAGAAGGAATAAATATTTACTTTAAGCCTGAGATCGCATTGGCACTAGTTTAGAGCAATTCCAATAACTTTGGCTCGGCGGGACGACGATTCACTTGGCGAATTTCACAAAACTAACTCCGTATAAATGCTCTCTGCAGCCTAATACCTCGATACCCGAAGTTAATTTGAATTTGAGTGGCGTTTAACGGCGTAATTGGGTGAAAATTATGTTTTCCTTCGTCCCTATCCTCTGTTGGTCGTGGTTTATAAATTATAACTCAACTTCTAAGTGTGAGACCCTTATATACTTGAGGCATCAGACAAGGCAACGTGGCACGTTGCTCAACGAATTAATTCTGCTCCGTGCCACGTT
The DNA here is from genome assembly GCA_035772735.1 of Datura wrightii. Lineage (NCBI taxonomy): Eukaryota > Viridiplantae > Streptophyta > Magnoliopsida > Solanales > Solanaceae > Datura > Datura wrightii. The sequence continues at coordinate 994,256 of JASDFA010000011.1, forward strand.
GGCTAACATGTTAATTCTGCTTTGTGCCACTTTGCCCTTCTCGGCAGCTTGGTTCGGCCTCCTCTCGCGAAATCACAACTTGGCACTCGTTCGGCCTTTCCCCGGGCCCTTTCCTCGTACGTATGACATTCTAAAACTCTCAACCAACATGAGAATAGACCGACTAAATGCTAGAAACTTATGAAGTGTAATATTAAATAACTTGTTAATTGGTTTGGTTCTTTCATTTAACACAAGAATACCAATAGTTTTTACCATTAATAATGTGTTTATTTAACAAAAATAAAAAATAAAAAATTTTCTTGTTCTGCTACTATTGTCTTTAACGGAAGAAAATTAATAGTCCTTAACATTATAATGATTAGTGTTATCTTTTAAATAACTTATTAATTGGGTTTGACTCTTTCTTTTAACACAAGAATACTAAAAGTTTTTACCATTTATATTTTAAGACATGAATGTTTGCAAACATAATCGATGTTCCTCAAATTTATATTTATATTATGTGATGTTGACACATAATATAAAAAAAGAATTACTATCCAGTGAGTATATAATAATAATTGCATAATTAAAGTTGTCCGGACAATACTTTTCAGAATCCTTTAATATCAATTTTTTAGCATAATTATCCATTGCAATGACACTAGATATCAGTCGAATAGACCCACAATTTATTAGTTTGAATTTACATTTTGTATTTCGATTTCTATTCAAGCACGTTTGTTATAATTTTGTAAAATATCTTTTTCAATTTATATGAAATACACGTGCGTTGCACGTGTTCTAGAACTAGTAATTTAAAAAAGCACCTTGAAGTTAATAGAAGATTAAAAAATAAAAAAAAAATGAGCAAAACTTAAAAAAAGAGAGAAGTAAATGTCGAAAAGAAGTTGTCTATTTTGCGGTTCGAAAAAGAAAAATCTCGCTAGCGAAAATAGATGGACGCTCCAAAGTTTGAAAACACATTTTGTAACCGTATCCTGTTGTCCGTATTCTTATCCGTGGTCAAAATTCTGAAGATTGTTCGAGGCCAATTTTATAGTCAAAATAATAATAAAGGACAAGATTTTATTTTAAATGTCAAAATATTTTTAGTTCAATTATCGAATCTAACATTTATTTTATGTATTAAGAATATAATTAGTCATTTTATTTGATTACATGTCCTAAGGTGTATATTTTACAATATAATTTTATCACTTTAAGAAATATATATAATTTAAAAGTATTTGAAAATTAATAGAAGATTGAAAAAACAAATAAAGAACCATACTTGAAAAAGAAGATCATTTTTTGTTGTTAGAAATTTAATATTTTAAAATTAAATTACCGAATCTTACATTTATATTATGTATTGGGAAAATATCTAATCGGGATTAATTTTATATATAAATAATAAAAAATAATAATAAGCAAAGAACCAAATTTGAAAAAAAGAAGATTTAATTTTTACTGTTAAAAATTTAAAAAATTTAAATTAAACTATTAAATCTTACATTTATTTCTTTATTAGGAACACAATTCTGTTCCGTGCCACGTTGGCTAACGCGTTGATTCTGCTCCGTGCCACTTTGCCCCTTTGGGCAGCTTGGTTCGGCCTCGTCTTGCGAAATCCCAACTTGGCACTTATTCGGCCTTTTCCCGAGCCCTTTCCTCGTATGTATGACATTCTAAAACTCTCAATCAACATGCGAATAGGCCGACTAAATGCTAGAAACTTATAGGGTGTAACATTAAATAACATGTTAATGGGTTTGGCTCTTTCATTTAACACAAGAATACCAACAGTTTTTACCATTAATAATGTGTTTATTTAACAAAAATAAAAAATAAAAAATTTTCTTGTTTTGCTACTATTGTCTTTTACGGAAGAAAATCAATAGTCCGTAACATTATAATAATTAGTGTTGTTTTTTAAATAACTTATTAATTGGGTTTGACTCTTTCTTTTAACACATGAATACTAAAATTTTTTACCATTTATATTTAAAGACGTGAATGTTTGCAAACATAATCGATGTTCCTCAAATTTATATTTATATTATGTGTTGTTGACATATAATATAAAAAAAGAATTACTATCTAGTGAGTATATATAATAATAATTGCATAATTAAAGTTGTACGGACAATACTTTTCAGAATCCTTTAATATCAATTTTTTAGCATAATTATCCATTGCAATGACACTAGATATCAGTCCAATAGACCCACAATTTATTAGTTTGAATTTACATTTTTTATTTCGATTTCTATACAGGCACGTTTGTTATAATTTTGTAAAATATCTTTTTCAATTTATATGAAATACACGTGCGTTGCACGTGTTCTAGAGCTAGTAATTTAAAAAAACACTTTGAAGTTAATAGAAGATTAAAAAACAAAAAAATGAGCAAAAGTTAAAAAAAGAGAGAAGTAAACGTCGAAAAGAAGTTGTCTATTTTGCGGTTCGAAAAAAGAAAAATCTCGCTAGCGAAAATAGATGGACACTCCAAAGTTTGAAAACACATTTTGTAACCGTATCCTGTTGTCCGTATTCTTATCCGTGATAAAAATTCTGAAGATTGTTCGAGGCCAATTTTACAGTCAAAATAATAATAAAGGACGAGATTTTATTTTAAATGCCAAAATATTTTTAATTCAATTATCGAATCTAACATCTATTTTTTGTATTAAAAATATAATTAGTCATTTTATTTGATTGCATGTCCTAAAATATATATTTTACAATATAATTTTATCACTTTAAGAAATATATATAATTTAAAACAATATTTTAAAATTAATAGAAGATTGAAAAAAACAAATAAAGAACCATACTTGAAAAAGAAGATTTTTTTGTTGTTAGAAATTTAATATTTTAAAATTAAATAACCGAATCTTACATTTATATTATGTATTGGGAAAATATCTAATCGGGATTAATTTTATATATAAATAATAATAAAATAATAATAAGCAAAGAACCAAATTTGAAAAAAAAGAAGATTTAATTTTTACTGTTAAAAATTTAATCTTTTTAAATTAAACTATTAAATCTTACATTTATTTCTCTATTAGGAACACAATTCTGTTTCGTGCCATGTTCGCTAACGCGTTGATTCTGCTCCATACCATTTTGCCCATCTGGGCAGCTTGGTTCAGCCTCCTCTTGCGAAATCTCAACTTGGCACTCATTCGGTCTTTCCCCGGGCCCTTTCCTCGTATGTATGACATTCTAAAACTCTCAATCAACATGCGAATAAGTCGATTAAACGCTAGAAACTTATGGGGTGTAACATTAAATAACATGTTAATGGGTTTGGCTCTTTCATTTAACACAAGAATACCAACAGTACCATAAATAATGTGTTTATTTAACAAAAATAAAAAATAAAAAATTTTCTTGTTCTGCTACTATTGTCTTTAACGGAAGAAAATCAATAGTCCTTGACATTATAATGATTAGTGTTGTTTTTTAGATAACTTATTAATTGGGTTTGACTCTTTCTTTTAACACATGAATACTAAAAGTTTTTACCATTTATATTTTAAGACGTGAATGTTTGCAAACATAATCGATGTTCCTCAAATTTATATTTATATTATGTATTGTTGACATATAATATAAAAAAAAATTACTATCTAGTGAGTATATATAATAATAATTGCATAATTAAAGTTGTCCGGACAATACTTTTCAGAATCCTTTAATAGCAATTTTTTAGCATAATTATCCATTGTAATGACACTAGATATCAGTCGAATAGACCCACAATTTGTTAGTTTGAATTTACATTTTTCATTTCGATTTCTATACAAGCACGTTTGTTATAATTTTGTAAAATATCTATTTCAATTTATATGAAATACACGTGCGTTGCACGTGTTCGAGAACTAGTAATTTAAAAAAACACTTTGAAGTTAATAGAAGATTAAAAACAAAAAAATGAGCAAAAGTTAAAAAAAGAGAGAAGTAAACGTCGAAAAGAAGTTGTCTATTTTGCGGTTCGAAAAAAGAAAAATCTCGCTAGTGAAAATAGATGGACACTCGAAAGTTTGAAAACACATTTTGTAACCGTATCCTGTTGTCCGTATTCTTATCCGTGGTCAAAATTCTGAAGATTGTTCGAGGCTAATTTTGCAGTCAAAATAATAATAAAGGACCAGATTTTATTTTAACTGCCAAAATATTTTTAGTTCAATTATCAAATCTAACATTTATTTTCTGTATTAAGAATATAATTTTCTGAATTTGTTATTAAATTATATTATAGTCATTTTATTTGAATACGCATATTTCCTAAAATGTATATTTCATAATATAATTTTATCACTTTAAGAAATATATATAATTTTAAAAAGTACTTTGAAGTTAATAGAAGATTAAAAAAACAAAAAAATGAGCAAAAGTTAAAAAAAGAGAGAAGTAAATGTTGAAAGAAAGTTGTCTATTTTATGGTTTGAAAAAAGAAAACTAGCGAAAATCGACGGACACTACAAAGTTTGAAAAACACATTTTGTAACCGTATCCTGTTGTCCGTATTCTTATCTATGGTCAAAATTTTGAAGATTGTTCGAGGCCAATTTTGCAGTCAAAATAATAATAAAGGACCAAATTTTATTTTAACTGCCAAAATATTTTTAGTTCAATTATCAAATCTAATATTTATTTTCTATATTAAGAATATAATTATTCTAAATTTTTATTAAATTATATTATAGTCATTTTATTTGAATACGCGTGTTTCCTAAAATGTATATTTTACAATATAATTTTATCACTTTAAGAAATATATAATTTAAAAAAGCACTTTGAAGTTAATAGAAGTTTTAAAAAACAAAAAATTGAGCAAAAGTTAAAAAAAGAGAGAAGTAAACGCCGAAAGAAAGTTGTCTATTTTGCGTTTTGAAAAAAGAAAATCTCACTAGAGAAAATAGAGAGACACTTCAAAGTTTGAAAACACATTCTGTAACCGTATCCTGTTGTCCGTATTCTTATCCGTGGTCAAAATTCTGAAGATTGTTCTAGGCCAATTTTACAGTCAAAATAATAATAAAGGACCAAATTTTATTTAACTGCCAAAATATGTTTAGTTCAATTATTAAATCTAACATTTATTTTATGTATTAAGATTATAACTATTATGAATTTTTTATTACATTATATTATAGTCATTTTATTTGAATACGCGTATTTCTTAAAATATATATTTTACAATATATTTTTATTACTTTAAGAAATATATAAAATTTTAAAAAGCACTTTAAAGTTAATAGAAGATTAAAAAAATAAAAAATGAGCAAAAGTTAAAAAAGGAGAAGTAAACATTGAAAAGAAGTTGTGTGTTTTGCGGTTCGAAAAAAGAAAAATCTCACTAGCGAAAATAAACGGACACTTCAAAGTTTGAAAATACATTTTGTAATCGTATCCTGTTGTTCGTATTTTTATCCGTGGTTAAAATTCTAAAGATTGTTCGAGGCCAATTTTACAGTCAAAATAATAATAAAAGACGAGATTTTATTTTAAATGCCAAAATATTTTTAGTTCAATTATCGAATCTAACATTTATTTTCTGTATTAAGAATATAATTAGTCATTTTATTTGATTACACGTCCTAAAATGTATATTTTACAATATAATTTTATCACTTTAAGAAATATATATAATTTAAAAAAATATTTTAAAATTAATAGAAGATTGAAAAAACAAATAAAGAATTATTATTATTATTATTATTATTATTTGTAATTTAACCTTCCCTGACATTTGAATGAATAAGAAAAAAATAATAATAAAGGACCAAATTTGGAAAAGGAAGATTTAATTTTTATTTCTATAAATTTAATATTTTTAATTAAATTATCGAATCTTACATTTAATTTTTTGTATTAATTTTTTGTATTAGAAATACATTTATACTAAATTTTTTATTAAATTATATTATAGTCATTTTGTTTAACTACACGTATTTGTGTATTTTACAATATAATTTTATCAATTTAAGATATATATATATATATATTAACAAAAGAACTTTGAAGTCAATAGAAGGAAAAAAGAAAACAAATAAAGGATCAGACTTGAAAAAAAAATGTTTTGTTAGAAATTTAATACTTTAAAATTTTAAATTACCAATATCCACATTTATTTTCTTTATTGAAAAGACATTTAGTTGGATTTTGTTACTAAATTAGACTATAGTCATTTTGTTTGACTACACGTATTTTCGTAAATTGTTATATATTTATTATATATTTTTTTGACTTTATTATATATTGTAATTTCTTTTTAAGAAAAATAAAATTCAGTGTCCTCTTAGGCGCGAGTGAATAGAAAAAAAACAAATAAATAGATCAAATTTGAAAAAAGAAGATTTAATTCTTCTAAAATTTATTTATTAAAACTACACTATTGAAATCTTTTATTTTTTGTTTAGGAATACATTTATTTTGGATTTGTTATTAAATTATACTATAATCATTTTATTTGACTACGCATATTTCCTAAAATGTATATTTTACAATACAAATTTTTTCACTTTAAGACATATACATAATTAACAAAAAAACTTTGAGGTTCAACCTTTCCTATGAATGAATGAGAAAAGAAAAACAAACAAATAAAGGACTAAACTTGATAAAAAAGATTTTATTGCTATAAATATAATTAAATTATTGAATTTCACATTTATTTTATGTACCGGAAAGACATCTATTGAGATTTTATTACTAAATTATATTATAGTCATTTTATTTAATTACGCATATACCCTGTAATGTGGTTCATTTCACAGAATATTATATATATATATATGTATAAATTTTTTTAAAAAAAGTTTAAAATTCAACCTTCTCTTTGATACGAACGAATAAAATAAATAAATAATCAATTTTGAAAAAAGAAAATTTAATTTCTAAAAAAATTTATTTATTTTAATAAATTATCTAATCTTACATTTATTTTATGTATTGGAAAGACATTTAGTCAGGACTTTGTTACTAAATTATACTATAGTCATATTGTTTGATTCCGTGAATGTAAATATTTTATGATACCATATAGTTTATAATATAATTTTTTATTATTCAATATATTTATAACTTTTTGAAAAAAACAAAGATCAATGTTTTTAGTGTAGGAACGAATAAGAAAAAAAAAGACAAATAAATGAAGGATCAAATTTTCAAAAAAAGAAAATTTAATTTTTAATGTTAAAAATATAATCTTGTTAAGTTAAACTATAAAATCACATTTATTTTGAGTATTAGGAGGACATTGGAACGAGATTTTTTTACTAAATTATACTATAGTCATTTTATCTGACTACATATATTTTTTAAAATGTTATATATTTTATAATATATAAATTTTTTACTTTTTGATATATATAATTATTTTTTTTTTTACATGTATATGAATTAATAAGGAAAAAACACAAACAAATAGACGATATGTTATGCAATTCTTTACTTTGTCGCGTTAGAAAGTTAAAACGTAAAAACTCCAAAAAAAGAAAAAAATAAAAATAAAAATAAAAATTAAAAACAGAGAAGAGAAAAAGATAATTACTGCGTGTACTTGAAAATAATTAACGTCGGAGTGGAGGACTAGAGGGTAAATACTTTCCCTCATTCCTCTTATATAATGAACTGCCAAAGTCTTCTCCTTTTCTTCCGGGGTCACGTCTTAACACACTCCAAATCATCAACTCTCTCTATTTCTCTCTAGATACCAATGTCGGACAGCGGACGCGGACGTCGAGGTGGTGGTGGCGGTAGCGGTAGAGGAGGCGGTAGCGGTAGAGGAGGCGGTGGTCGAATACCGTCTTCTTCCGGCGGTCGTGGCGGAGGATCGCCGTCGTCTTCCGGTGGTCGTGGTCGAGGTCGAGTAACCGTTTCTGGTGGAGGATCACCAGCTTTTAATGCTCCGCCGATGTATCAACCTCAGCAACCGTCAATGACGGTTTCATCGGTGAGCCGCGAGGTAGAACAGAAGCTTTCGCTTCTACCTTCCTCATCTGTACAACCTCCTGTGACGGGCCAGCGTGTTCAACAACCGGCACCGGCGACTGCTGTACAGCCGCCAAAGCCGCTGCCGGAATCATCCAAAAGTATACGGGTTCCGCCGAGACCGGGATACGGAACAGTAGGGCGGAAATGTCTGATAAGAGCAAATCACTTCCTCGTTCAGGTTGCTGATCGAGATCTACATCATTATGATGTAAGTAAAGACCATTTGACGTGTTAGTTGTGTTTCTATATGTACACATTTGGTGTGTTATGTAGGTGTCTGTCTTTCCAACTCTCTCTGCTCTCTGTGCGTGCTTATACATATCTGTTCGTTTTTATCTATATATGTGTACACACACACACACACATATATTCCCAAGTTTCTTCGTATCTCTATTTATTTATGTGTAAGTGCGATGTTTATTTTAGTACTAATTAGGAACAGTCTTTTCTAACTTAATGACGAATTTTATTTTAAGTTTCTATACTATCTGCAAGTTAATAAAATATCATCAAGTTTGACTGAAATTTTAAGAAGTTTTAAAATTTTAATTATGTTATAACAATGTTGTTTCTTAGTTATAGGAATAATTGTTTTTAGTGTGTGATGGATCACAGCTAGAGTTTGTTACAGTAATGGTCAAGTTTTCCTTTGTTAATCACTTTTAATTTTGAATTTTCAGGTTACAATCTCTCCCGAGGTTCTATCAAAGAAGGTGTGCAGAGAGATTATGAGTCAGCTGGTTAATGACTATAAACATTCACACTTGAGTGATCGGGAGTTGGCATATGATGGTAGAAAGAGTGTTTACACTGCTGGGCCTCTCCCATTCGACTCCAAGGAATTCGTTGTCAAGCTTGCTAATGATAGTGGTGGAGCAAGGTAAGTTTTGCTTTAAGTATTTTCATTTTTCCTAGCACTACAGTTCGTCTTTTTATAAATTGCTCAAGCCCATGGGAATACTTTCAAAATGCCAAAAGCTTGAGCTGTAGATTAATAGTCTTTTGGTGATTTATCTGTCTTTATTTATATATGTTGTTTCTTTTATGGATTTTTGTTGCATTGTTTCTCTTTTTCAGGAGAGAACGGGACTTTAAGGTTTCCATTAAGTTTGCAGCCAAAGCTGATCTTCACCATTTGAAACAGTTCTTGCAAAGTAGGCAGTCAGATGCTCCACAAGAAACTATACAAGCTTTGGATGTGGTGCTGCGGGCAACACCATCATTGAAGTATGTCTCTGTTCGGCTTCTTTTTCCTTTTTTCATATTAATGATAATTTAGACACCTCAAACTCTGCAACTGCAGATATGAAGTAGTGGGAAGGTCGTTTTTCCACAATACGTTGGGTGAATATGGTGTGCTTACTGATGGTTTGGAATACTGGAAAGGGTATTATCAGAGTCTTCGACCAACTCAGATGGGCCTCTCTCTCAACATTGGTATGAAACTGCAAGCAAGTCCAGGACTGGGATTTTAAAATTTGTGTTTGGTGTATTTTAATTTTTTTGCTTCTTTAAGACTAATTGGATTACTGGATTATTTTCTCTAACATATGTCTTGTCCTGCTACTATGCTGCAGATATGTCTGCCAGAGCATTCTATGAGTCCATTTATGTCTCTGAATACGTTTTTAGGTACTTGAATCTCAGGGATCCTCATAGGTTTATGTCTGATCTGGACCGTATGAAGGTACTTAAGAATTGCTTATTTGTAGCTGTCATCTATATTCTGCTTATGGTTTGCCACAATTTAAAGCCCCTGGAATATCTTTGCAAGATGTCTTTTGGACAAAATATGAAAATGCTTTTTTAGATGTTTATTCTACTTATCTGAAAAATGTTTTAAATGTTCATACTTTTCACTATTACTTTCAGGTCAAAAAGGTTCTGAAAGGTGTTAAGGTAGAGGTTCGTCATCAAGGTATTAGACGCTACAAAATCTCCGGGGTGTCTGCTCAACCAGTGAAGGAAATAATGTATGTTATTAAATTGGGGGACTATGACTTGTATGAGACAATTAGACTATAGCTTCACCATATTGTTTTTGATGTTGTGGTTGTTTTATGGGTATGCAGTTAGTTAATACTTTTAATGCTTCGTAGCTTTTTTGTGGACAAACTTACCATCAACCTAATGTACCATCATAAATTGATTTGTCTATATTTTTAATGCATTCTTTTAATTTTATATTCTTAGGATTGGTTTTAAAGAATTTTTCTTATACGGTTATTGCCTTATCAATTAATTTTACTCTTCTTGTGTTTGCTGTTACAATTGCGTTTTTGGATTACTTTAATTTTCTCCTAGGCATGCCTAATTATTTTGACAATCTCAAATTGATTAAGGTTTTCTGTTGATGGCACCGAGATAAGGACATCTGTTGCTGACTACTTCCGACAGAAGTACAACATTGTACTCAGGTATCCCATGTTGCCTGCAATTCAGGCTGGCAGCAGTTCAAAGCCTGTGTATCTGCCTATGGAGGTTACTTACTCTTACTGTCATTCTGCTTCTTTTAATTTTATTTTCTACCTTTCTTGTTGCTGTATTCCTTTTGCTTGTACTAGTATTCTCTTCTGATTGTTTGCTTTCAGATTTGCTCAATTGTCCCTGGACAAAGATACACAAAAATGTTAAATGGCAGGCAGGTCACAGAGATGCTGAAGGCAACATGTCAAAGGCCTGGTGATAGGGAACGAACCATTATGCAGGCAAGTAGCACATCAGATCTATTTAACATGAGACCAGTGCTGGTCGAAATTTGTTGCACATGCCTTTTGCATGTTGTTTTTGATTGGATTGTTATTTTGTGTTGCAGATTGTTAGAACTAACAGGTATGATGCTGACAAAATGGTGAAAGAATTTGGTATTGAAGTCAGAGGTGAACTCACCACCATTGAAGCACGGGTTCTTCAACCTCCAATGGTATTTCCTTTGACTATGCTTTGTTTGATGCATTCATGGATTCATTATGTCTTTAATTTTATGTGAGTTTAACATCTGCACTGTTATTTGTCCTTGCAGCTAAAGTATCATGAGTCTGGGCAAGAATCACGAGTGGATCCTAGGGTTGGCCAATGGAATATGATTAATAAGGTATTTTGATGTCACTTATCCCCTTGATTAGTTTTGGATTCGTATGAGAAGTATTTGCCCGACAATTTAGTACTTATTCCTGATATTATTCTAGGGCTTCTTGTTCTTATTATTTTCAAGTTGATGGGATGCCTTCTGTTACTTTTTGAAATTACTTTATGAGAGTAGAGGGAATTTATTTTCCAGAGTCATTGAGAACTTGGATTAACTGTACATCTCTTCCCATTTTTGTCAACAGCTGTCATATAGAATGGTCAATGATCTTGAACTTTTTAATCAGTGACATTCGTTGCCAGTATACAAGGCTCATCTAATTTTTCTTTTTGGTTTAGAAATTGGTCAATGGTGGCAGGGTAGATACATGGACGTGTGTTAGCTTCTCACGGATTGATCCAGACCCGTTCTGCAGGGCTTTGATCGATATGTGCTGTAGTAAAGGGATGGTAAAGCTATATATTTCACTTTTATTATAATTGTGCAGTTGCACGGGCTTATCAAGTCACATGCTCTGTCTTGTTATTTTTGGTTGTAGGTGTTCAATTCTACCCCTTTGATTCCCTTTCGCTCAGCTCATGCTGGGCAGATTGAGAAGATTCTTGGTGAGATCCATAAAGAGTGTACTAATAGGCTAGCAGCAGCTCCGGTGAATCAAGTGAATCATCTTCAGCTGTTAATTGTTATTGTTCCTGAAGTTTCTGGACATTATGGTGAGTGATGCTGGATTGTTCATTTACTGACTAACAAAAGGAAAAACATAGGGCCACAAAAATGAAGTATGTAGTTGAGTGTGATGATTTAGCTTTGATGACGTCTTCTTTTTTTTTTTTCCAGGAACGATCAAGCGAGTGTGCGAAACAGATTTGGGAATTGTATCCCAATGTTGCCACCCAAAGAACGTCTCTAGGCCCAACAAACAATATCTTGAAAACCTTGCTCTAAAGATAAATGTCAAGGTTTGTCATGCCTGGTATTGCAACTCTGTTAAAGGAGTTTTCAAAAGAGGTTCTGTTATCTGATTTTTTAGTGTGCACCTTTACTTCAGGTGGGTGGAAGAAACTCTGTTTTGGAGCAGGCACTTCATAGAAGAATACCGTTCCTCACTGATATGCCCACAATTGTCTTTGGTGCTGATGTGACACATCCACAACCGGGAGAAGATTCTAGTCCCTCTATAGCTGCTGTATACTGAATATTACTTCACATCTCTTTATTTTGAAATTTGCTATTGAAAGCTAAAGGCGCTCTCTTCCAAGCTCAACTTAAATGGTAAGTTCTCTTTTGCAGGTGGTTGCGTCAATGGATTGGCCTGAAGTTACTAAATATAGGGGGATTGTTTCTGCCCAGCACCATAGGAAAGAGATCATTATGGACTTGTACACAGAGAAGGAAGATCCTAAAAAAGGGATTGTCCGTGGCGGAATGATAATGTAAGAGTCTTTAATTTTGTTACGTTTTGTTCCTTTCATACCAAAGTTCTTGTTGTCTTACAAATTAATTCTTTTTCAGGGAGTTGCTGAAAGAGTTCCGAAGATCGACAGGGCTGAAGCCTGGTAGAATAATCTTTTATCGGTCAGTTTTGTTCCAGTTGGTCATTTAGTGATTTTGTTCTCCTCTTTCCACATTGGCCAATCAATTTCTCTGTAAAATGACAGAGACGGAGTCAGTGAAGGACAATTCAATCAGGTTTTATTGGATGAAATGGACGCAATCCGCAAGGTATAAAATCCTCTGTTGTCCTGTAACTTGCTTTTAGTGCTTTCTGTATTTTTATTTTGCAGATGTGTTTTTTATATCTTCACACATTATGTCTTGATATTGTAATATTAGAAAATTTTATTTTGATGACTGTAGGCACAAGTTTATTTTGTATATTAACTGGGTGTACTATTAATGGAATATGTCTGAGATCGTATGGACAGCACTAGTCCCTCTAATTCGTTCTTCCTTAACCAACCTAATGTACCTTTCTTTAGGCTTGCACATCCCTGGAAGAAGGTTATTTGCCACGAGTTACCTTTGTGGTAGTGCAGAAGAGACATCATACACGTCTATTTCCTGCTAATCATAATGATCGTAACATGACAGACAAGAGTGGAAACATTTTGCCAGGTTTTGATATCTTTTTCCCAAATGTCCGATAGAAGCATTTGCACATATTTTTATGTGACTGCATTGATGAATAATAAATTGTGACCACTATTTCTTCTTCAAAATAGGTACTGTGGTAGATACCAAGATTTGCCACCCTACGGAGTTTGATTTTTACTTGTGTAGCCATGCTGGGATCAAGGTAATTTTGTTAATTTTAGTTCATTAACAGTTGTATGATGCTTCATGGTCTCCCTTGTTTGTATTTATTAGGGTACCAGTCGTCCTGCACATTACCATGTACTGTTTGATGAGAACGGATTCAGCGCAGATGCCATTCAAAATTTAACAAACTACTTGTGCTACACGTAAAATCTCTTAAAACTTTAATTACTTGGATGAAGTATATCTGTTTATATTTCTTATGTCATATAATCCACACGTTGTTCTTCTCAGGTATGCAAGGTGTACACGATCAGTTTCCGTAGGTTAGTTTTGCCAGCTTGGTGTTTTGGAGAACTAGTCTCTTTTTACTTATTATTGAGTTCTCTCTAGTGTTTATATTTTTCAAACTTATTATGGTTGTTTACGCAGTGCCACCTGCCTACTATGCACATCTTGCTGCCTTTCGTGCACGCTATTACATTGAGGATGATATAGCCGATTTAAAATCAACCAGTGGAGGTGATGGAGCAACCAGGGCACCGGCGTCGGCAGAATTCAAGCCACTTCCTACGATCCATCGGAATGTGTCGAATGTCATGTTTTACTGCTAAATAACAATTCCCTGATCTCTTTAGATCTCTGAATTGAGCAGGAATGTTGTTTTGGATTTTGTTATTTAACAGCAGATTGCCATATGCGCAAGAAGTTGAATTATTATATTAGTAGTCTTTCTTTTTATGTGTTTTAGTCGGTTGGTTTTGATACAAGATCAAATACTTGTTTTTGCAACTGTATGTTGTGTTTAAAACATTTATGGTCACAGAAGACAGTAAAAGGTAAATTATATTTACTTAATTTTCAGCTATATCTCCTTTGACTTTTGAAGTTTCTGAGGTTTCATACGCCTACGCATGTTTGGGTGCCTTTCTATCTTTTGTCAGAGTACATTTAGTGGTTTTTATATAGGTTGAGTCATCCTGTTGTCTAATGCTCCCTCTTTCAATTAGTCTACTTCTTTAGTAAGAAAAATATGGTTGGTTTGGCTTGTAGTGAGGGTGCATTTGTCTCTAAAACTTGGCAATATAGGGGTAGGGGGACCTTTTGATATTTTTTTTATGGAACTCACTTCCTTCCCTAGTGGCTGCCCTACATAAGGGAATTCAAATTTCAGAGGTGTCTGAGATATGAAGGTATTGGATGTGGCTAATAGATCATCTGGCTATATGTAATGGTACTTCATCCATTTCCACCCATTTTATAAAGTATTTAATCCGATTTAATGTACGTGTTTATGCAATCTTTAGGAATCAATAACTTAGTGAAACTGCTCGAACTGATGGGATATATGTAACCTATCTATGTAGTCTCTGTGGCTTCTTTTCTTTCCCAGTCGTATCTACTTTTTTTTCCTTTAAATTCTTGATGATCCTTATTTGGAAGAAAGATAATTAAATCATATTTAGTCCAACTCTATCTCTTAAATTTTGTAGGAAGAATTATCTATGACTAAAGGTGAAAATTCTTTTTTGATTGTTTTTTGTTATGGTCCATTTAACAAAAAATATACATTTTAGGTAGGTATTTTTTTTATCATGATTACGTAATGAGTAAATATCTCAAAAGGTCACTTACGTAGTGAAATTATTTAGTAAAGTCATTGAACTTAATTTTGTATTAATAAAGTTACTCAACTTATGATTTCTCGTATAAAATCACTCTACGAAATTTGTCAACTTGGCAAAATTATTTAATTTTTAATATTATATAGACATGAATCTCATAAATAATATAATATTAGAAGACCTAATATGAAAGACACGTCACTTATATTATACCAATTTGAGTTTATCTCCAGTGATATTTAGTAATTATTCTCAAAATCATAATATTTTATTAACTATAATTTTTTTATGAGTTACTTTAAATATTATACTGTTGCTGATGTCTATCGTTACAACCCCACAAATACTAAAAGGAAAAAGTTATTTCAAATATAATTTATATGAAGTACATTTATATAAAACATGCAAGTTATTTTTATTCAAATGAAACTTGTGATAAAAAAGTTTTTTTTTCAAACACGATTTTTTTTCCAATTAAATTAAAGTTGATCCCAAAGTCTTGAATATTAGACAAGTGATCAATATAAATAAGATCTTACTAAAATTTTAAATTACTAAATACGAGGAGTTTTTATCTAGTTCAAACAGAAACAACTTAATATCCGAAATAACTTTTAGCAAAAAATTTATGCCAAAGTTTACTGCATATCAGTTGAAATTAAAATATATTATGAATGTTGATATTATTTTATTAATTTAATGTTTAGGTTATGGAGTGTAGAAATTGATATAGGAAAAAAATATTTGTCAATCATTTGAAATTAGAATATGTTATCAAGCAGTAATACGGGTATTATTTTATTAAAGATGATGATTAAATTATTATTATTTTTAAATAGAAACACAAGCTCTATTTCTGAGCGATACAAGGTGCACAATTTAATTTATTATAATATCAAGCGGTAAACGAAATGATAATTTATAGAAATATTTATTTATAATCTGCTGAATAACTGACTTATGAAAATATTTGTTTTTAAGAAAATTTAATGTGATATTTTGGGATCATTATCACGAATGCCCTTATTTTAAATTGGTCTTTTCTTAAAGGCATAAAAATTCGCACAGCTATGCCTTATGCCTATTTCTGCTCATACACACAAGTTCAATAACATGAAATTATGCTTACCAAACTAAGTTAAGTATAATGAACTTGTGCCTAAAGGGTAAAATTTCATGCAATTAGAATGATGCCTAAGGAGCGTATTTTCAATTGCATGAAATTCTGCCCTACAAGCATAAGTTTAATATATTATGCATAACTTAAGTAACATGAACTTGTGCCTAAAAGACAGAAGTTCATGCAATTGAAATTGTGCCTTAAGTACCAGTTGCACGGCGCCGCCTCCACCCTCACCCGTCATTATCCTCTTTGTCTCCGATAACCACAGCCGCCGTCCCGCTATTTTCCCGCAACTAAAAAACTACTGCGCATTTTCTTCTCCTCCAGCCGCCACCACCAAAAAAGAAAACCACCGAAAACCAGCACCAACGCAGCCGGCGTCGCTTTCCCCCTTCCTCTCACTTTTATTTCTTTTCTGCTCCCTTCTCCTCTCTCTCACAGGTTGTTTCTCGATTAATCTTTTGTTTGCTGGTTACTTTATCTTTTAAGGGAGATTTCCTAGATCTAACATCTTTTTGTAAATTTTCAATTTACTTTCTGTTGAGGATTGCATATTAACTAATTTAATTTTATAGGGTATGTAAGCCCTAAATGTTTAGCCTTTTTTTTGTTGTTTTTCTCCCTTAAACCTGGCCAAATAATTTTTAATAATAATAATAATATAATAAAATAATACTGTTTATCAATTTATGCATATTCTGGAATACGTAGTGTATCATTGAACTTTGGTGAAGTTATTTGATATTAAGTTCAATAAGTATGTGTGTGTGTAAATATCTATGTAAAATCACTATTCAGGATTCTGATATGTTATTATAGCTACGTCCATTTCTCTTACCCCGGTTAAAAATGATGTCGTATATATTTTTGGTATTGTGTGACAAGATATTGTGAGTATGAGTAACCTCCTTTAACGTGTCCGCGCCCTTTAAAACTCTCATCTATGTGACAAGTTTGAAGCTCCAGTCCAATTTAAGTTCTGTAGTATGAGCATACGATTGATTCGATTGATTTTTATACAAATAAAGGTTGATTCGTTTCTTTTCGTAAAGTAAATTAAATATGACAGTATGACAAATATTTGCATAATATACAGTAACTTAGTAATCACTATAATTGGTACATCCCATTGTTTGATTTGTTTGATTTATTTGCCATCTCTAATTAATTTAATCCTATTATTTATAGGATTACCGGCTACTTGATTATTGTGCATTATATTTTATCCTTCTTTTATGGCTTGCACAGTTGTATTATAGTAATTTAATAAATAAATAAATAAAAATATTGAGTGACAGCTTGCTCTCTTGATTAGTCTTAATTTGAAATAGATTTCCCATTGACTGATTCTTTCCTTGTAGTCAATATCTCATTTATGGTAAATTAAGTTTTATTGATGAATGTTTAATTTTTTATTTCGTTAATAAGTTCTTGACTTATTCCGATTGTTTTATGCTACTCCCTTAATTGATTTAGAGTAATTCCTTCCTGACTTGCCCTATTTGATTTATTATTTATTTATTTATTTACAGTAAATATTTCATACAGTTTTAATTTTTGTTAATTAAGGAAAATAATATTTAGAGTAATTCCTGATTTGATTTGCCCTACTTGATTTATTATTTATTTATAGTAAATATTTCATATAGTTTTAATTTCTGTTAATTAAGGAATTTTTTTTTAGCCGATTTCATTTTTTTTAGGTTCCTTCTGCCCCTCTGATTGATTGGGTAAAATTAATGGGCCTCTCTTATATAGCTCTTTTACCCTTTGTTCTTTTTTATAGACATTTGAAGATGGTGATAAAAAATTTTACTTTACTTTTACTGCTTCGTACGTTCTAAGTTCTTGATTCTTCTGCCCCGCCTCAACACGGGCACTGCTTGGGATCCACGAGATCCTTGTGATCTTGACGTGTCGAGTTTGGGTTCTAATTACTGATTAACTAGTTAGTTCACTTCTCTATTTTAATTTCGATTCTGTATTATGTGGATTTTTTTCTTACATCAGGTTATATGATTTTTGGATGTATCCCGTTATGTTTTTTTTCTCATGTCTCAATATGTGTCTGCATATTCTAACATGACATGTCCAAATAAATATTTTGCATAAAAAATGTCTAAGTAGTTAATTGTGTTTCTAGGATTTGGAATAAAATGTGTATGTGCGAGTTTTGTCACATAACTTATTTAACAAGTTGCCATTGAATTGGAATGAAGAGTTTGCCGGGATTGGAAGGGTTGTATTTTAGCCATTTTAGTTTTATTTTTTATGCAGGACATAATTTTTATTTATTCATTTTAGTATTTTATTTTTGTTGATATGTAATAATGTAATGAACACTGATAATAGTAAAAGGGGTCTGGGGCGAGGAATTGTATGTTTTTTTCTTTATTATTTCTCTCTTAATTTGTCAAACTTGCATAGAACGCATGTCTATTGGATATTATATCAAACGTATTGCTAGAAATCTTTCCTAAAGGAACAACGCAAGTTGATTATTTATCTTGATTGGAAATCATATCTGTAGGTCTATTTGATACTAAATCTGTTAAGGAGCTGCCTGTCAGTATTCAATTCATAAAACATAATTCATTCCATTTTCATAAAATTGAAAACGCATTGCTAGACATGGATTTAACTGGTTGCCTGATTTTTGCGATCTTAAAACCTAAGAATAATGCATCCAAACAATGTTTAATAAGACTGCTTAATTGCATTAAAAAAATATGCCTATATGGAAATCAGATAATATCTTATCTGTAGAAAATAATTAAATCTTGGTTTAAAAAATGTTATGTCCAAAGGATTTATAAATTTTACTTGCTGAATGCAATATGTTGGGAATGTGAAACATGCCTATAAGAATCTGATTGCAAGTGTTGTATCATCTATCCATAAAATCCATGCTTATAGAGTTATATGCTGATGAAGTTTAATTCACATGTTCTGTTAAGAAATTATTACTGTAAATGTTGCATGTCTGAATCTAATGTTTTACATTAGAAGTCATGCTATAGGATCTGTCTACACAATTACATTTTCAAACTCGTTATACTAGAGGCCTAATCTAAACTTGTACTTGTTGTCTGTTTAATTTGTTGCTTTGACGTTAATCCCCCTAACAACCTTAGTATTTAGATCTTGAAAATTCAAAATAGTTGTCACGCCTCTTGGACATTAAGATTGGGACGGGTTGTCAAATGTTTAAGGCGTTAGTTTTGCTTCACTTAGAGCGTTTTAGGACTAACAATTAATTAATTAAGTGGGTAGTAGGAAATGATAGTTTGTGTCCGCTGAATAACATGAGCAACCTAAACGGGTTGCGAAATATTATTTTAGTTGCACGGGGTGATCCCATTAGTTTAAAATCACCCTCCCCTTGGCCTGATTCCTTTTAGGGATATATAGGCGCCTCGCTGAGGTTTGATTCCACATTTTGGAATTTCATTTATTTTATTTGTTAAGCTTTTATATTTATTTATAAACATCTCTTATTGCATGAATTTGTAAATTTACAATATTCTCTTTTTATCAATTGAAATTAACATCATTCTTTGTTATAACAATCATTCGTATGTGGTATTAACTTTTGGAATAAAAATAATTTCCTTATATACATCTCGTCTTAACTTCTTTCTTTTCGTATGTCTGGTGATTTTTATATTTATTTTTGTATTTATCAATTTAGTTTAAACAACTTAAGATTAAAAGTCTTATTTGATCACTTAGTAAATACCCCACATAATAATGAATCTGGAAGGGACATATATTTGTGGATCTCGAAAGGTGCCTAACACCTTCCTTTCGAGGTGACTTGAACCCTTACCCGACTCTGGTGACCAAGGCTAGTATAACAGACCCTTTGGTTAGTACGGTGCCCTAACGCATCTCAAATCGTTAGGTGACGACTCTTCTTTTTAAATAACATTTAAGAGTTGTCACATGCTAAATTTTGCTTTCCGCGAGGAAAATGGGGCGCGACATCTGGCTCATAGACACTTTATGCCTATCAAACATAAATTAATTAATATGTACTTATATCTAAAGAGCAGAAATTCATGCAATTGAAATTGTGTTTAAATGACATGAAATTCTAACTCATAAGCATAAGCTCAATAACATAAAATTGTTCCTACCAAACATAAGTTCATGGAATTAAACTTCTCTCTACTGAACTTATGCCTTGCAATTTTTTTTTTGATTTTTTAAAAAAATATTTGGGATATTTTTATTCCATTTTTATTACTTAAAATATTAAAAATAAATATTAAAGACTATCAATTTGAGGGGCAAAAATTAAAGACCACCAGAAAAAATAGGGGCAATCGGCATGAAAACTTGGATATTTTGATTTATTAGACTCGTGGGTAGGTGGAGTCTTTGATATTGAATTTTTTAATATTTTGTTATTTATGGGATTTATATTTATATGACATAAAAATTAATTTATTTTGTCAAATTAAATTTTTTATAACAAATTTTGTGAAGTGATTATGTAAAAAAAAAAAAGTCATAAATCAACTGACTTTACTGATACAAAATTAAATTTAGTACTTTACTTCATAACTTCACGTACTTAAATATTCATATGATATTTACTCTTGTTCAGAGTATATTCTAGCAAGTGATCAGATTTTTGTAAATCTCCTTTCACAGTCAGGCAACTGATGCTCTCTGACTTATTTAAATACTAGATGAGCGTGTTCGTATTACACACGCGTGTATGAAGTCATTTTTTATTGTATTTTTAAATAAATATTTTTAAATAATTTTTAACTTTATAATTTACTATGAAACTAATAATTTCGAGCAAATTTTTACTTCACAATTTTGCATTTATGACTAATTTTTTCAGGAGCACATAATAAGAAAGTGCAAGTAAAAGCATCTAAGTAATCTTTGAAAATAGATCAGTATCTAACTCAATCATATTAATATTAGTAATTTTACATTTTGATAACTTTAGAGTTCATCCATATTGACATGACAAAGTATTTCCTAATTCGTTCTTGAATTACAACATCAAAATCAAGTGTCCTCAAGAAAAGTACTAATTGATGATGGAATCAATTTTATCCCGCAGAATGACTAAATATTTTTAGGTCACGCTTTGTGACGAAATGAAATTGAAAAAAGAATTTAATTAATTAAAAATTCCAAGGTTAAGTATAATAACGGGCATGAATTTTCAATCAGCCAACATGACATTGTTTGCAGCAATAAAAAACTTAAAATTGCCACAGTTCTTAAGATGAAGGATAGAATATCACAATCTTGTACCAGAAAATACGTATAAGGTTCGTCGGTTGTGACCCAGTGCTTCAGCTTATTAGGAAATACCAGAAAACGTGACTCTGCATATTTCGATCCAGTTTATATTATATTTTACAATAATTTCAAGCAATAGAGAAAAATACAAATTGAGCTATTAACTGGATCTATAGAATGCACTACCGCTTGTCTTTATTTTTCAAAGCTTGAGGACGGTCCCAATGGTAAAATATCACACATTGTTCAATTCCTAAAAATGAGATCATAAAATACACAGAGGACAGTAAGTCCACACAACTCTAGTATAATTCTTTAGTTTGGTCAACCATTGCAATTTGAGTTCATTAAGCTTACCATTGGACAATAATGAACCAATGAATTATATATAATATCTAATTCTGCCTGATTGATCTTTCCAGAATTATCTGACAGAAAACTAAGACATAATTAGTCTAAAAATTTGGAGTAAAAACCTATGCAAAATTTTGACCAGAAACAAAAAAGAAGGGAACATGATGTTACATGCTAGAGTTACTACTCATTGTACATAACTGTTTGGTAGAGTACAAGGACATAATTAGTCTTACGAACCTTTCGTCGAAGAATACAGGTATTGAAACATATACATTTTAGAACAAAGAGGCAAAGAGCCGTGACTATGAACCGGATAGGTTACAACTATCGAAATTGTATTAATTTCATACTTATAAATGATAAGCCCACTCAAATTGATTGATTCTTTCTCAATCATCTTGGCCGGAACTTGTATGCAGTACTTGTACAGAGTATAAAGGTTTGGAACTCTTTTCTTATCTTAATCTTAAGGACACGTCTAGAGGAAGTTATGAGCATTATGTTCATACATAACTTACACCGATTTTTCTAAAGTATATTTCAAATTGAAGTAACAATTTAAGTATCTTGTATAATGCTCTTACCCTAGACCGCAATTCCTCTATGATTAATGTTCAGTTAATTTGCACAAGTTAATTTGTGTAGATCTAGTCAATGAAAAGGCTACACTATGTTTTACATACGTCAATTTTAAAATTGCGCAAAAATACTATTTAAACCACTAAATCAGTGATCTCTAATCAATTTAAAGATATAAAGCAAAAGTTTCAACCATCATATTAATTAGTATACTGACAAAGACTTCATGAATACCCAGCAAGCATTAAACATGACAGATGAAGAATTTGCAATTCAAATGAATGCAAAAGAATAGGTAGTTAGTTACCTGCAAAATGCCGGCACTTCTTCAAGTTCATAATGACCAGTAATTATCCAGATCTTTACTTGCTTCGACAATTTGATTCAGCATACACTTTTTTACCAAAAGTTAAAAGCGACCCACTCTAATTTCAATTTAGAATGTCCTCCTTTCAGAATCAAATTGTGATATGTATTGTGTTGCGACTTCTTGACATAGTGTAACTTTGCAATTCTATCAAAAATACATTTAGGACTTGTAACATTTAGTAAGTCAAATATAATTTCCACCGGTCAGTAGCAAAATAGAAATAAATATTTTATATCCTTAGTGTACTACATCTGCTCAGAGTTTGACAGTGAAGTTTTGTTTAATCATAAAAAATATCTAAGATAGTTAAAAGAAAAGTTGTTCAATGCCAACAATTAAGATCATTAGCATAGATGTAACTTCATTTTTTTTTCACAGAGAAACATTTAAAACTCAAGCTGCAAGAATATGGATATCATCATAGTTTCAATTCTCGTCAACTTATTTATGGCTACCATCATACTTAACTCCAATACTGATAAACTTCAATTAGTTCACTCACTTATATTGTTTCTCATTTATAATTTATCCATAAATGGTCTATCTCAAATAGTAAAATAAAAAAGAGTGTAATGCATATTCTTGTAGTTAAATATCTTTCTTGTATTGTTAGATTAGACATTTGTTTAACAAACGTTTCATGAAGTTTATTTATATAAATCTAAATTTTGTAATTTTTAACATTTAATTTATTCCTAAAAGACACACATTTGTACCGTGCTACATGAAATATAAAGAATAGCCATTTAATATTATAACCAACCATACAACGTGAGAACAAAAGAGTGCCTAAATTACCTCTTATGTGGAGGCAGTGTACTTTTTTTCCATCTTGAACAGCTTTTACTTCCGAGAACCTGTAAAATTAAAATTTCATGATCATCATATTCCAACTAATTGAATCACAAATATTCAACATAGAAATCAACAATAATAATATGTATCTTGCGAAGCCAGAGACACAAAAAAATCTAAGCACTGTTAATTTTATCCGGAAAGAGATCATTGGTTTAGCAGCAAAATTGACTAAATAAATGAATATGTAATTTCCATTTCTGTTGGTGCCTTTCTATGAGCTAAGATCACAAGAAATGAAAATGATTTCCATCAATGTCGTCTAAGAAGGATCAATTGCAATATTGAGGCTCAAATTTACATTTTTAATGGGACAAAGAGGGGGGGACCATGTCATGGCTGCAAAAAACTTGTTGCAAGTGATATATAGAGAACCCTCAAATCACATACCATCTAGGATTTATCAAGTCAAGATACGGATTTGATTCTGTTTATGACAGATAAGGAATTATCATCACTGCCTCGATCTTTGAAATCAATTTAAAGTATAATATTGAAAATTCAATTAAAAAACTACTCCTATCTAAAAGCTCAAGATGTCGATATTTCTTAGAAACAAGAAAAAACAAAGAGTATTCACAAGAAAAAAAATTAAAAAGCAAAAAATAGAAAGCGACACAGCTAATGAATTAATTAAGTATTTAAGTTCCTATATAACCCCATTTACAAATAAGCTACAAATTGCAGACAAGATTTAAAAGTTTTCTTCCTGAGAAGCTAAAACCATAATTTAGGAAGTGTTTACCACTATAAAGTAATACATGCATAGTTAAGAAAACAGGGGGAAACCAAAGGAAATCAATTCCCTGCCTCTCTACAGAAAAAAAACTAATAGTCTATGCTGAAAATACATAAAGCAACAAGAAAACAGTGAATAACAAGTAAAGAAAAACAAAATGATCAAGAACTTAGCAGAAGGAGAAAAACAGCAAACAGAGAGAATGGGATGAAGAAGCAGAGAGAAAGAGAGAGAAAAATACACAATTAAAATTTACTCATAAAAATTATTAATTTAGAAGGGTTAAAGTTTAACGCGGAATTGGCCATAAGTAACACGTGGAATCACAGTAGATCTGAAGAGTTAAACATTTGCCCTCATTTTTTATTTTAATCACGAAAATACCCTTCGCTGTACCTCACACTTATTATATTGTTAAATAAATATAATTTGATTTTTTTAAAGTTATATTTATTTTATTTAAAAATTTCACAAGTTATGAAAACTATTGAAATCTCTCAAATTTTTATGCAATCTTATTAAACGAGAAAATATAGTTCATAAATAAAATATTAAAATATTTAAGGTGTCATATTGATTAATCGTATATCTTCATATTCCTTTTATAAACAAACGTTTGCGACTATAAATTTTCAAATACAAATAATTGATTATATAAAATCCACAACTCAACAATTATAGTTACTAGTTAATCCACTACTCAACAATTATAGTTACTAGTTATTCTTTCACATAATCTTTTTACATGATACATATAATCTTATCAAATGAGCAAAGCATAATATGTAAACAAGATATGAATATTCGAAAGCGCCGAATTGACTAATCCAAATATCCATATTTCTTTTATAAATAAATATTTACAATTACAAACTTTAAAAATATACATAATTTTATATAAGTTCGGTAATTAACAATAGTAGCAACTATTATAGTAGCAACTATTATAGTAACTATAATCCACTACTCAACAATTATAGTTACTAGTTAATCCACTACTCAACAATTATAGTTACTAGTTATTCTTTCACATAATCTTTTTACATGATACATATAATCTTATCAAATGAGCAAAGCATAATATGTAAACAAGATATGAATATTCTAAAGCGCCGAATTGACTAATCTAAATATCCATATTTCTTTTATAAATAAATATTTGCAATTACAAACTTTAAAAATATACATAATTTTATATAAGTTCGGTAATTAACAATAGTAGCAACTAGTTATTTTTTCGTATAATTTCTTTATATGGCACATATAATAATTTCTTATATAATTTTATCAAATAAGCAAACCATGGTTCATAAATAAGATATCGGAATATTCCAAGGTGCCGATTTTATCATTTCAATATCTCAATGTTTCTTTTATAAATAAATGTTTATGATTACAAACTTTTAAATATAATAATTTTATAAAAATTCACTAATCCATAATAATAGCAACAATTATTCTTTATTTTTCACGGTACAAACAATTTTTTCATTACCGAGCATGAGTCTTTTCTTGCAGAATTTGAAAATGATGAATCTTTTTTATAAAATATAAACTCATAGATCAAATTTTACATTTAAAAAATAAATTAAAATTAAAATCACGATTTGAAATTTCAAATCATGTTTTTAAAGAATTTGAGATTTAAAATCATAATCCCAAATCACATATCAGAATACTGATTTAAAATCCTAATTTCATGTGGCATGTCCAAGCACAAGCTAGGGATCCGTTTGGCCATAGATATTCTAAATATTTTTGGGGAAACATTTGGCAAAACGGATAAATTGATAAGTCGGCATTTCCGGCCCACCAAGTGAAATCAGTGGTTTCTTAGTCATGACCAGCTAAAGCTAAAATTTCATTAAAGAACATTCCACATGGTAGAACCTCCTCAGAGAATATAAGGTTTTCATGAGGCTGATCTTGAGCCACCATCCAAGCGCGAATACCTTTGCCTTTGTTTGGAATGAAAATGGATGAACAGGCACTTAAGCCTAGAACTGCTAAAATTTGAGGAAACGGTCACTATACGGGGGGGGGGGGGGGGGGGGGGACCGCGATTTAAGAAAAGTTTGATCATGTTATTTGTCATAACTTGGCAAGTAATCCAAATTCCCAAATATTAGAAAAAAATAATATTTAGGCCAAATTTTATTATTTGAGAATTTTTAAAAATAAAAATTTGTCCCAAATTTATATATTTATAAAAAACACCTCACTAGGACTCATTCAACTTAAGTAATGTATTTCTATTTAGGATGTGTTTGTCGTTATTTAACTCTTATAATGGTAGAGTAGGAAAAAAAAATCATGAAATCACATATTTTAATAGTTTTTAGAACTTATGGGTATAAATTATATTTCTTAAAAATTAAAATATATTCCCAAAAACTATGGCCAAACACATGGAGAAATTTCACTTGCCAAAAATATTTAGGAATTTATGGCTAAACACTAGCTAAATGTAAAAAATCCACAAACAGAGAAAGGAACATTTCTTGATGGAAATAATTGGAGCACCAGTGAACTTCCGAAAAAAGTAAAGAAGAACAACACTAGTACAGGAAATCTGGAAAACTGTATTTATTTCCGTACCATACTACTTTAGGGAATTGAGCAGAGAAAGGCACTCAACAGTCGATATAGTACAAATTACTAAAGCTACAGACCATAGAAAAAGAAGAAAGCTAGTGTCCAATCACACAAGCTCATCATATATGCACACACCACGCACAGCTATGCTACAGTCACAAAATTAGCAGATATTTAACCTGCAGCTGTGGTACACAAAATACAACGCATCCGTGGGGCACCTGAAGAGGCATCCTCATCCTCCTCGTCCTCATCCTCATAATCATCGTTACTACCATTATTATATTTATCATACGAGACAGTTCTCTGGGCAGCGCCTCCTGCCTCTTTATTGCCACCAATGGAAATGACGGACTCCATAAGACATGTGGTATGATAGGCATGACAACAAAAGAATGCAATGATTGATACATTCAGTATAGAAAATGGATCAAAACATATGCAACACCTTCCACCTCCCCTTGTTTTAGACTTAACCTCCACGGATTTCATGCTCAGTATTCTCTCTCCCAGATGTGAAGCACTCTTCTCACCCCTGCGAGAAGATGCATCATCTACTTCATCACTCAAGCAAACAGCACGCTTTGCTTCTTTGTAATATTTAACTAACAAATTCATGCAATCAGCCTGCCAGTAAAACCCAAATTGTCAAAGAACATCCCCCGTACAACTTCCAAGATAATGCGAATCTTCCACAAGATACCATGGAAGGTAGATGAATAAGATAATGTACCTTGAGTATATCATTGCACCCATGTCTAAGAGAAGTCTCTGTCCTGTAGTCCGTCACAATCTTGACCAGACGATCCCTCAAACTGCAAATTAGAGCAAAATTGCAATTACATCAGGTTGTTAGCTGTAAATGAAATCCAGATCAACAAATAGCACCCCGAATCACAGAATATCCTAGCCTGTGCAACTCATTTTATCGTACAAGTACAGAGATTTATTGCATGCAATTTTGTAGAAAGCAAAGACCAATTCGCAGATTAAAACAGAAGAGCATTTTTCCCAACTAACTTACCGAGGTATCTCCAGGTCATTGGGCAACATATTGACAATGTAAAGGGGATCAAGATTCCCTACGGTATGCTCTAATAATACACCAACCTGAAAAAATAAGATGAAAATAGAAAAGAAAACTTAATCCAAAATATAAAAGAGAAGTGTGTTTTATCTCGCTTTGCTAAGATAATGGGAGAAAAAGAAAGTGATGAACTTTACCATTTCAGGCTTATGAAAACTTTGCTTTATCAGTTCTTCCCAGAGTTCATCATCTTGTTGCATGCTTACAAAGTCTATGGCCTGCATGTATTTAGTTATGAGGCATGTCACATCACCAAATTGAAAGTAAGATGAAGATCATAAAATTAGGTTCAAGTACCTCTTCTATATCTCCTAACCTATTAATTATAACAGCAAGGGCTTGCTTTGTGTTCCCCATTCTTCCAAGGATGAAAACTTGCTCTTTCAGTAAATCTTTCTTGACACAGATTTCATAAGCCTGACCAAAAATTTCTATAACATACTGAATATGTGTATAAATAAAATAAGAAAGACCAACCAAGCATAGATTGAGATTGCCAGCCATTCATTTTTACAAACCTTCTCCAATGTATAATGCTGGCTGCTTCTAAGAAAGGTAAGCAGCATCTTAGGATCATAGTCAGCATACAGCTCAACCTATGGGAATCATAACAAGAACTATCAAATAACAAGACCATAAAGGGATTTCATTTGAAAAAAGGTGTTGGAGCATCCACACCAAGATTACAGGCATATATACATTAGAGAATACATGAATAAAAAGCAGGGAAAGACACAGTAAAGCACTCGTGTTGCCTTTGCCAGTATTATATTTTCTTGGATGTTACAATTAAATATTCTCTCATATAAGCTCATAATGCTTTGTTTTTAGCCTCATTGGTTACAGATACTTGAGCCAACCAATAGATCAGAAAATCAAACTGTTGGAACCTTAATGTAAAATGTGGTCGGATCTTATGAATGCAATACAAAACCAGACATAAAAAATGGAAAATTGGTAGACAGTTGTTTTCATTATCAAACTACTAATGTGAATAGGTAAAAATAACATATGCAGTAGCTTATGTTTGAGCTACTTAAGGCTCGTACAAATATTGATAAGAAGCCATGTTAGAAGAATGATATCAAAACCAGCAGCTATACATTTTTATTGATTGAATCGATCCGAATTGCTAAATTTACCATTGGAATGATTAAAACAATTTAAAGTTTGCCTCGCTAAATCAGGCCCCGGTTTCTAGATTTGATCAATTCCTGGATGTGTTAGCTCCTTAGCTGTAGAGTAACTTCTTGTATTGGAACCTTCCACCTTTTGTAATTTTGTCTGCATCTTCTGGATGCCTATTAATGAAAGCTTTCTTACTTCATCAAATAATAGGTTCCCGGGTAATGATTTGTAAAGTATTCTAAATTATAGTTTTAAAAGTTAAGAGAACAAACATGTGTCAAGTAGCTTTTATAGAACATGCCACCTAAAATTATTACAAAGACACCGTATCTACTGTCAGGTAACATTAAAGCACAAAACAGGCCCACACTAGCACAAGAAAAGATATATTCTTGCTTGTGGAAGACATCTCATCAATTCAGATAATTTTACCTCAAGACCTTTTCAAGTTTTGAGTCAACACTTCTAAAGTCAATTTTTACAAACCTGCATGTCATGGTAATCCTTTCCAGCATGGGGGTTTGCTTCAAATAGTGAATGAAGATAGAGATGCAAAAAGTATCGGTAATCACACGTATCCCTTGCAGCAATAAGCTGTGATACCACTCCAGATGGCGGCATTAAGTCACACTGCTGGATTAACAGTAGTACCGCACGCTTGCAGTCGATCTTCATTAGTTGGACTACCTATCAATCCATGTCAAGGGAATTAAGACTGATATGTTTAGGAATTAATGCTGAATTTCCAAATGAGACCAGATATACAAAAAAAGGGCTTATTTAGTAGAGACTATTGACCTACTTCTGAAGAAGATAGTAAATAACAGTGGAAAAAGAATTAGACTTCACTCCAAATAAATTCGGGTTGAGCTGAATTACATCACTCTCAAAGCACTAATCGTGCTAATAACTTCAGCCAGTCCAGCATAATATCATACCTTTTCACGAACAACATCATGCAAGTTATGCTTTTCGATGAAGTCAAATAGATCCGGTTTCATAAGCTGAAAACATCAAGGAATTAAAAAAAATAATCAAAAGTTAAAACACAGAACCCACCTCTTTTTCAGAGTGATGCACTTAGTACAACATGATGATTGTTAAAAGCGGAAGTGGAACTTACATCAGCATAAAGAGCAAAAGCTTTATCGTGCTGTCCATCAATTACATATAACTCTGCTAGTGCCTACATGGTATAACTGGCACACTGAATGAATATACCAAAAAACATTTTGCATATAAGTCATGGACAGAAACCTCTATGCACTTACCTCTTTGAGTGGATCAGTCATAGATGAGGTATTAATTTGAGGTTCAATAGCAGAGAAAACAGGTGTTGTAGAATAAATGCGAGGTGGCCATGATTTGACCGTTGATAAAAGATCCTTGTGGAAAGATGGATTTGTTGCCAAAGCAACAAGAGCTACCTAAATCACAACAGATACTTCACCAGTTGAGCTTCTTAGCTGCGAAAGAGAAGTCATACCAAGAAGTGAAAGAATAACCATAACAGCAATGTACAGACCTCATAAGCCGTATCACGTAATCTTGGGTTTTCAGTTGGGATATATGGAACCAAAACAGGAAGCTGCCGGAGATGTGCAAAGTGGAAAACCCATCTAGTACAATATCCAAATCAAATTACTCAAAGTATACTTCCTAAAGATTGTGATTTTAACAACATTAAATACCTTTCCCAAGCGGAAGCTGATCCTCGCAACAATTTTGGACACAAAGATGCCGCCTCAGCATATTTTCTTTCAACAATCAAATGATCAAGGTATCTTGAACCAACCTGATTGAGAGAGAAAGAAACCATAGTGAGATTTGTAATTGGTGATGCAAAATTTAATCACATACAAAATGGTAAAGGGAAGATCAAGAATATTCTCGACATAGCAATTATCTATAAACATTGAAAATGGCGACCAGTGAATCCAATTGGGATGCCCTGGACCGGACATGTCACTTGGAGAGAGTAACATGAAGCTCATAGTGTAGTCAATAGTCCCAAATAAAAGGGAATTGATCTAAGGTCGATTTTGTGACAAATCCAATAAAGAGAAATTTCTAATTGCACCTTGTCAAAGAGTTTTCAGTCTTGGGGAATGAACTAATTGCACCTTGCAAAAAAGCTTTCTGTTTTGGGGAATGAACCACTTCCTTTCTTTTCGTGCAAAAGTTGAGAAACTTCACAATCAACCACACAACAACAACAACAACAACAACAACAACAACAACAACAACAACAACAACAACAACAACAACAACAACAACGACAACACAGTGTAATCCCATGTAGTGGGGTTTGGGGAGGGTAGAATGTACGCATACCTTACCCCTACCTCAGAGGTAGAGAGACTGTTTCCAACAGACCCTCGGTTTTACAATAATAATAATAAAAATTTTAAAACAAAAAAAAAGCCACAGCAGTAGAGACAGCGCAAAACTACACAGAACAATATACTAATCGAGTTATGAGAAACAACAAATAGTAACAGAAATCGAGGCTCAAGCAATTATAGAAGCCATACTACGCCTCCTAATGAGAACGAAAAAGCTGTCACCTACTAACTTGCTACCCTAATCCGTGTTCTCCACACCTTCCTCTCCTCATTGCTTATTCGGTCTACCTCTACCCCTCCTAAAATCATCTATAACCAATCTCTCACATCTTTGCACCGGACACCCGTACATGTCCTCATCACATGTCCGAACCACCTCAGCCTCGCCACAACTACCTTCTCCTCCACCTCAACCGCTCCCACCTCAGCCCGAATCTTGTCATTCCTAATTCTATCTCTCCTAATATGCCCACACATCCACTGCAACATCCTCCTTTCTGCAAACTTTATCTTCTGGATATGGGAGTTCTTCACTGGCCAGCACTCTGCCCCAATACAACATAGTCGGTCTAACTACCATTCTATAGAACTTTCCTTTGAGTTTTGTTGGCACCTTTTTATCACACAAGACTCCAGATGTGAGCCTCATTTCATCCAACCTGCACCAATACGATGAGCAACATCCTAGTTGATCTCTCCCTTCCCTTGGATAATAGACCCAAGGTACTTGAAAATTTCTCTCTTTTGGATATCCTATATGTCCAACATTACTCCCACATCGGCTTCCTGTATCATGACACTAAATTTTGCACTCTAAATATTCTGTCTTAGTTCTGCTCAACCTAAATCCTTTAGCCTCCAAGGTTTGTCTCCAAACCTCCAACTTAGCGTCTACGCTGCCGCGAGTCTCATCAACCAGAACTCTGTCATCTGCAAATAACATACACCATGGCACCTCACCTTGAATATCTCGCGTCAATATATCCATCACACACCATGGCACCTCACCTTGAATATCTCGCGTCAATATATCCATCACCAAGGTAAATAAAAACAGACTAAGTGTTGATCCCTAGTGCAACCCCATCAAAACTGGGAAGTGCTCCAAGTCTCCTCCCACTATCCTTACCCGAATCTTGACCCCATTCTATTAAGAATTTTGGGTAGTTAATAATTTCAAAAGTGTTCTAGCTGGGAAGCCATCAACACTCATTATATGTACATGGTTTTAATAGGGTATAACCACCGAACAATTATACCCTTCAATATCAAATTATGATCACCATAAATGCTTTAATTAGTCTTTCTAATACTTAATTAATAGGAGAAGACAGCCACTGCCTAGTGGCTTGAAATTCCGGCGCTGCACAATTCTGCTGGAGGTTCACCTCTGCTGCTGATAGGTGGCTGGTCGGCTAATAGCTACCTAATATATGTTGGTATTCTTTCAAGTAATGGTTTTAAAGTAAAATAACCAAAACCTGATTTGAAATTTAAATAAGAGATTACAACAACGACAACAACAACAACAACCCAGTATATACGCAGACCATACCCCTACCGAGATAGAGAGGCTGTTTCCGATAGACCCTTGGCTTTAATAAGAGATTAATGTATGTAAATTACAATAACTTTTTTTACTCGCACAATTTGGAAACTGTTACTTAGTAACCCATCTTGCCACCTCCAGGACTGCCATTTTCAAATAAGAGGCAGAAACAGTAAGAAGAAAAGGGCTTGGTAGCAAATGATTACTTGGGTAGGAGGATGGAGAGCAGTTACGGACTTACGGTTAATGAGATTCATATATTGCCCAACCTGGTTTGAAGAAGAATCGGCAGAATAGTTAACAACATAAAACTAGATCTGTATATTGCTTATGTCATCGAAAGTGAACTGATTGTGTGACTTAAATTTCTGGGGGAGGTCAAGAGATCGTGACACTCAGCCAGATTGCCTTCTTATATAAGCTGCGAAAAAGCTAATTATCGCATCATATTAGTTCTGTTTTCTGGATTGAACTAAAAAAGAATTTTCATTTCTTTCTTGTTGTTAATTTTATTCTATCCCTTCCATATATTTCACCTATGACCCAGAGCCTCCTGCAGCAAAACTGACACGGATTTCTACGAGCCGTAGCAAAGATAAACCAAACGGAAGTTTTATTTCTTGGCTATTGAATCAGTAAGGGTGTGATTAAGATGGATCAACAGAAAAGACTATGTCTGATGTGAAGATGTATGTGGCGTAATGGTTTCAGTTCTTTTGTAGAATGAAGTATCTTCATTTCTGTCTTCAACTGCTTTTGTGCCATTTATTCCTTCCAAGCCAACTAGATTCATCCAATTGAATGTGTTGCATTAACCACTTCGACACTGAGATTTCATATGCCATTGGCAACAGAAGTATATCTTATTTGTTCCTCCCATCCCAGGCTCTCCATCTTCAAGCTTACCGTTCGATGAGACTTCCATGTATTCTAGAATCTAAACAACCAAAAAAATCCAGTGTAATCCCACAGGTGGATTCTAGGGAGAGTGGCGTGTACGCTGCCTTACCCCTGCCTTGTGAAGGTAGAGATGCCTTACCCCTGCCTTGTGAAGGTAGAGAGACTGTTTCCGATAGGCCCTCGGCTCAAGCAAAACATATCAAACTCAAATATGGAAAGAAAATACAGTAAATGAAGAAATCATGCTAAAGATAAGAGGAGAAGAACAGTAGCAAAAACGACAAATAAGACGTAACTGACGCAAAGAAAAAGCAGATAACACAATCGACGAACAAATTAATAGTAGGGAAAACTAGATACGCTCAAATACCTACTAAACTTCTACCCTAATCCTCGCCCTTCATACATCCTATCTAAGGTCATGTCCTCGATAAGCTGCGGGTATGCCATGTTCTATAAAAACAACTAGTATAGTTATTCTTAATACCAAGTTATAACAGATAGCCAATACTCCTCATATTTAAAATGCAAAACAAAAAATCCAAAAGCTGCTAACATTGACCGAACTGGAAAAGTAGGCTGCTCAATACTTATGCCGCATCCCCAACTCCAATTATATGGAATCTAGCGAATAGATCGAACTGGTATATGGGTCTCAGTTCCAAGATGAAGTTTCAAGACTATATGTCCAAAGAACTTCGAAACACACCCAAAAATAATAAGACCTAAGATACCCAAAAAAAAAAAGAAGCTCTTTTACTTCTATTTATAAATGCTTGGATAAAGCAAAACACAATTTCAAGAATTTGACATTTACAAGATAGCAGCAAAAATGTAAAGTGATATCGAGTAGGAGAAGCCATAGAACTATCGCACAGATTCGTACACAAATTACACTACAAAACAGGCAGAAAGTAACACATCCAAAAAGCAATTAAAATCTAAAAAACTACACAAGGGGAAAAGTAAAGTGTAATTTCAAACCCAATCAAAGATGGTTGCAAAATGCAAAGTTGCTTTTTTATTAAGTTTTTGTGAAGGTACGCAATTAATTTATTTTTTTGCAAGTGCAAAAAGCAAAGATGTTAACATTCTTAGTTGAAACCCATGCAAATTTACAACAACATACCCACTGTAATCCCACAAGTACGGTTTGGAGAGGGTAAGATATACACATACCTTACCTCTGTCTTTGTGAGGTAGAGAGAAGCAAAGCAACAAACAGTAGTAAAAATTGAAGAACAAGATATTGCACGAACACTACTAAAAAGGAGAAGATCAGGAAAGCATCTTTTCTTCCTTCCTTCTCTAGGTTAGTACCCCTACCTCTCCCACATAAAAGTACTATAACACTCGGCTAACTACTACCTTTCTATCCTAATCCTCAATCTCCATATCTTTATATCTAGGTCATGTCTTCAGCAAGCCGAAATGTATCACATCTTGTCTAATCACCTCCCTAGTTCTTTTTCGGCCTATCTCTACTTCTCCTAACAAACTACTATAGCCAGTCTCCCACACCTCCTTATTGGTACATCTATGCACCTTTCTTCACATGCACAAACCATCTCAGTCTCGCTTGTCTCATCTTGTCTGCCACATAGGACTCTCCCACCTTGTCCTATATAACTTCGTTCTTAATCCTGTCACTCTCAATATGTCCACACATCTATCTAAGCATCCTCATCTACTACCTTCATCTTCTGAAGGTGCGCATTCTTGACTATCCAACACTTTGCCCATACAACAATATGTTGTGGGTCTAACCACCACTCAAAACCCATGTTAACTTATACGTAAAAAATGCTTTTAGGCACAAACACACATATCTATATCTTGTATTTGCAAATGAATGAATTCATAACAGTTCAATTCGAACAGATCCCTAGTTGTATCAAATACGACTTGGATTTGACAATTCCCCCATGAATCATAAGGTAGTCGAAATATGTATTGTGGATTTGAAGATGACATTGGATTCTCTTTTCTAAAAGGCAAAGGGGGCACTTACTCAGTTACAAGAAAAATGAACAAATAGCACAAAAAACAACAAAGATAATAGCGAACAAATCAAATATGTTAGTGGAGGGGTTATTCGAATAAGCAGCAGAACACAAAATATTTTTGACTGGGGAGAGCTGGGAATCCCAACCCATTGCCATCGGTACTCGACCTAATTGAGTGCACATAAGTAGACTGCTATTTTCTGAATCAATTTAACCATCTTATAAAAACGCATGCAAGCAAGGAAAAGAATCCTTCCCCTAAAACTTCCCAATCCTTTTATGGATAAATACAAGTGAAGAGGCAGTTAAGAGCAATATAGAGCATCATAGTAGGAAATTAACCTTACATTCAGCTGAACTCATATTAACATTACACCCTTGAGGATTGAAACCAAATTCAATTTGAATACCTCATCAAGTAGTTCACTCTGACCCTGATTGGCTTCAACAGCTTCTAAAGCTTTTTCATGCCATCCATGCTGGAGAAGCCAATTAATGTGATCCTCTGCATCCCTAACAAGCAATCTCAGCATATAAGCACATATTAAAATGACAACATTTGTCAATCTGCATTCCTGTATGGCTATATCTGAAAAGGGGGTGTGGTTCCATTATTATTTTTGGATTGAAGAGGAGTTGTTGCAGATTTGACATCATCTTTAGAAACAGGCACAAAATCATAAATTTCTAGTAGCACATTGAAAGTAAGTAATGAGCACGATTTCATTCTCAGCTTTAGTCAAAATTAGAAGCCCTGAACAAATTACTGCAGCAAGGATCTGGAGCTTGGATGCAAATTAATCAAACTAAGAACCTTATTATCTGCAATTGACCTTAGTAAAAATACTAGTTTCCTCTGGATATTTAAATCTGAAAGAAACTTTTATAAGTAAAATTTAGTTGTTAACAAAAAAAAATATCAACTTAAGACACTGCACAAACTCACTCTGCTACAATTGCCAGTATTTGCCTGTGTTTCATTCTTAGTTAGCTTTAACATATTGTCATTTACATTTTATCATCTCCCAAGATATATCAATGATATAAGATTCTGATGTGATCAGAAACAAGTGGAAGCACAATTAAACAGAGCAAACCCTAATCATTTCATCCCAAATTCTACTATTCAGGGATAACCAAAGGGTGTGACCTAGTGGTCAACGAAGCGGGTTGAGAACCATGAGGTCTCAATTCAAATCCCAACAACAACAAAAACACGAGGTGATTTTTTCCTATCTATCCTAACCAGCCTTGGTGGACAGAGTTACTGCTGTTGATGGAGGTGCCAGGTATCTGGTGAAATTAGTCAAGGTGCGCACAAGCTGGCTCAAAAAAAAATTATCTATTGTTCAGGAATAGATTGATCCTGATTAAAAGAAAAAAGAGGGATTATATTGTGGGCATTATAATATGGGAACTAAATAATAACGAGTTTATTTAGTGCATATATGTTTTTTTGGTAGAAAGAAATCCCAAAATTATTTTTCTTTATCCTGTGAACCAAACGACCTTTAAGCCTTCAGAGAATTTGTCCGGTTAAATTTGGCAGGACAAAAGGCTACATTTGTTTTTATTAAGATGTTTGAATCTGAATACACCTATAGTTATTAAGATATGATATTTAGGTCTGAACACCAAGTAATTAAGAGTGCTTGTTTTTAGCATATGAATGTGTATAATTTATCTTTATTTATAAACTAACAAATACAAAAAATCAAATTGTTTCTTTGATGAACTACTCTAGAAAGCTAGAGGCAGTCGCAACTGATGATGGTGGTGGCATGGTTGTAAGTTGGTAGCTGGAGGTGCCTTGGTTGGTAGAGAAGTCTGACAGTGGTGGTTGTACGATGGTACACAGAGGTTATAGATATATGTTGATGGCTAGCAGTGGATGTGGTTGGCAATAGAGGCGGCTAGCGGTGTTAGTTGTGCATGTGGAGGCAGGAGGTGGTCAATGGTAGAGGTTGTGGTGGTTGATGCTAGACGTGGTTGTGTGGGGAGGCTGCTAATAGAGGTGGGAGGTTGTTGAGGTGCTTGGTGGTTAGAGGTGGTTAATGAGGATGGTTGTGCGGTGGTAATAAATAGAGAATTAGTAAAATGTTACATTTGGAAATTTTTAAGCAAATCTTTTAATAAATTTGAGACTTGGTATAGGATTTGAATAATTCAGACCTATTAAGAGCTAGTGATTGCTAATAAGTGGTTGTTAAAGGAAAAACAATAAAGACACTAAATGCAAATTGGAAGGGATGTCTTCACTTTCGAGGGTTGCATTATTCTCATTCATTAATGTACTTACTGCATCCCACTGTACGACAGTGTGTTATTGGTGACTTTCTCTGGGAAGGGTATCATATTTTATGGAGGAACTACATAATTGAGTTGGGAGTTAGTTTTTCATGAGAAAGTGAAAGTCTGGGATCAGAAAATTAGTTTCTTTTATGGCAAAATGACTATCTTTTCAGAAGACTGCAACTCAACTTACAAGTGACTAAAATAAAATATGCACTTTATAAGAACAATTGGATGCAAGAACTGAAAGTACTGCAAGTTATGCAGCCCGGATAGTCAAGAATTCTGTTAAGGTGAAATAGGCCTCTTAAGGATATACCTGACTAAGTTAAGGAATGTCTTCATTTAGTGGACATTGAAAAACTATAGGTGTATGCATATTGTCAAAAGTTTCTTTTACAAATCATTGTGTTGTGTTGATGAAATCTTGTCCCTTTTTTCCCATACTTTATAACATTTACTTTATTTACAAATTATCTATTCTATTCAAGAAAATGAAGGATATGCAATGGAAAAATTCCCCTAAGAAAATATCACTTTATCGTAATGAAAATACAACATAAACATAATGTATGTAACAAAAACTTCAAAACCATATGAAGAATAAAAAGAGCTTACCCACCTTGGTTTTGCAATAACCACATCCTTTGGGGACACAATATAGTATAAGGGTTCATCACCAGCAGCCCACTGACCTCCTGCATAGCTGCTACCTACAATCATTTGGACATGTTATCTTGTCCCATAAAACCTCTCATCGCAAGCCCATGTAAAAAAGACGACGAAATCGAGGAAATAGCTTAAGTGAAACAAACAGTACCAGCGAATGGAGCATGAGCTAGCGAATAGTCTTTGGCCTTGTAATGCTCAAAGCCATGCACAGGAAGAGCGTCTGTTGCGAGCTCATCATTATTCCATGTCACAACTCGCACTTCTGGTCTTTGGGCATTTCCCTGTTAGATATTCGAAAAGCCCAGCAACTATTCTATAAAAACTTGATTAGATGATAGTGATGTTCGTAGCATCTAGTGTGCAAGACTTGAAGTACAGCAAAATGCCCTGAACTCTTCAAGGAAAACCAATATACAAGTGTAGAATAAAGCTTTCCCAACCGGCCAACGATCCTTCCCGTGCGCTGATATATCATATAATTCATTCAATCACTTATAGTTTCATGTTAGAACACTGCAGAGATGACTATTAAGATGGCTAAGGTTTACAAGGCTAGGGTAGTTCGTTCAATGCACTTTCCACTATTTTTTATGATCTAATTTTGACACAATAACCCTCCCCAACTTCTAATATACCCGTAAGTCCTTTCAATCTATTCATTGAAGTGAAACCCAGTAAGTTTTTCATCCAAGTAAAGAAAAAGTGCATACATAACCCATTTTCGTTTTTAGAAGCAAGAATTCTTACCAAGATGAGCTGCATGTGGACTAGATTATCCTTCTTACTAAGGAGACCCCTCTTCAGCGCAGATGCTCCCAGTCCAACCCTTCCACCAGAAAACTTGACCCACCCTGACCC
This sequence comes from Datura wrightii, assembly GCA_035772735.1. NCBI lineage: Eukaryota > Viridiplantae > Streptophyta > Magnoliopsida > Solanales > Solanaceae > Datura > Datura wrightii. The sequence goes on from JASDFA010000011.1 coordinate 1,033,949, forward strand.
CAATCCACTTAATCCAATCCTCTTTACACTCTTATCTTTTTGGTTTTGAAAGTTAAGAGTTAAATTGCTAAAACTGTCTTTTTATGAAAAATAGGTTGGAGTTAAAGTTCTCAAATTGAGAAATGGGTTCCAAAATGCTCAATTTGTGAATCGTGAATCTTACCATAAAAGAAAAGAAAATTACAAATTGCTTAAAATATCACGTTCTGCTTCTCAAGCTTTTAGCCTAGTCGACAACAGCACTTGTGGTTGAAAAACTCAATAAAGAAAATTACAGGTACCCAGAAGTAGTGTAACAGCATCTCTCAATGATACCACCCTTCATCACTATCTGAATTACACATACATGTTTAACACATGAGAGAATTTTACCACACAAAGTAGAGCAACCAATGAGATTGATCCATATAGGAAAAAATGGCCAAGTATAACACAATTTAATCTGAGAGTCAAGTTCATGGTCAAAAAAACAGAAAACAAAACAATTACCTGTCTGGAGGGAATGGTGCTGGTGAAGTCTCTCTCTCCATCTTCTTCACCCGGAATATAAGCTAGAATAACCAAAGAATCACCAAAGGGAGCAATTCCTGAAATGAAATAGCTGGTTTGAAAAGATGCCACTATATCCACCTGATTCAGACTAGACATAGGCATATGCTTATACGACCCATTCACGCCTTTACTTTGAGTCGTTCTTATCAATGCGATTTTCACGGAGGTTCCCCAACCAATGACCAAAAGACTTTCATCCTGAATGTCATTGTAAAACAAGAGCATGGCCAGAATAATCAAAAGTAAAACACATGATAATGAGACAGAAAAGAGCACAACTACGTTCTTACTTATTCAGAAAAAGATTAAGAGTACCACTATGATTTTATTCTTCTTTCGAAATACATAGGAAAAGCCTACACAAAGTAGCAGCACTAAATTGCATTTTCACGTTTCTTGATCTCTTCTGAATAAAGAAATATGTATAACTCAAATATGAGTACTATCCATAGATATGGTTGACAATCATAAGCTGCACGAGAGTTATAAAGCCAACCTGCCAAACAATATGTGGGAGCAGCAGTTCAGGGCGTGGAATCCCACGAGGTCTTTCAATGAATGTTATACGCTGATCATTGACAGCATCATAGACTTTAACTCCTATATCATTCGCCCAAGCAACGAGGCTAGTTCTCCACTTCACTGCATGAATTGGACCTTCACCAGAGTGCAAAACCTGCCAAATAAAAGTACACTAAGAATGATCAAAAGACTCCCCAGGTATTTTCAATTTTTTCAATATAGAAAGCGCAGGTAAACAATTACCACAAAAAAGGCATACAACAAACCTGGTCACGATAGCCTAGCCACTTCTTAACATTTAAATACAAATGACCTGCCAAACCACCAGTAACAAATCTTCTGGAAGATTTTCTTGCATAATCTGGGTCTAGAGCAATGGCCTTCATTGGTCGGTGATACTCAAATTTCATCCTCTCATCAGTAAAGAGACTGTTTATTACAACAGAGCCATCATCAGAGCAGCTACCGACATATTCTCCTTCTGTGTCAAAGCAAAGGTCATTGACAGCAGCAGTGTGAGCAGCAAACTCCTTAACCTGTAGTAATTAAAGTTTCAAAATATACAAACAAAAACAAGTGATTTCTTTGTTAGGAAATCTAAAATCAAAGTAAGGGAAGCTCATTGTATACATAGGTAATAAAGAGTATTCTTGGATATCTTCTGAATAAACCAACAAGATGATGCTTTTTAGAAGCTGTATTACCTATTTGCTTTGTGATATAATTTCAAGCTAGACTGAGCAAAAAAAATTCTTTGAAAGTCAGGAAATTCAGTCACATATTTTACAGAATAATCTTAGTGATATATGTCATTGTTGATAACACAGTGTAAGATACTCTTAATGTTTATGTCCTATAATTATGTATCCCAAGAAATAGGAAGCTTTTCTTATTTCAAGTAGCTCAAAATCTCCTATATATGAAACCATATTACATAATGTTGCCGACCACTCCTTCTTTTCTCTTTACATATGGTTTTGAAGCCTGTACAATAGCAGTAGAGACGTAAATAGTTTCTGTACTAGTGACAGCCTTACACCAATCTGACCCCAGTTCTCCTTTTCGTAATCAACTTTTCTAACTTTTCTCACTTCTTTCTAACTCTGACAGAACCGTTTTTCCTTTGGATGATCACTGAAATGATTTAAGCATTTGCAAACAGGGAATCAAGAATGAAATCTGTCCATACAACAACGACAACTACCACGCCTCAAAACAGGTTCCTTAAGGTTTCCCTGTGACGGTCCTCAGCTCTCCAAAGTAAATCTGTAACTAAAATATAACTTAACTAGACAACTTGAACTTTCTGATAGTGAGAAATTTATTCTATTTGATAGTGTATAACCATATGTAGAAGAGAATGATCCTGTAATAGATGATCAGGGCAGACCAGAACTACTTTGAAGGCAATAACACTTAAGGAGCAAGCAGATTTTGTTACTTCTCTAGACACTTAAGAAAATGAATATCTTCAACTGACAGTAAACGCAATGACGCAGCCAGCTGCAACCTATCTATTGGCTACAAAGTAGCTAAAGTAACATTAGACTGCGGCTGTACTTATTCACAGGAAGCATCATAAAATTTGTTTTTTTTTTAAATTGACTTCTGACTCGTCCAAGGCTCATATCATTCAACAAAGAAGTCAACCAACAAAGAAGTTCCTGTCATTCTCTAGGCCTCCTGGTGTATCATTCAGATAGACTTCCCAATGAAATCCCTATCCTGAACTTTAGAGCATAATAAACAGATCAGGGTGTATCTAAATAGTGCCTTAACAACCCGAAATTATCCAACAAAAATATGCTACGACTATCAAATCACAAATAGAACTGAACTAAATTAAAGCACAAAAAAACTCACTAGAAGTTAAATATTACAGAGACTAGAATGAGGGAAAAAGTGATCTTGTAGGAGACGACTGAGCAATGCTTCATAGAAAATTGAAATAATTCCATAGATTACCATTAACTTCAGTCGTGGCTCGTGAACAAATAAAAGTACGAGTAGAGCTCAATTCAATTCAATTCAAGAGAAGAATTAATCACCTGATTACCAAGGAAATCGAGAATGTGAACAGATCCTCCGTGTGTACCAAGGGCGATCATTCGTTCAGCGACGGCAATACAAGTGGCAGCATCAGCGGACAGAAGCGACGGCACACTTGCACCCATTCTCTGATACTTCAACCTCGGCTCATCCTCCTCTTCCTCTTCTTCTTCCACCTCCTCTTCAGAATCTTCTTCTTCTTCTTCCCTCTCATCGTCGCCGTCGATTCCATTTTCCGATGGCTTTGGAGACATTCCGAGCACTAGTCACCGCCGTAGAAGAATGATTGAGAGAGAGAGATTGTTTAAGATCTGCGTGGAAATTGAGCTTCTCTTGGAAAGAAGAAGAAACTTCTTTTTGGGTGCCAGTTAAACAGTTGATTATTTAACGGATTAATAATTTATTTGTAATAAAACAAAGGAAAGCTGACGAATTATGATTACCACCTGTCTGCTTGTGTTTGTGCTTAATCCCTTCTACTTTTCAATTTAAAATCAATTTTGGATAATGAGATTTAGGAATGTTTCTTGTTTGTTGGTAAATGTCTTTTTCTTTTTGTCAGTTAGAATGGTAGAGTCAGTTAATTTAATCAACTTTTGGTAATACAGAATGAGTTAATATCAGTAATGAGGTTTAAACTCTTTTTTATATCTAGCTAATCAATGAGGTTTAAGTAACTTTGAGAAGATAATAACATCAAAAATATGAAAGGGACTGGATTGAATTTATTTATTCATTTTTATAGAATACTATTGGGGTGGTAATCTTTTCATTTTTGAAAGAAAAAAAAAATCACAGTCCATGATCCTTGGGGGTAATTTTGACCTATTTATGATTGGAGCAAACAATAGGCTAATCCATCGTGAATGTATACTTGATCTCTGTGTACCGATGATCCAAACATCATCTCCATATCCTATACGCTTGATAGTAGCATCACTGACGTGGATATGAAATCCGACCTCTAACACTCAAGTATGATCATAATCAACTCTCAATCAAACTATGTAGCCAAACATGAATGTATACTTGATCTCGGTGTACCGACAATTCAAACATCACCTCCATGTCCTGTAGCATGATAGTAGCGTCACTGACATGGATATGAAAGGTGTCTATCTTCGACCTCCAACACTTGAGCAATTTCAATGTGTAGCGTGCAAGTATTCCAAATTCAAATAGTTAATAGGATTATGTGAAATTTATTTAAGTTTTTAGCCTCCTATAGTTTTCCACAGTTTTATAAATCAAGTAATTGGTTCATTCACCTTCTTTTGCAAAAAGTGGTTGTTTGAGCTATTTATGCATAGGAAAGAAAAAACTACTTTTGAAATATCCAAACTCTTAGCTTCAAATTTTTTAAAAGCTCAAAAACAAACAATATCTAAGCTTGGCCTGATGCTGTTGCCAAGAGCACATAAAGGAATTGAGACCCTTTTGATGTGAAGATTGTACAAAATGATTGCTTATATGGGCTGGACTAGGCTGGTATCAACACACGGGCCCAAGCCTATTTGGTTAAAATCCTTTTTGAGGTCAAGATTGTCCAAATGGTTGCTTTTAAATGGGCTGGACTAGACTGCCAACAACACACGGGCCCAAGCCTATTTGGTTAAAATCCTTTTTGAGGCCAAGCTTGTCCAAATGATTTGCTTAAATGGGCTGGACTAGACTGGTATCAACATACGGGCCCAAGCCTATTCGGTTAAAATCCTTTTTGAGGCCAAGCTTGTCTAAATGATTGCATAATGGGCTGAACTAGACTGCCATCAAATCAAGGCCCAATTCTATCTAGTCAAAGGCCTTTCAGGAAATTACACCCATTGACCTTGTAAATCGGTGATTTTGAATTTTTGACCCCCATTTATCCGCAAATCTTTAAAGTCAAAAGTCAAATCTTATTAAACTTTAAAAGTTATGTAAATAAAAGTTATCCTAATGTTAGACTTGAATTGAATATTTACTCACAAATTACTCAACCTTGTAGAGAAAATATCAGACTATTATGGTTTAATGTTCACAATTACTTATAAAATTTTAGAACATGATTTCGTATTTCCTCACAAAATTTTCAATTTAATCAAAATCGCGGTCTAAATTGTTCATAAATTGCTAGACATTTTTTTAAAAAAAAAATTATTAAAATACTATTTCAAAAAGGGACAATTGGCCAAAATTTCATCTTCTCGAAATGGAGATTGTCCGTATCCGCTTGACAACGAAATACATTTAAATTGAAAATGCATATATATATATATATATATATATATATATATATATATATATATATATATATTTGCATAATCGTCAAAATAGTAAGTAATTTCTCATTCTTAATTAGATATTTCAAATTCGAATACTGAATATGAAATTATTTTAATAAGAAGCATACATCGAGTGAGAAATTTGTTTTAAAAAATTACATATAAATTTAGTGGCATGAAATACATCTTATGAGCAATTCAAGAACAATATAAAAATTTATCTTGTATGGATTAATTGTGTGGAAGAACTATACTGAAACAGTTGAAAAATATGCTTCGGCTCTTCCCATAATTCATTAAACGGAAACCATTGGATTCTAATATATGTTTGGTTGTGATATGTACATCAACACTTGGCCCACAACTAGGGTTTCCAATGCTTTATTATTGTATTTTTCCTAGATATATATAACACAAGTATTATTGGTCCAAATAATATGATTGATTAGCTTGTAAAATCTTTCATTCTCACCCTCATTCTATCCCTTGGAATTAATGAAATAAAATACTTTATTTCTTTGGATTTAAATAACATACAACAATAGTGTGATGTTTTTTTATGTACTATTGGCGTAGTTTAATATATTATAACAAATTAATTACTATTTAACCATGTTAGTTAATTAATGATTACATTTATGTTAACTTTAATGTGTCATAATTGCATAAATATTTTTTACACCTGTATATCAACCCACTCCATCTTTTTCAAGATTGAAGTTAGAACTCTAAGATCGTCTTAAAGTCTTAATGAAGATATTATCGTGACAGAATTTATTACATAGATTATAATTTAGTAAAATCTTATTGTCCCATCCTATATATAGCCCTGAATGTAGGTCCTACTTTAAAAATAAACGAGCCTTCGCAAAAAAAAACTAGTGGAATGAGATCTCTAGTAAAAAAAAAAATATGAACTAACTGTGAACAAATTAAAGTTGATTTTTTTGGAATAGCATAAATTTTTTTAAAATAACCTAGTGTAGTATCTAGGATAATCATCTTGAAGAAATATCTAGATATTCTAGAATAAAAGATAAAATTACTAAAATTTTTTTGTAGATGTATCTATAAAAATATCTAGAACTATCCATAAATAAGTATAAATAGGGGTGGGCTTTTACATTTGTAATCAACCAAAAATAGAAATAATTTAAGATAGTTTTCTGCCATATCAAAGTTCTCCACTCAAAATCCTTCTTTTCTTTCATAACTTCCTCTTCTTTAGTCGAATCTTCCAATATTAGTTAATGATCTTGAATTAGTAAAAAGTTTTTCTGTTTAAATTTTTTTTTAAAAGTAAAGGAGAGAACAAAAGAATCTCTCTTCTTAGTGCTAGTACTTAAGATTTATAGGTAGGCGAGAAATATAGATCTAGTGATTAGTGCCATATAATCATTGATTAGATTGGTTTAAGGATGTTACGAGGATCTCATATATTTTCATAATGGATGGAATTGAATGATATAATTGGTGCAATTATTTGTAGTGGTAGTGGATAATAGAACCACTCATGAAAATTGACGAATTGCCTAATCACACCAAAGAAAAAAAGAAAAAGAATGTTAGGTGTTTTGGTGTGAATGAGTTTTTATTCCATGACTTTTGGGTTATAAGCTAATGAATGGAAATGAAGAAAATTAGTCCATAAAGAAAGGGGAGGATTTTTTTTTTTGGGGGAATAAATAGAAAGCACTTTCACTCTATTTAAAAGACATGAGAAGATGGCAAGTCCTTACGCTAGTTGTAGTTGTCGACATTGCTCGGCTTCGACTTTGATCAAATAATCTGTTTAATTGATATCCTTCATTTTTGTAATAGTAATTGTTTTCCAATGTAGACACATCTAACATTCGAACAGACACTTATTTAGTAATCACTTACTTCGTTCCGTTTTAGTTACTAAATATATTAAAATTAGTTGTTAGTTTAAAAATTCAAAAAATAATTGCCACATTTTTCAACTTCATCTTTAGTACTTAAGTCATTTTAAAATGTAAAAAGAATAATTATTGTATATTTCGAACAAGTACATACTCCCTCCGTTTCAAAATAAGTGGTGTTATATAGCCTTTTGATTTTGTTTCAAAATAAGTGGTGACATTGATGATGTTCTTCCAACTTTACCCTTATTTAAATGAAAAGAGTTTTATATAATCAAGAAAATATTAAAAAGCTACGATTTTTTTAAAGATATTTATTAGGGGTAAGTGGGTAAAAACATATTTTTCTTTCTAGGAATGATTAGTTTTCTTAAAGGATATGAATGAGCTAAAAACATCACTTATTTTGAAACGAAGTGGAGTATATTTCGATCTAGGAATGAGTAGTTTTTTTAAGAGATGTATCCAAGTTGAAAGCACCACTGATTTCATCTCGCATGAACAAACGAACCCCGATGTTATTTATCAATATAAATATCCCATAATTTTGATGGCTAAAATTTAAACAGATGGAGCAGTGGCAAGGAGACATATAAAAGTGAAAATTCCATGTCAAATTGTATCAGCATCAACATGCAGTGGGATTTGATGTAGAATTCCAAATTCCCAAATGGTATCCAATGTATGGAAATTGTAATATTTTTCTGCAAATAAAGACAAGTTGCAAGAAATAGACAGGGTGAAGAAAGAGATAAGAAAGCCACGGTGCCCGTAATATAAGGAGGAACACTATTTGCCTGCTAAAACATCTGCCTGTCCTCTTCTCTCTCTCTCTCTTAACATTTAAATCAAAATTTTAAAATTTATTTTTTTTATAATAAATATTTTGTTAAAAATATTTTTCGAAGCAGAAGTACTTCTAAACAAATAATTGTGTTTTGTTTGATTAATTAATTTAAAATGGTGCGTCCGATGTTTCAAAAGTACACTCAAAGAAAAATTATCTTTTTAATCTTTTAAAAAACAGATTCTATTATATTTAAAAGATTTTATTCTCCTCTAGTTAAACATTGAAAATATTTTTAAATAAATATTTTTAACTTTCAAAAAATTTAAAAGAAAAAGTTATTAAAGCTAAATTGAGAAATGATATTTGAAGTTGAGGTCATATTTGCACTTTGAACATCTATTTTGTTTTACACCCATTGAAGTTTTGTAGTGGAAAGAGATTTGGTCAAAATTAATTTTTCAAACTTGACAAACTCATTTTAGAAAACTAATTAAAAAATTAATCCAATACATAACCCAACAATATTTTGAAGAAAAAAATATGTCTAAACGGCTGCTATAACAATTTCAAAACAATAGTATATTTGTGTTGTTGGCTCATTTTCTAAACCGCTTATGCTGAAAATAATTTTATCTATTTATTACTTTGATATAATTAAAGTATTCTAATGATTGAAATAAATTAAAAAATATAACTTCACAAAAATTATTAGTCCCCAACTTGTTTAATTTTCAAAAATAAAAAAAATACTTGAGCCCTAAAGGTGGAAAATGAAGACTATAAGCTAGGATCGAAACTAGTTGACCTAAAAATGCCATAATACTTCGTTATAAGTTGTTGATCAATTATTCAAAGTTATCTTGCTTTAACAAATTATACCGTGTGATCTTTTTTTCAAAAAAAAAAAAATAAAAATATATATATATATATATAATTATTATTATTATTATTTTATAACTACATTTCTATCGAAAATTAAATAATTTGATTTTCGTACTCCAAAATCATCTAATATAAAATGAGATAAAAAAAGTGATAGATTATAAACCTTAATTTGAAAAATAAAATGTGTTCAATGATAAGAAAAATTAAAGTTAGAACCTTTTCATCGAATCAAAATTATAGATTCATCTGTTTCCAAATCCATCCATTTATTACAAAAAGTTTCGAATATGAACATCAAAAATGAAAAATTCATTCTAACATTCAAATTACCCCATCCATCTATCCTCTTAAGGAGAAATATATGCAAATACGAATTAATCTATCTAGTTTTGAACATCAAATAATACTGTCTGTCATATTTTAAGGTGAAAGCATTGTGAATATAGAAGGAAAGTACGTGGACACTATTGATGAAAGTGACGACATAAGGAAAACGGAACGAATATTAGCTGAGAAACGAGAAGACGTAATTTCCCTTAACAAGATAAGAAAAGAAAAATAAAAAGACAAAAATTGAAACACCCCTCCCCCCTCTTTCCATCTCCATCTATTTTCAACCTAAGCTACTTTTATCATTTCATTTACCAAAATTTTCATTGCCAAAAAATAATAATAATAATAATCCCTTATTAAACTTCATGTCAGATCCTCAAATTTTAAATCAAAATTTTCCCGAAGGAGGACATGATGATTCAGAAGTATTAGGGACAAACATATTAGTACTAAACAGTAGTACTACGTCTACTTCTAGGCATAATATTGATGAAGATTTGTGTCGAACGCCAACTTGTCGGGAAAACAAGATTCCGACAGCCGGAAGCTGTCCTCCACCGGCGCCGAAGAAACCGAGGAAGTTGTTGCTTTGTAAGAGGAAATTTCCACGGTTCGAATTTTTTGAGGTTAGTGGAAATGAAGAGTTGGAGAAGTTCTTTGTATCATGCACTGAGATTTCTCGAGGTATGGCTGTTAAGAAAAGACTTCTCATGAGTTAGCCAGAAGTAATTAAATTATTATAGTTATATATGCAAAGTATTAATTACTTTCATGATTATAAGACATATTAATTATAGCCCTTTATATTTTAGGGTTGATAAGTTATTTATTCAAGCTATATATTCTCTAAGTCAATTCTCCCATTTCTGAATAGGTGCTGCAAGTCTCAATGATTATATTAAGGAGTAAGAAAAGAATTCTTTGATTATAAAATATATATAGAGAGAGATAGCGTAAGTGATGAAAAAAATAATGTGTGGAATAGTTGATATATATGTATACGAAGTCTTGTGTTATTTGTTTTCTTTTACTATGAACAAGTTGCGCAAAAATATTTCTTTTTTTCCTTTTCGATTCTGAAATTCCTATTGGACAAATATAAGGTTTTACTAGGAAATTATCGATTTTTGAATATTTATCATTAGTTAATGATTGAACTCATAATTTTTGATTGATTGAAAATGCTCATAAATCATATGAATCTGTTGAGATTTACACTCTGGTTGATGTAAAATAGATCAAAATTCCAAGAATGAGTTTTGTTTCCACCTCAATAATTGAAGTTATTATATAAAGATATAAATTAAATCCTCGAAGAAGAAGTTCAATGAGCCTTGCGAACTTTTATATAATATTTTCTTTCTTTTGTTCACTACTGATTTAGCTCATATTTTACGAAACAATAAACAAAATAACAATTTTTCTATATTACTTTCTGAATAGAATAAATTCAATACTTTAGAAAATAATTATAGTTAGTAATAAGGGTAAATTAGGAATTAAATGATAAACTATCTCTTAAGTTTTCAAACTGTACAAGTGAAAATGAATATCTATATTTAGTATAATTAACAAGTGGACGAAGGGATTATTGGTTATTCTCTTTTAACATTACTCTCCCTTTTACTTAGAAGGTATACTAAAAGATATTTGTTTTAAAATAATTGTCTATTTAAAAATTCAAAAAATAATTGATCACTTTTTTCAAATTCAACTCTTAGTATTTAAATCATTTCTATGTGAAAAAAGAAAATTTATTATATCCTTTTAGAAAATATCTATTAATTAATAAAATTATAATAATTAAATTATAATTTCTATTAAATTTTTTAAATAACATGTAAAATCTTATTCTAATAAATAAAAAGATACAGAGAAAGTAATAAATGTGATGATTGACTAGCACCCACTCACATAAAATGGCTTTTTTTAAAAACAATCTCTTATATTAAAAAGAGAGTTCAATGGCAATTATTGTCGGCGAAAATTTTGAATGTGCTTGGTGTGTTTACTGTTTAGTATGGAGGGAAAACTTTTTTCCCAAAAATTGTCTGTTTAATTGATTAAAAATTTGTGTAAGATATTTTTTACTTGTCAAGTATATTAACTCAGCATATTTTTTGAGAAATTATAAATAGAATGATAATTTTATATAATAAATTTAATTATTTAATAAATATATTGAGAAATAACTATAGTTAATAAGGGTAAATTAGAAATTAAGTGATAAATTATATTTTAATTTTTTAAATTATACAAGTGAAAATAAATATTTTTTGGATATAGTGCACAAGTAAAAATGGACTAAGGGAGTAATCAATTACTTTTTCATTTCAAAGTAAGTGGTGTTATTACCTTTTCATTTTATTTTAAAATAAATGGTGTTTTACATATTCAAGAAGAAGTTAATGTTATTCTTTTAAATTTACCTTTATTTGAATAAATTGAGTTTTACATAATCAAGAAACTAGTAAAGCGTTACCTCTATTTAAACGTATTTATTAAATGTAAGTTAGTAAAAATACATTTTACTTTTAAAAAATAAATATTTTTTTAAAAATATGCCAAAATTAAAAATATAATTTATTTTAAAGTGAAGGAAGTATGATAAATTAGATCAAGTTTAATTTGTAAAAGACCAAAAAATTTCATTTTCTTATTAAAATCAGGTAACGAAAAATAGACTCGACGAGGCTGAATTTTTCTATTTAGACCCATTTATTTTTTGTGATATATATATATATATATAAAATAATCTAGCATTAAATTTAATTAATACAGACTCACTAAAAAACATAAGAAAGACGAAAATGACCATGATGCACATGGGACTAATAGTAATATGAATTAAATGATTAGCTAGAAAGAATTTAGGAGGAAAAGTCTTAATAATAATATATGACGACCGATGGTCAGACATGAAAAAGGCTATAATCGGAATAACTGAAGTGGACATGACTCATAATGGAGGAATATTTTATATTAGCCCAGACTTTTTAATGAACCTAAAAGAATTTGGCACTCATATAAAAATAGGAATACAAACTAAAGGATGCGAAGAAATGGAAACAGGAAATAATTTATTAATATGTATAGGATTTATAGGAAAGATGGCCTTAAGTAGTAATACTAAATTTAAAATTAAAGTAGAAGATGTAGTAGAACTAATGGGAAATAAAGGAATTAAATTAATAAAACTCATAAAGATAGATGCGGAAGAATATGCAGGACTAGAATGGAATTTAGACAGATTTAATAAACCTATGACATATACACCAGAATCTCATTTAATATATACAAATAGAAAAGGAGAAACCTCTATAAGATTTACAGATTATAATTATACTAGACAAATTAATGAAGATAGTAATACTGAAACAGATATAACGTTAGAATCCCAAGAAAATGTAGAAGCAGAATTAATGAACATAGAAATATTGGAAGAAGCCTATGAAGTAGATAATATAATTATACAAGCACAAAGAATATATGATAACGACAAAAACAATCTTTTTAGATGTAAAGGATGCTTTAAAAGAAATATGAATATAAATGAATTTAGTTTACATGTCAAAGAATGTAAAGATAGAACAAATAATTTAGGATACAGGAAAACTATAGATAGTGAAACTAGTTCAATAGTAAGCCAAAAAGAACTAATGGAATCAACAAGTTCTACCCCTTTTCAAAGAACTACTACAACCCATACAATAGATACTAGTACAGGGAATATACCTAGGAGAAGAGTATGGAGACTAAACCCTGAAACAGAAATAAAACCAGACACTATAAAACCAATAGGAAAAAGACTACCCATAGAAGAACCAATTAAATTACAAGAAGGAGGTAGTAAAGGAAAAATACTTAATGTAGCATATCAAGACCCTCAATTATGGAATGCTGCAATAGATATATGGAAAGGAATAGTAGTAGCAGACTATATTAAAAATTACTCAGATACAGACGCAGAAACTATGTATAAATATATGGAGACATTTTTAGGCGAATCTGCTAAAGCAGTATAGGAATCATACAAAAGCGAATTCCCACAAGAATTTCAGGTTTTAGTAAATATGGGAGCTAACCCATATAATTTCACAAACAAAATACATAGTTTGATGACAGGAGAAGACCCTAATAGTGGAGCAATAGTATTACAAAGAAATGCATTAATAAAACTAGAACAACTTAGTATATCTAATTGGTATCACATTAAAGACTTTTTAAAAGAATTTTTTTATTATTGTACCCTTAGCGGCAATACTTTCGATGAAACAATAGGAAGAAAATTATTTAATAAATTACCAGGAGCTTTAGGTAGAGAAATAGAAGAAAGGTGGTATAAGAGAGAAGGAGTAATACAGAACCCTACCGCCAAATGGACTATAGGACAACGTATACAACACGTAATGGAAGTATTAATTGAAAAATGTACTAATATACAAATACAAAAACAATTAAAACAAAACGAGATGAGTTTTTGTAAGTCAGTAATATACACCACACAACATTACGATAAAGAGCCAAAGAGGAAGGTGAAAAAGTATAGGAATAAACAATACAATACTAGACAACCATATAAAAAGAAATACTACTTAAAAAAATCTTCTGCTAGAAAGCCTTATTTAGACAGAAATAAGCATGTACGCAAATATAGAAATGATAGAAATTATAAAAATAAATTAGAATGTTTCACATGTGGAAGTATAGAACACTTAGCAAATACATGTCCTAAAAGATATAATACTAGAGATAGGAATTCTCAGTTAATAGAAGAATTCCAAGAAACTCTTATAAATGTAGACGAATATATGTCAGACAACGAGAGCATATATTCAGTAGTAAGTATAGACATACCAAATAAAGATACTTCAGACTCTTCAGATTATGAAGACAATGAATTGATAAATGAATTAGGTAATGAATTACCATACAAGCTAGACCTAGAAGATCTACAATACAATAATATGAATACAGAAAGAGAATGTAGACATAATTTTGAAAAACAAAAAGGACTAGACAGTACACCATGTGTTTTTTGCAGATGGTATCCTAGTAAATATAAAAGAGCTAAATGTACAAACTGTTACATAGAAGCTTGCATAAGCTGTATTGAAATAAAATTAGGAATTAAATTAGAACAATATGATAAGACTAGGGAAGAAAATAGAACATTTAATTTAAGATTAGAAACTTTAGAAGCTAAAATAACAGAACTAGACTATAGAATAAAATTACTAGAAAAAGGCAAAGAAAAAGTTCTAAATACCAAACCATTAGAACAAGAAGACTTAAATAATAATACCTTTATACCAGATATAGGAACTTCTCTAGAAGGAACACAAGAAAATACCCTAGCTAATATCGAAAGAGAAAACTACCTAAACATGAGAAATATAATAAATTCAAGCTTAATATGTAATGAAGATAAAGATCTAACTACTATAAAAATATTAGCCAGAATAAAAATAAAAGACATTGAAATAGAAACATTAGCATTATTAGACCCAGGATGCACTAGTTGTCTAATTAATAAAAGAATTATACCAAATAATTTATTATCTAAATTACCAAAACCAGTTACTGCTATGCAAATGGATGGTACCTATAATTTATACGAATACTGCATAGAAAAAGCTAGCATAAGTTTTCAAAACACGTGTAATAAATTTTATAATCCCTCATACAATGTACATAAAATCCTAGTAAGAGATGTCAACATAAATACAGACTTTGTAATTGGTTTAAAATTTATTTTTAAGGATACAGGAGGATGCTTACTAACTAGAGACGGTATAGTTTTTTTTAAACAAGCAACTTATACACCAGTACTAACAAATAACATACCAACTAAAGAAAGAATACAACAAGAAGACCTAAAACCATGCTGTGAAGACTGTAATAATAAAAATATGTACGAAGAAACTAGTGAAGATAATTATAATTTAGACGAAGAAATACTAAGAAAAAACTATACACTAATAAATATAGAAACCAATTTTTATAATTTTAATAAAGGATTAAATACTATAGGCAATATTAAAGGACCAAAAGACTTAGATAATGTAATAAAAATGCTGGATAAATTAGAAATAATTGGAGAAAAACCCTTAATACATTGGACATCCAATAAAATAATGTGTAAATTAGATATAATAAATCCCGAATACATCATAAAGACAGCAGCTATAGAAGCAACTAACCAAGATTTAGAAGATTTCCAAAAACAGATTAAAGAATTATTAGAATTAGGTGTAATAAGGAGATCCACATCTAGACATAGATCAGCCGCTTTCATGGTTAGAAATCACGCAGAAATACTTAGAGGTAAAGCTAGAATGGTAATTAACTATAAAAGACTCAATGACAATACTAGAATAGATGCTTATAAACTACCAGATAAAAATGAGCTACTCAATAGAATACAAGGCAGAAAAATATTTAGTAAGTTTGACTGTAAATCAGGCTACTGGCAAGTCAAAATGCATCCAGATAGCATAGAATTGACTGCATTCACTTGCCCCGAAGGACATTTTGAATGGCTAGCAATGCCATTTGGCCTGAAGACAGCCCCTCCAATATTTCAAAGAAAAATGGATGAAATATTCGGAGAATACAAGAACTTTGTATTAGTATATGTAGACGACATCCTAGTATTTAGCAGAAATAACCAAGAACATCTAGGACACCTTCAGACAGTATTTAGACTATTTATACAACATGGTATAATAATAAGTAAAAAGAAAATGGAACTATGCAAGACCCATATTAATTTCTTAGGAGTTACCATAGGAGACGGTAAAATCAAACTACAACCACATATAAGCAAAAAAGTATTAGAAATGCCAGACAAATTAGATAAAACCAAGGAATTACAAAAATTCTTAGGGTTAGTTAACTATGCTAGAAATTTCATACAAGATTTAGGAAAGATAGCAGGACCATTGTATGCTAAGACCGGAAGTAAAGGACAAAAACACTTTAATACTGAAGACATAAAGCTAGTACAACAAATTAAAGATAAAATAAAAAATATATCAGATCTAAATATACCTTTAGAATCAGACTACTTAATTATAGAAACAGACGGAAGTAATCTAGGTTGGGGAGCTGTATTAAAAGCCAGACCTAACAAATATAGTAATAAAATAGAAGAAAAAATATGTGGATATGCTAGCGGAAAATATAAAGAAAAAGGTAACATGCGTAGTATAGATGCAGAAGTATTAGCTATAATATACGGTTTAAATAGCTTTAAACTATACATTCTAAACAAACCCGAAATAATGGTAAGAACAGACTGCGAAGCCATAGTAAAATTTCATCAAAAGATAGAACAAAAGAATAGTAGTAAAAGAAGATGGTTAAATTTCATAGATACTATATCAATTTATCCTAGAATAATATTTGAATATATAAAAGGCAGAGACAATAATCTAGCTGACCAGTTAAGTAGATTAAATTTACAAATGATTTAATCAACTGTTTTCTTTCAGAATGAGACCAGCTGGAGACATTCACCAACTTAGACCACAAATGAGGCCTGAGACATCAGACAAAGGCAAGGGTCAAAGCTTTGCCACAGACTCATATATACAGACTCTTTTAGGTAATACAAAGTTTAGACCTCAATCATCTACAGAAACGATGGAAAGGATCCATTTTGGACCTTTCAACCTAATTTCTTACCCTACATGCAATTTATCTTTTAAAGAAAGACCGGAATGTAGAATAGACAAACCTCAAAAATGTTTGTTAGATAATTTATGGATTGCCTACAATAAGAAAGACTTAAAATATTTTATTGCCACATTAAACGCCTTAGGACAGTATTTTACAGATAAAAACACTGAGAAAAAATTTAAATTTTATGTAGTTATACACGGTAAAAGAAATGGTGTTTTTCAAAACTGGCAAGAGGTCATAGAGTCAATACATGGCATAAAAAATCCATTATTTAAGAGGTTTAACGATTTAATGGAAGCCCTAGACTATGCAAGAGGCTATTTGGGCCCAAACTATTTCCTTTCACCTACACTCAGACAAAGCCCAAACCTTAGCCCACAATATAAAATCTCAAAAGACAGCCCAGATAAAATTATTTTCTGTGACCATTGTGAGACAATGACACAAGGTTTTAAAAGACTGAATCCCAAATGCGAAGCCTTGCAACAAGAAAAAGAGCAGTTGATGACAATATTAACAAAACACAAACAGACACAAGCCAGACCTACTGTAGATAAAACCACTCAGACAGACTCGAGTTCTCCATCTCAAGCCAAAATGGATGAGACGAGTGTGCATTCCTCTCTGAATGCAACTAGACCTACTGTACCAGGTTACGGTACAGCTAGTCCGGTTCAAACGGTAACCGGTAAAGACGCGTCAAATCCGTTGATGGCTGTCACTTTGCCAAAAAGTGAAGATACACCTCAGACTCCACCCAGAAGACGTCTTCCACTTTCATTCTCAGTGGGAGAAACATCTAGACAAAGAAAGACTAATAAGAAAAAGACAAAAAAGACTATCGAAGCTATGGTAACCAATACTTTAAAAAAGTTATTAGAACAGACACAAGAAAAAGATAAACATATTAATCCACTACCTGAAGATGATGTACTAAGACAACCACTCACTGAAGAAAGCCAAGACAGAAGCAATAATAGAGAAGAAAATAATGCTGAAGACTCTGGAAATGATATTGACCCAGATGATGAACGGTTTCAAGATCCATGTCTAGTTGCATTCAGAGAGGAATGCACACTCGTCTCATCCATTTTGGCTTGAGATGGAGAACTCGAGTCTGTCTGAGTGGTTTTATCTACAGTAGGTCTGGCTTGTGTCTGTTTGTGTTTTGTTAATATTGTCATCAACTGCTCTTTTTCTTGTTGCAAGGCTTCGCATTTGGTATTCAGTCTTTTAAAACCTTGTGTCATTATCTCACAATGGTCACAGAAAATAATTTTATCTGGGCTGTCTTTTGAGATTTTATATTGTGGGCTAAGGTTTGGGCTTTGTCTGAGTGTAGGTGAAAGGAAATAGTTTGGGCCCAAATAGCCTCTTGCATAGTCTAGGGCTTCCGTTAAATCGTTAAACCCCTTAAATAATGGATTTTTTATGCCATGTATTGACTCTATGACCTCTTGCCAGTTTTGAAAAACACCATTTCTTTTACCGTGTATAACTACATAAAATTTAAATTTTTTCTCAGTGTTTTTATCTGTAAAATACTGTCCTAAGGCGTTTAATGTGGCAATAAAATATTTTAAGTCTTTCTTATTGTAGGCAATCCATAAATTATCTAACAAACATTTTTGAGGTTTGTCTATTCTACATTCCGGTCTTTCTTTAAAAGATAAATTGCATGTAGGGTAAGAAATTAGGTTGAAAGGTCCAAAATGGGTCCTTTCCATCGTATCTGTAGATGATTGAGGTCTAAACTTTGTATTACCTAAAAGAGTCTGTATATATGAGTCTGTGGCAAAGCTTTGACCCTTGCCTTTGTCTGATGTCTCAGGCCTCATTTGTGGTCTAAGTTGGTGAATGTCTCCAGCTGGTCTCATTCTGAAAGAAAACAGTTGATTAAATCATTTGTAAATTTAATCTACTTAACTGGTCAGCTAGATTATTGTCTCTGCCTTTTATATATTCAAATATTATTCTAGGATAAATTGATATAGTATCTATGAAATTTAACCATCTTCTTTTACTACTATTCTTTTGTTCTATCTTTTGATGAAATTTTACTATGGCTTCGCAGTCTGTTCTTACCATTATTTCGGGTTTGTTTAGAATGTATAGTTTAAAGCTATTTAAATCGTATATTATAGCTAATACTTCTGCATCTATACTACTCATGTTACCTTTTTCTTTATATTTTCCGCTAGCATATCCACATATTTTTTCTTCTATTTTATTACTATATTTGTTAGGTCTGGCTTTTAATACAGCTCCCCAACCTAGATTACTTCCGTATGTTTCTATAATTAAGTAGTCTGATTCTAAAGGTATATTTAGATCTGATATATTTTTTATTTTATCTTTAATTTGTTGTACTAGCTTTATGTCTTCAATATTAAAGTGTTTTTGTCCTTTACTTCCGGTCTTAGCATGCAATGGTCCTGCTATCTTTCCTAAATCTTGTATGAAATTTCTAGCATAGTTAACTAACCCTAAGAATTTTTGTAATTCCTTGGTTTTATCTAATTTGTCTGGCATTTCTAATACTTTTTTGCTTATATGTGGTTGTAGTTTGATTTTACCGTCTCTTATGGTAACTCCTAAGAAATTAATATGGGTCTTGCATAGTTCCATTTTCTTTTTACTTATTATTATACCATGTTGTATAAATAGTCTAAATACTGTCTGAAGGTGTCCTAGATGTTCTTGGTTATTTCTGCTAAATACTAGGATGTCGTCTACATATACTAATACAAAGTTCTTGTATTCTCCGAATATTTCATCCATTTTTCTTTGAAATATTGGAGGGGCTGTCTTCAGGCCAAATGGCATTGCTAGCCATTCAAAATGTCCTTCGGGGCAAGTGAATGCAGTCCATTCTATGCTATCAGGATGCATTTTGACTTGCCAGTAGCCTGATTTACAGTCAAACTTACTAAATATTTTTCTGCCTTGTATTCTATTGAGTAGCTCATTTTTATCTGGTAGTTTATAAGCATCTATTCTAGTATTGTCATTGAGTCTTTTATAGTTAATTACCATTCTAGCTTTACCTCTAAGTATTTCTGCGTGATTTCTAACCATGAAAGCGGCTGATCTATGTCTAGATGTGGATCTCCTTATTACACCTAATTCTAATAATTCTTTAATCTGTTTTTGGAAATCTTCTAAATCTTGGTTAGTTGCTTCTATAGCTGCTGTCTTTATGATGTATTCGGGATTTATTATATCTAATTTACACATTATTTTATTGGATGTCCAATGTATTAAGGGTTTTTCTCCAATTATTTCTAATTTATCCAGCATTTTTATTACATTATCTAAGTCTTTTGGTCCTTTAATATTGCCTATAGTATTTAATCCTTTATTAAAATTATAAAAATTGGTTTCTATATTTATTAGTGTATAGTTTTTTCTTAGTATTTCTTCGTCTAAATTATAATTATCTTCACTAGTTTCTTCGTACATATTTTTATTATTACAGTCTTCACAGCATGGTTTTAGGTCTTCTTGTTGTATTCTTTCTTTAGTTGGTATGTTATTTGTTAGTACTGGTGTATAAGTTGCTTGTTTAAAAAAAACTATACCGTCTCTAGTTAGTAAGCATCCTCCTGTATCCTTAAAAATAAATTTTAAACCAATTACAAAGTCTGTATTTATGTTGACATCTCTTACTAGGATTTTATGTACATTGTATGAGGGATTATAAAATTTATTACACGTGTTTTGAAAACTTATGCTAGCTTTTTCTATGCAGTATTCGTATAAATTATAGGTACCATCCATTTGCATAGCAGTAACTGGTTTTGGTAATTTAGATAATAAATTATTTGGTATAATTCTTTTATTAATTAGGCAACTAGTGCATCCTGGGTCTAATAATGCTAATGTTTCTATTTCAATGTCTTTTATTTTTATTCTGGCTAATATTTTTATAGTAGTTAGATCTTTATCTTCATTACATATTAAACTTGAATTTATTATATTTCTCATGTTTAGGTAGTTTTCTCTTTCGATATTAGCTAGGGTATTTTCTTGTGTTCCTTCTAGAGAAGTTCCTATATCTGGTATAAAAGTATTATTTAAGTCTTCTTGTTCTAATGGTTTGGTATTTAGAACTTTTTCTTTGCCTTTTTCTAGTAATTTTATTCTATAGTCTAGTTCTGTTATTTTAGCTTCTAAAGTTTCTAATCTTAAATTAAATGTTCTATTTTCTTCCCTAGTCTTATCATATTGTTCTAATTTAATTCCTAATTTTATTTCAATACAGCTTATGCAAGCTTCTATGTAACAGTTTGTACATTTAGCTCTTTTATATTTACTAGGATACCATCTGCAAAAAACACATGGTGTACTGTCTAGTCCTTTTTGTTTTTCAAAATTATGTCTACATTCTCTTTCTGTATTCATATTATTGTATTGTAGATCTTCTAGGTCTAGCTTGTATGGTAATTCATTACCTAATTCATTTATCAATTCATTGTCTTCATAATCTGAAGAGTCTGAAGTATCTTTATTTGGTATGTCTATACTTACTACTGAATATATGCTCTCGTTGTCTGACATATATTCGTCTACATTTATAAGAGTTTCTTGGAATTCTTCTATTAACTGAGAATTCCTATCTCTAGTATTATATCTTTTAGGACATGTATTTGCTAAGTGTTCTATACTTCCACATATGAAACATTCTAATTTATTTTTATAATTTCTATCATTTCTATATTTGCGTACATGCTTATTTCTGTCTAAATAAGGCTTTCTAGCAGAAGATTTTCTTAAGTAGTATTTCTTTTTATATGGTTGTCTAGTATTGTATTGTTTATTCCTATACTTTTTCACCTTCCTCTTTGGCTCTTTATCGTAATGTTGTGTGGTGTATATTACTGACTTACAAAAACTCATCTCGTTTTGTTTTAATTGTATTTGTATATTAGTACATTTTTCAATTAATACTTCCATTACGTGTTGTATACGTTGTCCTATAGTCCATTTGGCGGTAGGGTTCTGTATTACTCCTTCTCTCTTATACCACCTTTCTTCTATTTCTCTACCTAAAACTCCTGGTAATTTATTAAATAATTTTCTTCCTATTGTTTCATCGAAAGTATTGCCGCTAAGGGTACAATAATAAAAAAATTCTTTTAAAAAGTCTTTAATGTGATACCAATTATATATACTAAGTTGTTCTAGTTTTATTAATGCATTTCTTTGTAATACTATTGCTCCACTATTAGGGTCTTCTCCTGTCATCAAACTATGTATTTTGTTTGTGAAATTATATGGGTTAGCTCCCATATTTACTAAAGCCTGAAATTCTTGTGGGAATTCGCTTTTGTATGATTCCCATACTGCTTTAGCAGATTCGCCTAAAAATGTCTCCATATATCTATACATAGTTTCTGCGTCTGTATCTGAGTAATTTTTAATATAGTCTGCTACTACTATTCCTTTCCATATATCTATTGCAGCATTCCATAATTGAGGGCCTTGATATGCTACATTAAGTATTTTTCCTTTACTACCTCCTTCTTGTAATTTAATTGGTTCTTCTATGGGTAGTCTTTTTCCTATTTGTTTTATAGTGTCTGGTTTTATTTCTGTTTCAGGGTTTAGTCTCCATACTCTTCTCCTAGGTATATTTCCTGTACTAGTATCTATTGTATGGGCTGTAGTAGTTCTTTGAAAAGGGGTAGAACTTGTTGATTCCATTAGTTCTTTTTGGCTTACTATTGAACTAGTTTCACTATCTATAGTTTTCCTGTATCCTAAATTATCTGTTCTATCTTTACATTCTTTGACATGTAAACTAAATTCATTTATATTCATATTTCTTTTAAAGCATCTTTTACATCTAAAAAGATTGTTTTTGTCGTTATCATATATTCTTTGTGCTTGTATAATTATATTATCTACTTCATAGGCTTCTTCCAATATTTCTATGTTCATTAATTCTGCTTCTACATTTTCTTGTGATTCTAACGTTATATTTGTTTCAGGATTACTATCTTCATTAATTTGTCTAGTATAATTATAATCTGTAAATCTTATAGAGGTTTCTCCTTTTCTATTTGTATATACTAAATGAGATTCTGGTGTATATGTCATAGGTTTATTAAATCTGTCTAAATTCCATTCTAGTCCTGCATATTCTTCCGCATCTATCTTTATGGGTTTTATTAATTTAATTCCTTTATTTCCCATTAGTTCTACTACATCTTCTACTTTAATTTTAAATTTAGTATTACTACTTAAGGCCATCTTTCCTATAAATCCTATACATATTAATAAATTATTTCCTGTTTCCATTTCTTCGTATCCTTTAGTTTGTATTCCTATTTTTATATGAGTGCCAAATTCGTTTAGGTTCATTAAAAAGTCTGGGCTAATATAAAATATTCCTCCATTATGAGTCATGTCTACTTCAGTTATTCGGATTATAGCCTTTTTCATGTCTGACCATCGGTCGTCATATATTACTATTAAGACTTTTCCTCCTAAATTCTTTCTAGCTAATCCTTTAATTCCTATTACTATTAATTCTCTTATTACAGATAATTGTTCTTCTCTAATAGTAAAAATAGGAATACAAACTAAAGGATACGAAGAAATGGAAACATGAAATAATTTATTAATATGTATAGGATTTATAGGAAAGATGGCCTTAAGTAGTAATACTAAATTTAAAATTAAAGTAGAAGATGTAGTAGAACTAATGGGAAATAAAGGAATTAAATTAATAAAACCCATAAAGATAGATGCGGAAGAATATGCAAGACTAGAATGGAATTTAGACAGATTTAATAAACCTATGACATATACACCAGAATCTCATTTAATATATACAAATAGAAAAGGAGAAACCTCTATAAGATTTACAGATTATAATTATACTAGACAAATTAATGAAGATAGTAATACTGAAACAGATATAACGTTAGAATCACAAGAAAATGTAGAAGCAGAATTAATGAACATAGAAATATTGGAAGAAGCCTATGAAGTAGATAATATAATTATACAAGCACAAAGAATATATGATAACGACAAAAACAATCTTTTTAGATGTAAAGGATGCTTTAAAAGAAATATGAATATAAATGAATTTAGTTTACATGTCAAAGAATGTAAAGATAGAACAGATAATTTAGGATATAGGAAAACTATAGATAGTGAAACTAGTTCAATAGTAAGCCAAAAAGAACTAATGGAATCAACAAGTTCTACCCCTTTTCAAAGAACTACTATAGCCCATACAATAGATACTAGTACAGGAAATATACCTAGGAGAAGAGTATGGAGACTAAACCCTGAAACAGAAATAAAACCAGACACTATAAAACAAATAGGAAAAAGACTACCCATAGAAGAACCAATTAAATTACAAGAAGGAGGTAGTAAAGGAAAAATACTTAATGTAGCATATCAAGACCCTCAATTATGGAATGCTGCAATAGATATATGGAAAGGAATAGTAGTAGCAGACTATATTAAAAATTACTCAGATACAGACGCAGAAACTATGTATAGATATATGGAGACATTTTTAGGCGAATCTGCTAAAGCAGTATGGGAATCATACAAAAGCGAATTCCCACAAGAATTTCAGGTTTTAGTAAATATGGGAGCTAACCCATATAATTTCACAAACAAAATACATAGTTTGATGACAGGAGAAGACCCTAATAGTGGAGCAATAGTATTACAAAGAAATGCATTAATAAAACTAGAACAACTTAGTATATCTAATTGGTATCACATTAAAGACTTTTTAAAAGAATTTTTTTATTATTGTACCCTTAGCGGCAATACTTTCGATGAAACAATAGGAAGAAAATTATTTAATAAATTACCAGGAGCTTTAGGTAGAGAAATAGAAGAAAGGTGGTATAAGAGAGAAGGAGTAATACAGAACCCTACCGCCAAATGGACTATAGGACAACGTATACAACACGTAATGGAAGTATTAATTGAAAAATGTACTAATATACAAATACAAAAACAATTAAAACAAAACGAGATGAGTTTTTGTAAGTCAGTAATATACACCACACAACATTACGATAAAGAGCCAAAGAGGAAGGTGAAAAAGTATAGGAATAAACAATACAATACTAGACAACCATATAAAAAGAAATACTACTTAAAAAAATCTTCTGCTAGAAAGCCTTATTTAGACAGAAATAAGCATGTACGCAAATATAGAAATGATAGAAATTATAAAAATAAATTAGAATGTTTCACATGTGGAAGTATAGAACACTTAGCAAATACATGTCCTAAAAGATATAATACTAGAGATAGGAATTCTCAGTTAATAGAAGAATTCCAAGAAACTCTTATAAATGTAGACGAATATATGTCAGACAACGAGAGCATATATTCAGTAGTAAGTATAGACATACCAAATAAAGATACTTCAGACTCTTCAGATTATGAAGACAATGAATTGATAAATGAATTAGGTAATGAATTACCATACAAGCTAGACCTAGAAGATCTACAATACAATAATATGAATACAGAAAGAGAATGTAGACATAATTTTGAAAAACAAAAAGGACTAGACAGTACACCATGTGTTTTTTGCAGATGGTATCCTAGTAAATATAAAAGAGCTAAATGTACAAACTGTTACATAGAAGCTTGCATAAGCTGTATTGAAATAAAATTAGGAATTAAATTAGAACAATATGATAAGACTAGGGAAGAAAATAGAACATTTAATTTAAGATTAGAAACTTTAGAAGCTAAAATAACAGAACTAGACTATAGAATAAAATTACTAGAAAAAGGCAAAGAAAAAGTTCTAAATACCAAACCATTAGAACAAGAAGACTTAAATAATAATACCTTTATACCAGATATAGGAACTTCTCTAGAAGGAACACAAGAAAATACCCTAGCTAATATCGAAAGAGAAAACTACCTAAACATGAGAAATATAATAAATTCAAGCTTAATATGTAATGAAGATAAAGATCTAACTACTATAAAAATATTAGCCAGAATAAAAATAAAAGACATTGAAATAGAAACATTAGCATTATTAGACCCAGGATGCACTAGTTGTCTAATTAATAAAAGAATTATACCAAATAATTTATTATCTAAATTACCAAAACCAGTTACTGCTATGCAAATGGATGGTACCTATAATTTATACGAATACTGCATAGAAAAAGCTAGCATAAGTTTTCAAAACACGTGTAATAAATTTTATAATCCCTCATACAATGTACATAAAATCCTAGTAAGAGATGTCAACATAAATACAGACTTTGTAATTGGTTTAAAATTTATTTTTAAGGATACAGGAGGATGCTTACTAACTAGAGACGGTATAGTTTTTTTTAAACAAGCAACTTATACACCAGTACTAACAAATAACATACCAACTAAAGAAAGAATACAATAAGAAGACCTAAAACCATGCTGTGAAGACTGTAATAATAAAAATATGTACGAAGAAACTAGTGAAGATAATTATAATTTAGACGAAGAAATACTAAGAAAAAACTATACACTAATAAATATAGAAACCAATTTTTATAATTTTAATAAAGGATTAAATACTATAGGCAATATTAAAGGACCAAAAGACTTAGATAATGTAATAAAAATGCTGGATAAATTAGAAATAATTGGAGAAAAACCCTTAATACATTGGACATCCAATAAAATAATGTGTAAATTAGATATAATAAATCCCGAATACATCATAAAGACAGCAGCTATAGAAGCAACTAACCAAGATTTAGAAGATTTCCAAAAACAGATTAAAGAATTATTAGAATTAGGTGTAATAAGGAGATCCACATCTAGACATAGATCAGCCGCTTTCATGGTTAGAAATCACGCAGAAATACTTAGAGGTAAAGCTAGAATGGTAATTAACTATAAAAGACTCAATGACAATACTAGAATAGATGCTTATAAACTACCAGATAAAAATGAGCTACTCAATAGAATACAAGGCAGAAAAATATTTAGTAAGTT
Organism: Datura wrightii; assembly: GCA_035772735.1. Classification (NCBI taxonomy): domain Eukaryota; kingdom Viridiplantae; phylum Streptophyta; class Magnoliopsida; order Solanales; family Solanaceae; genus Datura; species Datura wrightii. The sequence goes on from JASDFA010000011.1 coordinate 1,060,906, forward strand.
TGACTGTAAATCAGGCTACTGGCAAGTCAAAATGCATCCAGATAGCATAGAATTGACTGCATTCACTTGCCCCGAAGGACATTTTGAATGGCTAGCAATGCCATTTGGCCTGAAGACAGCCCCTCCAATATTTCAAAGAAAAATGGATGAAATATTCGGAGAATACAAGAACTTTGTATTAGTATATGTAGACGACATCCTAGTATTTAGCAGAAATAACCAAGAACATCTAGGACACCTTCAGACAGTATTTAGACTATTTATACAACATGGTATAATAATAAGTAAAAAGAAAATGGAACTATGCAAGACCCATATTAATTTCTTAGGAGTTACCATAGGAGACGGTAAAATCAAACTACAACCACATATAAGCAAAAAAGTATTAGAAATGCCAGACAAATTAGATAAAACCAAGGAATTACAAAAATTCTTAGGGTTAGTTAACTATGCTAGAAATTTCATACAAGATTTAGGAAAGATAGCAGGACCATTGTATGCTAAGACCGGAAGTAAAGGACAAAAACACTTTAATACTGAAGACATAAAGCTAGTACAACAAATTAAAGATAAAATAAAAAATATATCAGATCTAAATACACCTTTAGAATCAGACTACTTAATTATAGAAACAGACGGAAGTAATCTAGGTTGGGGAGCTGTATTAAAAGCCAGACCTAACAAATATAGTAATAAAATAGAAGAAAAAATATGTGGATATGCTAGCGGAAAATATAAAGAAAAAGGTAACATGCGTAGTATAGATGCAGAAGTATTAGCTATAATATACGGTTTAAATAGCTTTAAACTATACATTCTAAACAAACCCGAAATAATGGTAAGAACAGACTGCGAAGCCATAGTAAAATTTCATCAAAAGATAGAACAAAAGAATAGTAGTAAAAGAAGATGGTTAAATTTCATAGATACTATATCAATTTATCCTAGAATAATATTTGAATATATAAAAGGCAGAGACAATAATCTAGCTGACCAGTTAAGTAGATTAAATTTACAAATGATTTAATCAACTGTTTTCTTTCAGAATGAGACCAGCTGGAGACATTCACCAACTTAGACCACAAATGAGGCCTGAGACATCAGACAAAGGCAAGGGTCAAAGCTTTGCCACAGACTCATATATACAGACTCTTTTAGGTAATACAAAGTTTAGACCTCAATCATCTACAGATACGATGGAAAGGATCCATTTTGGACCTTTCAACCTAATTTCTTACCCTACATGCAATTTATCTTTTAAAGAAAGACCGGAATGTAGAATAGACAAACCTCAAAAATGTTTGTTAGATAATTTATGGATTGCCTACAATAAGAAAGACTTAAAATATTTTATTGCCACATTAAACGCCTTAGGACAGTATTTTACAGATAAAAACACTGAGAAAAAATTTAAATTTTATGTAGTTATACACGGTAAAAGAAATGGTGTTTTTCAAAACTGGCAAGAGGTCATAGAGTCAATACATGGCATAAAAAATCCATTATTTAAGAGGTTTAACGATTTAATGGAAGCCCTAGACTATGCAAGAGGCTATTTGGGCCCAAACTATTTCCTTTCACCTACACTCAGACAAAGCCCAAACCTTAGCCCACAATATAAAATCTCAAAAGACAGCCCAGATAAAATTATTTTCTGTGACCATTGTGAGACAATGACACAAGGTTTTAAAAGACTGAATCCCAAATGCGAAGCCTTGCAACAAGAAAAAGAGCAGTTGATGACAATATTAACAAAACACAAACAGACACAAGCTAGACCTACTGTAGATAAAACCACTCAGACAGACTCGAGTTCTCCATCTCAAGCCAAAATGGATGAGACGAGTGTGCATTCCTCTCTGAATGCAACTAGACCTACTGTACCAGGTTACGGTACAGCTAGTCCGGTTCAAACGGTAACCGGTAAAGACGCGTCAAATCCGTTGATGGCTGTCACTTTGCCAAAAAGTGAAGATACACCTCAGACTCCACCCAGAAGACGTCTTCCACTTTCATTCTCAGTGGGAGAAACATCTAGACAAAGAAAGACTAATAAGAAAAAGACAAAAAAGACTATCGAAGCTATGGTAACCAATACTTTAAAAAAGTTATTAGAACAGACACAAGAAAATGATAAACATATTAATCCACTACCTGAAGATGATGTACTAAGACAACCACTCACTGAAGAAAGCCAAGACAGAAGCAATAATAGAGAAGAAAATAATGCTGAAGACTCTGGAAATGATATTGACCTAGATGATGAACGGTTTCAAGACTCTCAAGACCCATATGATGGATATGACTCGGGCATGAGCTTTGACTCAATTGCCCTCCACAACTTATCCACCTAAAAGCTCAACCATGTAAAGAAAGAAGACGGAGACAAATAGATAACACGTCAAGGTGGGGATACCCACTAAGTGTCCTGTAAATAAAAATAAAGGTGGGAATGCCCACTGAGTGTCCTGTGAGTACCCACTTTATCACTACTTTCTGAAAAGAAAGAAAAACTGATGGGTACGCGTCAGTCTGTCAGACCAAAGTGGACAAAATAGGATCATCACTAATGCATGTGACGATGGGGCCTAATGCGCATCCGACTTGCATTATTGACATCGACTTTAAAAATGTCGGCAAGATCTTAAACGTCCACCTGTCTAAATCCAGACCCTTCCTTTACCTTTCTCCCATCTATAAATACCCCTTCTTTATTTCTGCAAAGACAAGTTGAAAGAATTCCAAACAACAACAAAGTTAGAAAAACTCTGAAAACCCATTCCTCTCAAGCCTTCCATGTCCAAAACCTCTCTTCAAACTCAACCATCCTGAAAACCCAAATCCTCTTTTAACTATACAGTTTAGTGTTTTTAAGTAAAGTTTTTTTTCAAAGGTCTGTCGGGTTTCCCCGAAAGGGAAACCTCTCTTTCGTCCTTAGACATGTAAGTGTTCTTCTGTATTCCCCTTTATATGTAAATTATTTCTTGTTTTAAATTTAAAATTTTATATATGAATTGTTAAATTCCGAAAAAATATATCATTAGTAAATGGTTAGACTCTTAGCTCTTAACAACAAAAGATGGATTAACCTGTAAATTCCTAAGAGTGTGAAGGCGTTTTAGTGTGTCCGCTGAAGGACTTTGTGTTACGCCAATATCTTGGGTGTGGTTAAAGAATGGAGTTGTTAAGAATAAAAGGCTAAAGAGTAAGATATTGAAAAGGATATACAAAAATAATAATATAATAATAATAATACTATTAATAAATAATAAAATTGGGGAAGTCTAAAGTATCACTGCATGTTAAAGACTGAAAAAAGAGAGGGAGTACTGAGTAGGATATATATATATTACATAATGTTAGAAAATACTTCTCCGATAGAAATGTCAGCACTTATCTGAGAGATAAAAGGAAAGGAGTTAGATATAGAGAAACAACTAGAGAGGGTAAAATCTATAGGAGACCCTGTATGTAAGATACCTGTAGGATAATAAACAAAAGCGTAACAAAATTGATAAATTAAAGAATTTAGAATATTTAGACCTAAGAATAAACCCAGAAAAGAAGTTCAGGATATTAAAAGATAATACGGTCATAAGGTGCAACTTTAGTGGAGGTGAACATATACTACATTCTGAAGACAGGCAATACAATACATTAATAGATTTGATAATAAATTTTAGCGAAAAAGTTCAAGAAAGCAATAAAAATATATTAAAAATAGTAGATTTAATAGAAACTACTCAAAATAAACAAAAAAAGATATTAGAAAGACTAGAACAAAACTTTGACTTTTTAAAATCACAAGAATTTGAAATAGATAGAAAGATACAATATTTAAATAATAAATTTAATTTAGAACAAATACCTATAAAAGTTGAAATAGAAAAACTAATTAGGACAATTACAGACAAACCTAATTTGACAAGTGGAAGCAGTAACTACTGAGATTAACGAATTAAAAAAGATAATAGAGAAACTTGAAGAAATCTCTCTTTCATGAACGATTTAGACCCAATCTATGCTAAAGCCTTAAACTTTATATCAAAACTTCAAAGCTGATCCACAAGGATTTTTAGATTATCTGCCCCAAAGTAAGTCAGATCAAGTCATTATCAAATATAATAATAGCATTACAGCTAGAATTAAATATAAAAATAGATAAAATTATTAAAGGTAGCGCAAATATAGTAGAACAACAAAGGAACACTGAAGTAGACGAATTAATTGAACAGCTAAAAAAGATAGAAATAACCCCACATAAAGAAAAATCGAAGATAGTTAGAAAGTCGCACCAATGGACCTTTTTTCATGTAGGACAAGAACGCCCGAAGACAGACCACGAGTAATTTTTTCAGATAATAGAGTAGGAAATAATGTTATAACAAGAATACTATCACGAAATAAACAAGAAGAAAATCAGGAGCTAAATCAGATAATAGGTGTAGATAGAGATCTAAGAATTTTTCAGCAAAATCAAATAAAATTACTCAACCCAAGGACCTTGTATGACATAAGATATTTTTCTAGAGGTACACACCTATATAGATACTAGAAGAACAAATATCCGCTATAAAAAATGACATAGCAACTATAAACTTAATTAATCCTGAATCATTAAGAGGAATAATGAATACAAGAATGACTTTAATGCATATGGGATTAATTGTAATAGGATTAAAGGACTAACTAGAAAATATTTAGTAACTAAAGTATTAATGGTAATATATGATGACAGATGATCAACTTTAAAGAAATCTATTATAGGGTAAAAAGAAGTAGACATAACTAATAACGGAGGAATATTTTATATTAGCCCTGACTTCATGATAAATTGAAGAGAATTTGAAAAAAATATTAAGATAGGGATACAAACTAAGGGCTATGAAGAAATGAATAATGAAAATAATTTATTAATGTGTGTAGGATTTATAGGAAAAATGGTTGTAAGTAGTAATACAAAATTTAAAATTAAAGTAGATGATGTAGCTGAAGTAATGGGAGATGAGAGAATAAAATTAATAAAACCAATAAAAATAAATCCAGAAGAATATGCACGGCTAGAATGAAATTTAGAAAGATTTAACAAGAAAAAGGTACTAGCACCAGAATCTCATTTAATGTATACTAATACTAGGGGAGAAACATCTAGAAGGTTTACAGATTATAACTATATTGTGCAAAAGGAATTAGATGATGAGACAGAGACGGTTATGGAAACAGAAGATAATTTCATGAATATAGAAATAATCCAAGAAGGATATGAGGTAGATGAGGTTTTAGAAAAAGCAAAAAGAAAACGCGAAGAAGACACAAATATAATGTTCAGATGTAAGATAGGAGGAATGAACTTGACGGAACAGAGGTGCATTTCAAAAAATGTGAATCTAGAACAGACAACTTTGGATATAGAGAACGAAATGACTTACAAGTAAAGATAGATAACCTAGATAAAAATTATAGACAAAATTTATGATAGCGATGAAGAAATAGAATTAAACTCAGTCATAAGTCAAAAATAATTTATGGAATCAACTAGTTCTAGTTCTTTTCAACGAACAACGAACAACGGCACAACATACAGTAGATACAAATACGGGAAATGTACCAAGAAGAAGAGTGTACATGATAAATCCAGAAATAATAACTGAAAATGTAAAACTTGTAGGTAAAAGAATGCCAATAGAAGAGCCAATTAGGTTACAAGAAAAAGGTAATAAAAGAAAAATACTAAATATAATTGCACATGATCCTCAAATGTGGAATACGGTTATAAATCTTTGGAAAGGAATAGTAGTAGCAGACTATATAAAAACATATCAAAATACAGACGCAGAACCAATGTATAAATATATGGAGACCTTTTTAGGAGAATCAGTGAAACCCTTATGGGAAGCTTATAAGTCTAACTTTCCACAAGAATTCCAAGCCTTAGTCGACATGGGAGCAAATCCGTATAATTTTACAAATAAAATATATAGTCTAATCACGGGAGAAAATCCAAATAGTGGATTAATAATACTGCAAAGAAACGCTCTAATAAAATTAGAACAGCTAAGTATTACGAGTTGGTTTCACATAAAGAATTTCTTAAAAGATTACTATTACTATTGTACAATTAGTTGTAATTCTTTTGATGAAGAATTAGGAAAGAAACTATTCCATAAAGTACCAGGAGCCTTAGGAAGAGAGATAGAAGAACGGTGGTATAAACGGGAAGGAGTAATGCAAAATCCGAATACAAAATGGTCAATAGGACAAAAGGTACAACATGTAATGGAAGTATTAACAGAGAAATGTACAAATATACGGATTCAGAAACAATTAAAACAAAATGAGACGGGTTTTTATAAAAATATAATATATACCACATAAAGTTATGATAGAGATAATAATAGAAAGAAGCGTTATAGAAGAAATAAATCACAATATAATACATATAATAGAAGGAAATATTACTTGAGAAAATCATCAGCTAGAAAACCATATTTAGACAAAAATAAACATGTTAGAAAATACAGAACCGATAGAAATTACAAGAATAAATTAGAATGTTTTACTTGCGGAAGTATAGAACACTTACTAAATGTATGTCCTAAAAGGAATGGTAGCAGAACAAGAAATTCGCAATTAATAGAAGATTTTCAAGAAACACTAATTAGTGTGGATGAATACATGTCGGATAATGAAAGTATATACTCAATAGTAAGTATAGAAGCAGTAGAAAAATCACAATTGGATCAATCAGATTCAGAAAAAGAAGAATTAATAAATGAAATAGAACTAGAAATTGAGAATTTAGATTTAGAAGAAATGAGGTGAGTGCAATAAATGAGGTGAGTGCAATGATGAATATTTTCCAAGAATGTAGTCATGAATTTGAAAGGAATAAGGGAATAGACAGCAATCAATGTGTTATATGTAAATGGTACCCTAGTAAAGAGAAAAAAGCAAAATGTAAGATATGCTTTGTGGAAGGATGCATCTCATGTGTAGAAAAAGTGTTTAAGGTAAAGATAATAAAGAAAGATGAATATAAAGAAGCAACAAATCAAACTACTACTTTAAGAATAATGGCACTAGAAATTAGGATGAATGAGTTAGAACAACAAATACAGGCACTAGAAAAAGGGAAAAAGAAATTAGAAGAAGATGAAATAACATAAACAATACGAGAAGAAGAACTAATGAACATAGAAAATTATGAAACTCTAGTATGTAATGAAGACAAAAAATTTACTACAATAAAAATACTTGCAAGAATCAAAGTAGAAGATATAGAGATAGAGACACTAGTGTTAGTAGACACGAGATGTACAGGGTGTATAGTAAATAAGAAAATAATACTGCCAAATCTAATAAAAACGTTAGAAAAATCAGTTGCAGCAATGCAAATGGATGGGACCCATAATATATACCAATATTATAAAGATAAAACCCGGATTAGTTTTATAAACACGTGCAATGAATTTTACAAGCCAACTTATAAGGTAGATAGAATATGGGTAAGAGACTTAAATATAAATGTAGATTTTGTTCTAGGATTGCAATTTATATTACACAATAATAGGAATTGTCTGATTACAAGAGATGGGGTAGTATTCTTTAAAAATATACATATACATCAGTACAAATAACAAAAATAGAAACAAGAGGAAAATACATTAATAATAGAAAAAATAAAATTGTTGCCCCCTTTGTATCATCCCATAAAGACCTGCAAAAGACATGTTGCAAAAATTATGAAAATAATAATATATGTTGTGAGAAACAACAAGACATGTATGAAGAGGAAGACTGCGATGTAGATATACTTGCTAAAGATTATACTTTAATAGAAATAGAGACAAAATTTTATAACTTTAAGACATGAATAGAAAAGATAGGGATGATAAGAAACCCAAAAGACTTGGAAAATATAGTAAAGATACTAGATGAAATGAAAATAATGGGAGAACAACCATTAAAACACAGGGAAACAACTAAGGTAGTATGTAAGTTGGACATAATAAATCCAAAGTATATAATAAAAACAACTTCAATAGAAGCCACCAATCAAGATATAGAAGATTTTACTATACAAATCAAAGAACGATTAAACTTATTAGTAATAAGAAGATCTACTTCAAAACATAGATCGACAGCCTTTATGGTAAGAAACCATAATGAAATGATAAGAGGAAAAGCGAGAATGGTAATAAATTATAAAAGACTTAATGATAATACTAGAACCGATGCATATAAATTACCAGATAAAAATGAGTTAATAAATAGAATACAAGAAAAAAAGATATTCAGTGAATTCGATTGTAAATCAGGATATTGGCAGGTAAAAATGCATGATGAAAGTATAGATTGGACGGCATTTACTTGTCCCGAAGGGCATTTTGAATGGTTAGTAATGTCGTTTGGATTAAAAACCGCACCATCGATTTTTCAAAGAAAAATGGATACTATATTCGGAGATTACAAAAAAATTATTTTAGTATATGTGGATGATATTCTAGTACTCAGCAAGGATATGAGGGAACATTTAGGACATCTCCAAACAGTATTCAGGTTGTTTGTAACGGTATAATAATTAGTAAAAAGAAGATGGAGTTATGTAAAACCCATATAAATTTTTTAGGAGTAATTTTAGGGGATGAAAAAATAAAATTACAACCCCATATAGCGATTTTTTTTTAGAAATGCCAGACAAATTAGAAAATACCAAGGAATTACAATGATTTTTAGGATTAATAAATTATGCTAGAAATTTTATTAAGGATCTAGGAAAAATAGCAGGACTATTATACTCCAAGATAGGCGGTAAGGGACAAAAACACTTTAATATAGAAGACATTGGATAAGTACAAAAAATTAAAGAAAAAATAAAAAATGTTCCTTATTTGAACATGCCCCTAGAAACAGATTACTTGGTTATAGAAACAAATGGAAACTTTGAAGGATGGGGAGCGGTGTTAAAAGCTAGACCAAATAAATATAGTAGCAAAAGTGAAGAAAAAATATGCGCCTATCGAAGTGAAAAATATAAAGAAAAAGGAAATATGAGCAGTATAGATGCAGAAATATTAGCAGGTATATGGATTAAATAGTTTTAGACTATACATTTTAAACAAAAAAAAATACTAGTAAGGACAGATTGTGAAGCAATTGTCAAATTCTATCAAAAGATAAATGAGAAAACTAGCAGTAAAAGAAGATGGTTAAATTTTATGGATACAATAACAACTTATGAAAATATTGTCTTTGAATACATTAAAGGAAAAGACAATAATCTAGCAGACCAATTAAGTAGACTAAATATAAAAGTTAACTAATAAGATATATTTATTTTTCAGCATGAGACCAACAGTTCCAAATCCTATAGACAAGGTTAAAGGTGTAGCTTCAACTTCAGACTCATATGCACACAGTATTAGGTAATATTCGTTTCAGACCTCAGACATTAACAGCGGACACAATGGAAAAATTCATTTTGAAAAACATAATTTGATATTTTATCCGCCTTCAAATTTATTGTTTAGAGTCTTACCAGAATGTGTGATAGATATACCACAAAGGTGTCTAATCGATAATTTATGGATAGAATATTAAAAAGGGATAATAGATATTTTATAGCAGCCGTAAATGCGTTGTGTCAATATTTTACAGACAAAAATGATGAAAATAAAAGTATGGAGAAAACATTCTTTAAAGGATTTAATGGTTTCACTGAAACATTAGATTATGTCCGAGGGATGTTAGGACCAAATTACTATATTTCTCCGTCCCTCAGACAAAACTCAAAAAAAATTATCCAGTATAATGTCCAAAAAGACACAGACAAAATCATCTTTTATGGACATTGTTCGTCTATGACCGAAGCATTCAAAAGATTGAACCATAAGAATGAAGCCCTGATACAAGAAAATGCCAGACGTGTGGAAAAAATAAAACTGCTGGAACAAAGATTGCAAGCGGTAAAGTTTGAATTATCTTAGAGACAAACAGGTCTTCCAGACTATAAAATTGAGCAAGAACAGCGGAGTTCTCCATCTCCAAAGAAAATGGATCAGAAGGGTGTGCATTCCCCAACGAATGCAGCAAGATCCACTGTGTCGGATAGAGGCACAACTAGTCCGGTTCAAATGGTAGCCGGTAAAGACTCATCAAATCTATTGATGGCTGGCACTTTGCCAAAAAGTGTAAATATTGACAAAAAATTAAGGATACTCCCCGAAACAATAAAGGGCGAGTCATCTAAAAATGATAATAAAATTAAAAAGGAAAAAGAAAGACCAAATGGAACAATTAATAGAACAGATACTGAAAAAATTTCTGCAAGACAGACAGACCACCTCAACAAAACAAGAACTCCACGACAAATACGAGGACACAAAAAAGGAAGAAGAAACCCAGAATGATTCAGACGAAGAAATTTATGGAGAAGAAAATTATGATTTAGGAAGGAACTTCGATTCAATTGCATTACACATCTAGACACGTGAACAGTCCCTGAGGATACAAACAGACAAAGGATAGTACAAAGTAGACACGTGAACGGTCAGAAAAATAATGGCAGACAAAGGACACTATGTAAAATAAAGTAGTACCAAAAAGATAAAGAAAAAAGTACAACGTGGATGAACAGAAGTTAAAGAGGAAAGAAAAAAATACAAATGTGGATGGACAGGAGTTAAAAGAAAAATAAAATAAAGAAAAAGACAGATGCCAGAAAGATTTCATGTAAACAGTTCAAGAAGAAAAATGTTTAGAAATCCAGAATTCAAGTCCGGACTTGCCTATAAATAAACATCTTCAGACACGCGAAAGACAGAGCGCAGAAAAGAAAAGAAGAAAAAAAACACTACAAGCAGCAGCATCCATCTTCCCCTCCATCTTCCATATTCCCCTTCCTTTTCATCTACCTATTTTCATGTTTCTAACCTATACCTAAATAAACTCAAACCTTGTATAATAAACCAACCTTTGTAAAATACAAGTCTGTGTAATAATCTTATAAGTGTGTAAGAGTTTTTCGGGTTTCCCGAAAGGGAAATCTCTCTTCGTCTAAGTCATGTAAGTCTTTATATTTTTCTATTATTTTCCTGTATTATTCTCCCAGACTATATTATGTACATGTTAATATGAATATTGTGTGTAATAAAATATGTTATTATATAAAATTTGTGAAGTTTGTGTAAAATATAATTACCCTTAGTATATGGTTAATATCTTAATCTCTTATTAATAACGAATAAATTCCTACGATAATAAGGTTTTAAAGTCCAAAACGGTCAAGTTCATGGCGTTTCTCATCCAAAAAGTCTTTAAAGGCTTCTTGGGGGTTGGAAGCGGCATTTTCTGCCAAGGCAGGAATGTTGAAAGGACACTTTGTTAGCCATATCCGGGATGGGGTTAAAGAATAAGTTATTAAGAACATAGGTTAAGGGAAAGAGATGAACAGGGTTTTTTAAAAAACCTATTTAATGGGAGAAATATAGAAATTATATAGTAAATTAAAGGCTTTATGACAAGACATAAATGAGAGAGGGAGTACTGAGTAGGACTTTCTCATAATTATATTTAAAACTTATAATTTTGCATTCGAACCTACATATATATTTCAATTACTAATTAGTCTATATTTCAATTATTAAATATTTATTTGGTAATGTGTGATAGATAGACCACAAAGGTATAGATAGCATATAACAAAAGGGATAATAAATATTTTATAGCAGTCGTAAATGCGTTGTGTCAATATTTTACAGACAAAAGTAAAAAAAAATAAATTTAAATTCTATGTGGTTGTGCACGGAAAGACAAATGGTGTTTTTCATACATGGGCCACAATTTTCTTTTTGCTATTATTAATGTATTTTCCTCTTGTTTCTATTTTTGTTGTTTGTACTGGTGTATATGTAATATTTTTAAAGAATACTATCCATTTCTTGTAATCAGACAACTCCCATTGTTGTGTAGTATAAATTGCAATCCTAGAACAAAATTTACATTTATATTTAAGTCTCTTATTCATATTCTATCTACCTTATAAGTTGGCTTTACACACGTCCTTTCATGGCCCCCTTATATATATATATATATATATATATATATATATATATCACACAAAAGCATATTTATATTTTATTTTTTTATTTTAAAATATTTATAAAGTGTATGTGTGTGTGCATATATATATTGTAGTATATTTGAGGCTTAAATTCGATTAGGAAATCTTTCTTTTGAAAACTATTGACTAAGTCCAAATGTCTCAACTCCTAACTACTTTTCTTGTGGACCAAAGGGAATATGCGACAAAACTTAAGCAACGTGAGTATTTAAAACACAAACAATCATGTATAATCGACCATTCGTTAGTACTATTTTATCGTATGCCTTAAATTAAAGCAGTCAGTCAATCGGGTTAGTTCACACGAATTTTGGAATGTGACAGATTAGGCCGGATTGGTTTATTATTGGGCAAATTATATATATATATATAATATTTAATATTATAAAATATATTAAGATTTTTCAGTTTATAAAATATATCATTTATTTTTTTTATAAAAAAAAAATCACTTAATTTTTGCTCAAAATTTAATGTATAAAGAGGATATAAAATGTGTACATCTCACGTAAAATTTTATGTATGACAACTACATAAAATGTGTATTCATGTAACTTTAATATAATTCTATTCCAACCACATTAAATCTATATTAAATTATCCTAAATTTAAGATATAATATCCACACGGTGTTCTTTAATTTTTGGAGCCACACCCATTTTGAAATTATATTAATTTTTCAAAAGATTTCATCCATGGTGGAATTCGAGATTGAATCTGAAATTTTGTTCAAAATTACATCAAATCTACCCAAATAATTTTAAATTTGAGATATAAACTCCATAAGGTGTTTTTAATTTTTTGAAACCACACCAAATCCGACATTATTTTAAATTTTCAAAATTAAATTTCAACTTTGAAGCTTATAAAATTCATCAATGATAAAATTCGAATTTTAATTTATAAAAAGAATTTTGATAAATTGGAGAATTAAAGAAGAAGAAATAAAGAAGAAGGGGGAGGAGGAGGAGGAGACGGAGAATAGTTCTAGTTTTAAACAAAATCATCAATGGCGCAATTCAATCTTTTTATTTTAATTTTTTTTAATAAATCGGAGAAATAAAGAAGAAGAAGGAGGAGGAAGAGGGAAATAGCTTTTTTTTTTTTAAATATGTTATGTTTTGTAATATGTTTGTTATATTTTGTAAATAAGAAAAATATTGTTAAAGTGTTAAATAGTTGTGTGAGGTAAATCTTTCCTTTTATTTTGATATGCGTTAATTAAAATAGCCACTTCTATCGATCACTACATGGATTGTGGCCGAGCCGGATCAACTCATTTGTTAAAAAAAAAATTATAATTTTTAAAATTTAAATTCTTATTTAAAGTGCTAGCATATATATTTACAAGACAATATTATATAGTGTTACTATTTGCTTACCAAGTCTCAAATTCACAAATAAAATAATCTTAATAATACTTTATTAGTTTGACTTCAAGTAAAGACCTAGTTATATGACTTCAATGTGAAATTACTTTCATTTTATACAAATATGTTGGGTATAATCATACAAGAAAACCGTCCTGTCGGACATAAAGTTTCTGCAAATCTGAATAATTTTTGAGATAATATTACTCGAACCAAATAAAAATATTAATAAGCAAATTAAAGAGCTAATGACTAACAATAGAGCTAGCTAAATAGAAAAAGTAACCTAGTTTTGTTACAATATCTCATAATGAAACACACACACACAAAAAAAAAAAAAAATTCTATCTATTAAAATAATAATTCAAATAAACTTTAAATTTGAACTCATCTTATTAATTTTTTATTTAGTCCACGAATCAATACAATCTATCTCAATCAAACTTCATGAACCAACAAATTTATTTTGATCGGACTAAAAAATTGCATTTCTAAATGAGCTTTAAGAATTATAATCTAATCTTATAAAATTACAAATTAAAATGGATCGGCCCACCGAGCCTAATCAGACGGCTCTAAAATAACACTCCAATCAAACTTAGCTGAACTAATTTGGAAATTGAAAGACTAAGAGTTGCTGACTGTAGTGTATGGGATGAATAATGCCCACTCTGCATGCTTATAGCTTGGGATTTATAAGGAAAATTAATAAATTGTACTAATTTGATAATTTAAGTTAAATTAAAAATAATATTTAATTAATCATTTGATTTGATTTAGTTAGGCATTGAAAAAAAAATCGATCATAATTAATTTAGTTTGATTTTAACTAAAAAAGTTAAATTGAATCAAACTAACCTGAAATTATACGTGTATAATTCTTATAAATATATTATGTAATTTATAAATATTTCTTAAATTTGTTCATAGTTTCGTCTTTTGACATATATTATTTTAAGTTTGGACTTAGAATTTTGAATGATCCAATAAATTTTATAGCTCATAGATTTATATTATTAACTCAAATAATGCCCAAACAAAAACTAAATCTATATTAGTACCAACAAAAGAAAATGATTTCAACACTAGGACTGATAATTATATTAGATATCTACTCTTTAATTTTGCAAGTTAATTTACACAGTGAAAACACATAACTAAATTTTTCTTAATGATTGTCATATAATTAATACTTATTAGTCGTATTTTATTTTTCATTACTTAGTACTTCTAGAATGTGATCATTTTTATTATGACTTATTAATTAGAAGTATTTATTTTATGTAATCTCATTGAATATTTTAGTACAACGTCATTATTTATCTCATATTTTGTATTTAATTTTTTATTTGTGAAACACCTTACATAGTTATATGTTACTAGAATTAAAGAAATATTTTAGATATAAGTTATATGTTTTGTATGAAAATTTTATTGAAAAAATTAAAATCCGAAAAACCCCAAAGATCTAAAATTGAAAGTTTAATTTTATTAATTTAATTTAATTTATAATTTTAATAATCAAATATAATTAATTTAATTTAATATTTAAAAAATTGAAACTAACTCAAATTACGTATGCCCCTATTTTCTTTTTACTAATATATAGAAGTGGCAAGCTGCAATCACCTCTCGGTTGTCTTGCCAGCTCATCTCCCAAAGGCATTTTGGCCATTTCTGGTCTTGTTTATAATTTACAAATTGGATATTTGATTACATGACTATATTATATAATAAGAGTAAATTAAAAATTATATGATAAATAATTTTTTAATTTTTTAAATTTAAAAAGTAAAATTAAATATTTATTTTTGATATAATGGATAAGTAAAAATAGTGTAACAAAAATTAGTCTTCGTATGGGATGATCTTGATTTTTTTTCTCCATTTAAAATTTTTTTAAAAAAAATAAACTCTGCTTCAAAAAATTCTAATTTTTGTAGTAAAATATATGTTCAGGATTCAATTTAAAATATCAAAAAATAATTTATCATATAATTTCTACTTTCTTTTGTTCTGACGCTTAATTAATTACTTATTATCTTTATGTTTATTTTTGTTTGTCCAGTATTTATTTTTACATATCTTAATTAAGAAACAACAAATAAAGTGACAAGTTTTTTATATCATCATTTGAATATAATAAAATTAATATTTTAAAAAATGACTATAATTAATAATAAAATTAAATTACATAAAAATAATGTTATCCAACTAATTAAATACCATTAATTAAAAGAATAAAAATTACAAACTATCTCAAAATAGAAACATTAATACAAATAATTTCTATAAATATGGCAGTTTAATTAATATCAATCTTAATACAATTTATTGGGCCCATACTTGTACGGGCCTTTGCATCTAGTATAGCTATATATGATGTCACCGTTATGGCCCAATATATTGGGTGCACACACAGTCCAGTCGTAATATGGTTCGTTAGTGTTCATTATTAGCCGAAACCGGGTAACGAAATATAGGCTCAATGAATCAATAAGGCCGAACGTTAAGAAAAATGGATCATGGTTCGATTTAAAAAAAATTAATTCAAGAAGTGAGAATCTTTCGAGATCATATAGGCTATTGAAGTGCATTTTATTTATCAATATGGGATTTTAACACTGTCTCTTACACACCAATATCTGTATATTTGGAGCACATACAATAATATACGAGAGATCCAATACTACTGATGAGCAATAAATTGAGATGAGTTTAATTCAAATACCATAATAAAAAATATTTTGAAACTTTGCCTTCACTCAATCATAAAAATTAATTAAAGAGGTGAATTTAAAACGGTACTTTACATGAATATTTTTAAATTTGTCTTGGGAGATTACGTTTATTATTATTATACAATCAAATTTTGTGATGATAATTATTCGTTATAATAACATTTCACTATAATGACTTGAATTTTCTCAAAACTAATTTTTCATATTATATTTTTACTTCTCTATACCTATACCAATAGTAGCGTTTAGCATAGTGGTACACTTTTTTGTAAAATTATCCCTCTATAACAATCATACATAAATATTGTGTAATAATATTTTGCAAGAAATATATTATATATAAAAGCAAGTATCAGAATGTTTATGATTATTATATTAATATCATGAATATTGTAAATTTCATGTACAAATATCTAAAAAAAAATTTAAAATAATGTCCATCCAGTTATAGTCGTAATCTCAAAAGGAAAAATTACTGATATTTGATTTTTTTTACATTTACATTTTTACTTTATAAGAAAGGTATTCGTTGTTCAATTTAATCAAAAAATACATAAAGTGATTAAACTAAATTTTTATATATTTTTATTTATAATGAATTAGCTCAACCTTAGTACCATAATTTCATTTTATCATACACCATATTATTGGAATTTTGCAAATGAAAGTCACCTTCAAACAGCAGAGGATTTAAAATTTTTGTTAAGCGGCTTTAAAAAATTAAAATTTAATATTTAAAATTTAAATTTAAAATATTAATGTAAATTTTGAATTTCTTAATTTATTAAGTCAACTTTTATTATTACTTTTAAAAAGTTTAAAATTTATATATATAATATTATTTTTTACCAAAACAATTCAAGCGAACACTCCGCGCCCCTCAAAATTCGTCGCTGCGTTCAAGATCTGAAAATATTAATATGGATACTTGCATATATAATCTTCACATATATTTATTAATTATTAAAAAATAAATAAAATGAAACAAAAAGGGATCATTTCAAGACATGAGATGGCAGTACACGTTTTTAGAAAATGCAATAATAATAAATAATTTTGCTACTTCCTCTTTGATTTTTGGATAAATAAAGTCACTGGACTAGTGCATATACAGGAAACGTGCATATTATATTATAAATTGTATAATATAATATTTTTTCTGTAGATAGATTATTATAATAAGCCGCTCCAAAATCTTAAAAAAGAAAAATGAAAATTTGAGAAAGAAATGCTGAATCTTCCTCCAGAATCCTCTACACTCTTCATATTTTTACCCCACGTATCCACTATTCCAACACCTGTTTTACACGTGTCACTCTGCTAGAAACCTCTCTGCAGTGAAAAAGTTGAAACTCCCCCCTCTTCATATACTGTAGCCACTCCACCATACGTTTTTCAAAATCACACTCCAAAAAAGAGAGGGAAAAAAAACAGAGAGGATTAAAAAAAAAAAAAAACAGAGAGGAATGGCTCCAAAGAAACGTGGAGGAAGGGCCTCCGCCACGGTGGTAACCGCCCGAAAAGTGGTGGAAGAAACCGTCTCCGTCGTCGTAACTCCGGTCGCCGGCGAAACTGAGACCGAAAGTCAAACTTTGACTCAGAGTCAACAAACTGAAGAAAATCAATCATTCGAGATACTAACTCCACTTCCTTCTGAAGAACCAACGCCTAAGAGGACCATTAACATTCAAGACATGAAATCCAAACCGCAAACCGAGAAAAGGAAAGGCCAGCAAAGGAAACCCGCCCCGACCCGGGAGGAACAAGTGAAGCAACCGCCTCAGGTGGTAGATGAAGATGAAACGCAACCAGCTGACGAGCCAGAAGAGATGCCAACACCACCGAAAATTGAAGCGGATCAAAAGAAGGCCCAGAAAAGGAAACCCGACCCGGACCAGAAAGTGAAAGAAGAAGGCGGGAAGAGGAAAAAGAAGAGGGCGAAAGTGGGCGGGGGAGTGGGACCCAGCGAAGGGTACAGAAGGTATGTGTTTAGGGTGATGAAGCAAGTTCATCCGGACATGGGAATTTCATCAAAGGCTATGACTATATTGAACAATCTGATGGGAGATATGTTCGAGAGGATCGCCAATGAGGCGGCGATTCTCTCGAAGTACGTGGGCCGGGCCACGTTGGCGTCGGTGGATATTCAGGATGCGGTGAAGTTGGTGTTACCGGGGGAGCTAGGGAAGCATGCAATTGCTGAAGGGACCAAAGCTGTTGCTAATTATGTGTCTAGTGTTGACAAGTCCAAGTCCAAGCCCTAAATTATTGTTAACTCTTGTTAACATTCAACTTTTATGTTTGATTTATTTCGGTTTACTACCCTTTTCTAAATGCTCTTAACGTTTCCTTCTTGGGATTTCACTGCATGCAAATTTCGGGCTCTGTTTTGTAATCTTTAATTTCTTATTTGCATGCGTGTGAAGTCGCTATGTATATATCTTAGCTTGGCGACGCGGATGTATTAGTAGATGTTTTAAATACTTTTCGTGTCATAGATTGTCTCTGTTTTATGACTGCCTCCGTTTTTGCGTCTGTTTCTTTATTAAGTTTTTAATTACTCTCTCCCAATATGATAAGTTTGGATTTGAGTAAAGTAAGAAGTTCGACTCTCGGAAACAGATTTGATTTATTTGTACGTTTTAAAAATATTTTAAATTTAAATAATCTTACGTTCAAATGCACGGTTAAAACAAAGAAAATGGACTTTAAATATTTTTAAGTTTTGTATATTATTTTTGCACGATCCAATTAAAGAAGTTTTGACGTTAAATTATTTTAAAGTACAATCACATACGTTGAGACAAATGGGTACCAATGTAAGACGATACTGTAAATTGCCGTTAGTTTCTTACTGTTGAGTGATCGAGGACTGTTAGCATTTTCGCTCCACTGTGTTTGACGCCAGTAAATGGTCACACTATTGTCGACACGTGTTTCATCCGATGTGTATTGACACGTGGCTCTCTTCACACATGTCATCCATTGTTCAAACTTAGAAATTTAATATAGCAAGTCAAGTTTTAATAATTAAATTTAAAATTTAATGTTTATATATAATTAATAAAAAATTCATACATATGCTTATGATTAACGTTATCGAGCTTGATCGAGCCATAGCTTTACCTTAAAGTATAAATTCGCTCTTGATAGGACAACTTACATAGAAGACGGTGACTGCGAAGTTAACTTAATTATAATCGAGCCATAGCTTACCTTAAATTATAAATCCGCTCTTGATAGGACAACTTACATAAAAAACGGTGAGTGTGAAGTTAACTTAACTATAATAATATCTTTTGAAAGCAAATTATTACAAAGAACTCGATCAGATCGAAGTTTGGATGACAATGGGGCGGGGCGGAACAGAATATATATTTTATTTGATTATTATTTTCTAGAAATTTATTTTTTTAGTTTTTCAAAAATAAACATACCACAGAATCTACAGAAGGGTATACATAACGGATCTCATTTCCTCTAGTAACAGCTGCATTTACGATTCCTTGACTTACCATTTCCACTGTTCAAATTTCTTCCTAAATTCCCAAATAAATAGATAATAAATAAACAATTTTACTACAAATACACACAATAAGTAAGAAAAAAATATTTTTCTAGAAAATATTTCTTTGAAAAATATTTTTTCTCGTACCAAACATATTTTAAGATTTAAAAGCGTGGATAGTGAGTTTAAATTATTTAGCAATAAAAATATTATCTTAGTAAAAATTATGTATCAATGATTATTTTTTTAAATATAAATCAAAAATAAATTTACGAGTTTATGCTGATTTGTCCTACAAATGCACTGCACCCGTCCCATTACCGTCCCTGTTCTAATCTAATGATTCATCACTCTAATACTTTTGCACCATTGGATACGTAGACCAATATAAGAATGTCGCGATATGCTATGGATTTCAAAAAATTACGTTCCCCTTTCGAACTGCCAATAATTATTATACCTCAATTCCGAATAAATTGAAATTGGCTAATATGAATTTTCATTTTCGAAAGATAGTAATAGCTCAGTTCTACTGAAGCAAGACAAGTATAACACATTGGATAATAATTAACAAACAAGCTTTCTATACTTATCAACCATTAACATGAAAAGATGAGAAGAGGAAGAAAAATAGATTACCTGGTCACACATTTGACATTGTACAAAGCTGGAACTGAGTAAATCCGTCCAAGAAAAGATATAAACAGATGAATCTATTCATCACTATAGTCATAATTTACAGGGGAAGGGATTTCATTTTTAATAACCGAGAAATCTCCGAGAGACAGCTGATAGAAAGACATCATGGATAATGACCTAATTACCTGCACTTTTATCCTACTTGCACTTAAATACCAACATTTGAGGATTTTCGAGAACAACGTTCAAATTGAAGCTCGTCAAAGCTTCCCTATTATTAAAGCCTCCAATCACACAGTACTACTGAGACTACGACTGCCATGCTGGATTGCAGTTGCGGGTAATTAATCCAATCTTGCATGTTCAAAATTACAGGCAAACAGAGATCAATATATGCAATCTGATCGAGAAGTCTCCAAGCATATCATCATCAACACGCTGTTCTGTACAAGCTTCGATAAGTCCATCCACAGCACACTTAATATATACAACTATTTGATATGTGAGCACTGTTGCAGCTTCATCAAGGGTGCGTAATTTGCCTAGACAATAAAGATGAAAATTTTGGACGAAAAGATTTCATGCCCCTCATATTGATTTTACAAGATGAAGCATGCATGCCCTCTGCAAATCAAGTATTATGTTAATGAAAATATGAAGGGCAAATTAAACATCATCAAAAACACTAAAAGGATTGTCACAGAGGGAAAGACGGCTTACCCAGACAAACTAAAGGAGCAAGACTCTGCTTTCAACATCTACTTCTGCTTTTCAGGTATTGTTTAGTTTTCTATCAGCTATGTACAGAAAAAGTTCAGATCACCTATTAATTTCTGGTGTCCGGGGGCACATTTTGGACGTTTTTCTTTTCACAGGACCAATTTTTAACTGGAAATTTGAGCATGTCCACATACCAAAACCTGCATCAACATTACTGTATAGAAAAAGCTCGGATCACCTCAATTACTGGTGCCCGGCACATTGGACATTTTCCTTTCCGCTGGACCAACTTTTCTGCACATTTTAAACATGTGCACATGTGTCCACACCTGCACCAATTTCAAATGGATAATTCCCTTGAGCTTACTAATTCAATCATCCAAAAAACAGAAAAAGGAAAGGAAGAGGAGTCACTAAGACTGCTAAAAAGAGAATCATTGATGCTCGAGAAATAGATGGACACGAATGTTCATATATACTTTACCTATATAGTAAGGCATCTATGCTGCTATTACAACACAAGCAACAAATCCCTTTTCTCACTTTATCCCATTTGGATTCATCAGTCAGTGGACTGTCCTCACATGCACCAATATCTGATTAATTGAACATGAAACTATCATTAGAAAGGGAAGAGGAACTTTGGGCGAAAGGAAATGTGCATACTCACGAATTAGGTATAGAAACAAAGTATTCTACAATCATCTCCATTTCAGGGAACGGAAAATTTTAACTATAATATAGATGCTAGAACCTATGTTAGGTGTGAAATCTAACCAGTTGAGCAAGCATATGGATTTAAGGCTGCAGAAACATCTTGATGAACCGCGCGTTGCAGCTCAACTTGCATTTCCATGCACTTTTGCAGCATCCTCTGCATATTGTCCATCCTCTGCTGAAGCCTAGCCATGTCATTCCTTAACTCATGTATGATTTCCCAATCCTGCAGTTGGTCAAACGGTGCGTTTTTAGTCAATTAATAGCATATATGCCATGCTTAAAAGGGGAGATAGCCCTAATTAAGAAAAAATATTTCCAGCTTATCTCAAAGCATGTACTACATTCTAATATAACAAAGAATAAGGAACTCATTTTCAATTTGCAAATTTAACATGCCCCTATGATCGCAAAGGGAACTTAGGGTACTGTCACATATATCTTATAGGTACTAGAACAAACAGAATGCAACTTCTCTAATTAACTTCAAGTAGATTTGTCAAGGAATACAAAGGTGAGCTTACTGTTCCTATGCACTGCCACGGATCTTGGAGAGGCAAATTTTGATCATCCAGATCCAGGTCCCAAAGCGGCTGAGAAGGTGGCACATGTCGTGAAGTCATGGCAAAGTGATTAGATTCACTATTTATCTGAGGCCAATCTTGATTGGCATATTCTTGAAGCAGCTCGTTTTCTGTATCACCAGGGGATGATGATGTTCCATCCATATACCAGTCAGAAGCATGACCTTGCCTTTCAACATAAGATTGTATTAGCCGGTCTAGACTCTGACGGAAACCACTTTGAAGCAGATTGGAGACACGCCTCCTACAGCATTAAAGACCCAGTTAAATCACTTAACCTTCAATGTTTGTATAAATTGCGTAATCCTGCAGTAACGAGAGTCCATTACCTGCTTAGAAGTTCTTGAAGTTCAATATTGTAAACGCTATCATCATCAGGCATATAAAATGAATCAACCCTTCTCATGGATCCAGCATTCTGACCAGAAGGCAAATCTAGCCAATCATCATTTGCCCCTTCTAGAGCATTACTCTGCCAGTCCTCATGTTGTTCTTGCTCATAGATTTGTTCTTCAGTATCATATTCCAAATTTTCTGGAGACCATAGCTGAGCAGCATCTTCCTGCCAACTTCCACCCATGTCTTCCGTGGTATCGTTTGTCATTTCATTGTGTTCAGACGCAGGCAGTTGCTCACTTTCACCATGTTCGATTACTAGTTCATCTGGCTCTTCTGATTGTTGCAAGTTGCTTTCTTCATGGTCTCTGAGCAGGTCCTGTGGCTCTTGTGCCTGTGCTATTAAAAGTTGCCACTCATAATCCTCAAAAGTATTTCTTATCAAACAATGAGAATGACCATATACTTCATGAGTATCACTTGCCTCACTGCTTGGTGCATCATTGTCATGAAAGGGTTCATGGTCTTCTGATACACGCCCTCGAGAACCACTTTCAACAGAAGCAGTTTCCTGCAACCATTCAGTAGCACCATTCTCCATTAAGTGCCTAGTGTCATTATTCTCTCTTTCGGGTGCATCGAAAATAAATTCAAAAATTAATGTCTCTTGCTCAATATCCTCCTTTCCTCTGATTTGATCTGAATGTTCAGCTATTTGATGAACAGAATTTTGCTGGTTTACATGCTTAGATGGAACGCTTTCTGAGTTCCCTCCTCCATGAGATCCATCGGTCTCCCTCTCTTTATTATCAAGTGCAGATTGATCATACAATTCATCAATTATCTCTTGTTCATTATTTGATTGAGACTGTTCACTTCGATGATGATTCAGGTCATCTTTAGAAGAGGTATTAAGCTGAATATCTTTTGCAGCACCACGAGCATTATTGACCAATCTGGACAAAATCTCTTTCCTGTTCCACAGACCATTTTACCGTATGACATGAGTTTTGTCATTAGCTAGATACTAATTCTATATTATGTGTACAAAGAACTACCACATTTGGCTGATCAGAGAAAAATAAACTCGGAGAGTTTACCGCAGAAGTAGTGAACACAACAGAAACCAAGAAGAAACATACACTTCAGAAAAAGGGTCAAAAGAACAGCACTATCAGGAAGGATTGGTGGATTAAAGATGACAAATCGCATATTTTTCGACAAAGAAAAACAAGAGAAATCAAGGTAGAGGCACTTTTATCACAAATTTGGTTAAAGAACTTCAAGCAAACACAACCCAGTGTTCACTTCTTTTTTTTCAAAGGGTTCCCTCCATTTAAATGTACCAAAAATAAAGTAACAAAGGAGAATCACTAAACCAAGCAGTTTCTAGCGAGGATTGGTAGACTAAGGTTGAGAGTCATTGTAACAGATCAAAAGAGAGAAAGCAAGTGAGTTACTGAATTTGAAGCAGGTAATATCCATTCAAAGGTCAACCAAAAGGTGAACATTTCAAAGAAATATACTTTGATCTACCTTAAATCAGATACAGTATGATTTTGCCTCAGTAAGCCCAATTCACTTGTGGCATCTGATGTAGTTCTTTCATCACTGGTCATCAATCTTTCATTCCGCAGAAATCTACCCTTGAGCAATGTCTAAGAGAAGATTTTACACTATTAGGAAAAGCCAAATATAATGTTGCACATAATCTGGAGAAAATCCAGAGAAGCTGGACCGCAAACAGGTAAATGAGTTTACATAATCCAAATTTCAATGATAATTCTGAAGACATATGAAAAGTAGATCAATCTAATTTTGCATGGTTATATTATAAGCCTTAAACAACTACCACGTTGATGTTTCTAATGCCTAATCAAGCATATTTTGAACATTATACATTTTAATGACCAGTAGAATCATTTAAGAGATTTCTCTTTCTCTTCTTAAGCTAGTTTTGCTTAGAGATTTAATAGACATCTTTATCATGAAATTCTCATATGCAAACTTAAAAATTTTGCATGATGCCAGTAAATTTGTAAATTATTGTTTTTAAAATTATATTCAGAATATTAACTATATGGGGGCCATTGTACAATCTTGTAGCCATTAAGCTTTGTCAAGATTACTTGCAAAAAATAAACAAATTCTGTCAGTGTCGCCGAGTGCTTCTAGTTTTCAATCTGTCTCTCCTTTTTCCCTTTCAATTACTTTATCTTTTCAAAGTTTTCCCAAAGACCTAAAAACAACTTATTAGCATATAAAGATCTTTATGAATCCAATAGAAAATCTACAGCCATAATGATATAACAAGAATAGACTAAAAAATTCAAAAATGGGCAATCCATGTAAGATGTACTGTTAGTGAGAGAATTATAGCAGTGCATATTAGCATATCCTAGAAGAGAATTTGATAGGATATACAACATCGTCATGTACCAGAACAAAGAAAAGCATTCTCTACTCAAGTCTTACCTGAATCCGGTTGCGGTATGTGAAGTTCGATACAGGCTTACACTCCAATAAACCCTGAATTTCTCTTTTCCTTTCCAATTGAAACTTCATCAACAAATCAAGAAGAGTTTTTTTGCTGCAATATATACGCACGGGTTTTATCTCTCCATTTTCAGAATGATTGACCAAAAAACCATCACGCACTTGTTCGAATTGATAACCGATATCAGCAGCGCCTTCATCTCTTGGAGAACCCGCGCCACTTTGCTGAATATTGACTTGCACCCACTCTCTTATGATTCTCACCCTTTCTCGTTCATTTTCCCCTAACCACGGTGCCCCTGAGCAGTTGTTCTTATGTGAGACACTCAATGATTGTGAATGGTCCTTTACACCAGTGCTCATCCACTCTTGAAAAACCTGCCTCACTCTCTCGCGTTCAATTTCCCCAAGATCACTAGATTGATCTGAGAGAATACTACGGTTATCCTCAGATTCATTTTCCAGCACAATCTGGCTTTGAGACGTCACATGTCCATTACAAGCCTCATTGGCACCTTCAAAGCTAGCATTGCCCCCGACAGTTCCCTGATCATACAATAAAAAGGGGCCTGTACTGTTTGAGTTTCTAATGTCAGTCCTCTGTTGTATTTTCCTTTCTCCATAGGCAGCACGGGAATTACTCACCCCATGCTCGCCCTCAAGATTTTGCCACATTTGCAGGGAAGTGGATGCCTGGATGCTCACTCTATCTTGTTCACTCTGTCACCTTGATACTGGAGACTGCCACTGTATAAAGAAAGAGCCAAACGCATAAATAATACTTATGCCAACAGCCAGTCTTTCACCACATTCAATTGTTTAAATTCTTAAACATACTGGCATCTCCTGGACCTACCAGACAGCTCCTCTGTTTATAATGCATCAAGAAAGATGCTACAGGAGGAACTGATACTATAGCATTGCAACTATAGTAAACAGATACATCATACATATATAAAGTTTTAATGCAACAAAATCTAAAAAACTCATAATAAGGAGATGAAAAGAAAGCAGCCACTTGAGTCATTACAATGTCCGTTATGCATTAGGATCCAACGAAATTAGGTCAACACGCATTAAATCAAACAATGTTTAACTTAATCACCATATAAACAAAACAATTGACCAAAACTCCTAACAATTCTTTTTTGGTGGGGAAAGGGGGTCCTAAAAGAAAAAAAGAAAAGAAAAAGCAATCAGCAGATCTTTATGTTCTCTGACAACCAAAATGAGTGAAAGTAAAATTAAAATTTCAAATCATTAAATTAATTCAGAAAAAAAAAAGAAAACTGCAGCCAGGCGTCATGTAGTGGTCAATGAAATGGTTGAGAATAATACAGGTCCCGGGTTTAAATTTCAACTAAGACAAAATACTAGGAGATTTTCTCATCTGTTGAAGTCTTGGTGATGTACTTGTACGTGGAATTCGTGGAGTTGTGTGTAAGCTTGTCCAGATAAAACGGTTATAGGAAAAAAAAAACTAAAAATCAACTAAGAGCATTGATTTGAATGCAGTAGAAGTGAAAAGCTATTTGCATAAAAGAGAAAAATCTGGTAACCAAGTTTCTAGAAATAGACAAGAAGGAACATATTAAAACTATTCCGAAGAAGATTAAACAGTTGTTAATTACCCAAACTCGAAAGCAGCAAAAATCAATAGCAAAATAACAGATTAAAATACGATACTAAATGAGCAAAAGTAGCCACAAATTAAAGAAAGGAAAAAAAAACACTTGCCTTTAAGTTAAGGGTCTATCAAATTCTTCTATGATTTCATACTCCAAAAAAGAGAAAAGATTGCAATATGTTTAGTTAATTTGTGTGTGTGAGAGAGAGAAAATATTTCATAGTAAGAGGAAACGGACGACTGCCACGTTTCACGTTGCTTCAGCAGACATGAATTTAACGGTAACCCGCTGGATCGAGCGAGTTCCCACGGCGTCGTTTTGGCTTTTACGCGCGCCCCTGTTTGGCCATGAAAAAACTTGTTTGCCCTTGATTTCAAAATAATTGATATTTTCATCTCTTAATTTTATTTTAAAATAAATAATATTTTACATAATTAAAAAAATATTAATAATATTTTTTAATTTAATTTTTAAAATAAAAAATATTTATATAATCAAGAAACTATTTAAAAAGTCATATTTTTTAAAGGTATTTTGTTAAAGGTAAATTAGTAAAATAGGAATAAATAATTTTCTTAAGAGATCTACCCAAGCAACGAAGGGAGTAGTTTGTTTGGTCAAACAATTTTATTTTAGTGAGAATTAATTTGTGTTTAGTTAATTAATTTTAAAAAAAGTATTTGGATAATAATTAGTGCTGACCAAATTTTTATAAAATATTTTTAAGGATGTCTTCGATATCAAGAAAAATATTTTCATAATATTCTTTTTCAAGAAAATATTATTTAGGAAAACAAGTAGTTTCTTACTTATTTTCTTATGTTTAGTATGCAAATAAAAAATATTATCAAGACAAACCTATGAGTATGAGATGGGATGGGATAGGGTGATGGGTGTTGAGGGGGGCGGGATGGTGGGGAAGAGGTGAGGGAAAGGGGGAGGGATGGTGGGGAAGAGATGAGGGAAAGAGGACGGGGTTGGAGTGGATGATTGTGAGGATGGGGAGGAGATAATGCAACTTATTTGTCTTATTATTTTTATAAGTAAAGCCATTTTTCTTATTTCTAAGGTGCTTTTATTTCTATAAAGAAAATACTTTTTAAAATTTTTTACCAACAAAATACAAAAAAATATATATTTTTTCCTCCCAACTGCACACACACTATATCTATTTTCTCAAAAGTATTTTTTAAAAAAAGTATTTTTGGAGAAAAAATACATTTTACTAGGGATGGACATATATACTGAAAAATCAGACTGGATCGAACTAATTTGGTTCTTCGATTGGTTCAGTTTTGGTTTTTTCTTTCAAAAAGTTTCATTTTTTTATTCCATATTTAGTTTTCTTTGTTGCACCGAAAAATCAAATTTTTATTAAAAAAATGTTCTAAATTATTTAATATTCATATTTGGACCCAAAACTTTTGACGACCCAAAATCCTCTCCCTAATTTTTATTCCAGCAGCCGACCAACCCTAATGCTATTAGTTGTAGTTGATCTAATTTTAAATTTCTAATTCCAAAACCAAAGCAGGCGCAACAGATGAAGAGCTGAGAACAAATGAGAGTCTCATCTCTTCAAGACTTGAACAATCAACATTTAGACTTGAGCTCTCTCTCACCTCAATTTTATTAGGATATTAAGATATTTAATATGTGGATTTATAGGCTAAATAGATTCTCTTATTTATTAGACTAGTCTTTTGAATTGAATTCTCTTATTTGATCT
Organism: Datura wrightii; assembly: GCA_035772735.1. Classification (NCBI taxonomy): domain Eukaryota; kingdom Viridiplantae; phylum Streptophyta; class Magnoliopsida; order Solanales; family Solanaceae; genus Datura; species Datura wrightii. The sequence continues at coordinate 1,089,495 of JASDFA010000011.1, forward strand.
ATATTAATTGTATTAGAGTCTATCAATTTATGCATGAGGCCGCAACTCGGAGTGGCCTGGACCCAATTAGAGGGGTGCTAATCATGACCAATGAGGTTGTTAGTTCTCTGGCGGGTGGATTGTTATGTGTCAATTGTCTCATATAGAATAAAAAAAGAAATTCTAATAATTTATAATTTAAATGAGCTCTTCCACTTATCGGATTGGTCTTTTGGATTGTGTTGTCCCATTTGATCTATTACACTTAAAAATTCTAACGGTGGTCTTTATGTAAATTGAGTTGTGAGTAATCATGTAGGTTAGTGGCTTAATTAATTGATTACCACTATCAAGTCATATAATTAAAGTGTTTTAAGGTTTCACGTAAACCCCACTTGACAACACATATATAGTTGAATTTCCTTTAAAGCATCAAATTAGTAGTACTATTGTAATCATGTCGGAAAGACTTTTATAAATTTCTGTTCTTTAAAAGCACAACAATGTGCGTATCTAACGGATGATAAAACACTAGACAGACCTCTTGGATCTTGAGAGAAGACTGTCTTGGGTTTTGCATGGATGACTGCAGTTATGTATTTTGGTGTCATTTTAATTTATTTATTTGATTTTAATTTGATAAAGAATTTGAAAAAGCAAAAAAAAAAATTAAAATTTTATTATTTTAAACTAAAAATATATAGAATGTACCAAAATATCCTTTAATCTTATGCTATTAAATATGTCATATGAAAAGTTGAAAAGTTATAAAAAAAAAAGAGATATTCTTTTACAAACTGACTAAAAAGAAAAATAAAACAAATAAATTGATATCGAAATTTTCTTTACCACAACTAGTGGTGGCTTAGATAATAAATACATATAAGAGATTTGAACTTTATGAATTTGCAAATGAAATTTTGATAATTTATTGAGTTTGAAATTAATTATTTATATTTCTTTAATAATTTTTAAAATATATATATACATAATTCGAGTCAAAATTATTGAATTCGAATGAATTTCTCATATTAATTAACATCCGTTTAGGTATGTGCCTTGTTGAAATGGCCTACTGTAGACTCTGTCTCTATTCATGTTTAGTTGTCTGGTATTGATTTTGCACAGTGTTCTTGTAAAATATATTGACAAATGACTATAATTAATACGGTAACCATTTTTCATGTAATTTCATTATTATCATAGTACTTCCTACGTTTCAAAATAAGTGGTGTTTAGTTTTTAAATTTTGTTTCAAAATAAGTAGTGTTTTATATAATTAAGAAAACATTAGTGATATTCTTTCAATTTTACCCTTTTTTAAATGGAGAGAGTTTTACTTAATTAAGAAAATATTAAAGAGTTACATGTTTTTAAAAATATCTAATAGGGGTAAGTGGGTAAAAATATATTTTTCTTTCTATGAATGAGTAGTTTTTTTAAGGGGTATATCCAAGCTAAAAACACCACTTATTTTGAAATGGAGGAAATAATAAATAGTTGATCTAAAGGTGTTATCTCAATATTCCTCGCTCAATATTATTAGAAGGACGTGAGGGTGTTAGGGTAATCTCCAAGTGATGTGTTTAGAACCTACTCCCGCGTTCGTAGCTCCGCTCCTAAATGTATAACAAGTATTTTGGAATGAACGGAGCACTCCCTTCGTTTGCTTTTTATTTGTGAGTGCGGACTTTAATTTTCACGCCCTTAAGAAATAATTAATGATTGACATGAGTATTTTATCAGAATACTTATATTAATTGATGTCTAATCTTACGTCTTAGAAAAATGATTTAGAGACGAAAACATGAAAAGCAAAGTGATAAAAGTAAAAATATATTTTTTATATAATGGATCAAGGGGAGTATTAAGCAATGAAATGAAACTGTAAGATAGAATAGCACAACATGAGGGACTTGTATGCACATTCCCAGTTTCTCGTATGTCTGTTGGTGAGAACGACAACAACCGAACATACGGGACGTGCAATAAAAAGTGTGTTGTTGGATTAGGATGCTTCGATCTTTCAGCTCCCGCTAGAGTTTAGTGCATGAATTTTCTTATTTTAGTTCCAATGTGTTGTCCTTTTTCATAGTTGTTTAATTTACATATGTTTTGTCCTCTTCTTCTACTTCTTGGCTTTTATTTCAATAACAATAATGGTCTTGTCATTTCTTCTATCACATAATGTAACATGCAAAACATTTTGGATAAATAATTTGCAATAAATATCAAACTTACATTTCTATGTTTGTCTTTAGGACTATTAAGGCAAAATATCTGTCTATCCTTATCCATGAGATTTGATTATATAATTTACTTTCTATTTTCTATTTCTTCCTTTCAAAATAAGTGATGTTTCTAGCTTGCGTATATTCTTTAAGAAAATTACTCTTTCCTAAAAAATGGTGCTCTAGTATGTTGTATCCAACACTACTATTCGAAAATTTTTCTCAATTTAACCATGCTTCGAATATCACATTATTTTGTTGTCATTCTTTTCTTTTCGTTATATATTTGTATACTGTTTTTCGTTTCATATTATTTTGTTATAGTTATTGCTCTCATTTCTGCATTTTCTTTTTCAAACTACTTGGATATGATTTATTTTAATCCGAGAGTCTATCGAAAAAGGTCTTTATCTTTATGAGGTAGGAGTAAGGTTTGCGTAAATTCTACCCTCTTCAAATTCCATATGTAGAATTAATACTGAGTATGTTATTATTATTGTTGGTATTTGAAACTTATCATTCATGATCCGTTTATTTATGTCATGTAGTAAAAAAATTATTTTTATCCGAGGGAAGTCAATGGACACATCTTTGTCGATATAAATTATATTTTACCTCCTGTTATTAAAAATTTTGACTTCATCGCTACTATCAGAATCAAAAATTAGTTAAAAAATGATCACATTATTTATGATATGTAACTTTTTAGCAAAGAAATTTTCTATCCACCCCTTTAGCCCACCCAACTCTACTTTATAAAATCACAACAAAATAGACAGATGTTGGTTAGGACAAGAGGGACTTGTAAGGAGTGACTAATTTCTCGGATGTCTGTTATCAAACTGACAGTAAAACATAAGGATACATGCAAGGAAAAAGTGTGTTTGTTGGATTATATATATATATAATATAATATAATATGCTTCTTTAATTTCAGCAGTCCGGTCTGGTGCATGAATTTTCTTGTTTTAGTTACAACTTACGATAAATTCTCCTTAGGTTTTCCCTCCCTTTTTTTTTTTTTTTTTTTTTGGTTTTGTATTTCAATAATGGTCATGTTGTTTCCATATCTATCACACAACGTAAAAGGCAAACATTCATCATTCATGCCTTTTTTGGTAAATTATTAGCATCAAAACATTTTCATGCTTATCTTTATGTATTGGCGAATTTATAAGCAAAATATATATGGAATATGTGAATTTGTGATTTTTTTATAAAATAAAATATTTTTTTTTTACTAGCATTCATATTATAAAAAAGTTAAATAATGCATTTAATTATATAATAAATTATTTATATAGAGGGTTAGAGATTAATTTTTATTTAATATACTTTTTTCTTTTTTCTTTTTTATTTTTTCTTATGATGCACCTATATTTCAAAAAAATTAGATTCCCTTCTATTAGTGTTGTCACAAGGGGTGGGCATGGCCCGAATACCATCAAAATTAAAATTTTTGATATCGTGGTTTTGACATTATAGTATATGGTATGATAAAAATACTTTGGTATTCGGTATGGTATTTGATATTTATAAAAAAAAAAAACGAATACCATACCAAAGTGCATAGGTACATATATAATACATCCATATTATTATTCTAATATAAAATATATAAAATAGTTTTAGTAGAAAACTAGTTATTTAGATATCAGAACTTTGACTACTCTATCTTGATTGAAATATTATTTTTCGTATAATAGATTCAATAAGGAAATTGTTTATACGTTCTTTTTAATATATTTATAATGTAAGATGTTAGTATGATATAATTGTGACATTTCTCAAAAAAAAAAAAAGTCATAATCCTCTGTTGTATGAGTACATGTAAATTGAAATCGAATAAATGATGATTACCGATTTACCGTACCGCAAGATATAAAAATCAAATTTTAAAATATCAAATTTTACTGAATTAATTTAGTATAATAATGATCTAATATTTTTTTTAAAACTAAAAATTAAAATTATCACACCAAAATTTTAAATATCGTATCATACCATACTCTCTCAAGTCTCTAACTAAGTCTTCTTCTTTTTTTTTTCTCGTCAAATATCTTCCCTCCTTATCCATCAGACTTAATAGTACTTAACTTGCAATATGCTCTGTGCGGCCACACCAATGGCAAGAAAATGGAGGGGACCGCGTAGGTTTTGATTCTTGAATCTCTAACACGCCTGTGAAAAACTTTTTAGTTATTAGAAGTATTGGTATGGACAAATTAGAATACTTCCAGTCCAATTAGATAAATGTTACTACTTGTTAGTCCAAATGCAAGGCTATCTAACTAGCTAGCTTAATATAGGTATTCACTTAAGCAGACCAGAACTAGCTAGTCTGAACTCTGAAGTTATTACTAGCCCCTTGGGCCATCCCAATCGTGCTAAAGTGTTCAATAGGCCCAGTGGGCCGACTCCCGAACCCACTACTGCCCTTGGGCCACCACCATCATTAGTTGTCTCTTTCACCAATCACAATTACCATCAGCCACCAATCAATATCATTAATGACGATCATCACCATCAAATATCACCACTATTCTCTCAACATGTAAATTAAGATTTATATAAATATGTAGATACGTATTCAATTGGAAAGTGATGTTAGCGGCTCAATTAGTTGGTTAGCTAAATTTTCACTTTGCTGGTGAAAGTTCATTTTTCATCTTGTATCATCTTTTCTATTTCTCTCTCTGCCCCAATTTTTTTTATGTTAAAAGAAAAAAAGATATTTACTTGGAGTATTATGTTGTTTGTATCTTATATTTATGAGTAGGTTTTTTTCAAAAGTAAAACTAGTATATTATAACTATTATTTATCCGAGTGAATACTAATACCAGAAACTGCCGAGGATGAGAAAATGTAGGAACTTTATGCATACTTGGAAAAGTCAATCTATCGAAAATGAGGTAAAGTAGGAAGGGTCATTCGTGCGAATGCTTGTCAACTTTAAATTTACCTCTTAAAATTATTAATTTTTAATTTTTATTTTTAAAAATTTAAGTAATAAAATAAATATTCAAAAAATATTCTTAACAGTAAAAAAAAAATCACAAGGTATAAGCTCACTTAAAGTTATGTCTCAAGCATAAATTTAGTGACATTAAGTTATGCCCAAAGCCATAAGAAAAGGCATAAGAAATTATGTTAGAAGCACAAGTTACGCCCGCGACATAAGTGCAGTTACATAAGTTTAGCTTGAAGAAAAAATAATTGAGCTCAAGGCATAAATTATATCTTCAGTAGCACAATTAATGCTCCAAGGCATAAATTATGTCGCATGGCATAAATGCAGTTATACAAGTTATGCAAGCATAAGAAATTAAACTCAAGATATAAATCCGGTGGCACAAATTATGATTTAAAGCACGTGTTCTCTAAAGGTCTCGTCTTACGAGTTAAATACTAGAACTTATGCCCAAAGGCAAATCTTCTCTGAAAGATTCAACCTTGCGAAATTAATTTTTGCTCAACAAAATTAGATCATAGTTAAGGGTATTTTGGCTCATAAATTTTTATTAAATGAACAATAAGAGCATAAATTAAAGACAACACTTTGACAAATAAAAATTAAAGATCATCCTAAAATAATGCCCGTCGGTGCAAAAAATTAAAGTAGGAAGCGACAAAAATTAGCCCATGAAAATATGATTAGTTTAAATTTGGATGAGTACTCATTCATTTATTAGTTCAACTCATTTCAACCTATCAAAACCTGAGATGATATTTTTAAGAAGACATTTTTTAAATTTAATAAGTGTCATATATAAAGTCATACTAAAATGAAAAAGCTATTAAGTACAAAAAAATAATAAAAGAACAGACAGAGAAATTAAAACTTATTAGTAAAAATTGTGCGAGATAGATTATGACTCACTTTTTAACTCATTTCAACGCAAGTTATTTTTGGGCAGGTCAATAACCATTAATTTATTAATTCAATCTATTTTGATCATTCAAAATTCAGCAAAAACCGCTTATTTTGACACACCTAGTTGGAAGTGTAGGTGAAGTTGGAGAGAATAAAATGTCCGCCAGAATTTGAAATTTATAATTACATACTTTTAATCATATTGCATTATTGATTTGTAAATTAATAACCCTCTTAATTTAAATAAAGGTAAAAATTAAAAAAACATCATTAATATCTTTTTGATTATATAAAATATCACTTATTTTGAAACAAAATCAAAATACTAAAACACATCTTATTTTAAAACGAAACAAGTAGGAATAAGGTACTTTAATTCCATTTTTGTCTTTAAATAGTCTGATCCAATTTCTATATTTTAAATAGTTCAAAGACAAACTATTTTTTTTTTTGGTGTGTGGATAGAAGGATTATTTTAAATTCATAATAATTGAAGGATATGCTTGAGCCAAAAACATAACAGTGAAAATATTTTTGACCCAAAATTATATTTTTTTAAAAAAATTAATCTATTTTAAATAATTAGAAACAACTTTAACCTTTTTAACTTTACCATTTCACCACACTGAATACACATTAAAGCATTATCATAAAAGGAGAAAAGTTGAACATTAACGATTCACATAACACTGCAAAGTATAATTACTTCAAAAGAAATTATTAGAAAATGTTCAAAGCATAATGGAGAAATGCTTTCGGCTAATCTTGTTAATTCTTTCCAACTTACACTATATAGATTATACCTTGCAGAAACAATATCTCACAGAAATATATGAAAAAATTGCGTATAATAAATCTTCGTGATTTCGCGCTTATCCAAACTCCACATGTAACAGGAAGTTTACCTGACAATTTTAGAGTATATCTTGTAGAAAACAATGTACCAAGCTTTACATAACAATATACTAAACAAAATCAGATTCAACACAGAATTTCAACAGATTATAAGCTTTGATTCATTTGCAGTCATCTTACTCTGGCCAATTGCATAGCAAACATCAAAAACCAACATTCTTTACATTGACCCAAAAACACAAATGATCCCCAAATTAAAAACCTAAGAGCTAGTGAACTTAGTTACAGCCTTAGTCCCTTCAGAAACAGCATGCTTAGCCAATTCACCAGGTAAAACAAGTCTCACAGCAGTTTGAATTTCCCTAGAAGTAATGGTGGGCTTCTTGTTGATCCTAGCCAATCTAGAAGATTCCTGAGCAAGCTTCTCAAATATATCATTAATGAAACTGTTCATTATTCCCATAGACTTACTGGAAATACCAATATCTGGATGCACCTGCTTCAACACCTTGAATATATAGATCTTATAGGTCTCAATGCTCTTCTTTGCCTTCTTCTTCTTCTTGTCAGCTCCGGCATCCTTTGGAAGCTTCTTGCCGGCTTTAGGTTTCTTCTCTGCCGGAACTTCTTCAGCCTTCTTTTCCTCTACTGGTTTTTTCTCAGCGGGCTTTTTTCCTGCCTTTGGTGCCATTGTTGAGAATTTTTGCAGAAGGATTGAATAGAATTTATTTTTTTTCGGTGAAGAACAGAGTGAGCGATGAGAAAGAAAGGAGGAGAATGAGATTTATATAGGTTTTTGGATCTGTTATTTGATTGGTTAATTTCAGCTTACGAGGATCGTGGTTTTGAACCGTTGATGAACTGGAGAATGGACGTTCAGGATTGATTACTGCGAATGGTTAGTATCCACGTGGCTATAAGTAATTCGCTAATTATTGTTTTCGCAGATCGTCGATTTTAAGGTTTCTACGCATTTTGAATTTCAGTTTTCTGTGTCGGCGGGAAAAGAAACTTGTCGCTTAATTATGTTTTTCGATAATTTAATGGAATTGTAAATGTTTTTCAAATTGCTTTCATAAAATAATTTGTATTTTGTTTGAATTGGTAAAAATTCTGAAAGAGGAAAAATTCTAGTTTTGAAACAATACAAAACCTTCATCTTAGTTCACATTTTTCAATTAAATTAGTGTGCATTGTATAAATATTTTAACAAATAATTATATAAAAACTCGTCAACTTATATTTGATTTTGTGATCCATGTTTGATATCGTCAACTTGTATTGAGCGAATCACAATTATACGTATATTAAAAATAACTCAATGAGAATTATAATAATTATAGAGATATCAAACTATTGAGTTATACTATGAAAATTTTGGAGAGAAGGTAGTCGAGAGAAGGATAAGGAGAGGTGTGACTATCTAAAAAACCAATTCAAATTCATAATAGGGCAATCAATTATATAATTCATTCATCTTGTAAGGAGATTGTTGAAGCGGTATAGGGACAAGAAGAGAAACTTACTTGTGGCATTCATTAACCTAAAAAAAACATACAATAAAGTTTCTTGAGAGGTTCTTTAGAGATATTTGGGGCCCAAAGATGTGCTTATGGCTTACATTTAGAGCAATTAAGGACATGTACGATGGAGTCAAGACTTGAGTTAAGATGGTAGGAGGTGATTCAAATATTGTTTGATCATGATGTGGTTACATTAAGGCCAACCCTTAGCTCGTTTCTATTTGCCTTGAAAATGGACAAATTATCATGTCATATTCAAGATATGGCGTTGTGGTGTATGTGTATTTATGGTTGACGTAGTATTGATTGACAATATATGTGCAACAAAGTCAACACTAAACTGAAAGTTTGGAGATAGGCCCTTTAGTCTAATTAAGATTTCAAGTTAAGCAGAATTAAAATAGGATACTTGGAGTACCAGTTTAAAGATAGACGTGGAAGTGAAGATAAATGCACAACTCATATCCCATAGATGAAGTTTCAAATAGCTTGAGCCAATAATTCAAGAAGACAGGAAGATTGACAATGATATCGCACATTGCATTAAACGGGGTGGATAAAATTGAGTGCCACTTCAAGGATAATGCGTGATAAGAACGGGTCAATAAAGCTTAAAGGCAAATTCTATAAAGTGGTGGTTATATCAATATTATTGTATGGAGCAGAGTATTTGTTAGACAAGAACACTTACGTTAAGAAGATGAAGATAGCAGATATGATGATGCTCAGATTTGATGTATGGGCATAGTATAAGAGATATGATTAATAACGATGTTATATGGTGCAAGATAGGAGTTCCTTACGTGGCGAACAATATGAAAAAAAAAATTGAGACGATTTGAGCATATGAAGATTACTACATTTGTTCACAAATCCAAGTCACATCCAAAAGAAATTCAATATAATATGATTTTTAAGACTAAAATATAAAACTCTAATCTTCTAATTTACTGCGGAGTAGCTAGTACATTATTTTTTTCACTAATTTTTATCCTTTTAAAAAAGAATTTGTTCATAAAATAATTATCCGTTCGGGCTGGCCACAGCACAACCCCAGGCTAGCTGACTATTGAGCCTCACTTTTAAATGGGCTGGAAATTTTTTAGCCCAACACTACTTAGTAAAATAAAGGGTTGGATTTGCGGGCCCAGCCCATCTTGACATCTTTATCATTGTCAAGAAACCTTTTTGTTTAGGTTTTCCTTATATAAATATTTTCTTATTTAAACAAATTAATTATGTTTGCAAATATTCGGCCTCACCTGACCAGGCCAGCCAACTTCATGAGGCCGCTAACTGACAGGGGTGGGCCGGATTACTTCAGATTCGAAACGGGTTGAAATGTTTTAGCCCAAACTACCCATCTTTGAGCAAAGTGTAAAGATACCCGATTTTGACATCTCCATTTAACTTGTGTGCTCTTTTAATTTTTTTGCACATGTATTACTTTGAAATAACGTCAACATATGGTGTCTGAATTTAGTTTTAATAAAATTTAAACTTTGTGTATGAAGTTTCATATCACCAAATCAAATGTATATATGAGAGAAGTCAGTCATTTTTATTTCAATTTCAGTTTTATGCGGCTAAAGTTCATTCATTTTTGTTTTGTCATATATGAACGAAATTCATTCAATTTGCATGACTTCAACCATTTTTGGTTAGAACTTCGTCCATATGTGCATGAACTCCAAACGGAAAAGATCGAGGTCAGACAAAAATAATTGAAGTCTAATCATTTTATACTCTTCCCTCGTTCCAAGAAATTACATTGTGAAGGACACGTATCAAGATAGTAGATTAGCAGGTAGTAGAGCATTGTTTAGTAAATCATCTCATACTAGTAGTCGTAGTATTATTTTATGATATTATCTATTGTTTCTTGAACCTTGTGTATCGTAATATTTTTTTACTTCGGATGATGTTTTGACATGCTTTGTTTCATCCGTTATTTCCTATTGAGGATTGCTTTGATTTGTGTATCCTTGTGCCGAGGATCAATCAGAAATAGCATCCCTGCCTCTGAAGGTGAAGCAAGATCTATGACACTCTACTCTCTCCAGACTCCACCTTGTGAGATTATACTGAGTATATTATTATTGTTATTGTTGACCTTGAATGTGAATGGTTTTGAATTTTTGATCTCCATTTTCTCTGCGAGAAAACTTTCAAATTCAAAAATCAAACTTTATAAAGTTTAAAATTTTACCTATAAAACAAATGAAGATAAAAAATTCAAGGCCATCCACCTCCAAATCCTTACTTGTAAAACAACCTTCTAGTTCTGGTCAGATTTCAGTATCAATGGGCTTAGGATAAGTATGAGATGGTTGAATAATTATGAAGATACATTTATTTGAGGATCTTAATTCCTCATGTTATGTCATTTTGCAATTTGCATGATATGTCTGCATATAAGTTGGTGCTCATTTTTAATATATTATAACTATATAACATGCCAGCATACATGATGTCAATATATAGATGCCATAAAGTGCAAAGTTTTCTTTCTTATATAATTCATGGTCTCAATAAACTTGATAAGGAATTCTTATCCATAAAGTCTCTCCTCACCCTTTCAATTTCCCCTTGTCATGTAGGGCAGATAACATAAAAAAAATTAAATTTGTACACATCAGATTGAGACTCCACTTGGACCCCAAAAATCAGATAAGCTTTCTGTTCTTTTTATTTTATTAGTAAGATAGATATTCGGTATAAACATTAAAATTTAATTAAATTTAAATTTATTATAATAATTTATTATGTTGAAAAATGAAAAAATCTCTTGGATCGATGGTTAATGAGATAGGTGGTTTCTTTATATGAACTTAAACAATCTTCTCCCCATAAGTTAGCTTTTGGGGTTGAGTTAGATTTAAATTAAAATTTATTTTCTACATGATATCAGAGCAGGACCCATCTTACCCGATATAGGGCCCTCAAATCAAATTGCCCACACTTCAAATGTCCAGAGTTAGACCCCAAGATCTATTTCTTTACAAGACCCGTCTGATTCGATATTAGACCCCCAAATCAAATTGCCCACACTCCAGATGTTCAGCCCTAGACATGAGGTAGAGTGTTGAAGAATAAAAAAAAATCCTACATCGAAAGTTAGATCTAAAATTTATTTTTTTACACATTAGGGTACACTTATTAACAAAAGTGAATTCATATCAAAAACTCGAATTTAAAACCTCTAATTAAGAATGAATAAATATTTATCAATGCATCACATTTTTTAATTGTTATCTTTTACCCTGTTATTATTTGTAATTGCATATATGTCCTTCCTGATCACTTGATTGTTATGAAATTTCATGATTCCAAATATATATCTGAAATTAAATTAATTTTTTTAAAAGTTTGTTAAACGTCATAAAGCTTTTATTTTAACTTCTTTTTTTTTTAACTTCTAATATTCCCATTTATTTCCTTTTAAGTTTCTCAGTTCTTTTTATTTACATAATAAGTAATGTTAAATAAAATTTATTTAACAAACACATTTTTTACTGTTTCCTTAAATGATATATTAAGCAACTATTAAAAAAATAATTAAAAAATTGTGATATATTTGAGTAACTGGATTTTTAAGGTCACCTAGTCCTTAACTGATATGATTGGGTTGCCAAACTTTTTAATTTTAATTATTTCACTTTTTTTAAGGGGGTTTTAAAAAGCAGTTAAACTTCAACTAATTAATTAGTACAAACTAATCCTAAATATCATGATTTGACTTGAACCATTTGCACTTGTCTAATTGTCTTGTAAATTAACAGTTGAAAATCACAAGTGAGATTAGTTCAAAGTAGTAGGTATACTTGTTTTATTTGGATATTATATCTTCTCTTATTAATAGCCATAGAACATGAACCGGTGGTTATATATGAAACAAAAATTTAAAAATGTACTACTTAAATGCCTCGCCAATAATCAATTATTTCTAATTAAGTACTTAATTACAGGTGTTAGTCAATTAATCAATTGTCTGCATGCAAAATATACTCTGGAGGTCTTCAAGTTGGATTAATTTCCAGTTCAGTTTAGGTGATTAAAAATTCACCAAAACTAATTTTATTATTATTTTTTTTTTAAAAGAGGGGGGATTTTCGAAATGTAATATAGGCATGGACACTGTAAATTGTTATCGTAACAGGAAAGGAAATTTTGTACTTGTTAACAGCAGTGGAAACCTCATGACAGGACCTTTGTCGAAGAAAGTTTCAAGTCAAATTTTATTTCGTGAGGAAGCAAAGTCAAATCTTTCACAAATTAAATGCCCTAATTACGTTTGAATTTTTTTTTTTTGTGTTGTAGGAAATTTTTGCTGAAGCTATCAATACACGTTCTATCCTCTTTCTTCTTTATACAGAGCACAGTTAAAAAGCATAACTCCTCCACTCCGCTTATTTTACGTCCCGTTCTCTCAGAAGAGGTTGAGGGAAGTTATAACTCCTTTAAACCGATGTATCTTATCTTCTCCTAACCGGATCGGATGAACAGAAAAAAGTTGTCAAAGTCTTATAAGGAGCTCAAAGTTTTCATTTCGATCCGACATAGGATCGATCATTCACATCAACACCTCTTCTTTACGTTCCGAATCTGAATATTCTCTTATTCAAAGTTATAATGCCATATACAAAGCATGACATTCAAGGATTGAGGATATATTCACAATTTCTCCACACGGTTTGGTGGCTCTCACACCAAACCCAAATAGATTTAATCCTCAAATTATATCAAATTAAGTATTAAGCCTAACTCATACCTCATAAGTTAGTTCAAGAAAAGAAGAGCTACCTAAACTTTATAAGAAGCTCAAGTGTATGTGAGATTATTCTCATCAACAAGATCACTTGTTTATAAAGGAGTTATTGCACAAATAAGCAGTTAGAAAGCATAAAAATGCAAGAATTAGGCCATCAAATGTATTGCTGGTATAACTGCCAGCATATGACATACTGTGGGATTACATAAGGCCCTTTCAAACTCGACAGGTCACGTGCACATATCTTGTAATTTACGAAGCGAATTTAAAATTTAAAATTTATAAAATTAATTTTTAAAAATTTTAATATTTAATTCATAATATTTTCCCCTGCTTCTGCTCCTTCAATCTATCATTCAATTATTTTTATTAATGTTTTGTTGTCTATGTATACGAAATGTAGATTGTATCAGTGTTTAAAAAGGCAGAGTGAGGTATTTTATTTGATACAAAGTGAGCCGTAGACCGGATGGGCTGGACATAAGCTTCATAAATTTTTAATTTTTAATATTATATAAATAAATATAAAAATAATAATAAAGATAAAAATATAAAAAATTTAAAAAATAACATAAAAATAAGTGAAAGTGTAAGTAGAACTGTTCATCTTAAAACATTAATTAAAATTAATAATTGATTAAAAAAGTCAAAACTGCTCATCTAAAATAACTAATCAGACTTTTTTTGAAAAAATTAAATGAGTAAGAATTTATAAATTAACTTGAAGAAAAGAAAATCAAAGATGAAATCTACAATAACAAGTATCAAACTAGAGCAAGTAAAGAAGAATGATATATTTTTATTTTATACTCTGTTATTGATTAATTTTTTGCCCTTTATCCGGTGAAGGTGAAGAGAAAAATTAAAGCTAAGAATATGAAATATTTTGATTTTTAAAATTTAAATACAAATTAAATTCACCTAATACCTAAACGTACATCTATATTACGAAGCTTACGCTTCATGATATCTTCATTCAACAAAACTATTTGATGTAGTTTTATTAAATTCCACCCATGACTCTCGCATGCGCACACATATTTATAGATATATTTTTTGAAAAGAATATTTATTTATGAGATGATATGCTCTTAAAAATTTATCTTTTTAAAATTTTAATTAACTCTACAATCAAACGTTAACTTATTCTCGCAACTAACTCATTACTTGTATAGGAAACAACGGAAGCCAATAGAAAATATGTTGAAAAGGAAAAAAGGAAATTAACTAAATTCCTGGACATGATTTTTCAGTGGAATATAGAAAAAGAAAAAGAACACCGCTGTCGAGTTGAGAAGCACGCCACGTGGAAGGATCTATATTCTGGTGAGCTGCCCACATGATGCTTCCAATGAAGTGTGAACTCAATTTAGCCACAAATTCTATGTTGCCTCACTATCTCTTTTCTTGCTTTTGCTTTGTTGTAGTAAAATATAAGCTCAAATGACAATTTTATTTCCGCTCAAATATTATTTATACTAGATAATTTAATATTAGATAAGCTCAGAGTTGAATTTAAAATTTAAAGATAACAGGAGTATATCAAAGGAGATGCATATTAGTTGAAGAAATGAATTTAGATAACACAATTTATTATATTATTTGATGGTCGTGGAGCTTAATTAACACCTTGAGGTTTTTAGTTTGAAACTCGTTGTATGTGTATTTTATCTATATTTTTTGTGAAAGAAAACAAGAAAATGTAACTGTGGATATTCAAACATGGGCGATCGAAATCCGACAAACACTTTACAGACACAAGCCAAACAAGTGTACCAAGTTAGCTTTTGTATCTGAGGGTGCATGAACTAATATATAGTCCTTTTGTAAGTATATATACGTGTGTGTGTGTATATATATAATCTTTTCAGAAGTTTAAGGGTGCACGTGCACCCCCCTCCCCCCAATACATATGGGTCCGCCTCTGTACGAGCTCAAATATAATTAATTTTAAATTTCAGATTAATTTTATATAGAGAAAAAATTATATTTTTCGCTAATATATTATATAGAATTTTGACTGATAATTTATTTGTCTCAGCCTAAACTTTAGAATAAATAAAATACTATAAAAAAGTAATTTACTCTAGAACTATTTTCAAGAATTCTTGGTATCAATTGTGGAAACGTTCATTTTTTAAGTTGGAAAACATTTAAAATCTAATATTTAATTTGGATTTTACTATCGCATAATCGAATAAGTTCATTAGCATTTGAAGATAAATATTTGTTAGATTTAATAGAATTATATAACAATTATGAGCCTGTATTTTAAAATTTTGTTCTTATCAATATTAATTAGTTATGCAATTTTACATATTATAATTATGTATTTATTATTTTTTAAAATATTTTTCTATATAGTAACCCACTTAAATTTATTTAATATTTTTTTGGTAATTAAGCAATTTTATTTACCAAGAAAATAAATATTTACAAACTAAGCAAAATTCATTTACTTCTCTAATTGGTAATAAGTTATGTGTTCAAAATATTATTGTTTTCATATGGAACACGAGAGTTAAATTAAGTAACATTTGATGTGAATTCTAATATAAAATTTTAATTTTTTTTAGATAAAATTTACATATTTAAAAATTATATAAAAAGTATTATAAGTCATAAATTTAAACAATTATAATTAAAAAAATATTATTTAAATATTTAAATAGTAATTAAAACAATCTTTATGAAGACGGGGCGAACATCATTTTTTCCGACATCATAATTTGTATCGTAATACTTTTCACTTTTCGAAAGTTAATTTAATTAATTTTTAAAATTAAAATAAATCAAAATACAGATCAATTCAACATTTTTTTACTAAAATTTAAAAAATTAAATTTATAAAAAAAATACAATTATAATTTTTATACTAAATAAATGATATTTTAAATATTGATCAAAATCATATCGTCTAAATCTAAAAAAAAAATAAAGTAGTACAAATATTTACTTTATTTTATCATCCAATCATCAATAAAACGAATATTATTGTAATTTTTTTAATAGCAACGTGCATCATCGTACGCCGTCACTGATACCTTGGACAGGTAATTACGACACGTCGACAACTCGACGGAATTTCCAATCTGTGAATTATGCAACGGATAATTAGAGCATTGACTTTGCTAGGTTATTTGTTTGCTATATAAATTTATATTTTCTAATAATTCCATTTGTTTGTTTTTATCTACTTTTAAAATTGATTATACTTTTTCAAAATTAAACCTATATTTACAAAATTAACATAATCTATCTAGCTTCAAAATGTTTTTTTTCTGTATTTTAATTTATTTATCTTATTTTTTAAAATTTATTTAAGGAAAAAAATTTTTTTTAATAACTTTTTAATTCTAACTTTTCACGTGACATATTTAAGATTATTTAATTAAAAAATATTTTGATACATTTTTACATATTATATATCTTTAGTTTAAGATCACAAAATTTAAAAATCTTATTTACATTTTAAAACTCCATATCAAATTAAAACAAGATAAATAAATTTAACTAGATAGAATTACTTTCTATACAATTAGTTTTGATTTGTCACTATATAAAATTAAAAAATATTTGATAATAAATTGAAATTAATATTACATGAAAGTAAGTAAGTAGTTCCCCACTACATGTGCAGATCTAATTAAAGGGAAGCTCTAAATCTTCCTCTTTCCCCACAATCCACACAATAGACACACACTGTATTTGGACATTATCTCAAAACAAGGTATCAATGTATCCACATGCATAGCTTAATTACCAATAATCACCGAAACGTGCACACAACAAACATCTTTAAATAGGCAGTGAAAAGATTTATTTACTCCCCTCGCTCGGCCGCTATGCCCCACTCTTGGGTTTGCCCTAAAATTAGTAAAAATATCTTAGTAAATTTAAGTATACGGTTATAACAGTAAAATTAGAAATTTCATTAAGATTGTTCAACATTTAATATATATATATATATATATATATATGTATGTATGAAAAATAATTTTTAATATATATATATATTTCGCATAATTTTCTATATACTTTTTTTGACGAAGGGTGTTCGGCCGGCTATCCCTTCATGATTATAGTGGCGAAACCAGAAATTTCATGAAGAATGTTCAAGATTTAATATATATATATATGAAAAATAACTTTTAATATATATATTTTGCATAATTTTCTATATTCACAATATAATATTTTATCGAAAAGTGATTGATTGGCCACTTTATGATATATGTGGCTACGCTACTGCATGGTTATGCTATGCCCGATTTTGGGAGTGTATAATTATGGTTGTAACCTTTTATGTGGTCACTAACTTTACTCTAACGTAATAGAAAAACAATCTCTTGATAATTACTACTATAGTGTTTGACAATAAGAATGTGTAATGGGAAAAATAGCACGTGCCTAAACATGGCTAAGCGCCCGCCTTTCGACTCTCCATACAATCGGTTTCCGGATGACCACCTCCTAAAACGAGCGATTTATCAGAAAGGTTATGAATAATTATACTTTATAATTATAATACAATCATTCTGAATCTCCTATGACTAATATGGGTCATGATGCTTCGTTCCACCCACAATTTTCGCCCATATGTACCCTTTTTTTATCGGGTGAGGATAAGGTTGAGATTCCAACGGAGTTATTTTAGTATAGCTTGTGTATTTTTGCGAATCATCTTGATACTCAAGCCTTGTACAATTATTGATTAATAAAATTATAGGCTTTCTCTATTTACCTGCCTTTAATCTTTTATAATTTGTCATTTAATTTAATTTAGTTTAATTTATTGTTTATGGCACTGGCTGGTGCCCTTTACCTAAACAACGGACTTTAGAGAATTTTCACTGATTTATAGAGCCCAAGTTTAAAAGCATAATTATTAGATGTGGTGTAAACTTTAGACCTCATACCCAACTGCTCGTGACGTGTGATTTGCAATGTCTATTATTTCTGGTATATCGACAAAACTCACTGCACAAGTAAAGTTGTTATGAAGCTTGAAAAGTAAGGAGACAATTAGATTAAAAATTAGGTGTCATGGGTTGGCTGAGAGCTCCTTAAAAAAAAAAAGAAAAAAAAAAAGAGAGAAATGTTTCCCTAATACATTGAATGACATTATTATTATGTCCCTAATTAGTGAGAGGACAACGACGAAATTATGATTATTACAAAAATAAAAAGATAAAAGAAAAGGTTCTTAATTCTTAATTAATTTGATTTTGCTGTCACTAATTTTGATATTAATTTTTTTTTTGTGACAGATCATATCATAATACTAGAATAAAGAAACAAATACAAGTAACTTAAGTAGGTTCTTAGCTAGGTGAAAGAAACAAAGACAAGAAAATGTATATTACAGGTGGCATTCACATGGTATTGGCGGTTACCCACCCATCCATTTTTATTTAATTTTATTGAAAAGAATACAACAGAAAGAACTCCACAGTCCACACTATTTTTCTGATCACTAGCTGTTTTCTGCTAGTAGTAATCAAGCAAAACACCAACAACACAAGAAGAACCTGATCCACAGACTTCTTGTTAGCCAACTCCAAGGCTGACGACGACAGATTCAACTGAATATATTATTTTTAATACGAAATATAAATATATATAAATAATAATAATTAATATTAATTTCTAAATTCATAACTTTGGAAAATACAACATGTTTAATAACAGAACTTTAAAATTGGAACCCATCAAATTTCTACCCAACTTCCGTTTTTAGTCATACTATAAATGTTTATCGAACCCCTCCCCTACTAATTTTTTGTTTTTTTCTTTTTCTTTTCGTGGAGTGTCAATGTGTTACACATCGCTCTCCACTCAGAAATAACAAGAAGAAAAAAAAATTAAAGAAAGATATGAAAATATTTATGTGTTTTATATATCCGTATCTAGTTGATTTTGGATCAAAAGTTTTATCTAAACTTCTTTTCGGTATAAAATTATAAATTTATATATATACTATAAATTGTATTTTTTTTTATATTTTTGATAAATATTACTTCTGCACCGCTGATGTACAAATAAAGATGCCCCATCACTTCACTTTTCGTGAATGAAAAGCAACCGTGAACACTAACCACTTAAAGTAGTGAAAAAAAAAAGGGTAGATGATCAACATTGGTAAAAACAACTTGTTGTCCCGAAAAAGATATATATACAATCTACAGTACAATTATGAAGAATAGTAACAATTATAAATAGCAATAACAATGATTCTACAAATTCTAAAAGTTATAATACTGACAAAATGAAAAAAAGAGAGGGTAAAAGTGATCTCTTCGGCTTAATTAGTAATGACAATCCACCAAAGCTGCAGCGGAGAAGACGAGATTTTGCTGGTTAGGTGAATATTCAAAATTAGTATCTCGTTGATGATCATCTTCCGGTGACGCCGGCAGGTTCAGATCAAGCGATAAAAAGATTTTTGGCTTCTCCGGCTTTGATTTCTGATCAACATCGTGTGATGAATCTGAAGTATTGCTTGTTTCATCAACAGTAATTTTAGTATTTGTTGCTGTAATTGTTGGTGGTCTATGTCTTCTCATGTGACCACCCAAAGCTTGACCCGATGAGAATTCCGCCCCACAAATTGAACACTCGTGGATTTTTGGCTTGCTGTTGAAATTTCCATGGGAATTCGCATTACCTTTATTGACTATTTGTGTGGAATTGACAGATGCCGTGATAATCCTATTGAATTTCTCTTGTTGCTGTTGTTGATGATGATGATGATCTTCTGATTGTGAAGTAGAATCAGCAGTAGATTTTTTCTCTTCCGCTACGGTTTTGATTTTTTTGTGACTTGTTCTATGCCCGCCAAGTGCTTGAAAAGATGGAAAAGTTCTGTTACAAGTTTTGCACTCGTAGACATAGAACCCGGCTTTTCCGGTGGTTGTTGTGGCCATTTCTGTAAATTTCCGGCTACTGATTTTTACCATCTTACGTTCAGTACTTTCCGCTTGTAATTTCTGGCATCGGCCACTTTGTGCTAATAGAATTAAGCAATTAGCCATATCCTCATCTTCCTCAGTACTGCTACTGGATATTTGGGTAGTAGAAGTAGTTGGTGATGAATACTGAACTGATGAAGAGTAAATTTCCCCTCCACCGCCGCCGTCATCACTGCCTCCAGTTGCACCACCAGCACCGCCCCCGCCGATTGATGACGTGGAAGTGACCATCGCCATCGCCACCGCCATGAACTGCCTTGGCCGCTTACTGCGCTTTCCTTTGAACACCAAAGTCCGATCGATTGAGTCTTCGGAGAATTCCATAACAGAAAACAAAAAAATTAAGAAAAAGTAATGAAGCGACACAGAGAGAAGTGGATGAAAAAGAAGTAGAAGAGTGATGAAGGGAATAGATTGAGAGAGTGGTGAGATGGCCAAGTGCTTTTGTTAGTTATATATATATTGTGTGTGTGTAGTGAATGGGTACTAAAATTGTTTGGAGAGTCAAAATACCACCCAAGAGTTAAACTAGTGGATGAAATTAATGAATGAATTTTCAAGTCTATTGGCCAACCAGTTTTGCCTTTATGTCCTACCAAGAAAAAAAAAGTGTCTTTTAACTAAATAGTACTAGTATCCTCATTTGCACTGCACTCTTTTTAACTACACTTGGTCTAACTTAACATGACAAACAACCCTTTATTTTTTTCATTTGATCTTTGATATTTATATTATAATTAATTAAATTTAATTTTGCATCGATAGATTTCACAGTAAAAATAATAGTCTATTTAGTTAAATTTTTAACATTAATTTTAAGAAATATTTATTAAAAAAATACTTTTTGTGAGAAACACTTTGTGTTTGACCAATAAATTCTAAGAACACTTTTTAGAAACAATTAGTGTATGATCAAGCTTTTTAAAAATGCTTCTAAGTATATTTTTCTAAAAAATTGATTTTCAAATAAGTATTTTTGGGGAGAAACTATTTTTTTTAACTTATGAAAAACAACTTCTGCTACTCCCTAAAAAAACTTATTTTCTTTTAAAAGTTTGGCCAAACACCTAATTTTTTTAAAATAAGAAAAAAAAAAGACACTTTTGATCTTTTAAAAACTTGGCCAAACAGAATATAAAAGAATTTTTATAAAAAATGATTTCGGAGCTTTAATTCAAAATCTCTAATTAAAAATGGAGAAATCCTTATCAAATCTCTTCATAATTACATGACAAGCAACTAAGGTGTGGTATTTCTTAACTTTCCCATAAATACTTGGAGTTAAATTTTCTTCAATTAATTAATCAGTTTAAATTGATTTTCTATGGTGTCAAAGTAAGGTATAAATATCACAATTACATTAATTGAATGTAATTTACTAGAGCTGAGGACTGCTCCAAATACCATGTATGGAGACAAAAGGCTCACACCCTTAATTTAGCAAATTATAATTATGGAGGTGAAATGTATATACTTTGGAGATAAGTTCAACTAGTAAGGTGAATGAATGAGTTGATTTAGCATTAAAAAGGGTGTGTCACAACTGAAAAAGAAAAGAAAAAAATTAAAGAGAAGTAAGAAGAAAGAAAAGTAGAAATACAGACAGATCATGAAGGAAAGGTTGGTGATAGCTTGAAGTTTGGTTTCCACATTACCCTCTTTTTTTTTAAAAAAATATGGTTTAGTTAATTAATTTTATTATTAATTCTAATTAACTAATTTGCCAGCGAAAGTCAGGAAGTAGATTCCAGTATCAAAGCAAATGAGGATTGCACGTCAAAAGCACACTCCACCTCACTAATTCCATAGTCTTCTTAGACTCAAAGGAAACTACTAAGGCAAACTACCTACATTCCATTGCCTTTCAAGCAAACCCTTCTTCTTCTTCTTCTTCTTTTATCCTTAATTTTGTGCATAAATTTTTTATATCACGAGGTATTAAGTTGATTTACATAATCAAGAAGACATTAATGATGTTTTTTTAATTTTATTCTTATTTAAATGGAGAGAATTTTTACATAATCAAGAAAATATTAAAGATGAAAAAATATTTATTAGGGGTAAACGGGTAAAATTAAAATTTTCTTTTTAGGAATGAATAATTTTATATTCAAGCTAAAAATACCACTTATTTTAAAACTGAGAGAGCAGTAATTTAAAACACTTAAATTAATTAAGATAATTGAATATCGACCACCCGCTCTCTCGCTTGAATGCTTGCTTTACCCACTCTCCCCCTTTCCCTTTAAAACATAAATTGTGGTCCTCCACTATTAGGCCACTCAAGCATGAAAAATTCAAGCTGGACTCATTTTGAACAATTAGTTTTTACTAAATTTCTTACTCAGTATTTGATATTTAAGACGATAACAAAAATATATTTAATATCCTTATAAATGGGATTTGAAAAGAATGATATATGCATAATTTCATTTTTACCTTACGAAGGTACATAAGTTATTTTTGATATACGCTCCAAAATGGGATTTGAAAAGAATGATATATGCATAATTTCATTTTTACCTTACGAAGGTACATAAGTTATTTTTGATATACGCTCCACTTGAGGTATTTGATACTTAGACATTCTTAATATTTAAAAAAATTCTAAGTCATACTCAATTTTTCTGGGTACCTTTTAAATTATTATTTTTTGAATAAAAGTAGAAGAAAATTAATGGGAAAGATGTTGATGGAGTCGTGAGTATAGAAACCTTTAGAGCACCACATGTCCATGTCTCTATCACATTTTCTCTAACATATAATGATATACCCAAATAAAGATATATATGTAAAGCAAGAATAAGGAGTTTTTGTAGGGACACTATCTAGTGGAGTGGTGACCATGTCAAGTGGGATTGAAGTAGTAATAGTAGTATATCAATTTGAGAGAGAACTGTACACCATACAGGTACCTTTCCTTCATATTCATATTCATATATATATATATATATGGACACAAATTTTAAGCTCGTGAGTATGGATTAATAATGAGCTGGGACGAAGTTAGGGTACTGTAAGGAGGTTATTTTAATCTTTTTATTTTTGAAAAATTATATTTTATATATATGAAAAAATTATTTATATATATATATAATAAATTTCGAATCTTTTAACTTTTTCGTGTGCTTACTTTTTATATTTTAAATATCCTCATAAAAATTCTAATTTTGCCACTGATAATGAGCGCTCACTCACTCCTGGTGGCTGGCATGTAATTCACAGTTTGCTAACTTTAGTTCTTCTATATCTGTTCGGTGGAATGCCTAATTTTAGTAGTTTTTGTTTGGTCTATTATTGTGAGCCGATCATCTATTGAAAATATCTTTTTATCACATAAAGGTATAAGTAAAATCTATGATTACATAGTACGTAAATTCGAAATTTTTGTAGAATAATATGTGATAATCATGTCAATTATTAATTAACCTATTTCTTTATTTAGAAATACAATTGTATATACTAGAGTGAAAGAAAAGATTATTTCAAATTTAAATATTCTAATTTGTATTAAAATGTTAATAAGAAAAAATTGATATATAGTCGACTTCACATAGTAGGGACAACTTATCTAAAATAGGTTGAAAATATAATTGGTGAGACGGAAGAAAGAAGCAATTAATTAGTGTGTCACAATGGATTTTCATGTTGTTGAGGTGGTTTTAATCATGCTAAGGTAGTATTTATTTTAATTATTTTTAATATAACACCCTCTGGTCATTTTTACTTGGACTTTGCCTTTTTTAAAGAAATAATAAATGAAATATATATTTCATCATAAAAGTCGTACTAATTGATATATAATTTTAATGAACTTAGAAAATGAGTAGATATTAAAGTTTTTTTCTAAAAAAAATTAATATGCTAAAATAGATAAGTAAAAATAAAAATATATTTTTAAATATCATGAATAAGGAGAAGTAAATGCGTAACGTACATATAAGAAAGAAGAAAAAAAATATTAAAAAAATTACAAGATGGAGAAGTGAATTATCGCTAGGACTTCAGTTAGCCAAACAACTGGAGTACTAAGGTTATTCTATTGTCCATGACTTACTATGTGCTTCAATATTACTGCCTTCTGTCCAAAACAATTGATGCTTTAGATTTGCATATTAATTAAGAAATTTACTTACTCCTAAAAGATTAAGTGAAATTTTGATTAAAATATCTTAAATTATAATTTTCTTTTCTTATTAAGTTGATATTGACATAATTATCAATAAATTAGAAATATGTCAAGATCAAAATTGGCAAAAATAATTAAATATCTTCTTGATTTTGTGAAACATATATTAGTTTGGACCAACTTTTAGATACTAAAACATTAATTATTTTGGACCAGATGGAGTAATTTCTAATAAAAGGTTTCTCTGGGGTATTATCTCAATTCCAATAAAATGCAATCGGGGAAGGTATGACTTGACAAATAGAACATATATGGATAGAACTTATAACGAGGTCTCGAAAAATAAGTAATTTCTGTTGGGCCTTTATCCTTTTTTTAGATTCATTAGACTTCTTATTAGTTGGAACTTCCAATTATCTTGATAGAAATTTGATATCTTTTTTTTTTTCGCCTCATCAAATCATTTTTTGTGTGTCTATATATATACACACACACTTCAATAGAATTAAAATATATTAATTTTCTTAGTTAAAATTGAAAACTAATTACTTTAGAATTCAGCTAAAATAAATCCTTTTAAGGATTTTTTTTTTTGTGTGTGTGTAATATTAAACATATGTCATGAGGAAATTAAAGATCCATAAGAAAATGTCAAAAGTCAAATCCAAATGAAAGAATGTGCTTAGCAGATCATTTCTGATCCCAAATAAACATATTATATACTACATGTTGTTGAGTTTCACCTTCCAAAAATAATTTTTATTTCTATCAGAGATAGCTGTGTTTTTCTATTTTATTAATTCCCATGCCATTTCTATCCTTTTTATTTTAATAATTATTTCTTTTTCCAAACAAATTTGAATAACGGAAACTGGAAGTCAGCTCTCCAAAATGTGTAAACCAAATCTGATCACTCTTTTCTTTTTAAGGGAAAAATAAACCTTTAGTCCTTGAAATATCAATAAATTTTTATTTTAATTCTTGTGATGATAAATACTTAAAATTATACATAGCTAATTACAGCAATTAATAATTCGGTAAATTTGAAAAAAGTCGCAAGCATAAGGATGCAAAGTGCATGTAGCATTTCAACTATTGAAGGTTCAATATGTTTAATCAGATATTTCAAAAATTAAAATTAGAATTTACTGATAATTAAATATTCTTAGTGGAATTTCTAGAGGAGCAAAGTTAAAATTTATCAATAACTAATAGATGAGAAGTGTAATTATTCAATTTTCTTAGTTTTCTTTTTTAATTTACTTGAAATTGAACAAGTTGCATAATATTATAAAGTTAATATCACTTTCCAGAATTTCTCTCTTTATTTTAAAACACAATCTTAATATCATAAACGTCTAGTAGTGCAGGTAATGACTATTACTTTCCAATTTTTCTTACTTTAAATCAGTTAGGGTCAGGTTAGTTGACATAACTGGGAAAAAAGTTTAGGCTTTTAATCTTTTTGTGTATTTTAGCTCAATTCTATCTTTTCGGGGGATCTCATCTATATATATGCCCGTTAGGAAAAAGAATAGTACTTATTAAGATGCTGGTATAACACGATTCAAAATTTGAATTTTATGCGTTTCAATTATCTCATTTAAAGAAGAGAGAGTGGCAAAATAAAAGGTGCAGTGCTTTCTGCCTTCGGGTCAAGGAGCGCAGGAAGGCTTAGGCAAGCTCCGTTTCGACTTTGTTAGTAGGTTTTCAATTAATAAATTTTTTTATATATATCATGAATATTTTCATATAAATATAAAATATGTGCGATTATTACAGTTTTTCTCAAAAATTCACACCCTATAACCTAGATCCGCACCTAATACCACACAAGAGATCTCTGTTAATTTGAACCAACTCTTATCGCTATAAATAAAAATTATTACAAGTATCTGCTATGAAACTAAATGTGTTATATCTTGTGGAAAATATGATGTTATAAACTATAAGAAAAACGACACTGACTTCTAGTATACTTAAATTTCTATTTTATAATTCAAATAAGTTAAATTTTTAAATATATTAAGAAAATGAACCATTTTCCTTTTCTGATTTCATCAGAAGAATGTCATGATTAAAAGAAAAAATAGTTACTACTATATATATGACTTCCCATAATTAGCCAAAGGACAAGTACTGACTTGTGAAAGAGAGAAGAGAAAGCGTAAAGGAAGAGGAAGAAAAAGAAGGCTAAAAGCAAGGAGATAGTTTTAAAAACGGGCAGCCAAAAGTCAGCAAAATTTGCTGACGGCGGATTTTGGGCGCAACAAATTAATGTAGTATAGGGGTAGGTTGGTTATGTCAAGCACGTAATATTTGTTTAATTATGGAGGCAGTGGAGTGGAGAGGGAAGGACGAGGGGGTGGAGTTATTCAGGTTGATAGAATAAGGACTAACAAATTTCGAAATAAATATTTTTTTTTAATTTGACGGAATAAAGAGTAATAATTTATTAAAATATATTTAAAATAATAAAATTAGATATTTTTATAAAATATCTTCATTTATTTCATTCCAATAATTAAACGCCTAATTTTTTTAACTAATTTGTTGGTGGGGCGGGCAAAGTAGTACCATAAGTAAACATCATAACCTTCTAGCCACAGCCGTGAATATGAGTTAGGCCCAGCTCAAATTCATAATTTGATATGTTTGGATTGTGATTTTTGGAGTTCATTTAAAAATGAGGCTTTTTGCTCAGTTCGAATAAGTTCGTTGGCCTGTGGGGCTTGAGTGAAGTGGGTTGAACCGGCTCGTGGATCAATTAAAAAATAAAATATTACTAAAAATAATCAGAGTACTCCAAACTTAAAGTCTACTTAAACCATCATTTTAATAGGCGAAATATTGTCATTTGATTTTGTGTTTTACTGTGATCTACTAAAACAAAAGTAGGTTAATATTTTTATTTAGCTATTTGTATTATTACTTATTAACTGTTTAATTTGCTTGTTAATATTTAAATTTGGTTCGATTGTTATCATGTCAAAATTTATTTAGTTTCACATAAACTTTATGTTCAACAAAATTATTTTTTGTACGAATGTACCCAAGATATTTGCATAGACTGAAATGATTTCAGATTGAAGTCATACAACTAAATCTTTACTTGAAGCTATACTTAACAACTATTATTAGGATTATTTTGTTGGTAGATTTAAGACTTGATTAACAAGTAGTAGCACCATGTAATATTATCTTTTAGATATTTATGTTTAGATTCTTTAAATTATATTTTAAAAATATACTTTTGAAAAAATGGACTGGACTGGCGCTGCCCGCACCCCACGTAGTGATGGATTGACTTGTTGTTTTATGACCTATCAAAATGACGGGCTAGCTGGCCTGACCCGTTAAATTTCAAAGCTCGCATAAACTAACCCCAATGGGTTAGACCGATCCATATTGACAGCTCTATTATACTGATAACAAACTGTGTTATCAAATATCAATGTGTAATTTAATATGTGATTGTAGGTTTTAACATTTCATTAAGTTATCAATTAACTTTTATTATAAAAAAAAATTATATATAATTAATTTGCAAGTAATTGTAAATATTTTTACATTGTAATTATATCAGTGTATAAAATTTAAATTTATTTTATTTTATTTTATTTATTTCTAGAGCATTTCAACCAATATTGAAATGTTCAAGTTACATCGAAAATCTATGTTATTCTCGCAAGACTTATATAATTTTTTACCGTCGAAGCAAAACAAGATTGCCAGACATTGATTCAAAAAGTATTCTCCTAAAATTACATATATAATTGTACATATTATTTGATTGATGGGATAAGAGATAATAATTTTGAGTTAAAATGTAAAAAAAAGAAATTTCAAAAAAATAAAAATTCTTGGAAGCTGTCATCCTTTTTTTACTCTCTTGGTGACTAGAACCGACAAAGACAACTAAGAATTAGAGGTGGAAGGTGCTTACTATCCGAGCCACCCCTTTATCGCATGATTATTATTATCCGTGTTTGGTTATATATATTAATTAGTTCCAAAATACATTCTGTACTAAAACTAATTCCATGTGATATTCTTATCTATCTTATTCCGGAAACCAAACCAAAAGAATTCATGTATTAG
Organism: Datura wrightii; assembly: GCA_035772735.1. Classification (NCBI taxonomy): domain Eukaryota; kingdom Viridiplantae; phylum Streptophyta; class Magnoliopsida; order Solanales; family Solanaceae; genus Datura; species Datura wrightii. The sequence continues at coordinate 1,117,930 of JASDFA010000011.1, forward strand.
AAAGATGACAGTCTTAAGACAATTAATTTATGTCATTTAGTAATATTTTTGTGCTTTGTTTGCAAGAGTCAATGTTCTTTAATTTTGCACCAAGGAAAAGGAAAGTACCAATTTGAAGTTTGACCATGGAGTATAATTCATTTGGAGCACAACACACTAGTGAAGGCAACTTGCTAGATTAATAGGGATATTAGCCAAGCATAGTATAGCATATAGTACTACTTTGATTTATTGGAGGCTTATAAGCAACCTTTCATTTCTTCAAAAGTTAATAAAGGTATATATTAATCATAGTCTTCAAGAATACTTCTACTTTAGTATATACATGAAAGAATAGTATTTTTCTTTAATTTGTATTTTCCACTTTGGAGTTGCAAAACTTTTGAGCTACTCAAAACGACATGTTGGTTTTGTGTTGCAAGTTGCAAGCAATAATATCAAATGACAACAAAGGATACTGTTTTTTGGTTAAGAAATGGATCTCAGGTCTAACTCAACCACAAAAGTTAGCTTGTAAGTAAATCACTCATCTCATTAATCACCGATGTGAGACTTTTTTTATTTCTTCAACAACCCCACTTCACGCCCACGGCTGGACATTTGGTGCATGGACAACTTAATTTAAGGGCCCAACATCGGGTGAGATGGGTCCTGCTCTGATACCATGTTAAGAAATGGATCTTGGGCCTAACTCAACCCCAAAACTAGTTTGTGAGAAAGGATTACCCAAATCCATATAAAGAGACCATCCATCTCATTAATCCTCGATGTGAGACTTTTTTCATTTCTTCAACATTTCTAGAGAATTTAAATTATTTTTCTTTGGCTAAAGAGAATTTATATACATCGATAATATAATTTTTTTTATTTTTTATTTTTTCCATACTTCACTTATAACTTGTAAAGTCACATTAGGTATGTTGTTATTATTTTTTTAATTCTGAAAATATAAAATTAAAAATATGTTTGTTGCGATAATTAACACAACAAAGTGCACTTAAACCAGGGATTCTACTGTTGACTACAGACTGTCAATATCGTTAACATAGTAATAATTAATCCACAAAGAATAATGACAGATTAGTGGTTTGGTCCAGCTTGAATATGTATATTAATTAGTTCACCAATTCCACATTTTGTGCTATGAGTTTAAGACTTTTAAGTTATATATACTTATATTCACTTATATATGTCTTCAATATATATATATATATGTGTGTGGGGATGTGTGTGGCGAGTGTCTATCATATATAATTTCTCTATCTTTCTAATGAATAGATAATATTTGCGTATACTTTACTCTCTTAGGATCTTGATCCACTTGTGAGAATATATGTTGTATGGCATAATAATTGTTGTTTATGTCGTCGGTGTAAGCAACTTTTATAGTATGAGTCACTTGCACATATTGCAACAAACAATCTAACTTATTTTTAACATTATAAATTTCAAATTTTAAAAAGATTTTTTTATAAATATTCTTTATTGACTTGATAATGTAATTTTTTTTTAATATTGATCGTATATAACTTATATTCACGGATGATTAATTAAGTTCCAATTGCCCTTATGCATCATAAATTAACTAATACTCTCAAAATTACTCCCTAATTTCGTTTCATAAAACTGTAAAACATGTTTTGAAGATCCAAAAATCTGGCTAAACTTTCCTATTTTTTGAAAACTTTTAGTATATTCATCTTTTTTTTTCTTAATTACTTATTCTTTGTTTCAAAATAAGTGGTGTTTTTAGTTTGAGCAAATCTTTTACAAAAACTACTAATTTCTAGAAAGTAAATTATACTTTTACCCATTTACTTAAAAAAATATAGCTTTTTACTCCTTTCGTTCAAAATAAGTGGTGCTTTCTGCTTGGATACACCCCTTAAGAAAACTACTCATTTCTAGGAAAAAAAAATATTTTTTTACCTACTTACCCTTAATAAATATTTTGAAAAAGATGAATTCTTTATTATTTTTCTTGCTCATATAAAACTCTCTATATTTAAATAAGGGTAAAATTGGAAGAACATCATTAATGTCTTCTTGATTATGTAAAACACCACTTATTTTGAAACAAAATCAAAAGGTTAAAATACCACTTATTTTGAAATGGAGGGAGTAGTATTTTCTTGGTTAGGTAAAACTTTCTCCATTTAAATAAGAGTAATATTGGAAGAACATCATTAATGTCTACTTGATTATGTCAAACACCATTTTTTTAAACTGAAGAATCATATCAAACACACAGTTTGCTGGATTATTAAATTTATTTTACTGGTCAGATAGTGTAATCACATGTATATAAACACAAACTACACCGAAAAATCACAGTTTATGAGTTGTACCTTTGTTACAGAGTTGTTCCAATCTTTTTGGAGAAGGAAAGGAAACTTCACAAGAATCTTTAAGGAACTTTTCAAGAATTGAAGAAGGAAGGAAAAAAATCTTTTAGTCTGTTGTTTTATTGGAAAAAACAAAAAGATTCTCTCTTATATTTAAAAAAAAACGCAAGACATGAGCGGTTCAGGAGTAGTCCTAACCATTGTGTTTTTTCATCCTTTTAATATAAATTAATATAGAACAAATATATATATTTATTTATCATTTACGTGGATCCGGGTTGACCCATATGGGTGACCCGAATCTGAATATTTCAGAAATAAAATAAAAAAACTAAAACACCACTTATTTTAAAACGAGGGAAGTATATTTCTTGATCCATCTCACTAAAGTAACTTTCTTTTAGTACATTCTTTTATTAGCCTACTAATTACAGCAATGTGTCACCAAATTCAAATAATCATTTATGATTAATCTCTGCTTTCAAAGATATACGCACTTAGCTTGCTTAATATGGAAGCTCTACACATTAAAGAGAAACCTATTAGGACTCGTTTGGCCCCAAAAAGAAAAAGTTATTTACTTTTTTTTCAGAATAATTTTTTACTTTATTTGATCATAATCAACTTAAAAGTTATTTTTTAAGCTATTTTTCAACTTGCTTTTTTTATTTTAAAATTTTATTGAAGTCTATTAAAAAATATGAATATTATTTCAAAAATTATTTTATAAAAAGTATAATCAAATTAAATATAATTTTATTTTTAATTCCAACTTATAAATTTTAAATAAAATAAAAAATATTTTAAATCTATAGCCAAACGCGTACTAAATATGCTTGAGATTCCTAGCATCACTTGCAACTCTTTTTAACCACTGAATAAGAACTATATATACCTCCAGAAAGTAACCAAACAAGCCAATATTCATAGTTCATATCCAACACATGAGGAAATAGTCCCCTCCACGATTATTTGTCTAAAGTTAATAAATATTTTGATGCCCTCTTTTTTTACATACTAGTTAATAGTCTGTTTGATCAAAATTTTCAAAAATTTAGAGTGTTTATTTTAAAAGAAAAATTACTTTTAAAAAGTGAGGTATTTGATCATACTTTTAAGAGAAAAAAATATATTTTTAGCTATTTTTTTAGAAGTTAAAAAAATAATTTTTCCTTAAAAGCACTTTTTAAAAAAACATTTTTGAGAAAACTATGTTTAGAAGCACTTTTGAAAAATTTGACCGACATTAATTGCTGCTCAGACTTACTTTTTAAATTTTTTGATCAAATACAATTAACTGTTTCTCATTAAAATATTTTTTCAAAAACACTTTTACAAAAGTACTTTTTTAAAAATAAGTTAATTTTAAAAAATGTGGCCAAATAAACTACAAGTAAATGTAATAAAATTGAGAGACGAAACCAGTCCAATCAGTGGAAAAAATGATCAATTACAGTGGAATCTTGTTATAATAACATTTCACTATAATGGTCTGATTTTAATCTCCAGAATCGATTTTTCATGATATATTTTTTACTTCTCTATAACACCATTCTACCTAGTGACGTTCAGTGTAGCAGTACACTCTTTGTAAAATTACTCTTCTATAACAGTCATACTCAAATGTTCTGCAATAATATTTTGTAAGAAATATATTATTTATAAAAATAAATAGTAAAATATTTATGATAATAATTATTAGTGTCATGCATATGATAAATTTCAGGTACGATATATAAAAGGAAAAAATTATATCAAATAGTGTCCATCAGTTATAGTTGTAACTTCACGAGGAGAGACTAATGGTGTTCTTTTTATTTATTTATTTATTTATTTTACATTCATACACTTTTTATTTTTGGTTAAATTGATTAACAAACGCATTTCTTCTTTTTGGTACACAAAATTATTAAATTAGATATTTGTATACCTTAATTTATAAAAGCTAAATGAGAGCTCAACGTAAATTTATCAACTGTCAATATATAAATATATAATAACACATTACTATAGTAGCTGTAGAATCTCCACACAAATGCTGCCACTGTAGAGAAATTTGACTGTAGTTTAAAAAAGAAACCATCAATTCAAATTTAAGGCAAGTTTAATTTTGCCGTTTTAATTGTAATCAGATTTTCTTTTTCCAAGTACCAACAGTTTAAAGTGAGTAACCGGATTACCTACCAAATATTTCACACACGCTCTTATCGGGCCGCCTAAAAACTTTTGGACCTAAGGCTTGTTTTTTTTGGGCTATGAGAATTGTGTAGCCCATTATGAGCCTTAACCTTAGCCCAGTCCATAATTCTAGCTCTGACTCGCTTACCGTCGTACTTTCTCGTCTTCGACGTTTCAACGCCATTGATTTGACGGCAAAATTATCAACAGATATTCTCACCGGCGACGCCGACCTCCGGCCGCTTAATAGAGCTGTTTCTTCATTATCGGCAAGAGGACATATTCGTTGCTGATTTGTGTTCTGATGGAAGATACGGATAGAGTTATACACCAAGTACACAGGTGATTCTGTTCTATCGGTTTCAATGGACTCCTCAAAACCAAATGTCCAGTCCATGCGAGTCCTAATTCGGCCTCCAATTCCACCTTCTCACTCTCAGACTTCCTCCGTAAGCCACCCCCAAGTTCCATCCCTTCCTTCCCACCTACCTCCACCAACCTCATCGGATGCACCAGTTACCGGCCCCGCTCCATTTATTCCTCAAAGCGGCGTCGTTGTGGTTGGTTTCATCGGAAAACGCCACGATGACGTTGCTTACCTGATAAACCGGATTATCGATTCTAATGTGTTTGGTTCCGGGGGGTTAGATAGGCCAATTTTTGTTGATAAACCGGATGAAAAGACGGATTTTGCTGTAACAGACGACATGAAGAGTTGGTTTGAGTATAGGAATATAAGCTACTATCATGATGAGGAAAAGGGGATTTTGTTTTTGCAATTCTCTTCAACTCGATGCCCTCTGGTCGAATGCAATATGGAGTCTAAGATGGGATTTGATTCACTGTTGGAAGACTACGAATATGGCGATCTCCAAGCTATGCTCTTTATGTTCTCTGTAAGTTTTTTTCTTCTTCACTTCATCTTGAAATTTCTGACAAATTCTAGATCAATACAGGAAATTTGTTGCCCAAAATTGCTTCTTGGTTCCTCGTTATCTTAGATTTGTTCATTGGTTGTACATTAAAGACTAGTGAAGCTTCTGAAACTTTTGAAAGTACAAAACAGGATTAGAAACACGGGCACCATTGTAAGCTGTTGTTTTTCGTTGGGCAAGATTGTAAGCTGTTGTCTGTCCTCAATCTTTACTTAGTTGAGGTCGGTTGAATGAATTATCGAATATCTATTCCACTTCTCACTTGGACCTGTTTTCATTCATTTGGAATATAAAAAGTGATGAAAAACAAACACAAGAGTGAGGCTATTTGTCATTGCATGAAGTGCTTAAACACAATTTTATTTGCTCTACAGAGACTTGATCAATAAAGCTAGAGGAGGAGTCGGATTGATGTAGTTATTTTAGTCACAGCTGCCTATAATATTAACCCAAATGAGTTATCCGACTCTCACTTATTTTACTCAAAGGTTGCTTCTTGTAATTAAGCAATGTTTTGGATTTGCAGTTGTATAGTAGAGATCTGTGTAGAAGAGTTTTGTATCATTTCCATGAATCTCTTCTTTCTCATGCATCAAATTGAGCATGTAAAAGTTGTTGCTTAGTATTCAATTTGAGTTGCCATCTTCTTTACTGAAGGCTGAGAATTGACTTCTACTGTGAGACTTAGAGTCCAGTTCGTCTTCTTACCCTGTGTGTAAAGGTCTTTTCTAAATTTTGTTATTATTAGTGTTAATCATATTCTTATTTGACAAGGAAGGGATACCTACCGGTAAAGGCCCTCACCTCCAACCATAAGGTTGGGGATTTTAGTCAGGGAGAAAATTGGGAGGGCCACCATTGGGCCCCTTGGTAGGGGTTTGGGAGGTGGAGTGTAACATATAGAATTTTATTTTGAGGCTTTCCATTTCATATTTCATACTTCCCCTTGTTAATTGTAGAGTGCTACTCAACCATGCTTAGCTATGCAGGTTTGTCATGTTGTAGTTTTTATCCAAGAAGGATCACGATTTGACACCCAGATACTGAAGAAACTTCGCGTCTTGCAAGCAGCTAAACAAGCAATGACTCCATTTGTTAAATCACAATATCCGTCACCCTCTGGGTCCGGATCACCTTTTGCCTCTCCATCACGTAGAGCTGCATCAGGAAGATCATCTAACAATCCTTCGCCTGTCAAAAGCCGTGGCATTTTCAACCGAAATAATTCAGCAATTACTCTGATGTCAGGTTTAGGTTCATATACCTCTTTATTACCGGGGCAGTGTACTCCAGTTACACTTTTTGTTTTTCTTGATGATTTTGCTGATGATTATCCTAGTTCTAGTGTTGAGGAGCCAGCTGATATTTCCTCAGCGAATCAATCATCAAGTGTCGGTACCTCGGTTCGGCCAAGCTTGACTCCAAAAGGTTCTGGTTCTGTGGTTGTGCTTGCACGCCCTATAAGTAAATCTGAAGGTGGGTTCAGGAAGAAATTGCAGTCTTCCCTGGAGGCACAGATTCGATTCTCCATTAAAAAATGCCGGACGCTGTCCGGTTCTGAAACTGGTCATACAGGTTCAAGAAGTGGGGGGGTGTCAAATTCTGCCACGCTGTTTTCCCTTGATGCATCAAAGGCTGTTGCACTTTTAGATATAACCTCTAATAAGAGAGGTGAATCCCTTGAATTTGCCACTGGCCTTGTGGAGGATGTTCTGAATGGAAAAGCAACCTCAGATTCTCTTCTATTTGAAAGTCATAGCCAGAGCGCGAATAGAGAAGACTTACTTTCTATCAAGGAGTTCATCTATAGGCAGACTGATATATTAAGAGGAAGGGGGGGTGTGGTGAATGCTAACAGTGGTCCAGCTTCTGGTGTTGGCATGGTTGCTGTTGCTGCAGCAGCTGCTGCTGCTTCTGCTGCTTCTGGAAAGACATTTACTTCTCCGGAACTTCCACATTTGGAGAAATGGTTATCTTCTAGTCAGCTTATTCTGCAAGCAATCCTGTCAGCAAAACATGCCATTGCAGATGAGACTGAACTTAGTAAGCGGAAGCTGCGACAGAGAAATTCTGTTTCACCTCCTCTTGAAGGAAATGCTTCAAAAGTTTCAGATCCACTTGAAATTGCGATGTCTTATTTGGCGAGTGGTAGAGGGATAAATACTAGATTTTCTACTTTATGGTGCCAAAAGGCCCTTCCAGTAGCTAAGGAGATGTATTTAAATGAGTTGCCTCCATGCTACCCAACTTCACAGCATAAGGCCCATTTGGAGAGAGCTCTGCATGCTTTCAATTCAATGGTCAAGGGACCTGCTGTGCAGTTATACTTGCAGAAACTGGAAGATGAATGCACATCCATCTGGACTTCTGGCAGGCAACTCTGTGATGCTGTTAGCCTCACGGGAAAACCATGCATGCACCAAAGGCATGATGTAGAAACTGGTGGTTTATGTTCAAGTGCTGAGATTAAGCCACATTCCAGTGGGTATGTCTTCCTCCATGCATGTGCATGTGGTCGTTCAAGACTCCTGCGGCCAGATCCTTTTGATTTTGAAACAGCAAATGTTACCTTTAATCGTTCCATTGATTGCGATAAGCTTCTTCCCACAATTCAGTTACCCCAAGGAAGTGATACAGGTGGGCCCATTCAGCCCTCAGCTTGGAGTTTAATTCGAATTGGGAATGCAAGATATTACCAGACGTCTAAAGGTTTGATGCAGAGTGGCTTCAGTTCTACCCAAAAGTTTCTTCTAAGGTGGACTATCCTTCTTGAGAAACCAAAATATGAGAATGGGCTACTATCAAGCAATTCAGAGCAAGCAAATATAAATAGGTTTAGTAGCAATGCCAGGAATGAGCCTAACACAGATTCAGGCATTGAGAAGGCTGGTGATTTGAATGTGCAAAATGGATATCAAAACCAAAAGAAGTCTTCTGCAGGAAATATCGGAACGGACGATAAAGTAAATAATTTAGGTAAAGGAGTTTCCAACTTTAATATGCGAAAAGCTTTTTCTGAGGTGGTAGCTGGTTCAACTGCTGCAAATTCTGGATTTCCTCCGCTACAATCAAATAGAAAAATTATGTCAAATTCAGAAAAGAGTATTAAGCCAAAAAGTGCGAGAGAAGGGGATAGAGAGAAGGTTAATGCGATTAGCGATGAACAAGTATTGGAAAAAGTTGGTCTAATTCCTGCTATTCATGAAGTTAAGAATGATAGTACTTTTGTTTCTAACAATGTCACTAAAGGTAATCAAATTTTCCAGATAGGTACACATTTGGATTCAATGAAGATTAATAGAAGTGAGAAGACCAGACCAATTACTTCTTCTAAGCATGCAACAGTTTACATTGGATTTGAGCATGAGTGCCCCCATGGGCACCGTTTTATATTAACTGCAGACCATCTCAACAGACTTGGTTCTCCTTATGCATTGCCTGTAGAATCTGTCGTCTCTTCATCTTTGGAAAATATAGATCATAAGGGGGTAGGTCCCTCCAGAGGGGGTAAGAATGGTGGCCATGGCAAAGGTCGCCGGCTGGCAAATGGAATGATTTGTACTTCCTCTAGGAAGCTTAGGAATCTGGAAAAGTCAAATGAGGGGTTAGATGAAGGAAATTCAAACATAGAAGGGCCAGCTCAATTTTCCAGGCATCCAGTACATGCTGCGTCAGGAAAAGATCTTGAAACTGGTCTTCAATCTCTAAATCTCAATGATTCTGGCTATGCTACCTCCTTGTTAGATAGAAGTTTGCCCATATACATGAACTGCCCGCATTGCATGGAATTGAAGAGTAAGAATGACCAAACAGATGTGAGATTTGCAGGAACTATTTCACAGCTCCAGAGGATCTTTCTGGTGGGAGTTTTACTTCTGATATTTGGCTAATTTCCTCAATTTTCCTGAATCTTTATGACCTCCTAAATAAGTATCCTGTTATATGATGTCATCTTTAAGTGCTTATCTGATTCTTTGTTTCTAAAAATCAACTAAACAGGCTCAGGTAATATGGTTTTATGTTGTTCAATGCCTAAACCAATTATGAGTGGATTAACGTCATAATGTAAACATGTGTTTTAAGATATCTGCTGAGTGCTAAGTAATCATATCTATCACAATATATGAATTGATCTCAGATCTCCTTTATTGTGTCTCGATGTTCAAACCATCTTAAGTGTACCAAAAAATATTCCCAACCTTTGTTTATTGCAGAACAATGGTAAAAAAACAATAATGCTACCAGTTCATTATAACTTTTGAATCATAGAATTCATTCAACTTCCAAGAAGTAATATCATGCTGGAGCATGAGAGAGCAAGAGGAGCATGTGACTAGTTTGAAATTCATGATTCGATGGCCAGCCAATTCCTCCCTTTATTTCTGTTACCACTGCTCTTGAATTTGACATCAAAAGTAGCCAGACCCTTTAATTCTTTCGCCCCTTTGAATCTGTTCCTCTTACATTCACCGACTGCATCATGTTTTCTAGCTTGTCTGCAGCTATCGACCTGTAATAGTAACTCAAGTGCCTCTTCTTCATGTCCCTGGAAGTCTATCCCTAACATCTTGCTTAATTTAAGCATGTTCTGCTTCACCCATGCAGAAGTTTCTTTTTCTTTGGCTTGCATGTCTTGTTGATTGTCTATCAGTATCGGGAGAATTGCAGCTACAAGTTTATTTGTTCTTCCGTTTCATAGTAGGATATTGTTTAATATTTTCTGTTTAAAGGGCCTATTTCTAGTGAAATACAGTGAAGTGTGACATGTTAGCTAGTACATTGGAATTGTATGTAACTGGAGAAGTGGGTTACGAGTAAATAACTGGTCTTAGACATCGGTACCTCTTCTGCATGTTTTTCAACTCGTATGGTACCATCTATATTTCTAAAAGTTAAATTGTTAAAGAAATTATGATGGTTACACTTCTCAAAATGGAACTGCTGATTTGTTGTATGTTTCATGTCCTGTTGGTACTTATACACGTGACATTCAAGTAGTATATTTATTACCATCCACTTTAACCTTTATTTAATCTATATAATCTTTGTGAATTCCCGAAGATTAAATGTACTTCCTTTGCCGGCTGTAATGAGTATGCTCTTTGTCATGCAGGTTACACCTCATTTTCCTGTCATTTTAGCAGCAAATCCGGTCATACAGTTTGAGGTATCAGTTACTCACTGGAACTATCAGTTTTCATTTACCATCTTCAACATTGAATTAACTTATCTTTGTCCACCTAGCTATATGAAGCTGCTTTGAGATTGCTTATAATCTTGGGATTTTGCATTACTTGTATAACCTTTGGTTCTTTGTAAAAAAAATTGTGCAATATTCATACAATGTTTGGCACCATTTCTTTATTGTATGTATTATTTATATGGGATAAATGGGGAATAAGAATGGATGTTTGGTAAGAGCACCGAAAATGGCAAAAATACCCTAAATATTAAGGTGCCTTGTTTTAGTAAATAAAAAAGATCATGATAGTATTTATATAGTAAGAATTTGTAATGGTTTGTAACTTCAAGTTTCTTTAGATAAGAACTTGAAGATCGGTGTCACAATCTATGTATCATAATATCATGAATTATTATTAACTGCGTAACAGCCCATACATTAGAATTCATGCATAACTAGTTTGTGAACCAAATGATCTCTTAAGTGATGTTTTTGCAAGTCAACTATAGTAAAGTAATGACCAATAAAAATGACCCCAATTAACTTGGGATTGAAGTGTAGCTGATTGATTCATTAAAAGCGAAGTTGACACTGCGGAAAAGAAGTTTTTGTTAGGTGACGTTGAATCTTAATACTGATATTCAAGGGGAAAAATTAAATTTTGTTGCATTGCTTGAAAGAACATCTGACCTCAGTTGGGCTCCTTATCCAAAAATATCTGACCTCTTTGTGAATCCTTAACTGCTACTCTGTCAACATGTTGTGCTGCTCTGGCTTTAATTTTACAGATAAAAAAAATGTTTTACATTGAAGAGAGCAAGGCAAACAGATTCCCCAGAAAAAATGAACTTTCCAGTGTAGTAAGCGCCAACAGTCCTTGCATTCTTTTACTGGCAGATCTAGCTGCCTAAGAATACAGTAAACTTCCTGAATATTTCACAGATGGTGCAGGTGGTTGAGGTGCTTAGCCGCAATGCTAGGATCTGGATCTCATCATTGAATATAGTGACCACCTCATCTAAAATTTAAACTATTAGAGAGAACACAACACTCCCCCTGTGCAGGCTTAATTCTTTTTCATGGGCAAGCATGTGGATTTTCTTTTTCTGATAATATGTGGCGATGAAACTTGAGCCAAGACTTCCGCTTACTTTGAACTATGTTGAATTGTATGACACCTCATCTAACAGCTTAAGCTGTTAGCGGAAGTTCGTTTTTATTAGTTTATTATATCTTCAGCACTCACCACAATATAGACTTCAAGAAGGCTGAAAAGGTTTTTAGCTCTTTTTTTTTTTCAATTTAGTTGCCATTGCTGGAGGGAGTTCTCCCATTGGATCCCCATTCAATGGGATGGTTGACTACTTGTACTTTGTCATATCCTCAAGCATTTTTTTTAGATGTTATTTGTGTTGTTACCTTTTTGGTGTATCTTTGGAAATAAGCGTTCAAGTTATTCTCTGAATTGCTGATATTTTTCCTATTTTGACTTTGTAGGAGTCATGTCTCCCTCCATCTGTGCCAGACCGTAAAAAGAAGTTGCAGTTCTGTCTTGGGTGTCGAGTAATTTTACCCCCAGAGAGTTTTCTGTCACTTAGACTACCTTTTGTTTATGGTGTACAGCTGGAAAATGGAAACCTCCATCCTCTTATGCCTTTTGAGCAGCAACCTCAACTTACTGCCTGGATAACCAAAGGCACAACATTGCAGCTTGTATCCAAGGATAACGATCATGAGGAACTTTTCACTTAGTCCAATGGATGAAATCTATCTTGATGGTGCTGACTGAAACTTTATTAAGCATCTTGAGCAGCAATTTTTGGAAAGTTCTCTGCCATCAGGTAAGCATTTGACCGAGCATGTTTCAGTTTTACTTTTTATAGGATGAGATTTCATGATTGCAGTCATAAAGGGAAAGATGAAAAAGCATCTTTAGTTGCAGCTTTTAGAAACTTATAAGGAAGAACTATGATACACCTTTCTTAAATAATGGTGTTTAACAATTGACTTAAGTGTGTTCAATGCATGTTGGTGTATTCTATTGCATTTTGAAGTTTACAACTTATATAGTGTCAAGGACCAAGAATTCATCTTATTTTTGAAATTTGCAATAAATATTAATTATTATGGAACATAGAGCTGTAAAAGATATTATATAGAGTAGTCATCGTAAAAAATGTAAAATCTTCTTTGATCTTTTTAAAAAATACTTTTTACAAATCATTTACCAGTGAATGAAATGGGCCTGGATAGAGTGGAATGGACTTAGAGATTCATATTGTCAACGGTAACTAGTTTGGGATTGAGTCCTAGCTGAGTAATATTGGTTGAAGTTGATGCAACTTAAAGAGCTATCTGTATAGGAAAGGGAGCAGTTCCACATCCCTGGGTTCAAAGTGGACAAAAGGAAAAGTCAACTGACATGAAATTAAGGCACATGGTTGCCCTAATTGGTGGGATATGCAATGAGAGGACGTTACTTTACCAAATCTACCCTTTCACCCTGATTAATAAGAGAACTAGAAAGACGACACATGGTTGCAACTGCAAGTTCTAAATGTTACTGGTATTCGACAATATAGCCTTTTTAGGATATCTAAATCTGGTTATATCTTATTCGCAATTAGTCAATAGAGTTCCAGCCTTTTGGACTCTCTTTAACTGCTGCTACTGTAGATATGAGTTTTTGAGGTAACACATCTGACAGGATGGCTGAGAAGGAAGTGTGTCTGGTTGAACTTCCAAACTTTAGAGAACAGCAATCTAGTTTCGGAGGGAGTTAACGGAAGCTGCAGGAATAGATCAGTGGCTAGCATCAAAAAGTTATGCGTGCTGACAAATTTGGAACTACAGTGCAACGTTCTCTACGTTTTCTTAGGTGAGCTTGCTTTGAGTTAGTTTTAGGTCACTGTTTATATGGAGGCTATAGGACATAATAGTAAGAGCAGGAGCAGATAGCCAAATGAGTCTATAAAGGAAAAAGTGCAGGAAGTTGGAAATCCTCGTGTGTTTTTAAAGACCAGGGTGCATGTTCATTTTGTTAATGCACTAGTCATAATGGATCTCCAGTTCATTTTGTTAATCTAGTCATGGTCAGTGTTTGACAAAATGAAACACACTTTTTTTTGTGTGTGTGGGCTTGAAGTTTGCGATTGTGAATTGTATGATTTCAAAATGAATTGCCCAGTTTGGCAAATGGATGGTCAACCGGCCACCATTTGATCTATTAGGTATCCTGGGTTCAACTCTTTCGTCCGTTTGTTTCTGTTTTTAACTTTGAAGTATTTATGTTGAGAGGCTTACACTCCAGAGGCATAACGTACAGCAAAGCTTTCATACTTGTTCTACAAAAAGAAAAGGTTGATTGCTAGCTCCTGATCATGGGTAACTCTTACTGAAAATGCTTATACTGTGCAAGGTTATGTACGCATGTTCTTTTCGGTGGTGAAACTCCTTATTTTTGTGATGCCTGTGTGTCAATATTTCTTGTTGGATGCAATTAAGGATGAGAATGCACGTTCCCTGCCGTATACCCACCCACATTCTCGTAATCTCCATACATGCTCTGGTTGGGGCGTAGTGGAGTACTGGCTAACGGCAAATACCTGGTTCCTCCTTTACTGGACAAACCACCTACATGAAGATGTTTAAAGCTCTAAACTTAATGTTTTCTTTTGTTTCCTTCTGTTGTTAGATGCATGCAGGATAACCATCTTAAGTTTTATTTGTTTTAAAGCTGTGAAGGCAATGCCCAAATACATGGGAAGAGGGGAGAAAGTTCCACTTAGGTGAGGCACTGCGGCTGATTACTCTTATTCTTTCTTCTTCTTTTTTTTCATAAAAAATTGTGTCCTTTTTGTGCTCAGGTGGATTTATTATGCTATCTCTTGGCACAGACCTGGTGATCAGCTGGTTCATCTTTAGCGGCAGGCGCTTTGGTACTTTTTGGTATGCACTTTTTCATTCGTTAAAAATGTGCATCAAATGAATGCAATATGAAATTTTAGGGGTTTCTACAATTCTGCTTAGGGTTATGATATTGCATTTAATTCTTAGGGATAATAGCATTTTTGAATCCTCAATTATTGATAAATTCTGATTTTAGTCCTTTTGATATATGACTCAGCTCATTTAACCTTCTTCAATTAATTAAAATGTGTGTTTTGGCTCTCCTTTAAGTAGGAACTTTGTTATACTTTAGACTATTTTAAGAACTATGTTACCTTCAAATGATATAACGTTACAAACCTAATTAAACACAGGGACGATTAAATGGTGGAATGCTTAATAATTCTGTAAATTTGTGAATATTCACAATCAAAAGGATCAATAGTGCACATTTCTATTAATTGAAGGTTTAATGTGTATAGTCAAATATCACAAGCACTAAAATTAAAATTTATTAATGACTGAGGGACCAAAAGTGCTATAAACCCTATTTTTTATTCAGTCCTTAAATCATGGGATTAAGTGGATTGGATTTAGACGGAAGTTTTGTGATAAGAAGACTCCTGCTGGGCAGTACCAAGTGGTCTGGCAATGTTTATCCCAAAAATGGTGTGTATGCAACAAATCAACAATTTAAAGTAATATCGCTGTATAATAAAATATCTATCAGACAAAAAGAAAAAATAATAGTATAGTGCATGCAATTGGGAATAATAGAGGTGGACCATAGCCAAGAGATATTTGTATTTCAAAGGAGAATCTTTCCTTAGGGTAGGGTAATCCCTGGGTGTGGCAGGGCCGGAGGTGAGGGAGTAGGGGAGGTGTGGGTTAGAGTGTGCATGAATTTAAATTATGGATCTAATGTGGGTTAGGTAATTTAGGTCGGAACTTGTGTGTTTTTGGACCCGTAGGTTAGGAAACCACTCATTCTTTATTTGTTGGTCGCTTTAGTCATGTTAAATGAACTCTTCATTTTGCCTATATGCACCCATATCAAATGGGTAAAATATTATATGGTCTAAATATTGAAAAATATCCATGTTACATAGCTGAGTCCTAGCTCATTTAGAGACTGAATTATACTTATCTTCTTATCATGAAATATACAATATAAAGTAACAATTAAAGAGCTGTAGATCACTCCTATAGGATGGTTACCTAAACTAAAATGAAAATAGTTCTCTTTCTCTCATGTTATTATATATGAATATAATTTAGTAGACGCTCTTTCTTTTTATTTTAAAAGAATATATATATATATATATATATATATATATATATATATATATATTTGTTGAATGTACTTTGCTTGTGAGAGTTCAGGTTGCGTTTCTCCTTTCATTGAATAATTAGCAATGGGTAACTCCGACCAAGATTGCTGAAAACCAAACATATCAAAGAGCCCCAGTTGGCAAAACAGCCAATTTTAATTTGGCAGCTCTGTAACTTTTCACAAATGTCAAGCAAGCAGTTTGAAGCCATTAATTCATCTACTTAGGAGCTAATATTCCCTTATTACTATCTACCGTAACTACCAAGCTAAGATGCTAATCGTCATGCCAATTGTGGTTGGCTTTTTCAGTTTCATGGGGAATGTGATACTGTAGTTGTTTCTCTACTTGCCTTTGACAATGTAAAAGCCTTCTTTCTTTAGTCTTTACCATGCATCCTTTGAAGTTAAATCCACTGTCATAAGAAGGAAAATCAGTAGTAATAGGTAATGTTCTCCTTTTAGTTTCTTTTGCAGTTGAAATACCGGGATCAATGCGCAGAGTCTATTCAACACTGGCATCCGATGATCTTGGGGTTTTGCTTTGGGTTCAACTACAGTAAGCAAAAGGGAAGAATTCACCATATGTAGAGCCCCTCTTGGAAATCGTTGAAGAATGGATCTCTAAACGTTCAAATATCTGTCTATACATGAAGCCCTACCACCACTGTTACAATATTAGGATCGATGCATTAAGATTCAGAGATTCAGGGCGATTGAATTCCATTATAAGTTGATTAAAGGACGCTGATTACAGCGCTATGGAAGAGTTGGTGTCTTATAGCTGGACATAACTATAATATTTAGTAGGTGTTTGGATATGTGATTTCATCTCAGAATTTGTAATCATGGAAAATTTCAAATTCTCCAAAAACCTTGATTTGGGATTACAAATCACAAGATGGACTTTTTTGAACACAAAACTTGACCCACGAGTTTATATTTTGTGAAGAAAAAACTTGCCATTTTATATTTACCAACCATTCATTTTAGATGTAAATAAAATTTATTGTTCATATTATTACTCTTACCAACCTTTGCTAAACATTTATATCGAATATAAGTTTACCAACTATGTGGGAGGAGTAATACATTGCAATTCATGTTCAATTTTATTTTTTATTTTAAAATAAATTTTTTATACTTTGTTATGAATTTTTACTTATTTGGTAAGATTATATAAGAATTGAAAAATTTTTGATAGTTTTTGCAACTTATGGGCTTTTATGTTTATGAGACAAAAATACAATTTGAAATTTTCAAATTGCATGTCCAAATAAAATTTTAACTTCATCTCATATGATTTTATATCATGATTCTCGTATGGCCAAATGGCCCTCAATCTAAATTTTACGTGACTTATGTAAAAGGAGTATCATTTTATTTATTACAATACAAAATGATATGTCTAAAAATTTGCTAGATCAAGCTCCAATTTTTTTGGTCTTGTATGGTCATTAGGTATTGTTTTAGTGTGGTCAATCCTCAACTGAATTGTACTGTACAAATACCAGCTCTAGGTTTCTACAGACTCTGGAGTTTGTAATCTTTGTTCATATGGGAAAGAGTTTTAAAACTGCAATATGCTCATGGAAAAGTAGGAAATAATTACCTAAGAAAATGCATTTCAGAAGCAGAAGAGTAGCAAAAAGTTGTAGCTAAACTCATCCTAATTAACATATGCAGCACCCAAGAGTGCGGCTTAATAGCTGTTAACGTGGGATAAAAATCATGAGATATTAAGTTTAAATCCCAGCGGAGAGACTAGCATTACGTATGTTTTTTTCATCTATTTAAGTTTTGATGGACAAAGTTATTCGATATAACGGATACTATGTGGAAATTAGCTGAAAACAAACTCAACCTAACATGTGATGTGGGAAATGGAACTGGTAGCTATCTGCACCCTTCCCCAATCCCATTTTGTGAGGCTGTCACACATGGCAATAGGAATCGTCCAGCCTGCCTTTCCATTAAAATTGGATCATGTAGGGTATGTCTCTGTTCCAATGACGGTATTAATTACCATAAACTTTTTTTCAAAATTATTTCTCTTTTAAAAAAAAATATATATATATATCTTTATAAGTGGGGAGGGTATGAGAAGACTGAAGAGAGGAGGACAATAATGAAAATTCCAACCCCACATTTGAATGACAGTTTGGAAATGGCCCTTAAGCCAGAAATCTACATGTTATATTTTGCATGACTTGTCCACTTCTTTGCCTCTTTTATGAATTTTGCTTCTATTCTTCTTTTCTAGACAACTCATTTGAAAATTTTGAAATAGCGTCACTTAAATAAGTGTTGGCTTTTCGATGAATCGATCAAACATGCATTTGCTATATTACAAATTTATACGTGGCAAATGGACGGGTTACACTGAATTTGGATGGGGCAAAATAAATTGAGTTAATAAATGAGAAAATTACCGAGTTGAAATGGACTAAAATGTAGGTCATAATCCAACCATCCAACTCTAATTAAGTTTTCTTTTAGTTTTAAGTTCTAATTAAGTTTTTTTTTTAATTTTCAAAAAAGATATTTTATTTTAATTAATATGTTATATCTAGTCATAATAAAGAAAAATGTTAATTTAATAATTTAAAAAATTAATATTTTTCCTTATTATGACTAAATATAACATATTAAATAAAATAAAATTTGTTTTTTTTTTAATATTTTGACAAGATTTCTCATGAATCAATTTGGACTAAATATCAGCCCAAACTTTGATAAATTGAAATGAGCTGAGTTTATAAATGAGTCGGTCAATTATCAGCCCAAACTTAAACAAATTGAATAAATTATGATCTCATGAACTGATTTTGTCACCTCTAATTACCGTGATCACTTCAAACAAATTTAGGAATCTTTACATTTTCAGCCATGCAACTGATAAAATTTCACACGTCCAGCAGTAATCATTTGTGGTCGTTGTTGATATATACTCGGCACACTGATTGTACACATATTATAACGGCTAAAATTTGCAATTAAAATAATGATTAGAATTTCTTTTAGAACTTAGTTGGGGTTGTTGTGTAATACTGTATAAGAATTTCCAAAATGCTCAAGGATAACTATGTATACATGCACCTGAACAAATTTTTCCCTTTTAAAATTTGAAATAATTGAAAGCCATCTGAAAAACAAGAACATGTGGGAAAAAGGTTATTTGTGTAAAGGTATTCTTTACAATATAGCACTTTCTATTGATGCAACTAATCATTGTTTTTTGGAGGGCCTCTATGTCTATGCTACACAATAAATTGATGGGGTGGTTGTGTATTATGAAGGAATCCTTGATTAATGGAGATTAGTACCTACTACCAAAAGTTCACAATTTATAGTGGTGCTGGTAATAGGATTTTTTTTTCCTACAATTTTTGTGGATTAGTTTGGCTATTTATGTAACTCTACTTTCGATTTTGAATTATCTATTCGAAAAGGTTTACACACTCCCTAATAGAGACGTGATTATCTAAACTGTATTATCTTCTTAATAAATATACAATTTGTTGTGTTCTATTGACTAAGAAGGAGATGGGCGGAACAACTTATGTGGACCACTTGTTATCAATTTAATTTCTTGTTCTTTCATCTCTTGTTTTATGGGCATATTTTCGGAGAAGCAAATGAAGTTGCGGATATCATAATTTTTAAAAGAAATTTTTGAAAATTAACTATTTCAACTGTCAAATAAAAAATATATAAAATGAATATTATTTTGAAACATACATGAAATAAATTATATATTTTCGAATTTCAAAATTTAAAATTAATTAAATTAAAGAAATAGTAAAAATGGACATCTTTCTACAGGGAAAAATAATGTGCACGTTTTCCAGATTAATTAATAATTTAATTATTGGCCAAACAGAATAGGTCGGCATACCTTATCGGAACTTCCTTGTCGAACTAATATTTAAATATATCAAACCCCACTGGAACTACTACCTTCTTCTACTTTTCTCTCGGTATTTAATATTTATATTAAAATTTTAATTAATTTAAATTTATATTATATAAAATTTATTTAATAAAAATATTAATTTTTTATTTAAAATTTTTAATTAAATATACAAATATCATATTTATTTTATCACAAACTTCGCAAATGGAAGTCGTACCTTCATAATTATACCAAAAGATATCGTATCTCTACCTTATTTGTCATTTCTTCCTATTGACCTGATCGATACGGAAAAAATTTTAAATTAACTTTTTGCTACTTTATTCTTTTTGATTTCTTTCTTATATAAATTTAGAAGTCTTTATTGCATTCATTTACAATCCTACACGTACCTCAAAAAACTTCTAAAACAATTAAAAGTTTAATAATTCCACCACAAAGGTAGTAATTTAAATTTGCTCTCAAGAACGTGGTCCAGCAGAAAAAAGATAAATTTAAAATTATTAAGTTTCATAAATTTTAATGAAGATAAAAAAAATATTTAGTAATTATTTTTAATTTATCTAAATTTTAATAAATAGAGTTATTAATATTTATATTAGTAAAAAATAACCTAATTCTATAAAATTAATTGAGATTTATATAAATAAATTCGGACATCACAATTATATAAAAGAAATTTGAAATTGAACCTGAAAAATAATTAACATAAAAAAAAAATTAAAGAAAAGATTAAGAACCCTAGCTAGTTCCAGATCATTCCATGGTGCATGATTGCTATTGACTTAATCGATTCAGAAAATTTTAGAATTAATTTTATGCTTCTTTATTTCAATTTATTACTTATGGAGTATAAAATTCAAATTCTTTTATTGCAGTCATTTACAATTATTCACGTACCTAAAAAATCTAAAAGAATTAAAATTTTAACAGCTCCACCACGATCGTACATTGTTATTTTATTATCTCTTTCTTTTTTCTTTCTCCGAATTATATTTTTTTTTAAATAGATAATTTATCGAAAATAATTTATTTAGTTTATAAAGATTATATCTTTTTGAGTTGACTATTGAATATAATTTCTTTTTGAGCTGACTATTGAAAATAATTTCTTTACCCCAAAAAGACAGGAGTAAGATTTTTATATATTCTACTCTTCTCAAATTTCATCTATGGCATTATATTGAATATGTTAGTTATTATTATTATACAGTTCCACCACAAAAGTTAGTGATTAACCTAAGTAATAATTAGGGCAGCCCAATACACTAAAGCTGAAGAATCTATTATACGCGATCTTATCTTGCATTTCTGCAAGGCTGTTTTCACGGACCCTAAGCAATAATTGGCATTTAAAAAAAAGATAATTGTATAATGACGGATTAAAAAAGGATTAAGAACCCTAGTTCCAGATCATTCCATGGTGCATGATTGCTCCGACCGAAAGCAATAACAAGGGGTACACTCCCACTCTTTCACGTCGTTATCAAACAGAACCAATATGACGTGGCTCTTGTCATCATGTCCACGTGTCATCACCACAGCAAATTGGAGGTGAATCCTTAGCTGTCAATGCAGGCCTTTCGACCTCTACGGGACCGCTCGCCCACAAATTTTGGTTTGAATTCTTATTACAATACGGTCCAAATAGTAACCGGCTACCTATTATGGCCGGTTCCTAATCCCACATGCAATTTACCAATTTCCCAATATAAATCCATGCAAAATTTCCCCTATTTTCATCACTCCACTTACCCTTAGTGACATTGTGTAACACTAGAGAAATTTTTCATTTTCTCTCTTTTTGTTCCATTTCTTGATTTTCCGGCCATGCCGATCCACCAAATTGCTATTGGAAGCCATGAGGAACTCCGTCATCCAGGGGCGCTCAAGGCAGCCTTGGCGGAGTTCATCAGTACTCTGATCTTCGTTTTCGCTGGTCAGGGTTCTGGCATGGCTTTCAATAAGATCACGGCCAGTGGTCCCACCACACCCGCCGGTCTCATCTCCGCCTCTATAGCGCACGCCTTCGGGTTGTTCGTGGCCGTCTCTGTCGGTGCTAACATCTCCGGCGGCCACGTCAACCCGGCCGTTACCTTCGGCGCTTTCGTTGGTGGAAACATCACTTTGTTCCGTGGGATTCTGTACATCATTGCACAGTTGCTTGGCTCCACTGCTGCCTGCGCCCTCCTTGAATTCGCCACCGGTGGCCTGGTAAGCATATTTACATAAATTTTATACTTGTTATGTTTTAATTTATTTATCTTAAGTTTTTTTTAATCATTTAAAAAAAATATCTTTCTTTTTAATAACTTTTTAATTTTAATTTTGAAGTGACATAGTTCAAATCATTTAACTTAAGCTCATAATTTTCTTTTTAATTCTTTATCAAGTAAAAATTAGATATATAAATTAAAATGATGGAAGTATATGTTATTTGAAAGTTATTGCTATATTTGTGTAAGATACTTAAAAATTACGTGTAAACTCGTGACTGACCTTTCCAAGAATCCGAGTAATATACACATCTGACTAGACACTTAGATGCATTATTGCATTTAGTTTCGTACCACTTTAGGCTTGGGGTTTTATTATCTTTTGACTTTTTACACATTTAGAGTCAGTACTCAGTAGGGATATTATAGTCATTTTATACTTTACATGCGTGACTGTGTAATATCTACAACTAACACACAGTGTGGGGGGAACAATGTGAGATGTAATAAATAATTTATTGTTTTTACTTCCTAATATTAAAACGGATAAGGAATATGATAGGAAGTGACAGAAATATCGAGCTTTTGCAGCTCTTCTAGGAAGAGTATTTATTTATCCATTCAACCGTTTCTGAAAAGTAGTGAAGGAAAAATTGTCCATGTGGCTAGGTCCTGGTGCCAAAGGTCATTATCCATGGAAACAGAGGTGGATGTAGGCTTTAAAATATGTAGTATTATATATGTTCGACAGAATTCAGTAGCCATAAAGGGCTTGAGGTTTAATATATCTATTGACATTTTACAAATTTTAGTGTCAGTAGGGAGAGTATTGTCATTTACTTTACTAATGCTGATTAAAGTGTTAGAAAATACTTATTTAAGACAACTAATAGTGACAACAAGGGCTTCTTACATATTTTATATAATGCAAATAAATTTGGAACTCACTGATTGGCTGGAAATCTTTTTATATCTCGTTTGAAATGGACTTATTTTGTCCTCTCGTTATGTAAGATAGTGACATGATGGTGACTATATTTAAAGCAATATGGTGCATTTTTATTTATTTCAATACTATTTATGGGAGCCAAATAGTACTACCTAACATTATTTATGTCTGTTAGGTAGCATTGTGCCTCTCTGCTACATATATTTTAAGAATATTCCAATATATACATATTTCTCTCAAAGTATTTTATATACACTAACATTAGAGTAAAGACAATTTACATTAACTTAACATATTATAATTCTAGTACTACCTGTCATAATAGGTAACTTAATATGTACATTATGGATGTACAGAATTTAATTAATTTTGATTTTTGTATCGAGATGATACTAAAAATTATCATGATTAAAAATTTATGCAGAGCACAGGGTCATTTGCATTGTCTGCTGGTGTATCAGTATGGAACGCATTTGTATTCGAGATAGTGATGACCTTCGGTCTTGTTTACACCGTTTATGCAACTGCTGTTGACCCAAAGAAGGGAGACTTGGGAGTAATTGCACCAATTGCCATCGGTTTCATTGTTGGAGCCAACATTCTAGCTGGTGGGGCTTTTACTGGAGCTTCAATGAACCCAGCTGTCTCATTTGGGCCATCTTTGGTTAGCTGGACCTGGACTCACCAATGGGTCTACTGGGCTGGACCACTTATTGGTGGTGGGCTTGCTGGCTTTATCTATGAATTCATCTTCATCAGCCACTCTCATGAGCAACTCCCAAGTGGAGATTTTTAAGAGATGTGAATTAAAGTTTCACGAACCTGTTGTTTCATTTTCACTCTGTAAACTTCTTGCTTGTTGTGCCCTATGTTTAATGGGCACTGTTGAATTGTACTTGTGTATTCGGACGGCTTTTGTTATTTCCCCTTATTTATTGTCTTTATTTTGCTGGTGGTAAATAAGGTATTTTGAATTTTCCCTAAAATATTGCAGCCATTTTATTTTCTTGATTTTTTTAAGTTTTTGTATTTTCCGCTCTCTATATATATAATTGCAAATTTAAATTTTATTTAGCATTTAAGGGTGTAACTTAATAATAAATAAAAGGAATAAAAATCTGATAGTACACTTCAATTAATATTCATAACTTGGAATATCATCATTTGGAATTATATATCACATGGTTAAATTATGTGATTTTATAGGATCCGGTAGTTAGCAAAACAAAAGGTCCCTATTAAATTATGTCTATAAAGCAAGGCATTGAGAAAATGTCAATGATCACTCTAGAGTCTAAAGTGGCTTTATATATTAGCAAGACCCTTAGTTACTATTGTATCTTTTTACTTTTTTTTTTTTTTTTAACATGGGTATTGAAGCAAAAAAAGAAAGAAAATTATAAAATGGAATTGAATTTTTATCAATAAAGTCAATGTTCAGATAATCAATTAATTGAACTATTAAAGAAATTTTTAATAACTCAATTGATTGGTTACTTGAATTTTCATCAGTGAAAATTCAATTCTTCGTCTTATAATCTCATCTTTCCCTCTCTCTTCTCTTACCTAAATTTTTTTTTTTATTTAAATGAACAAATGCTTTTACTAAATGGTAATATATTGCAAAGGAAAAATAATTTGAGGTACCAAGACTTCACACAATATATAAAACCCGACCATCCAAAGAGAGGGTTTTGTTTTATTCTGCTCTAATATTTGTAATATTTGAATAATATAAGTTATATATATTGATAATGAAATTATTATTTTTATATTATGCAATTTTATTTACTAATAGATTATTCATCAATTTGTTAAGTAATAATTAATGTTATTGTCAATACTTGCGTATAATTACCATGTGAATTATAAGTGGTGTAACTATACTCCTGGTAAATATTTTTCACTCGTTTATTTTAGTTGTTAGGATAAGATTTAAATATTTATTAAGAAAAAATTAATTAAAAAATTATAATTTAATTAATATAAAACCCTATTAATGAATAAAAAAATTTAAAAATATATAATAATTAATTTTTTATATAAAATAATTTAAATATTAAAAATAAAATTTTTAAAAATATTAATTATTTTTTAAATTAGCAACTAAAATGGAAAACTCTCTAGTCTCTATTGATATAGTCATATAAAGTAACATTGACCATTTGGAAGCATTATTGCTCGAAAAGGGCCCTCAATCGGACATACTCTAGTACATTAATGATTATAGATGTTATTACCTAATTAATCATTTGTATCCGTGACAGCACAAAGATCAACTAACTTAATTACATAAATTATACTCTCTAATTTCGTTTTAATTACTTGATTGGTAGATATACTAAAATAAATATTTACTTTAAAATAATTATTTTTTTTTGTTTTAAAATAAGTGATGTTTTACAAAGTTAAGAAGACATTAACGATATTTTTTCAATTTCATTCTTAAAGAGTTACATTTTTTTCGAGATATTTATTAAGGGTAAATAGGTAAAAGTATATTTTTCTTTCTACGAATAGGTAGTTTTCTTAGGGGGTGTGCTGAAGCCAAAGCACCACTTATTTTGAAATGAATGGAGTATTAATGTAGAAATTCAAAAAAATAACTGACCTTTTTTTTGTAATTTTATTTTCTTTTTAACTCTACCATTAGTACCTAAATCACTCTAGAAGGTGAAAAGAATTACTCATTATTTTATCTTTTTTAAAAAGTATCTACCAATTAATAGAGTTGTATTAATCAAATTATAACCCCTATTAATTTTTTCTTAAATGATGTGTAAACTTATCCAATCAAGTAAAAAGAAGCGGAGAAAATATTTTATAACCGATTATATTAGTACTTGTTTCGTTTTAATTTGATTGTCTAATTTCAATTTAATGCAAATTTTAAAAAAAATTAATTTCATAATTTTAAATTAAGAATATGTGAAATACATCACAATATTTTTAAATTTTATAATTTTAAAAATATATAAAAAATTAAAATTAAAAAAATTTAAAAAGAATATTCTTTTAAAATGAACTATATAAAATAAGACAAATAAAAAAAAAAGTATCATAAAGTAGTTTAGTCTCCTGTATAGTTTGTGTCATGTAAGAAGCATTCCTTTAAGAAACTATTAAATATTCACAGTCCTTTCGTATTGAATATGTCATAACTTAATAGTTTTCCAAAGCGAAACATATTAAAATTTTAATGAGTGATTATCAGATTTAAATCTATAATTTTAGAAGTTAATATAATGAAGAAAAAAAATGAGCAGAGTACATTTGAGGCAACAGTTAACAGCTGGAAAAGTACAAATTATTTGTCTTTTAAAGTTTTTTGTGAGTCTACAGACTACATGTGACATTATTTCTTTGTCAGGTAGACATTTCTGAAATCTGAACCATTTACCCACAGCCACATACACTTTCGGATATTTTTAAAAAGCTACTTTGTTTTTATCCCCATTTTGTTTCCCTTTCTAAGCATGGTATATTTTTGTCTTTATTGTTGTACTTTTTTTTTCCTTGAAGCGTGAAATATATATATTATTTTTTTAAAAAAAAACAGAGAATTACAAATAAAGTGGCATCTTCTTCCAAAAAAAAAAATGAACAATAGCTTTTTCACAAAAGAATTATAGAAAGAAAAAAAAACCTCGAGTGAAGTGTTGAGGTTTTGAAAAAATTTAAAACTTTTTTGGGGTGAATTTAGTTGAAATTCAGATTTTTCAAAAATTCAAAAAAAAATATATATTGCAATTAGTTTTCAAATTACTTGATATGCAGGTACTCAGGTTTCAGAACAGAACATAATTACGTCCCCATTTTTGTTCAAATGTCCACATCGGAATATTCATGATGCTTTAACTAGAGGTGGGTTTAATTTTTAAATATAATGAGTTTGAATTTGAAATTTTATCATAGTTTACTTGATTTATTAGATGAAATCTTTAATATACATACTTGATCAAGTCTGTAGTAATTGGTTCAGATGAACTCATCGCTAATTTTAAAAAAAAAATGAAATTTTCTTTTATAAATTCAAATAGCTAATCAACTCACCTACTCATAATTCTCGCTCCTTCTAATAGTTTTATCGTGAAATTTTGTGTCCTAAATTGACCTCCATTTATGTAAAGCTGTGGGACATAACAATTTAAATTTTGAAAATACGCGCGCATAAACTCTTCACATTTATAAAGAGAATTAAAACTATTTATTTTTCTTCCAAAATTAACCCCTTTTATTTTTAAAATTCTTGTCAAACATGAGAAACGTTTTTCCCTAGGGGAAACCTGGAAAACAAAAAAAAAAAGCAACCTCATCCTTTTGCCACCTCTCATTGTGTTTCATTGGTAGGAAGAAGATAAGGAGAACGGACTTTTTTCTGAAAAAATTTTTAAAAATTTAAAAGTTATTTCATCGTGATTTTAAATTATAATTTAAAGTTAAATTTAAATATGTAAAAATTTCAAAAATTATATAATTTTTTAAATGCTATAATTGAATATGATAGATACCTGTTGAAAGCTAATAAGACGAATATTATTCATATATTCAGAGAAACAAATTAATGTGCAACCATTTTGACAATTGAAGGTCACGGTCATAAAAAATCTTTGTTAGTATGAAAAGATGCCATCAAGGTAATGGAGTATTTTTTTTTTCTTTTTTGCTGCCAAATTTAAGTAAGGAAACTTTTGGAAAGTAGTACTTTTGAGTATTTTTCAATATCCCCAGACAATAATAATTTTACTTTCATTCTATAACTTCAAAAAAGTCATATTTATTTTTCTAATATGAAAAATTTTCAAATATGAGGATAATTCATAATTAACCATTCGATAAAAAGGTTATGTTACATCCCGTAAATTCTTGATATGTAGATGACTTATTCGCATGTTGGTTAAGAGTTTTAGAATGTCATACATGCTAGAAAAAGATCCGGGGGAAGACCGGACGAACGCCGCACCGAACCATCGCAGGAAGAGATCGGGCAGACCCCCTCCACGATGGCGCCGTGCCACGGAGGGGGGGGGGGCTATCCAGGCCTACTATATAAAGCCCCCACTTCGTTTTTTTAAGGAAATTCTCATAAATTTCCAGAGAATAACAGAGAGGACGAAGGAAAACAGAGGGCACGAGGATTTTGAAGGAATTTCCTTCCGATTACGCCATTATACGTGGTCCAATCTCCCTTCTTGACTTCCGAGAAATAGCGAGTTTTCGGCCGTTTTTCAATAAGTCAAAGTTTGGGCTATATATATATTAAAAGTGATGTTTTCTTCCAGGATATTGTTGAATTTAGTCCTAATTGTTATAAATATGAATGCAGTTGGAGGAAATAGTGGAGTATTGGTCGAATTACGCCAGTTAGCTGGAAAATCATAAAATAAGGTATGTAAAGCCAGTTTCTTCGGCAAGTTAGTAATTCTAGCTTAATAAAATAGAGTAAATTCCAAAAGAGAATTCCAGGAGTCGAGTATTGAGCTTAGTATGAATTCAGTAAGTCTGTTTTGTGTTGTTATGCCATGTTCAGTAAAAGTCAGTAAATCAGTGCCAGATGGCGAGATATTATTCTACACCCAGTATAGCCCAATATCAGATTTAGTACTTTTCAATACAAGATTCAGAGCAGAGAACTAGAGTATAAATATTAGTATTATCAGGATCAATATATTTCCGTACAAATTTCAGTACACAACGTTAAAGTATGTTGTTATCATTCTCAGCTTCAGTTTATATGCTATTTGTGATTATTGTTGTTTGTAGAGACTTGATTGTTGTATGTGGGCACCTTTAGAGCTTCCTCACCGCCCCAGGGTTAATAGCTGTGTCGACTCGCCAGCCAAAGGGTGAGGATACGTCACTCCAAGTGGTGGCATGCCGTCCGCAGTAGGACGAAGATGGGATGCAGCATTCCCCATAGAAGGCTGATCAGCAATACCGTATACCCTGTCGAGCGCTTGCGCCCAGAGCACAGATTACAGATACAGATATCAGATACAGTTACAGGAGTCCTCGGGTCTCAGATATAGTTATAGTCAGGGGGCCCAGAGAGCCCAAGCTGCATACCCAGGGGGCCGGTAAAGGTGCTCGTAGTTAGTAGGCGAGTGGAGTGACTTTATTTTTGGATGGTTTGACCCGGGTAGGGGTATATAGATTGCGTGTTGGTTGGCACCTTCCGGCTTATGTATATATATATATATATATATATATATATGTATGTATGTATGTGTATATATATATATATATATATATGTATGTATGTATGTATGTATGTATGTTATTTATTAGATTAATAAATAGCAGGACGCCGCAGTAACAAGTATGACTTCCACCTGCTTTTCAGTACAAATAAGCTCATTTTAGATTTCGCCATCCCCGACAGTCTTAGCTATTTTCTGCTATTCAGAACTATCAGTACTATTGCTTATCTTCAGTTATGTTCAGTTTTTGCTTTGCATACTCGGTACCAGTGGTACTGACGCCCGCTTGGGACGCTGCATTACTTGCCTGTAGGTACTCATAGACGAGGAGTCTGCCCCTCGTGATTCCGACCAGTACAGAGTCATCAACTCCTGTCATCCGGAGCTTGATATCCAGAGGTTTACTCTATTTTCTTTTGTTGTACAGTACTGGTAGGCCGGGGCCCTGTCCCGACCATCTTATCAGTATTCTTAGAGGCTTGCACACTGTATTCTCCATGTGGTTAGCTGTACCGGTCGTGTGAGGCCGTGTGTATGCTTTAGTTGTTTATGTTGGCCGTGTGGGGCCTTATTCAGTTAATAGTTGGTGACCTTGCCGGTCACAGAGTAGTTTAGCTTCTGATTCAGTTTTTTAGTGAAAATTAGTCAGCATGGTGGCCTTGTCGCCCGCATAGGTTCCCTTATGTTGATATGGTTTTGGTTAGCTGTTGTGGTTGTACAGATGGCTATAGGCCTAGCCGACCGGGGGCTGTATTTACAGCCGTTATATAGCCCGTTGATTTCATGAATCAGAGTTAGAGCCAGCCAAGCATCAGAAGTACTTAGGCTCAGCAGTCTAGCAGTTCAGGTCCTAATAAGGCACCAGGTGCCAGTCACACCCCCCAAGGTGGAGCATGACAGGTTAACTCTTTCTTCTTCTTCTTCTTCTTTTTCTTTTTTAAATTATTATTATTATTATTATTATTATTATTATTATTATTATTTATCTTTTTTGTATTTCTTTGGGGAATGCATAAAGAAAAAGGGAAATTAGAGAAATATATTCATTTTATTTCTTATAAGTTTATTTGTATTAATAGTCCCTCTTATTTGATCCTTTTTTTTAATTTTTAAAATTTAAATTGTGGAGAACATATTTTCCAGTATGAAAGGACAATATTCTTCATTGGAGAGTTCTAATTCGAGTTCTAAATATATAGTCATTTTTTTATGGAGAGTATTTTATTTGACATTTTTCAATGGGAACTGAGATTAACCGAATCCTAATGCAGATATCGAAGGGGTCGTTTGGTAGCTGGTTAGAGTTATGCGGGTATTAGTAATGTATAGATTAATTATGTAAAAATTTATGTATTATTTTATATACAAATTAATTATGCAGAATTTAATTATTCATGTATAAATTATTCCGTCTCCTTTTCTGCATAAGATAATATATGAATTCTCTCATAACTTATACCTATATTAATTATATAAATTTTTAAATTATAAATCAAATATTATATTAATTTTATACATAAATAACTTACTTTCTAACTATTTATTAAATATAATATTATTATATAAATATAATATCTATATAACTCGCTTTTAAACCAGCAACAACCGACCCCCGGTGAATTTGGGAAAACCACAAAATCAAGGAAAATCTATAAGGGACCTACACTTGAAGTACGTAGTGGAACGTGATTGTCAAGTGGGTTCAATGTTTCATGCTTGAAAATCATATTGTCATTTACTACTTCACATGGTGTGGGGCCAAATTTTTAGATTTTTAACTTCAAAGATAAAAAACAGCCTTCTAAATTGTACAAAATGTCTATCTGAATTTCGATTTCTTTCATCTCCTTTTTTAAAATAATTTTTTAATTTTAATAATTTATGTAGCATATTTAAAACTTTAAGATTAAAATATAATTTTATATATTTTATAAAATTCAGATAATAAATTGAAATGAAGGAATTAATAAGTAATCGTTCTTCCTCTCCGAACGTCTTTTTGGCGATGCCAAACACAACTATATTGCAATAGTGTAATAAATAAAATGTTTATTTACCCCAAAAAACACACACATCTATATTCACACTTTCTTTTCCAATTTACCATCAGTGTCAATGTAATGTTCTAAATATTCACACAAATTATATTACATACAATTTTTTAGAAGCGTTTAGAGTAAATTCAAAATTTGATGTTATACTCTGTTGTAATCAGCTTTAGCTGCAGAGACGGATTTAGCAAGATCCGAGGGGTGTCACGTGACACTGTTTCATCAATTTTTTTTACAAAATATGTATAATTAATTAAACGATAAAAGAAATATATTGTATAAAGTGACACTCCTAGACATAAATGGTAGTATATCTCAGTTGGTTGAGTGTTTCAAATTCTTAGCTAAAATTATGGGTTCTAATCTTTATAGCTTCATTTGTTATTTTTCTATGTAAAGATGACACTGCTGACCAAAAATCCTGCGCACACCATTGTCTAGCTGTACAGTTTTGACCTATTGTTGACAATATGATATATATATAATTTAGAAAAAAAACGTTTTAAATTTTGTGTCCAGAACAAATTTATCTAGTGTGTGTAGTTTGCTAGAGGCTATCTTGCCATAATTGGAATTAAATTCTGGGACTTCGATGGAAATAGAATTGGATCAATGACTAAAGAGTAAATGGGCCGTCAAATTGTGCGAAAACAAATGGGCCCTAAAGGACATGCTGGTGTTCTGTCCAATCCAAGAGAATACTACTTCACCATTTTTTTCAAGGAGCGAAGTGCACAAATATTCGTTTTCGTGACGGCCATTTAACTTGTATCCACTTTTATTTTCGTTATAATTTTATTTATTTTTGAAAATAATTTAGACGTACATGATTAAAGTTAAAAATTTGTATATGATTTCAGTCGTACATGATTAAAGTATATGTAAAAATTATTTTTAACCTCAGTTATGTGTGTTTGAATATGATTTGCCAATGATTATCTTTTCTTTAAATTTCAATAATTCAACACTCAAATCAGCTCAATTTTGAAAAAACATAAGTTCTATGTATCATAAGAACAAAGCTCAATCATTAATTTGTCAAAATAACAACAAATATAACAAATCAATTTAGCACCCTTTTAATTTTTTTATTATGTTTTCGCTCAGTCATACATGACTGAAACACGTGTTAAAAATTGATCAAATTTTCAGTCATATATATCTGAATACAAAAGTTAAAACAAAAAAAGCGACAAAGAAATATGCACTTTTACCTGAAAGTTATCTGATACTAAATATTCATGTAGAATAAAACACAAAATGGATATTAATTAAATGGAGCAACAAATATATAATTTAATTTAAAAATATATATTTTTCTGATCCATTTTATAATTTAATTTAATTTAATTGTTATTTACCTACGAAGCCAGTGGAATATTAATTAAACAGGTTTACCACCGAAAAGAATATGGTGTAAAATTAAAAAAAAAAATCAAATTAGGGTTGCTACTTTCATGTATTGTTACAAATAAGCCCATGAGTCGACATTGGTGCCTAATTTGCACCGAAACTAGTCTATATAACTAGCGCAAGAGATTTCTTTGACAGAGGTTTTATTGTATCATATATCAATTATCGATAAAAACTTACTCGTATAATATTTATATTAAATAAATAAATATAAAATATAATATTTTTTTAATATACACATGATTTATCACTTAAACATAGTTTAGTAAACGAATTTGAATTAGGAATTTGGGAAAAAGGAAATTGAGTCGGATTCTGACAATGGAGTGGGTTAAAATTAATTGAGATGAGTAAAAAATTAAGTGAAACAGATATTCAAATATTGTGAATTGTATAACTTAATAATACAACCAATTCGATATTTAAAACTAAATATGTCACCGTTAAGTAATAAGTGCTATAAATAAATAAAATATATCACGATAATAATATAAACCCGCACAACTTTTAACAATAAGCATGATTGAATCATTTCTAATAGCTCGATAACATATTCAAAAAAATTTCATACTGTATAATGTGATAACAATGAACAAGGAATATCAGCGATGGTCTAGAGTTTTCTTGGCCATTAAAATGACAAACCGACCTTAGCTCAGTTGGTAGAGCGGAAGACTGTAGTTGGTCAAAAGCCTTGACAGATTATCTTTAGGTCGCTGGTTCGAATCCGGCAGTTAGTATTTTTTCAACTTTTCTCAAATAAAACAGTTTTTTTTTCTTCTTTAGATAGAAAAATAAAAAATACAAAAGGACAACTTCTGAACTGAACTCTTAAAAAAGCTACAGAAATAACATATCTATTGTGATTTCATAAGTGGAGACTAGAGAGAAAAAGTATAATTAAATATTACCCCTATTTTATAGTTATGAGGTAGAGAAATTATTTTCTATCGATAATCGATTCAAAATACTCTTACAAGCTATTTTAATATTTGCCTACATGTAATCTATGTGTAGAAATATCTCCATCCCTTGCATTAATTTAAAAAGAAACAACTTGGTATTTGCTACTGACCTTGGAGTGTAAGATGGTGAAGTAATTTGCAGCAAAAATATAGGCACGTTTGGGTTAACTATAGGCCCAAACATATATCTGCAAAAGCCCAACTTCACAGATTTTCATCTCGATTATTAGGTGGAAGAACCACAAATAAATTTGCTCAACTCTCTAAGAAGCAACCGACCTTAGCTCAGTTGGTAGAGCGGAAGACTGTAGTTGGTGAAAAGCCAGTCAGATTATCTTTAGGTCGCTGGTTCGAATCCGGCAGGTCGGATTTTTCTGTTTTGCTTCACCATTTCCTTTTCTTTTCCAAAAGCATTATGATTTTTTCAACTTTCAAATAAACGAATTGTTTTTTTTTTTTTAAGAAAAAACTTATAAATAGAAAATACAAAAGGAAAAACAACAATTCGAAATTGAACTCTTAAAAGCTACTGCAACAACAATATATTCAGTGTTATTCCACAGGTGCTGTTTGAGGAAAGCAGAGGATAAACATATCTTACTCGTATCTTATGTGTTAGAAAGGCTAATTTCGATAAATATTCCACTCAAAACAAACTCTTAAAAGCTATCTTTTATAAATTAAAAAGACTGATTTTAATAAATTGTCAGATTAAAATTAACTCTTAAAAGCTATTTTTATATCTGTCTACATGTAATCTCCTTGGAGAAATATCTCCTATCCCTTGCATTGATGGTTTAAAAAGAAACAACCTGGTCTTTGCTGCTGACTTTGGAATATAAGATGATAAATTACATAGTATAGTAAACATGTGTTATGTATTTATCATTAGTGGCTAATGTTTAAAATAATTATTATTTATAGGTATATTTTGAAAATGATTACTATCTGTAGCATCTCTCCTCTCTTTTCCAATGTCGCTCGCCTCTCTTCGCCCTCTCTCTTGCGCTCTCTCTTTCTCTCTTTCTCTTTTGCTTTCTCGTTGCCTCTCTCACCTTTTTCTCTCTCACACACCAATTATTCCAATTAATTTATTATAAAATTAAATTTATAGTGATTTTTTGATGATGATACAAGTATATCTCACAAAATAAAAGTGATAGATACACCGATACAGCCTCCAAACAAATGTTATATCTAGAATTTTTTTAAGATTGTATAAGTGTGTCCGGTAAATTTGAGAAAGAGTATTCAATAAACTTGTGTACTTTATTAATCTCTCTAAATAAATATTTTATTTGATATAGAGTGACCTGCCCTAAAATCAATATATCTAGCAAAAAGACAAACTGTTAATACAATTAGGTTGAGCGAATATATATAATGTATCTTTATCCAACTAATGAGAATTTCAAAAGACTATATTTGAGGTGCAATGCGAATTTCTGAATGCTACATTTGAGGTATAACGTGAATTTCAAAACAGTTGCTATAAATTATAACTACATAAATTATTCCTGCTAATGATAATTATATTCCAATTTATTGTTATTTATGAAAATTCCTTGTATAAGATAGTAAAGTAATTTACAGCAAAAATATAGGCAAGTTATTTGGGCTAACGATAGGCCCAAACATATATCTGCAAAAGCCCAACTCCATAGATTTTCATCTCGATGATTAGGTGGAAGAGTATGCCCAAAATTTACGGAGGGATGAAAATAGAAAATAGAAGAACATTTGGTGAAAATTGAAGTGATCTTTACACAAGTTATCTTATGATAGTCAAGTCAAACTTAAAGTTAACTAATTATTATCTAAAATGCACACTTAATGGAGCAGTTGGAATGAATTTGGAATAAATAAAGGATAAAATGAATTAGATCAAAAGTAATTGCGTATCACTTCCTCCTTTTTAAAATAAATTATATGTTAGTTTTTTGATTTATTATAAAATAAGCAGTATGTTGTATAATTAAAATTGATATTAAGGATGTTATTTTAATTTTATCATTATTTAAATTTTAAATAAAAAGAGTTTTATACAATAATTTTTCTTAAAGAATTTTAAAATATTTATTAGAATTAAGTAGATAAAAATATATATATTATTTTTTAA
The DNA here is from genome assembly GCA_035772735.1 of Datura wrightii. NCBI lineage: Eukaryota > Viridiplantae > Streptophyta > Magnoliopsida > Solanales > Solanaceae > Datura > Datura wrightii. Next base: position 1,153,617 of record JASDFA010000011.1, read on the forward strand.
AAAGTAAATAATTTCTTTTGAAGCTTGTGTCAAAGTTAAAAGCGCAGTTTATTTTGAAATGAAAATGGTAAGAAAAAGAAAAATCATGAACCAAACAACAAATAGAAACTTGGGAATCCGCCATGTCGGACTTTCATCAACTAGTATAACGAACGGAAACTTCATATCTCACGGCTGCTGCTGCTTGTCTTCTACGCGCCTTTCTGATCATATATATCTTTTTCACTCCTCATCCAAGTCAATTTGGTGGAAAGTTTCCATCCTCAGCATCAAAATATTCTGTTAATTAGAGAGAAACACGCAATTGGATTTATTGCTCATCGATCTTCAATTGAGTGCTTTGATTTGAAGAGCTCTGAGAGAAAGGGAAATGGAGAAAGTGAAGAATATATTGAAGCCGAAACCGAACCCTCAACAGCTTTTGAGAGATTGGCAACGTCGCCTCCGACAAGAGTGCCGAAATATCGAACGCCAAATTCGAGGTAAAACTAATTCTTTCCCTTTTTTCCACGTTTCTGTTTAATTTTCAAGTTAAGCAAGAAAAGGTTTCCTTCTTATATATTTCTTTTGGGGTGATTCAAATGTTTGATGATCATTGTTGGTGGGTCTTGATTTATTTTGTTTGGTTTCATGTAATTTTGGGGTTTCATCAGATATACAGAGAGAGGAGAAGATTGTACAGAAATCAATTAAAGAAGCTGCAAAGAGAAATGACATGGGTTCTGCCAAGGTAATTTAGAACTGCTATAGTTGAACTTTTCACTATGAAATACATTTGCTTTTTTGGCTTAGTCTTCTGCTGATGATTGCTTTTTTCTCCTCATAAGTCATAATGATTGATATTAATCTATACGGAATATCAACTGAGAATTATTGTTACATATGCTCTTTGAGAAAAACTTTTGTTCCGGGAATAAGGCAGTTGTTGTGAGGTGGAAGTATGGGTTTTAATTTTTGTTTGTGATGCTTTTACAATTCATAATGAGAGAATTTACATGAATCACATTTGTAGTTGGTGTATCTTAAAGTTCAATATCATCTCTAAAGAGTTCTACATGCACAAAAGTATTTCATCTTGTAGTTGCTATTATTTCCTTGCTCCTTGGTTTCCCTTTAGGTTAACAAAATTTGAGGGTCTTTATGTAGTTTGTTATCTAGAGCAATGTTACTCTCCTTCTTCCTGGGGAATGTCCAAATAAGATCAGAAAGTTCATTCATATTTGGAAGATGTCTGAAATTGCAAGGCTGTTTACCATAATGTTTTTGTGGTGTTCATTTAATGTTTTATTTTTCCTAAAGTTGCTTATTCATACATTTATCATGAATGTAATCTCTAGCATTTGCTGAAGAACTTGAAATTCATTAGTATTGTGGATTTGTGATGTTTGCTATTTAGATTAGCTTAATTTGAGCGGCATATTCAGTGAGGATTCATACCAACCCTAACTTCCCTAAGATTGAAGCGTACTAGCAATTTTTGTTGTTGTTTTTGTTGTAATGTTTTCTGTTGCTTCTCTGCGATGCAGATAATGTTAATCTTGAGCTAAAGTTGGACAAAGAAAATTATTAAAGCTAGACGTTGCAAACTTTGTTATCTCAGACCTAAGAATAGAGTTGGTGAAATGAGAAAGAGAAGCATGGGCCAAAATTCCCCTTTCTTCTGCTCCATCCCATGATATGCAGTAGAGTTTGATTGACATAAAACTTAAAATGCTATTTTGAATTGTATACTAAGTTAGTGATAACTGAAGAAAGTATTAACATAGTAGCATAAAGTTTGATTTTTCGATGTTAGAAAATTTTAAATTAATGGTTAAACGACTTTGAAGTATTAAAATTTGTGAATGTTAATATTGTTTAGTATTACGTTAAAAATATATATATTAAAGAAAAAAAGAGTATTACATTATAACCGGAGCATTTCAGAACACCACCAAAATAGAAAGTATTTCACATGTATTTTGATGAGTATTGAATTCTGGTTTTAGTCTTGATATGTGATTTTGTGATTGACTCGATGTGATGCATCATACACGAGGACTAGAAGTGCATACCTGAAGTTCATTTCCATTTGGGTCTTTTGAAAGAGTTCCAGGTGTTTGAAAAATACTTCGTCTTTTGTTTCTGGTGTTTGTTTTCTCTTCATGGTCTTCATCTAAGATCCAAACATTCTTCATGGCAGTTTGTGTCATAGAGAAAGCTCTATTTTCTGATTTCTGGTATTAAAGAGTTCTTTTTGGTCTATGTTGAATATGTTAGGTCTTTCCAGCACTCTGGATCAGTTATTATGCCTTCTGATTTCATGATTTTATATTCTATTGCTTATTCATATTTCAGTGTTACGTTTTGTTGTAGTCACTAGCCAAAGAGCTTGTGAATTCTAAAAGAACTGTGAACCGGTTGTACGAGAACAAGGCGCAGTTGAATTCGATATCCATGCACCTTGGAGAAAGTGTCGGTATGATCATAGTTTTACTCAATCTTGTAGTTGTCTTTATTTATTGAAAGTGTGCAATCGCTCCTCTAAGATCTTTGATGAGAAAATTCTTGGAAGCACTTGAATGTATCTTCTGCAATGAAGTATTAATATTCTTGATGCGGAAGAAGTGATGTGTTCTCCCTTCTTTGACTCTTTAACATTTTAAGATGTAGTTAAATTCACTCCTCGGGCTTCTCAATTTCCTGGGTGCAAGTATTGTTTCAGGGAATTTTCAATTGTGTCACTGTATATACACCCTCAATTGAAACTAAATGTCCTGTTGTACTTTTGCACCCTCCTAAGGAAAAATACCTCGTATAATTTATTGACTTGAAGTTTCAAGATGCATAGCCTATTGACTTGAAGGTTAATTGTGAGGTAATAGATTGCCTTTTGATTTGCAGATGTCAGGAGGTTAGATAGAATTAGAACTCCCAAAATTTCTTATGGTTCTGGTGTTATATGATAGAAGGTGAAATATTCTTTTGAGTGGAGAGACAATTGTAAATATCTTGGCAAACAAAACTAGAACTCTGACGTTTGAGTTGATATAAAAGGAGTACCTTTCATGTTTGACTGCATTGTTGTCTTCCCTCCTATAGTCATTATCTTTTAAACCTTGCCTCGTGCTCATCACAGCTGAAAGAAAAAACTGGACATCCTCGCACCATTTCATATCATCTCAAGTTTCCAATAGAAGGATGGGCCATCAGTGACGGTGAACACAGTAATGATTGACCCATTTGACCCCACTCTGAGTTGCTAGTTCTTGCGACTTCTTTCTAGTTCCGTTGCCTACCATGTTTTATCTGAACTGTTCAAAAGTATCGGAAAGGGAGCTTCTAACTAATCTCTCTATCCAATCACAATATGTTCACTTTTTATCCTGTTTTTGTCTTCAGCTGCCCCTTCGCCGCCATGGTAGTTGGTTATGGCAATGATGACAGAGCTTGATGTAAGTAAAAGGGGAGGAAATACTCCCATGAGTCCCTGTGTCATAACCACCCTTTCCTACCCAAACTGTGTTTAGTCCTAGTTGTTGATATCTTAAAAGGGTCAGGAAATCTTAGTGGTCCACAAAATGTCAGCAAAACATGAAATCATGCATCATTTTCATCCCATATGGTGTGAAGGAGATTGAATAGTGTTACAACATCAGTAAAGTCTAGCTGCATCACTAATAGTAATCCCTTGTGCATACCACTAATCAGTAAATGTTGTCAGCAACTCTGGAACATCTAAACAGGAGACAGAAGTATTGTCCGATTTGTAGCCCCAGACAATATACCTTTAACTTTCAAACTACCAGTATTTGATTTGTTCTTAACATATAATTAATAAAGTTCTTAGCAACCACCTTCATACTCTTCTGTAAAATTGCTTGTAAGAACTAAATCAATTCATTTTTATTTGTTCTAAAGGAATAAAAAGATCTTTCCTGGTTCCTAGTTAGGGACTTACTCTTTTTACCTTCTAGTTACTAGAATTGACTTTTGGTAAGTTTATTGGGAGCATGTCACGTGCTTTATATAACAATATTCATATATTGAGATTTTTGTGTAGTTTAAGATAATAAATTGAGCCTTATGTTTATGCTTACGAGAAACCTTTCTGAAGGTTCGTTTCTGATAGTTTTATTAGTGTCCGTAGGACATTTGGCAAAGTCAATTGTATTTTCATCATCACCTCATATATCCCTGTATGAAAGAAGAAGTCTGTCATATCTTACACCTAGCTTTGGCCAACAATTTTCGAGATTGTTTCCTCTTGCTTATAAGTTTTGATTTTGGATGCTCACGTTTTGCTACTATATCTTGCAAAACTGTGTGAACCGTGGAGTTTGTACATGCACATTTTAAAGGTTGGTCCTTGTCCTTAAGGAGCTTCTGATCGAAACTCTTCTGCATTACACGTCCATAATATTTCCTTCAGATAACTAGCAGCAGTCTAAAATTGCAATTGAAGTCTTGAAGTGCACTAGACAACCATATTTTGATTGCTTAAGTTGGATAAATGGTTAAAGCAGATTCTGCTAATTTTAAGCCGCATTCATTTGTATGTTGAATTTCTTCAAGTATCTCAAGATCTTCTAATTCATTTTTGCAGCTATTGCCCGCACAGTGGGGCATTTGTCCAAGAGCGCTGAAGTCATGAAGCTTGTTAATAATCTTATGAAGGCTCCAGAAGTTGCTATTACAATGCAAGAATTCAATAAAGAGATGACCAAGGTATCTATTTGGCGTTAGCCTTTTAAGCTCTGAAGAGACTTCTGAGTTCTCTCTTGGTTGATGAATCACCTTTGCATCTGTATGAGTCTGATTTCTTAAATAGTTTGTTAAGCTCTATGATGTGGCATGATCATATTTTGTTCTTTCCATACTCTTGCTTCTTCTGCACTTTTACTTTCCCTTGAATCGATTAGACTGCCTCTCTATGAGAAAACATTGACAACTTTTGCACTTTGACTTAACTTTTGAAACAACTAGCCTGCCTCTATCACAAGAGAAAACGGGGTGGAAAGAAACAGGAATATCCAATGCACTTTTTCTTCAGTGTGTGTGTCTTTCTACATGAAATGGAAATCATTCTCTCTACTTTGATGCAGGCTGGTGTCATTGAAGAAATTGTGAATGATGCAGTGGACAGTGCATTGGATTCAGAAGACATAGAAGATGAGATTGAAGAAGAAGTTGACAAGGTCTTAACTGAACTTGCTGGTGAGACTGCTGCGCAACTTCCTGAAGCAGTACGAAAGGAGAAGCTAAAGCAACCTTCCCAGGCAGTAGGAGACGCAGAGGTATGTCACATCTATAATGCATATCATAGAAGTGTAATTGATCTTTTCAATGATGAAATAAGGTGATATGTAATTCTTTCAGGATGCTGATGACGAGGAAGATCTAGAAGAACTAAGGGCTCGTCTTGCTAAAGTAAGATCGTAACTGATACTTCAACTAACATCCAGTTCCTGAGGGTTCAACTATAAAGGGGCAGTATGCAAAGTGGGAGACTCCTTGTCTGTTCTGCTGCGGCTGCATCTTCTTTCTTGTTGAGGAAATAGTAGAGTACTTTGGTGTATCTTAGAATCAACTTCCTTGTGAAGTCATATCAAGCTTTTAATACCATGTAGTCATTGTCCAAATCCGAGATTTTACTCTCTCAGCGCTATGTGTAATTGGAAATGTGGTGATTTTCAATGTATGGAGATGAAACACTATGTTAATGACTTTTCTTACTGTCTAGCAGAATTGGCAGTTCAATCTATCCAATTAGGAGTTCGTCTCCTCCTTTTTCTCCTCTCTTGCACGCCTCATATATTTTCTTTGTTGATTGGCCATCTTAAAGGTCTTGAAATCTAGAGTCTGGATGACATACCTGGTACAACTCTGTCTTTTCACGTGTTATGAATTTTTGACCTTTCTTGATATGAAATGTGTACTGGAAAGCTGTGTAGTTGCTTGAGTTTTAGTTTCTTGACTAAGCAATGCAGGTATTTTGAGCAGCCAAAGGATGTTTAAGGAAAAACTATATATGAATACTACTCGTGTCTGTTTCTGGCTTGAAAAGAGTCTTCTTTTGTGTTACTGTTACCATTAGTTTTGCTTGAATAGATAGTTCGTGAATACAATTTCTAATTCTGTCAAAGCCAGATTTTTGGTGCTACAAGTCTGTAAGCAGGATGAGGGTTTAGACCATTCACACTTGGAATCATCACTTGCCATCTGTAATGCTGCCTTTGTACCTCAGGATAGGGTCTAGTGGTTCATTAAGTGAGTAAAAAGTATGTGATATTGGAGTTTAAATCCCAGAAGAGATAAACAAGGTGTGATAATTTCTTGTCATTCGTAAAAATCTTGGTTAGCAAAGTTCTCCGGTATTTGTGTCAGTGGGAGGTAGCGAACTCAGTCGAGGTTCATGCAAGCAGGCACCATGGAAAAAAAAAAAGCACTCCCTTTACGACCACCTAGTAAAACTCCTGGTAGATTTTTTCTAGCTAGAGTTGCTTCCTGCCTAGACAGGCGCCATTTTGTCCTGCAGTGTAATGGACATAGTGTATTTGACGACAATATCTTGTACCGACGAAACTCCAATCTCGTCCTCAATGTCAACAAAAAGCCTAGCTTTATTTGCTCCTTCATCTAGCACCACTAGTTATGTGCCACCTTATCTTCCAGCCCACAATGCAAGTTGAAACGGAGGGCGTGTTTGTTACCCAGAATTTTTTTTTTTCTGAAAAATGTATTTCGAGAAACTAAGTGGGTTTTTTATTTAATTTTTTTCGATGTTTGATAAGTAAATAGAAAATATTATTCCAAAAGCATTTTATATAATCTACACAAACACTATCTATATATATGAGGGTGCGAGTGGAGGCTAGGAGTGTGGGGTCGTGGGGATGAGGGCTACCATGGTAGGGGTGGAGGTGAGGTGAGCTGTGTTGGAGGTAGGAGAAGAGACTGTTAATGTGAAATGTCAGGAACTATTTTTTTCGATTTTCAGAAATCAACTCATTTCTTAGAAACTTAATTTTTCAGAGGAAATGATTTTCAATTTTTTTTTTAAAAGAATAATACAAAAATTTCTCATTAACCAACAAAACAGAAAATTGAAAATTATTTTTCAGAAAAGGATCGAAAAGACGTGGTTTCCCGTGACATCTCTTTTCTTAGGAATTGCTTTATGAAATAAAGATTGAATTGAGAACCATCAAACTGAAGCAAATCATACCTTGGAACATATGCCCCTAGCTAAGGTTTTGGTAGAATGATAAGTAAACAACACGTAACGTGTGGATTATGTGTACGTTACAATTCACAAATTCGAACTCTACAGATAAAAGTCTGATCTATAAATAAAAAGTAGAAAAGGAAAAAATTCATTATCCATTCAGTTTCAAACTAAGTACAACTGGTCCTCGAAATTTCTCGGTTATCAAAACAGCTTGGAACTTTTAGGGATCATGTTTGGGTGTAAATTATTTTGTTGATGGATGAGGAAGACTTAAATCCAGGAACTTCGCCTGATCCCCAGTACAAAGTGAAGCATGCAAATGTTTTTTTTTTTTTTCGCAATCTTCTTGTGTTTCACTATCTGGTATTCCAAATACGTTGATTTAACTAATTCAGATTCACATTATGTGTTTGTTTAAGGGGAGAACACTTTCTATTAGTTTTTTTTTTCATTTTCTAAACTTGAACTCGAGAATTTTGATTGAGGGTAGAAGAATTTTACCCCTCCCATCACATCTTTGGGTGATCATACTCTGTAGAAACAATGCAACTTAAGTGTGTGTTTGGTAAATGTTTTTCAATTTTCGCATTTTTGATAGGTCAAAATATTTCTCAAGAAATCCAAGTTTCTTAAAAATCCAAGTTTCTAAATTTATTGTCCATTAACCATCCCACCCCCACCATTCCCACACACCCTAAATCCACATAATTACACACATTTTTTTGTTAAAAAAAAAAAAAATTCCCACTCAATGTTCGGTACCCGCAATAGAATTTTCTGCATACCCAAAACTCAAACTCGTAATTTTCTACATACCCAGAACTCAAAAAAATAGAGGGACTCCCTCCATCCCACCATAAACCATGTTTGTCATAAATACACACATGTTAGGAAGTTGCATTTAATTAATTTGCTTTAGTGCATTGCACGAAGATCATGGCGAACAAGAGCGCCCCGTAACGTAAAATAATCATGCACCAATCTTAACTCTTACTACTACTTAGATCAATGTCGATGGCATACCAACTTGTAATTATGAAGTATAATTTCCCTAATATATAATGTTATATCAAAATAATTGGAGCTTCGAAAGATACATATGGCTTTCTACAATTACTTTGGCTATATATTGGAAGTTCAATTATGAAAAGAAAATCATAAAAAAGAGAATAATTAGTTAAATTTTGCTTAATATCATTAGATAAATTGTTCATTTAATATCATTTTATGTTTGTGTTGGGCAATTTGAAGAATATAGGAATATACAATAGGTATTTGTGTTTTTAATAGTACAACTGTACAAGTAACCAAGATCAATATTTATTAGTAATTAACTTATTGAAGATTTTCTTTAAGATATTTTTCCTTGTTAATACTTTCTCTTGTCCATTTTATTCCAAAAAAAAAAAAAAAAGAAAGTTCCAAATGTTTTTGTCACTTTTACAAAACCAAAAAGGTGGTATTGAATTTTTTTTTTGGCAATTCTACTTTTACTAAAAAAGAGAGCATATAGTCATTAATTACTCATTTCAAGAAGAGATAAGTTTATTTTAGTAAAATATTCTTTATATATCAATGTTATAATTTTCTTAACTACTTGTCAAAACTTTAAACGATACATAAGGTCATGAAATCATTTTATCACATATTTTTTTTTATCTCAAAATATTTATTATATATTTTATTTACACGCTTTTAAAAAAATATTAATTAAAAAAAGATTTAATTATTATTTTAAATTTCTAAAATAATAAATATTTTAAAATAAATATTTTTAATAAAAACGATAACTCAAAATGTATTTTGAGAAAGGTGAAGTATTATATGATTGGATATCTTTTATTCCGCATCTTGGGAGTTAATCATACACAGATTTCCAGTTAAAGATCAATATATCATTCATATTTACTCCCACCATTTTAAGATACTTCTTCCTTCTAAAATTATTTATTATTATTTTTAAATAGTTATCTCAAATTATTTAACGTTTTAGAAGTTTAAGGTAAAATTACTTAATTTTTTTTATTTTATCATTTAAATGATTTTTCTTGAAGACCAAAAAGTTCTTGATTATGGGGGTGTTATTACTTCTTTTGAAGTTGTTAATTTAGTTTATTATTAGATGTTTATTTAGATTTTCTATTCATTTATGTTGACATACTCACAAGATGACTTTGACAATTGCAAACTCGTTAATAAAGATGACACATAGTTAAGAACATATTTAATAGAGAGAGATTATTACTTATATATAAATAAAATTAAAGTAGTAAAAAATCTTTGCTAATTAATATTATTTAAAGAGTGTGTAGAGCAAAAAAGCGACAGATAATTTAAGACGGAGAATATTAGTTAAATTTATTTTTGTTAAATGAAGGTAAATATTTTGTGACAGCGAAAACAGTATTCCCTCCATTTTAAAATAAGTGGTGTTTTAGCCTTTTGATTTTGTTTCAAAATAGGTGGTGTTGTACATAATCAAGAAGACATTAATGATGTTTTTTCAATTTTATCTTATTTAAATGAAGAGAGTTTTACATAATCAAGAAAATATTAAAGAGTTACATTTTAATCAAGGTATTTATTAAGGGTAAGTGGGTAAAAATATTTTTTTTGTCCAGAAATAAATAGTTTCTTCTTAAGGGGTTTGCCCAAACTAATAACACTACTTATTTTGAAACAGAGAAAGTGTATTTATGAGGTTTTCAACCGTTAGCTATACCACAAAAGATGAAGATGAAACACATTAATTCCTCAAAAATGCATGGCCAAATACATACACAACCCCTTAAACTTGACTTCATTTTTCATTTTGGTAGTCCAACTCAGCCTTGTTCCATTTTAACCTTCCAATTCTATTTTTCATGTTCATTTAAACACAAAGTACTAATTTTTATTTGTACTCTTTAATTGTAATTTTATATTTTAAAAATCGATGGACGTTCGTTAGTTTCCGTAAAAATAAAAAAAAATTAATGAACATCGGTTGATTTTTTTACAGTTTCTGCGCATTTTGTGGAAAAAATAATCGACGAACATACATCAATTTTTAATATCTGTCGATTTTCTTTTTGTTTTTTAATAAAAAGAATCATTGACAACCCGACAAAATCTGTTGAATTTTAGTGTTTCTTTAGTAGTGTTATTAGCAATAAATTGGAGTTTCTTTTTTTTTTTTTTACCAATATTGAAGATGAGTTTCTTTACTCATATTGAAAGCGAGTTAAAAATTAGAAAGTAGGGTATTTGGGTCAAAGCCAGATGAGTTGGATGATATAAAAAAAATACATTGCATTATTTAATTGAATATTTTTTACTTTTTTAAAGATATTTATCAACATGCGTTGAATAGTTTACGCCGAATAATATTCAATATTTAAACTCAATTTTTTATTTATTTTTACGAAAACTAACGAATGTCCATCAATTTTTAAAATGTAAAATTACAATTGAAGAGTATAAATAGAAATAATAAAAATATAAAATTAGTGCTTTGTGTTTAAATGGAACATGAAAAATAGAGTTGGAGAGTTAAAATGGAACAAGGTTGAATTGAAGTGGCAAAATTAGAGATGGCAATGGGGTGGGGCGGGTTTTATGCTATGCATGGAGAGACGGGTTTTAGGTTATGTGGGTGTGGGATGGGTTGAATTAATTTTTTAAAAATTGATGTGGGGCGTGGAGCCTTGCGGATTTATGTGGGTCTATACGGGTTAATAGTAGTCTTTTTCAAAAATGATTTTTGTTTTTGACACACAAAGTTTTTATTTAAAAAAGTATATTTTATTTGATTATCATTCTCCAAGAATTTATTTCTCTAGTTTTATCCCATCTAAATTGTCATTTCTTTTTCTCTTATGGTTTGATATTAAGATGTGTTCAATTGATCAAAAGTTTTGAAAAATATTATTTTTAGGAAAACAAGTTTCTTGAAAATAAGGAAAATGATTTCTCCAATAAAAGTAGGAAAGACATGTCACATTTCTCCTTCCGACCCCTCACAACCATCCACCTTATACCATCCTCATAGTTTTGTCTTAGATTCTATATGTAAATATTTTTACTTGCATACCGAACACAAAAAAATAAGTAAGAAAAAACTTGTTTTTCTAGAAAATATTTTCTTGAAAAATATTTTTCATGAAAAACATTTTCTTTTATACCAAACACACCCTAAGATTTAAAAGTGCGAAGAGTGAATTTAATTATTTAGTAATAAAAACGTTATGCTAGTAGAAATTATGCAGCTGTGATTTTTTTACAATATAAATAAAAACAGTTTTTTTTAATTAAAACATAGCAAATTATGCGGTGCGGGTCTATATGGGACGAGTTTGTATGGGGTGAAGCAGGGCAGCGCGAGTTAAAAATATCAAATTGTACTTTGCAGGGCGGGTGGAGCGAATTAAAATCTTATGAGTTTAAAAAGATTTATCCCACGACCGGACCGCATCCGCTCCATTTCCCTCCCTGATCAAAATAAAATTGAAGTCAAATTTAGGGGACTTCATTTGCATTGTTTTAAGCCTTCATGGGAACACAACAAATCAAACAGCAGTTGCATTTACGTTTCCTATGGGCCACCAATATTTCCCTTTCAAGTAACCATGTTTCAAAGCCTGGATCCCTATTTCTTACAGCTAAATGCACAAACTTCAGTGCCAATTGCCAAATGATTCCTTCCGCCCAAAGACATGGGAAATACATTAAATTCCATATCACTTACGGAGTATTTTCCTCGAAGATATTTCATTTAGTTGTCAGAACTAAAAAAGTTATAATTTTTTTTTAAAATATTAATTGTTCATTTTAGCAGATTAATTTTAATATTGTTCTTATTATTAAATAACTATATCAAACAATAGTAGTTAAATTTAAAATTTTAAAATATAATTAATAAGAATAATTTAATAAACAAATTCCTAATAAATAATTTTTTTAAGGAGAGTATAAGTACACTTTAACGTCTATATTATTTGTCATTTAATATAAGGAAATAAATCATGAGTCTAACTCAACCCCAAAGCTAGCTTGTGAGGGGGAAAATTGCTCAAGTTCATATAAATAATCCCCACTCATCTCATTAACCATCAATACTTTTTTCATTCTTCAACACCCCACTTCACGCTCAGAGCTAGACACCTGGTGTGTGGGCTTTAATTTGGGGCCCCAACATCGGGTGAGATGGATCATGCTTTGATACCATGTAAAGAAATGAATATTGGGTCTAACTCAATTCCGAAAGCTAATTTATGAAGGGAGAATTGTCCAAATTCATATAAAGAGTTCACCCATCTTATTTACGATCGATATGAGATTTTTTTTTATTCTTCAATATTTAATATTTTTATACATTTTTTAAAGAATATATTTATAATGATAATACATATATGTGTAATTTTATAAGGAAAGCACGAAAAATATAAAAAATATGAGAACATTCCCCTTACCTTGTGCGGGCCTACCATCGTTAATCATAAGACTATTCGCCTAGACTATCTGTATCTCTTCCTTAAATATTTAATTAAATACTTAATTAATTAGAGCAGTAAAGATAAATTTTTAAAAAATAAATAAATTACTTTTTGTGTTTCTGAAAAGTCAAAATATTTTGAAAATCAATTTAGTTTGCCAGACTAATGTATGGGTTTGAAGGTAGTAATAAAACAAAGGTTTTAATTATTTCAATCTTTTTAAAGCATTTTTGGTCTGGATTTTCCTTTCTGCTTTTAGGTGTTCTGTTCTTTGTCTTTTGATTTTTTTTTTTCTATTGAATAATACACATTTCACGTTATCCACTTTTGCTACAGAAATTAACTTATAAGAATATAGAAAATAAGATAGCAATTATTTTGCTCTAATTATATGCATTGCTATTCATATTAGTTGATTCTATTGTTATATTCACATTGATAAAAAGTAACTCAAATTTAAATTAATTACGTTACTTAGTTATAACCTCATTCTAAATAATTTAACTGATCGAATGGTTTTGGCTAATCCATTTTGGCAACTAAAGTGTTCATAAAGTTACTTTCATTATTTAAAACGAACAAACATTATATAATTTAATCTCATAACTAATTTTATGTTGTATTTAAATATGCCTTCACAAGTGAAAGTGAAATGACCATCCACTTGTTTGTCAATTGTCATCGTCACGCAAAATTTGGCACCATTCGACGAAATTAATTAACGAAATGATTTAAGTTAAGATGATATTTTAATAGTACAAAAAAGACAAACATTCATCAGCTTGAAAGAGTTGAAAATTTACTTCCTCCATTTACTTTTATTTGTTATTATATTAAAAACACATATTAAAAAAAATATTTTTTATATATTATTATTAATTATAAATATTATATTAAAATATTCATATTAATTATTACAGTATTTTTTAAAAAGCGTATAAAATTTAAATTAAATAAGTAAAAATTAATGGAATGAATATTTAGCACACAAAATAAAGTCTGTGAATTCACGGACCGTGATTAACTGATCAAAGAGGTCTTTAATCAATTCATATGATTAATTTTTAGGCTAATAAATACTCTTCTTTGGTAAAGGGACACTAATCTAAAAGGCAGAAAAAGGAGAGGACCGGGGTAGGGAATATGTTCTTTTTGAATAATGATAACGTAAAGTTTTAATTTCATTATTAAAACAGTGATGCTAAATGATTATAATTTTGTGTTCATAATTTGGTCATAAATGTAAAAAGATTATATTAGTTTTTTTAAAAAAAAATAAAATTAGATATTTATTAATTCATCTGTTTTCATTTTAATTGTTAGGATATGATTTGCACATTCATTAAGAAAAAATTAATGGAGATGATAATTTGACTAATATAATCCTATTAATTTTTTAAAAACATACAATAATGATTCTTTTTATATTTTAAAATGACTTTAAGTACTAAGTGTAGATTGAAAAAAACATAATTAATTATCTCTTAAATTTTGAAATTTGCAAGTATTTTGAAACAACTAATTTTAGTATACCTAGCAATTAAAATAAAATAAAGGAAGTAATAACAATTAATAAATAAATTAAAAAGACATTTTAAATTTTTTTTTAAAAATTTTTAAAAACTAGTTCATAAAGTGAACAGAAAATTATGGCCACAATCCTCGTGGTCATTTGAATTTTTCCTAAAACAAATGCGTGATTAAGATTGAATATACTGGGTAAAGAATACACAAATTAGAAATACCTTGGTTCACAACAACTTATGCGGGAATTAATTAATAACATGAGAATTTACGGGATTGTAATATAATTATTATGAATGCATGGTGGATTGTTTTTTATTGAATAATTTAAAATATTTAAATAAGCAAAGAATGTATAATTTTAAATATTTAAATAATATTTAAATGCAAAAAGAAAATATTCTTACTTTTACGAGGGCTAGTTATGTCATTTTACTGAAGTATGACCCATTATAATAAGTTAATCATTAATCTTCATTTTTACTATACTAAACTATAAGCAAATATTTATAATTGGCTTTAGGTAATTAATCTCATATATTTTAATATATATATAATATTTTAGTTGTCTCTTTAATAAAAATAAAAGTTCACAACATTTGTCACTTTAAAAAGTCAAATCTACATTAATTATTTTTTCCCAATTCCATCATTTTTAATCCAAGAAGGCATATATTCATTAATTACTTATTTAATGAAGAAATTAGAATAATTTAGTCAAACATTCTTATAATTAACGATATTAAATTGTCATTTTAATTGGTAAGATAAGATTTGCACACTCATTAAGAAAAAATTAATAAGAATAATAATTTGACTAATATAATCCTATTAATTTTTTAGAAATATATAATGATAATTCTTTTTACATTTTAAAACGACTTTAAGTATTAAGGATAAAATTAAAAAAATATGATCAATTATCTCCTGAATTTTAAAACTAGCAATTATTTGAAATAACTATTTTTATACCTAACAATTAAAATGAAATGGAGGGAATAATATTCTTCCCGGATATCCAATACTTTTGAACAAGTAAATAGTACAGGAAAGGAGTAATATATCACATAAGCCAAATTAATATCTTAAATTTCATATTCATTTTAAAATTAGGACAAAGTAAAAAAGATTTGAGATTTTTACATAAATAATCAATTAAATTTACTGTTTATATGTATAGTAATTATTGTTTTTACTTATTTTTCCGCGTGAGTCAAATTTTCAATCTATCCATTGATGACAGAAATGCTTAACCACGAAAATAAACCTCACTTGTCGGTTATTTTTAGTTTAAATAATTGGGCGGGCGATTATTTTGATACATACAAACAAACAAACAAACCGCCCGTTAACTCTGTTTCTTTCCCCCACTTTTCTCTCTCACTCATTGTTACACACACCTACTATGCCCACTTAACACTCCTCTTTCGCCTTTATAAATCTCAACTGCATACAAATCCATTTCTTCACTGGAAAAAAACCGCAAATCCAATCTCTAAGAATGCCTTCGCATTTCTCTCTTCTCTTTCTCACTCTGCTTTTTCTATCTGTTTCTTTATCTTTCTCATCAACCGTAAAGTCTAATGATGCTAATGATGGTGACTTTTTCTCATCTTCTGCTCCGGAATTTCCCATTACAATGGCGGAAAAGCTAATCAGGCAACTTAATTTGTTCCCTAAACACGAAATCAACAAGGCTGCAGCAGAAACAGGGGATTCTGGAGCGTCTACTGAACAGAGTCTCTTTGAGAAGAAATTGAATTTATCTTATATCGGTGATTCTGGAGCCACTATTCAAGATTTGGGTCATCATGCTGGTTATTATCGTCTTCCACACACTAAAGACGCAAGGTTTGAATTGGACTATTTTATGTGCAGATTGTTCTTCATTGATTAAAAAGAAGAATTACTAATGAGTCCATACATGTTTGGCGATTTTTTATGTGAATTCGGCGGGTGGATCGTCCCCTTTTCTATGGGTTCCCACCGACCCAGTGACACATCTATCACGCCCCTTCTCTTTCTCCGATCATAAAGCCCCTTGATCCTTTTATTTGTCTTTCATCCTGCTTTTTTTAATTCAAAAAAAAAGAGGGGCAAAGCTTTCATCCTTTCTTTACTAAGTAACTTTAGCCTTAGATATCCTTTTCAAAATGGACTGTCCGTCTGACCCATCTAATAGGTTAATCTTTTCATTAGGCTCTCCTGTTTGATCTATAACATTGGTATCGGAGCAAGTTAATCAACTGACTATGACTCGGGTGTTTGGACCCAAGAGGAGGTGCCAGCCGTGACCACCAAGGTCGTTGGTCCTCGAGGGAGGGCGATTTTATATGTCAATTGCCCTTGTTGATTAGAAAGTGAAATATCAATAACTAGTCTTTGGATTGGGCTCGCATGTTTATTAAATGTTCATTTTACTCCAAAAAAGAATCATGGGTATTATTAATTAATGCTATATTATCTGTTCTTTTTGTTAAATTAAAAAAAAATTGTTTTGCAGGATGTTTTATTTCTTCTTTGAATCGAGAAGCAGGAAGAATGATCCAGTTGTTATATGGCTAACAGGAGGGCCTGGATGTAGCAGTGAATTGGCTGTATTTTATGAAAATGGACCTTTCAAAATTGCAGACAACATGTCTCTTGTCTGGAATGATTTTGGCTGGGACAAGGTTCTTGTTTTCTTCCTTTTTCGTTTTTTTCTTTTTTTTTTAATTTAAATTTATTTATTTATTTATAGATTTTACCCGACTAAATTTCAAAAAGTTGATAGATCTTTTGAAGATGGTAAAAGAATTCCCTCCATGTCTTTTTTGTTTTTCAACCTTTCTCCATCTGTCCATCATGCAAAGTACCTTTCACTTACTAGCATTTTTTTTTTCATTTTTTTGGGACACTTACTCTTCATTAGTTGGGACTTCTAGAAATTCAAAAGTAGTTCACCCTTTTTGACATCAATGGCTAGCTTCTTTTTGTTCAAGTTGGACCAATAGCATGTAAAAATAAGGCAGGTTAGCTGTTACGACAAGTTAAAATATAATCCTAAAACCGTATTAGTTAAAGAATTATAATAGGAGTTAAATTGCAAATTGACAGGTCTCAAATCTTATATACGTTGATCAACCAACTGGAACTGGTTTTAGTTATAGTTCAAATGAAGATGACATTCGTCACGATGAAAGGGGCGTAAGCAATGATCTCTATGACTTCTTGCAGGTTCCTTCCTATTCTTTCTTTTTAGCTCGTTGAAATCTTTGAATTTACAGTTAAAATTATATTAATGGTAAAAATAATTCAATCATTTTCAAAATTCTAAATGCTCGTGACTCTTTTGATGATATGTGTATAGGCCTTCTTCAAGACACATCCTCAGTATGCAAAAAATGATTTCTATATTACTGGAGAATCATATGCTGGGCATTACATTCCTGCATTTGCTTCTCGGGTTAACCAAGGAAACAAAAACAAAGAAGGAATCTACGTAAATCTCAAGGTATTTTGTCACTCTCTTCAATTCGTTTTTACTTGTCATGTTTCGCTTCTCAATAGTCAAACTACATGAACTTTGACTGACATTTTAAGATGTACTGAAAAAGATTGCAACTTAATAGTATTTTTTCTATAATTTTTCGAATATTGAATTAATCTAATGCAATTTAGCTTCAAAGATTGGTCAAACCGTCTCTCTAGAAGCTAAACGTGACAAGTGAGAGTGAATGGAAAAGTAACTAATTGTCTAATTTAATTTTGCTTTTAACCAGATAAGTTTTGTCTGAATTTCTTATCATGCTAACTTAAGCAAATACATTTGTTTAGGGATTTGCCATTGGTAATGGACTCACTGATCCAGAAATCCAGTACAAAGCCTACACTGACTATGCTCTGGATATGAAATTGATCAAAAAATCTGATTACAATGCCATAGAGAAGACATATCCAAAATGTCAACAGGCAATTAAGCTTTGTGGTAATTCCTTTTTTTAAATCCTCAAAGTTCTTCTTTTTTCATACAGCACAGCAGCTAGTGTTGACATTGGCTGTTTTCTGTGCAAATAATATTAGGAAAAGATGGCGGAACTGCTTGTATGGCTGCATATCTTGTTTGTACAAGCATCTTCAATAAGATAATGATAGTTGCCGGTGACAAAAACGTAAGAGCAATCTCATTCTAATATTATCCGTAAATTTTAACTTATTGTATCAGGTTATCTGTCTTATTTTAACGGTTACGTGTTAAGTATCTTTTAGGTTAGTGTACATAAGTTGAACTCATATTATGGAATTTGTAATTTCCGAGGTGGGCACAGTACTATGATGTGCGGAAGAAATGTGAGGGTGATCTGTGCTATGACTTCTCCCAAATGGAAACTTTACTGAATGATCAAAAGGTTAGACAGGCCCTTGGTGTTGGGGATATTGAATTTGTTTCATGTAGTTCTGAAGTTTACCAGGCAATGCAATTGGACTGGATGAAAAATCTTGAAGTGGGCATTCCTTCACTTCTTGAAGATGGTATCAAGCTACTTATATATGCAGGGGAATACGACCTTATCTGCAATTGGCTTGGTAAGCTCCATTCTATCTCTGGTGACACTACGGGTTAATTTCACGTATGATCACGTATAACAGAAAAATAATACACGCTGATAAATGCTTCAGCCGGTCCTAAGAAGACCAACGAAACTAGTATTACAATTTAGACCAGAAATATTCTCAGGTTCTTTACAGTGGCAATCAATTTAAAGCTACTAATTAACAATTAAACTCTTGTTTCTTTCTATATATATGGACAGGTAATTCAAGATGGGTACATGCAATGAAATGGTCAGGGCAAAATGCATTTAGAAAAGCCACAGCAGTTTCTTTTACAGTAGATGGTGTAGAGAAAGGAGTTCAAAAGAATCATGGGCCTTTAACTTTCCTCAAGGTCCATGATGCAGGGCATATGGTACCAATGGATCAGCCCAAGGCTGCACTGGAAATGCTTCAGAGATGGATGCAAAATAAATTGTCTAAAGAAGGTCATCTTGCTCCTATGTGAACAGCTTCAAACATAAGAGCTACAAACATTACTGAGACATAGTTACAAAAGATTTCAGTTTCATATATGTAAATCACAGTTTCATGTTACTCTACAATCTATCAATGAAATTGATATTTTCTTTGAGGAGAATAACTGTTCAGCTATACCTACCGTTGACACCCAATTTTGAATTTTGACCTCCCGATGTCCCGCATACGCTACTTATATATGTATATTTTTATTTACCTTTTTTTATGCAATTGGTCGACTTGCATTCATACTTTTAAAATAATTAATTATTATAATTCTTGCAAAATTATTATATATATATATATATATATATATAATAAATTATTATATAATTTATTAATTTTCTGTTATTAAGTAATCCTGTCATACATAGTATATTTCGTGTTAATATATGTAGCAGGCCTTCATTTTAAAATATATGTTACTTATTTTTTATAAAAGATTTACATGATAATATTTACATAATGTTAATTAAGTTTTATAAATTATTTGCGTAATAATTTTACTTGAATTTATAAGTTATTAGTAAAGTTTATATAATTTTGATAAATTAATTATGTTTCCTAGTCATTGAATTATTTACAATAACATAATATTTTATTAATTACATAATATTTACATGATTTTATTTAAATTTTATAAATTATTTATATTGATAAAAATATTTATATAATTTTCCCATAATTTAAACTATTATGCTACCTATTTATTAAATTATTTACAAGCATAATATTTTATTAATTATATAGCAGTTATTTTAAAATTCCTTCCAATTTATTTAAAATTTAGCCTCTTTTTTTCATAAATCTGCCAATTTTAGCCACTTTTGTCAAAATCTAGCTACATTGTAAACACAAATTCAATTCAATTGAATCTTACCCGTTAACCCGACCGGTCAAACCACCCGCTACCCCAACCCGACCCAGATTCTAAATAATTAATCCTATATGTTCATCTAAATTCAATCTCACGGCTGAGATTAAACCCTACTCATTTTTCTTATTTATCAATATTCCCCAAAACCCTAAACTCCCATTCTCATTTCTCCCTCTTCGAGACGCCGTGCCCCCTCTCCTTTTCTTCATCTCCTCTCCTCCCCTCCTCACCACTAACGCCGCCTCCCTCCACTGAACCCTCGCTGTTTCCACCATTAATTTCAGCTACTGTTGGCCAGAAAATAACCAGACCTATCTCTGCCGCCTCTCCACGCTTTTCTTCTCCATTTATTTTTGCTGCCACCACAAGCTCCTTCTAATTTTCTTTTCCCGCCTCAATACGAGCACTACTCGGGATCCACGAGATTCTTGTGATCTTGACGTATTGAGGTTTGAGCTTCAATTACGGGAAAAGCTTTTTCTGAAATTGTTATTTTTGCTCTATTCGTCTATTGATTCACCGGTCAGTTTTATTTATCCGTACTACTGTCGATAATAATGTGTGAATTTGCTAGTTGTTTTAGGCCTTAATGATGTCGAATTTCTTTGTTCCCTGTTATATTCTAGTAATCTGTTTGCATATTTAAATAGCTAATCAACGAGTTAGGATTCATGGCTTCTCGAATATATATATATTAGTACCCTGTATTTGTGGTGTTACTTGTTTAACAGGTCTTTTCTAGTAATGACATGAAGAATCGCCTGGACAGGATGGGGGTCTAGGATTTGTTCAATTAAACTATCTCTTTTGTTCTATTGTAAATTATTTATTTATTTCTTTCTTTTTCATGAGCTGTAATTGTCATAAACAATAATAATAGTGAAAGTGGTTTTATGGGGTGGGGATTTGTATGTTTCTTTCATGCTTAACTGCTAATTAAAATCACTTAGAGAATATGCCTATAGGAACAACACATGAATATATATAGAACTCATGCCTATAGGGTCTTAATTAACTTGAAGCATGCTTATATATTTAAATTTCAGCAATACTGTCCGTAAGGATGACAACATGATTTTGCTAGAATTTATGCCCATAGAGATCAACTAGTTTGAATGAAAATTCATTTTATGAGCAATCTAGAAATCATGCCGTTGGAGTAGGTCTTTGACATATGAATCACCTGAAAACATGCTTAAATATTCTGCTGTGTTAAAATGTTCGAATATGATTTGCATATTTTTTTTTATAATAGCATCCCGCCAAGTAGTTTCTTCGTAAACATGGCTAGAGTTAAAAGTACTTAAATCTGGTAAGAGCAGAAAGAAGTCGCAATATGTAGGTCCGATTGATAAGAGCGTGCCCGTAATTATGCCTCTGCTCATAGTCAGGGAGAACACAATCGGTAATTTTTGTTGTGTTTAGAAGGATTAATTACTTGACCTCATTTGTACCTAGAAATCATGCATATAGGAACCAAAGAAATTTGATGCAAAGCATGTTTATATTTGAATTCAGGGTGCCTATATGTAGAAATTATGTTTGGTCCATTGTTTATACTCTCAATTTGTTAATGATAGTAGCGTGTTCAAAAATTGTTTACATAGATATCCTGTGTATAGGCTTAAAACACCGATTTACCTACTTGTCTTAATTAAAGCATTTTTTCGGGGCATGAAGCATGTCTTACCATGTCTGCAAGAAATCAATAATCAAAATCTGCTACGTGCTAGACTGCCTGCATTAGTTTGAAATCTCGCCTATAAGATAATCACAAATTTGATTATGTTCATTAGAAATCATATTTATAGGTCTTAATCATACTTAATTACTTATTGGGGCTTATGTGGAACCTTATATGCTAACTGTTTTAAATTATTCTGTATTTTTTCTTCTTAACGTTAATTACTCCTTAAAATCCTAAGATTTCTAGACCCCAAATCTAAATAGTTGTGCAACGCCTCTTGGACGTTAGGTGTGGGACGGGTAGGCAACTTCTAGGCCGTTAGTTTTCTTCACATAGAGCGCTTTAAGTTAATAATTAATCAACTAGGCGGGTAGCGGAAAATGATAGTCCGTGCTCGCTGGATAATACGAGCAATGTAAATCATTGCGAAGTATTATTTAAGTTGCACGGGGTGATCCCTTTAGGTTAAAATTACTCCTCCCTTTTTACGTAGAACTACGTCTGGCCTGATTCCCTTAAGGGATACGCGCCTCTTCGAGGTTCGGCCCCACAGTTAAAAGTTTATTTTATTTGTTTGTTTTGTTGTTGCATTTTATAATGATTATGTTTTAATAGACATTTGATTACTGCATTTTTCTTGTCTTTTATTTGTAGTGTTGGAATTGTGTATTGTAATAAAAATCGAAATAATAAAAATTGTCTTTAAATGCATATTGTCCCATTTTCTTTCTTCTCGCTTGTCCGTAAGTTTTTTTATTTATTCACTTATTTTATCAATCTAGTTTAAAATTAAATAACGTAAGTTAAAATCAACTCTCGTTGGCTCACTAGTTAATTCCCCACATAATTAATGGATCAGCTGGGAACTATATTTGTGGACCTCGAAAGGTACCTAACACCTTTCTTTCGAAGTAATTTAAGCCCTTGCCCTAACCTGATGATGTAAGCTAATTCAAATAGATTTGTAGCGTAGAACGGCGCCCTAACACGCCTCAAAATCGTTAGGTGGCGACTCTTCTCTTTAAATAACCTTTAAGAGATGTCACATGTTGAATCCCGCTTTTCGCGAGAAAAATAGGGCGCGACACCTGCTCGTAACAAGTTTCCGGACGTAGTAGTACATTATACATCTACCCACCAACAACGAATGTTCGATTCCTGTTATAAACAACACGATGGAAGAAGATTGATTTTCAATGAGATAGACTTTACATGCATTCAGATTTAAAATTTGTCGTTTATTTTCAGAAAAAAAAGTATTTTATTCTTTTAACACCCCACTAAGTTCCCGCTTCCAATGGGAGAAAGACAAGGTCAAACCATGCCTTAATCCACCTAAATGAAACTCGCATCTCTTTCATTTGATTTTCTAACTTAACTTCTTTTTTCGGTCATCGCTCATAGCATTGAATGATTTTATAACCTTACCAAATTAATCCTTGAAATGCGTTATATCTACCAAGCATTATACATAGGGGCCGAACATTACTAAGTTATCAATATCCACTTGAGTGATCATGTCTAACATATAATTTAGATGTGAAAATTTGTATTTGTATACATTTAGACAGGTTACGGTAATTTAGGGGAAAAGAAAGTGAAATATATATATACATATATAAATGTAGTTTAGCAATTGTTTAATAAATATTACACAAAACACACATTACTAGCAACATCTACAGATGGCTTAATTACCATACAACTCACAGTCTTATTACTTAAAATGTCACCCCATATATGCCACATTTAGAGCTTAAGTTAAGAGTGATTTGAAGTTGATATTCTTATAACCTTACTGGATATTCTAAGTTTCTTTCTTTGACCAGATCAAGATGCATGAAGTTTGACGTAGAGACAAATTTGAGATTTGAAGTTCACGAGTAACTACAATAACGATTAAATTAATAATAAAATAATAGTTAGGTTTACGAGAAAATATTTATAGTTATTTAATAGATTTCTTATATATATAAGGTTCGAGCAAAAATTATTGAGCTCACGTAAATTCATAGCTAGGCTTCTAAATCCGTTCCCACTTTTACGAGTTAAAATTAGGGCCGAATCAAAATGGACTAAGCTCGTAAGGGAATCAAAAAAAGTTCAAACTAAAACAACCTGCTTATTGTCCCGTAATCCGATGGTCCTGTTAATAATTGCATATATTCCCTTCCGTTATTTTTATGAAGGATGGCTTTCTCCATGCTTCGATTTTTACTAGTAACATTTTTCCGTGGTCATATTAAGTGGGTTTTTTGATTAATTGGTGTTAATGACTTTGTTAACAATTAAGTTGGAACCTTGAACAAGAGCACAGGGGGACGCGTGGAAGCCATTCAGGAACGATAGCACAGAAATTCCATCACTTGAGCTGTGACTCGAGTTCACGAAACATTCATTCCTTCTGTAGAGGCAGGGCCCACAATATAGGCTCTGCGAAATGCAAGCGAAATTGCATCTCTGTTATGGCGGGTATACACACTATGCAGTTACGCAGTGCAGACGCATAGGCACAAAACACACACGCTTTTAGCTCTCTCACTTTGCATGTGATCTCTCTCTCTCGCCCCCTATATATACAAAAACCTTCTCGCTTCAAATTCTCTGCAATTTCAGTGGTGAACTTTCATTCTTCACGACGACAATATGTTCTACTCTCACCAGCTCCTTGCTCGCAAAGCTCCGCTCGGCCAAATATGGTGAAAATTAACGATTGCTACTTTGTCATGAGCTACATATTTTGAGTTTCTGCGTTTTTACTTGCATATATTGTAAATCCTGTAGCGGATCTTCTTTTCCTGTTCTTTTATTTTTTGCTTTCTGTATCTAATGATGTTCAGTATTCTCTGGAGCTCCTTCAACCGGCTATTTCGTAATCCAAAGTTCACTTCGAGTTATATGTTAAGTAGTCATAGTTCAAATTGGATGCGTTTCTGCTATAGAAATGCTTGAATTCAAATTTTTTATGGATGTAATGATCCAGCTTCTTGCTCGTAAAGCTCCGCTACAAATATGGTGAAAGTTTTTAAGTAAAACTTTTATTTCGATTTTTCTATTCTAAATTCGTTTAATACATATAGTTAAGCTATATGTTTTGTGTTTCTGCGTTTTTGCTTTCATATATCGCAATTGCTGTTGTGGATCTTCTTTTCCTCTTTTGTTTTCAGTTCTAATGTTCAATATTCGTTGAAGCTCCATAGAATTTTTCGTATATGTTTTCACTGTTCAATTTGTCTACGAAGGATGCTTAAATTGAAATTGTTTATGATCATTCTCTTGCTGTGAAGGATGGCGGCCACTCTGCACTCAAAACTCAATCGGAAAAAGCTTAGTAAACTCAATATAATTAACATCTGGTGAGGCATTTTCTTCCATTACTATGTTGAGCTGCACTTTATTCCTTGTTGATTTTGGGTAATCATCTTCTGCAATTTCTTTTGTTCGCAGTGAACAAATCTTAAATCCATCGGTCCCGATGGCTCTGAGGCTCTCTGGAATTCTCATGGGTATGATTCGAAAACCAATGACAGTTCGCAATTGTGTTACTGCTTCCGTTAGATGTCTAATCGTCAGTTATATCTCAGGTGGAGTAGTCATTGTTTACGAACGTAAAGTTAAACTCCTCTACGGTATAAATTGCCATCACGTTTTCATCATTTCTATTTGAATTTCACATCAATTTCTTCGAATTTTACTCCTAATTCCCCTTCCTTATTGCTTCAACTTTTTAATTCTTTGTTATTTTCTTTAATGCAGAAGATGTGACTCGTCTCATGGTAGTAACATTGGTCTTCGATTTCAATCAACTTAATCTCTTTCTTTGCTCTGTTTTCATTAAATTCAGCATTTCTTTGTCCTTTAATAGGTGATGATCACATAGTGTATGATTTGGTATTTTCAGGTGCAAATCAATGAAGCTTGGAAGGTGAAAGCAGCTCCTGATCCTACGTTGCTTCCCAAGGGTAAATTGCAAGCCAAGTGAGTAACTCATCTCCACTTCGACGTCACTGTATTTTGCTGAGAAGCAGAGATCGTAATGGCGAAATTTAGCAACTGTCTAATAGTTTCAATTACCTAGATAGTGCTTCAGTAAATTTAACAATTAAAGTATGAACCGCCACCAGTTAGTTGAATTATTAACTCGATTGATTATGGTTTATTTCATTCAATGTTTGGGTCAGTTTCATCAACGGATTGTTTAAGGCCAGCTTATGGTCTGAGTCCTTTATACCTGAGGACTTTGTACTTAAAGATAGCTTAGTTTAGTGATGAATTGGTAGTAAAAGTTAAATTCTGATTCCTTTTGTTGTTTTTCCCAAGGTTGATACTTAATTTTTCATTCCTCAACTCAATCCCTGCAGGTATGCAGCTGTTACTCTGCCAGAGAATCGGGAGGAAGAACTCCCTGAGATTGAACAGACACTACGAAATCCAGACACTGTCACAATGATGGATTTCGAACAAACCTCCTATTTTGCGATGGTACATTATGGAAATCACTGTCACCTCCTCAATCGATGAAATAACTTCAAAAGCAGAAAAAAAAATGTTAGGAAAAATAGGATGCAGCTTAGAAAAAGCTACACAGAAATGCAGAATACATCTTTTTGTTGGAAAGGGGAACTGATCTAATTGGACTATTGAGCTTGCTTTAGATTATTGAATAAGTCTGTATTTCATTGTTCGGCAAAATTGCAAGCTGAATCGATCAAAAGTTAACAATGATAAAGTGGTTTGATTTCCCTTCGCTTTGTTTTGGTTACTCTATACTTTTGCAATTTGTTCTTTGTTATTTGAACTCTTTGAGTTGTTTAAGCTTTTTGAGAGACTATCTAAAGTTTTGGGTTTTTTCAATGTTCATGACCTTGTTGAGCAGGCAATCTTATCTGATGCCAAGTACATAGTGAAAATAAGATCATAATTAGTAATTTCTACATAAGAGTGCAGCTAAACTTGCTGATGTTCAATGTGCAGAGACTAGATAATGCTGACCTCTATGATAAACCCAATGCACAGGAAGAACCTGTCCAGGACTTGCATCAAGGTATACCTAGATCCCACTATCAGCATAGATTATGCATTTCACCACCACAGTAGAATATATAACTATATCCTTGCAAATGCTACTTTTATTTTCAGTTTTCTCTTGTTCCTATATCTAATCAACCCTGAAATCCTTGTTGCAGTTGATGCAGAAAATATTACCCTGGCTGAACATTTCGAATCCCATCATATAGATATGTTTAATCATTTTGAGAGGTATCATGATGAACAGTTAAAAGGCTCTGTATTTATATCTTTCACCAGCTACCTTTCTAAGTTTATATGGTCAGTTAACATAAAGACTTCACGTGAATCAAACAATCAATCATTAAATCATGGGAGACTAATTATCCTCATTTTCAGTTTAACTGCAAAACTTTCCTTCTATTATCCTCCTATTAATTTTTAAGCATGAATTACTCCACAGGTTTGATATTGAAGGGGATGAAGAAACACAAATGAATTTTACCCAGACAGAGGATGCTCAAATCCCAAGTACTCCTGTGCCATCTCCACCTCAAGAACAAGCCCATCAACGTAAGAATGTGTTACTATACTTTCCTTTTCAGAAAAATACCAACTTCTACTATAGATAAATGAAGTCTTTTGAGATTTAAATAGTAGATGGACTTAAGATGATTCACTTGATGCTTTAAAGGAGACTTTTCTGATAGAGACATTATGGCAATAAACCTTTCCTCTCAAAGAGAAAATGGATGCTAGTTGTACTAACCTACTATCAGATCAGCTAAAATACTTTGTGACTACCTGGTTGCCTACCTTTAAACTTCCAGTTCACATGTGTAGTTCCTTCAAGAACAAAGCTCCATTGGATTGAGCTGGTAAAAGTCTTTAGACTTCCTTGGGTAATTACTCAATTTCAGAAACTGGTTGAATGGAGAGAAAATTTGTTGCAGCTGATGAGATCCCTGACAGACATCCTGAGGACCAAGTGAAGCAGCAGTCTGATGAAGCTGAAGAAGCTTTTGAGGTAGAAGCTCCACAAGCAACCGAGCTAGAAAATAATGTAAAGAAAAAATTTTACATTGATCATTAGTCTTGACATGATTTTGTAGCAGCGACAGGACCAACAAAGGCCAAAACCAGCTCGACAAAGAGCAAGAAAGGCTGCAGGTCTTGTAATTGATCATGAGCAAACTATTATTTCTGGTGACATATATCAATCCTGGCTTCAGAGTTCTTCAGATATTGCATCAAGAAAAAAGAGGAAGGTACTCCCATACATCCCAAGTATAGATCTTCCCCATATCAATTTTTCCATTCTGTGCACCTTAGCAAATAAAATTTGACTAGGATCTTATCCTACAATAAAGCATGTTTATATTTGACATCAATGGCTAGTGTTTGAATATCCTAAGAATAGTAAGTGCATCTCTCTTTGGAAGGTAACCTTAACTAAACTAAGATGCAGCATCATTTGTTAGTAACCTTAAGTTCCTGCTCTATGCAGACTTTGAGTGTCTTATCTTCTATGAAGATAGCCAGACTCATGGAGGTGCCTCCTATTGCTTTACTAGAAGGATTGCTTACAAATGGAAATAAGGAAGTTCATTATCCAGCACCACTCCTAAAATTGTGGATGAGAAGTACCCAACCTCCACATGATTCACCTTCTGGTCTGTTTTTTCATCCATGATTTTAGACTCTTAGTTGCAAAAACTGTAAACAGATGGTCATTCCATTTGACATGCAGGAAAGACCTCTCCACCTTATCCTCCTGAACCATCCTACACATCTCCAGCTGGAAGGATGGATAATTTGGAACCTGTCAGATATGTAAGGACTTGTGATTCTCTATTAGTTTTAAATGAGAACCACCTTTATTTGGTTCTGATTGCGCATTTGAATGTGAAGCCTTTCGAAGATTTCCAAAGCGGTGTAGGCTCCCCATCAATAGGAATCTCTATAGAGAAACAAAGGGCAAATCTCAACAATAACAAGATTCCACCTGAAATTCTCATGGAGGACCTCAGAACCAATCTTACAAACATGGGACTGCATCCAACAGAGGCTAATGGAGTGAAAGAGACTGATCACATGGCTACACCTGGCTCTGGTAAATCGGATTTTTATGAATGTCCCAATCTCCATTGTTTGTTGGGCGATCTGTTATGGTGGTATAGCTAATATTTTTGTTAATCTATAGGTGATGAGCCTAGATCCATTCCAAGCTCTGGATCTGGTCATGGTTTACTATCACAGAACTCTGTAACCAATTCGAGCCGGTTAGTACTACTAGTAGATATATGTTGAGCGGGTATTTGTCTAAAGATGAACCACTTGAATCATACACACATTAACATTTAACAGAAGGAAATAAGGAATATCATGGGTCTCGGTACCATAGGAAACTTGAAATCTTTGCTTCTTCTTGTTTTTTAAATTACGAAGGTCTCGCCATGTATGCAGCATCTGGTTACATTGATTAAAATTGTTAACTCTTCAGGTCCAACAAGAAAAGACCCCATTCTTCATCGAAGCACAGTGGCAATGGCCTTCAACCGGTAGAAGAAGAGAACCCATGGCACGATCCCACTCCAAATTTCAAGTTGACTAGATTATCTGAACTATCCGAAAATGGTTTTACACAAGACAACGGTTTGTGAATAGTCAATAACTTTCCCATTTTAGTTCTGGTCAGTTTCTTTAATGTGGTTTAGTTTGTTGTGAACTGCCCTTTACTCTTTTTGCAGAGATATTGATGGAAACGGGGCCAACACAAACCCAACATCCATTCATTACTCAACCTCTAGACGTGATGACTGACTCTATCAGGATGTAAATCCTTTATCATTAGTTCCTAAACTTCCTCCAGTTTCATTATATATCATCTGAGTTATTGATTTTTCAACATGATACATTGACGCCTACAGGCAGCTAAAGAGTCATTTTGAAACTCCTGGATCGGCGGAAACAGAATGTTTGAATGAACTAACTCTTGGGATGACAAAGAAACAAGCAGCATGTCTCTTTTATCAGACTTGTGGTATGCATATTCCTTTCAATTCTTTCACTCTGCATTGCAGCACAGAGAAACTTCTTAGTTTTCAGCTTTTCTCATTAAAGGGAACTAAAATTTGTGCTCCATTCTATGTGCAGTTCTGGCCACTCGAGACTTCATAAAAGTCGAGCAGGAGGTATCATATGGAAACATTCTCATTTCTAGAGGTGCAAAGATGTGACCACGGATAAATTGAGAAGATGCTAAGCCCTCACAAATCCTATAGGTTCATCTATTGTTATAGCTGATGCAAATTTGTCTTTCGGGTAAGGTATTGGGGAGTTAAGGCGCAGGTTTATAGCTCGAATTGTTAGGAGAAAGTATTTTTATTGTTAACCTATCTAGTGTTTAATCGTATAAACATAGTTATCCCCAAGAGAATATAGATAGTATATGATTGATCATTTTGAGACTAGAGTACTAGCATTTGGTGACAGGTATCAACTCTAAAGGTTTAAAGTCCAAGTATCAATAGTGTTCCCCATTATAGTACATTGAAATTGTCTCAATATGCTAGTTGGAAATTGTTTTAAAAAGCCTATCAAGATCAAATGTTGAAGCTAAAAAAAAAAAAATTAACAAGTAAAACTCTCAAATAGTAACGCATGGAAGTGCTCTGAACTTCCAGTGCGACATAAAAGAAATCAAAAGAGTTAACGAAGTCATTGGTTAACTATTCTGCAATGTTATCAACTTTCTTTTCTTTTGCTTTTTGTAAAACGAAGACATCATGCTGCAATGATAACAAGGCTTAACTCATAGTACATTGTTGGTTTTGAAGTGATGTCCCAAATCTATTCATTTGCATAAAACACGTAGTGCAGTAACAACTGTCCAGTACAAAACATGTTCAGTTATAAGCAAATTTTAGATCAAAACTTCTTTACCCTATCAAAACTTCCAACAAAAGCAGAAACACAAGACGTTTCTTCAAAACTTCTCAAGCAGCGTGCACACTGGCATGACTAAGAACAAATATTCTATAGTTTGGTTCATCTACAGTCACCTAAAGTCTTAACTACATGATTGAATGCAAACATCTCAACAGATTAAACACATCCTATTCATCAACCCTTGGAATCACCTCAGCAGCCTCGGTTGCAGAGAGCAACACAGCCTGTTTGACTTTGAATGCCTCCGCTATTCCTTGCTCTGTCGTATCTCCAACCTGTCATAAAAGCCAGATAAGGATGATTAGATCTAGCAAAATAGCAACTCCCAGTTAGAAACAATAATCGATGATTTGCATGGGATTTGAACTGTGCTTGGAGAGAGAGGAAACTTTTCGGCTTTCTTCCTTCACTTTGACTTGCTAAAAAGAAGAGTAACAAAATAAATGGAATGATCATTTTTCTTTTCTTGAAAAACCAGAAGAGAAAAGAAGATGTTTTCTTCCTTGCGGAGAGTCTCTTAAACCCAACAAAGGAAAGAGAAGTCCGGCTTTTCTCCATTTTTTCCATTATGGTCTTTACGATAAAACTTAGAGCGAAAGGTCAAAAACACACCTAAAATATTCCTATTTTTTGAATTTCATATCTGAACTATCAGGTGCATAAGTTTTCTAACTGAACTAGCACCAACTATTTATCAAAACACACCTTAATTATAAATTATTTCCATTTCCTACCTCGATACAAGAATCTTCAAAATGATGGTCAGAATTTGGCACAAGAGATTAGCTGTTTCAGTACTATTAGAAGTTTCAATCAAACCCAAATGGTTATGTTTTCTTCTTAACGTATGATAAAGTGAAACTTCAAGTGGATTTACAAAGTCAAAAGAAAACGTAAATGCAAAGACCAAACACTCAAGCACAACATATGAAATAAGTATCCTCGTTGCTGGAATCTGCTGAAAGAAGGGATCATATTTAAAACGAAGATAAGTCAGGTTTCTTTTTTCCTTTTGGTTATTTCAATTTTCCCCTGAAAAAACAGGAACTAAAGAATATAAGTTGATCTCTTTTCTTAACCCAAAATGTATCCGGAGGGCACGCACCACTTCATATTTTCAGCTTATTTTATTTTAGTTCAATCCATTAAATGAAAAATTATAGTAACTTTTTAGAGAATGTTTGTGTATAAGTTTTGTAGTATCTCATTTACAGGTAAGACTTTTAGTGGTCGTTTTGTAGGATGCATTAAAAAAAAATAAGACATGTATTAACTTTGTATATTAGTAATACCTTGTTTGGTATATTTTTTCAACCTATGTATAACTAAACAAGGTATTAGTACTACACAAAGTTAATACACGCATTATTTTTTCTAATATATCCTACCAAACGACCACTTAGAGAACTTTGTCTTCAGGCACATAACTTGTATCACTAAACTTATATCTTACGACATAACTTAGTGGTTGTTTGGTAGAGTGTATTAGAAAAAATAATGCAAGCATTAGTTATACACTCTATTTAGTATTAAGTTATGTATAACTAATGCATTAAAAGCCATGGTATTAGTAATGCAATGGTTGTTAATGAACACATTAGTATGGTTAAAGACATAATTGTCCCTCATAACCTTTTCCACATCCTTTCACCTAATTTGTGGAGGGTATTTTTATAAATAAATATTTCTTTTTAAAATAAATTGTTTAATAAATATTATTTTTAATATACTAAATCAAACACTGCATAAGATATAACCTCAGCATAACTAAATACCAGCATTACCAATGCAAACATTACTAATGCACCTTATTCATCATTACTCTTATACACTCTACCAAACGACTACTTAGTGCCGCAGAAACTTATGCACTAAGACATAATTTCTTTTGTTTTAATGCATAACTTGTGCCACTGAATGTATATCCTGGGGCATAACTTGTGTTATTGAAGTTATTTCTTGCGATTGTTTTTTTTCTTCGTTGTCAGGAACATTTTCGATCATCTTTTTTGTTAATTAAAGTGATGAAGGATAAAAATTAAAAACTACGAATTTGAAGGGAAAAATTAAGGACCACTCCAACATATGAGTATTTATGCGAACGACTCAATTATTTTTGAGTTGATCAATAACTTATCTATTTATTAACTCAACCCATTTTGACTGATTAAAATTTCGTCTAACCTATCCTTTTGACACTTAGAGCTCTTTTGATTGGAAAATAAGTTATCACGAGATTAATTATATCGTGATTAGTTTTTACCTCAATGTAAAATAAAAATAATATTATAATTTAGATAACTAATAAAAAATAAATTATTTTAAAATTTTATCTTAATCAAATGTGAAATAAACTTATCCTAAAATTAGTTTGAAGATTAGCTATCCTCGTACCAAATAGAGTCCTTCCATTGAACTTCACAAAAACGGGTCACCCGACTTTCGCCCGGTCCAAAATCAATTGCCCTAGTATTATCTTATCTTTGAAAAATCTCTCGAGTCTGGTCTCTCCTTGCTCAATTTTGCTAGAAGATTAGAAGCTAAAGGCTCTCATAGTTTCCAGCGGAACCATGGTAATGACGATGACCACTGCAATTGCATCACCTTCAAGCCGGCTGCTTATTGACTCTCGACATAGTACTGTCAGCACTATCCCCAAGAATGTGTCAATTTACCCAGCAACAGGTGTTACACATCAGGGGTTATTGAAGCACTGCGTAAGATCTTTGGTGAAACCAGTATTTGCTGCTGGATCAGGGTTAGAAGCATCTATTGGTGATGATGAATCTTTGATAAGCGTTAAAAATGCAAAGATAGCTGTTGAATCCGAAGATTCTGAGAAGATACAAGTCAGAGTAGATGTGAACCAGGAGGACACGAGAATAGTTTTCGAAAAAGTTTTGACAAATTTAGCAAAATCAGCGCCACCTGTTCCAGGGTTCCGCAGGGAAAAGGGAGGCAAAACATCTAAGGTTCCTAGGGACTTTCTACTGCAGATACTTGGTGAAGATCGAGTTACCAATTTTGTAATACGAGAAATTGTTACCTCTACTCTTGCTGATTATGTGAAGAAGGAGAACTTGGCAGTGAAAGATAACAAGATTAGCACCACACAAACTGCGGATGAACTCAGGTCATCATTTGCTCCGGGAACTGATTTCGGATTCAATGCCACCTTAGAGCTTGAAAAATCAAAAACTGAAGCCACCACATAAACCCACCGAAGATGTAACACTTGTTCTCACTGTCTAGTCTCTTAGAATGAACTTGTTAGAATAGAATCAATAGTTCCTGAGGCCAATAGATTGAAGGATCCTTAAAGCTTTTACCTTTTGGCTTACTACTTGATTAAAATTGAAATTGAACTATGATTTCAGGTGGCATTTCAGTTCTATTGAAATTGAATTAGGATTTCACTTGGCATTTGTTTGAGCCATATGAAGATGTGAGAAAACTTTTATGGCCAGTTTACCAACTGAGCCTTCTTACTGAGACAGACGTTATGCAGTAGCTGTCAGTTTTTAAAAGAAACTGAAACAAAGAGATGAAAATCTTTCATTTTTTTGCTTACATTTTAGATATGTCTTATTATCTGCTTTTGGCGTCAAGATAGTTGATTAAAAGTGGTACAAAGGAAGGGTGTTTGAAATGCTTAAAGTGATTCTATTTAGTAACAGTTAATTAACAAGGGTTCGTGTGGAGCTTTTGCTTCACGTTTTCGTGCAACAAATCTAAGAAAGGCAGAGGTAGATACAATATTTCACATGGGGACATGAAAACTAAGCACGGAAGTAAAATTCTTACTGTCATTCCAGATGACATTGTGAGAGTTGTAGGACCTGGGTCTAGAGATATTGTTAACTATTGTGGCTTGATTATGCGGAGCACTATCTCGTCCAGAGATGGTAATTGGCAGGCAATAGTTACAAACATGGAGAAGCAATGTGGTTGAAGGTTAAGGTAACAATTTTACTTTCAAGTTTGAATGTCAAATTGACTTTTGTCACAAGTTTTATTTACTTTCAGTAGCTTTACATATTTATTTTAGGATAAATTTGAAGCTGGTGGGATGCGAGAACATGTATTGCAAGCACTTGTGATTGACACTATGCAAAGGCTTTTTAGAGCATGAAAGACTGGATAACATGCTGACTTCTCTCGATAAGCTACTGATGAAGAGAGACTATCTCATAGGCCGGATGACGTTACACATGATGATTGGGTGTTTCTGGTAGGACTTTTTGTGAGCCCTCCGTTCAAGGTTACTTGATAATAAAAATGCATGATAAATTACTATTTAAATGTTGGTCCTTAATTTATTTATTTAATTGCGGGTTGTGAGTGAGAGGAACGAACTAAAATGGGGAAAACATTTAACTAAGCACCCATGTGGCTCAAAGTCATTTGCAGAATTGGAGGAATTGATGGCACCAATGCATTTACCACAACTACCATATAATTATTTGTAATTCATCTACGTTATTATGTATAAATATAAATATTTTCATCTATTTTAATATTTCATAGAGAGATCCTGATAATAGAACAAAGGCAGCACCAGATGGAGTTTAGAATCTCCAACACACTCGTAAGAATGACAAAGGAGAATTGGTGTGGTTGGATCCACAGTCACAATAAATTCATTTAATTTCCTGAGATCGTTATTTTATTGTTATGTTATATGCTTCCAATGAAGAGTCCTGTGCAGCAGGTAGACTTAGAGGCAAGTGTGTTTTCTGTAGAGGGAAGTATGCGCCAAAGATGCAAGCGGAAATGGAAAGAAAATTACAAGAAGAATGTGAGCTAATGGCTGCTGAGTTGCACAGAAAGTTAGAAGAACAAGTGATTTCTGAGTTGCAAAGAAAACTAGAGGAAATCTGGATGCACTTATGATCAGAGTGCAACAGGTAAACATGTTTTGGGGTTACTTCGATATACATTGAATAAGTCGTTTGAAATTTGGACCTTTTTTGTCCCTGTTTGCTTTAATGTTAAGTATCTGATGCATTTCTGCCTTATGATTTTGATAATCTAAAACTGTTCCTTATCTTTTTGCTTCTTCCTTACCATCACTTTGTAGATGATGTGCTACATACCTGCTAGTTTCTGCTTGAGTCTAAGGGGATTCAAGTAAACTAAGACAACATAATTTCCTTTTCTAGATACTTTCAAATGTCTAATCCTTATTTCCTTTTAATATCGATGTTATTAGTAATGAGAAACTGCAGTTAATTAGTTGTTTAATTTTCTACTTGTCCCTATGCATGAACCTTGAACTATGTTCTACCAAGTGAAGATCCGATCTTTTCTTTAGTCAGAGGTAAATCTAGGATTTATGGAACATGGGTGCACCACTTAAAAAACAAAAGAAAGAAAGCTAATGTTCTAAGTGAGAATTGAACCCATGTATTCAAGGTAAATAACTTAACCTTCAACCAAGTGCACCATTTAAACTTCTTGTAGCATGAGTGCCAACATATAATATTTTATCAATTTTAAAAAAAATATATATAAAATATCTAATTTTACGGAGAGACCACGGGTTCACGTGCCCCGTAATTTGTACCTAAATTCGCCACTACCTTTAGTACTCGACTTAGGATCTGCATTTTTTTACACATGCATATATTAATGATGTTTATCTTTATCTTTCTTAATAGCAAGGATAAGGTATTCAACAATGGGGAAATGAAATTGCTGAAGGAATTTCTTGAAGACATTGGAGTAGTTTGAAGATAATAGAATAGTTTATCTACACTTCTATGTTTCTTTTTCGTCTATGGTAAAAGACATTGGCTTATAAATGAAAACGTGTTTATACTCTCTTTTTTTTTTAACGCACAATGATATCATATTGACTATTCTGTGTAGACCTTTTAGCAATGAAAAGATTCTGTAATTCTTTTTTGAGAAATGTTCTATTGTCACAATATTAATAGGCTGTATTGTTGTTTGGTGGCTTATATAAATATATGTAACATTCTATGTTATTTTTTGTTCTTTTAAAATAAGGGCTTTTCTGGCGACTTATTTTGTCACGGAAACCCCCCACTTGCCATCATGGCGTACAGGGGCGAATCTACATATGAGCTTGGGGGTGCCACGGCATCCGGACACCTCGATTGAAACTTTGTATATATATGTATATATATGCATAAAAATAGAATATATTCTACTCATGGCACCCTAAGTATTTTTTTTTTGGGTCAAAATTTAAATATTATTCAACCAAAATTTGCATGTAAGTACAACCAATCCTCTAGGATCAAAAGACCAGCATTAGTAAGTAAATCACTAATCTACTCTTTATCTACAGTTAACTCAACTTGACCTTTGTAATCAAGGATAACCTATTAGAGTGTCCATTCTTCCTTTCCATTTGTACTGCTTTCTACCCACTAAATGCAGCTCTATAGCAATCTCCTTCACCGTCATCGTATGTTCTTTTTGAATATGTTTAAATCTCCCCTGATTCCTTTCTCTCCAAGTGTGATAAACTGTTGCAGCGTAAAGAAATCCTAATATGTTCCTATAAGGATTCGTGTTAATTACAACTTTGGACAACCAGTTAGTCTCCTCTTCCCAAGACTAAGTCGTACGCTGCATTCCCATCCAGTGTAATAGACGACCCTATATCTGGGTTACATATAGACATTCAAACAACAAGTGTGATAAAGAGTCCTCCTTATGAGTAACACATGAAACACATTCTCGATTGACTTGGATACCCCATTTTATGAGCCTGTCAACTGTTGCCAGACGTTTGTATTGCTAGCCACAATATAAATTGGTACTTAGGAATCAGCCCTTTTGTTAGTAAGAGTTTCTTCCAAGAGATTTTGGGAAACTGTGGAAGAAAGGATTTGTATGCATTCTTTATGCCGAACCTACCATTCTTGGCAAATCTGTCCAGGGCAGCCTGATATGTAGTTCCAGGCTAGCCATGATCGTGCATCAAAAATTTTCCTTACCACCCAACTGGATTGCTTGGGAGAAGGCATGGTGTCTATTGAGTTACCTTTGATATAGAATATGTGAATCCATTGAACCCATAATGTGTCCTTTTTCGCTATGGCCCAAAGCAACTTGAGAATTGCAGCCTTATTCCAATAAGTAAAGTTCAATATACTTAGCCCCCCTGTTGATTTAGGCTGACATAATGTATCCCAGGCCACTAACGATCTCCTCGTGTATTCCCCTCTTCCTGTCCATAGGAAGTTCCTGCAAATGCCAGTCACCTAGTTTATAACCTTTCTAGACAGTAGGAACACTTGAGCCCAATAAGTTTGCATCTCAAATAACACACTCTTAATCAATTGAACTCTTCCGCTGTATGATAATAATTTAGAGGTCCAACATCTAACTCTTGCAGCTATTTTTTCCACCAACGGCAAACACTGACTTATAGATAGCTTTTTAGCAGATAATGGTACTCCCAAGTACTTAAACGGGATAATGCCAATAACAAATTTGAACTGGCATAATATTTCTTCTCGTAATTCATGGGATACCCCTGCCACAAATAGGGAACTTTTTTCCAAATTAGCTTTGAGACATCAGAGAAATGTTCAAATGCATCCAACATCAGCTTAATGGACAAACTATCTGCCCTACAATACATGAGAAGGTCATCAAAGCATACATGTACCAGGGCCATCTTCTCACACTTGGGATGAAAATTAAAGTCAAGGATGTGATGCAGTTGCTTGAAGGATATATTTAGGTATTCCATGGCTAATACAAAGAGGTAAGGTGACATAGGGTCCCCTTGCCTCAGACCTCTTTTGGCTGGAAAAGTAGGAGTCACAACACCATTCACAAGTAATGTGTATCGCACTGTTGTAACATATGTCATTATAATCTCCACAAATTTAGCAAGAAAGCCAAATTCAGAAGAGCCATTTTAAGAAATCCCCACTCCAAAGAGTCATATGCCTTCCTTATATCTACCTTGATCATACAACGAGGCGAGACATTCTTTCATGTGTAACCTTTAATGAGCTCATGGGCGATAATGACATTATCCAGGATGTTCCTCCCTTCTATAAAGGCTGCCTGCGTCTTTCTCACTATTTGATCCACCAAAGGTTTCAATTTGTTGGTGATGATCTTAGAAATCAATTTATAAATTGTGTTACAGCGTGCAATGGGTCTGAAATCCTTCACATATGTGGGATTGCTCACTTTTGGCACAAGAGTGATAGATGTATTGTTGATGGCTTGCAGTAATTTCCCATTATCAAAAAATTTCAAGACTGCTTTTGTCACATCTTGACCCACCAGTGGCCAAAATTCTTTAAAGAATTCAGCTGTATATTCATCCAATCCCGGGGCTTTGTCCAAAGGCATGATTTTCATGACTTGTTCTACCTCTTCCTTGGTGACTGGTACCATCAAATCTTGTTGTTGAGCCATGATCAGACAATAGCCATCTCTAGCTATTTCAACATTAAGGCAAGGAATCTCAGTAGCTGATTCCCCTAGTATTGCTTTTTAAAAAATCGACAAATTGTTGTTGAACAAGAACAGGGTCAGTGATTAGCTTCCCTTGATCATCATATATGCTTGTGACTCTATTTTGTGATTGACGTGCCTTCAAGTGTGCATGAAAAAATTCAGTGTCCGAGTCACCCTCTGCAATCCACACAGCCTTGGATTTTTGTCTCGAGACATTTTCATGAGCTTCTTTCCACTTTTTCAATTTCAACAGTAAATCCTTCTCCTCTTAAATCAACTGAGCATTGAACATATTGTAAGAGCCCAGGTCGCCGCTTGTAGATATTGTCCGCTTTGGGCAGCTAGTCCCTCACGACTTTAAAACGCGTCTACAATGTAGAGGTATCCAAGCACTTATAAAGCGCTCTTCGTTCCCCTCCACCACCGATGTGGGATTTGCCTAAGGAAAGCCTCACACTTACCCCCCCTTGGGACTCAGCGTCCTCGCTGAGATTTGCCCCACCACCGACCGGCACCGGCTCTGATACCAACTGTAACAGCCCAGGTCGCCGCTTGTAGATATTGTCCGCTTTTACGGTCTAATGATATCTCCTGTCCTCTCGTATCATTTCATTGAATTTTTTTTTCCATCCCATTCTGGAAGCAACAACATATGCGCTTTAATCGTGGTCTGCTGTTTAAAATTCCGCCATTCTTGCAACATGGGGTCAACATTCGTATCTTGTGGCCTTACATAGCATTATATTGAGAGCCCACGACTGTCTACTGGTCTTATCTCCAGGTCGCACTAGATTAAAGTCTCTGTGTCGGCAGTTTCTTAACTTCTCCGTAGGCGGACGTACCACAGCATTCTGAACCGCAATCTTACTGTCTTTTAACTATCAGTCCGAGGCTTAATCCTTAATACAAGATATTCTATCATTCTGGGGGGGATTCTAATTTCCCCTCAAAATCCGGTATTCCTGCTTCTTCCCATTATCTTGCTTAAGCTGAGCTCTGGGTTCAAGGTACCTGCCTTACATTGTTAATAGGGTTACTGGTCAAATCCCAGCTTATACCTCTTCTGGCTTGTAGTTAGACCCCTCTGATTCACTGACCTTCCTATCTTTCAGTATCACAACCGAAATCATAACTATTATCTTGCAGGTATATCTTGCTCTTGTTAGCGTGTTATGGCGGACTTGGCCTTTTTCTGACTCGAACTTGACTATTACCGGAAGTCCATTACTGACGGATCTCCTATGCGCACTTTAAGTAAACTAATAGTGTTACTTGCCCTTCTGACTTATCAACGTATATTAGGAATAGTACAGATAAGCACTACCCTAAAATTTCTTTTAAGGACTAATCATTGTCTTACGGGTTAAAGCACTACCCTCTAATTTTTAAATTCTAAGCATTGTCTCCTAAATTTTGATTTGATTAAGCGCTAATTGTTAGCTACTTCATGCTTATTGACTAATCATTTATCCAGTTTTTTGAAACTTGCAGGCTACTATTGCGTTCTTCT
Organism: Datura wrightii; assembly: GCA_035772735.1. Lineage (NCBI taxonomy): Eukaryota > Viridiplantae > Streptophyta > Magnoliopsida > Solanales > Solanaceae > Datura > Datura wrightii. The sequence goes on from JASDFA010000011.1 coordinate 1,194,366, forward strand.
CATGTTATTTGATCGAATGACTATCATGTCATTTTCAAGCTCTCATGCTCTTTGTTATCTTTATGCTACTTTTAACCTATTATCATCGTGCTATTCCCATACTTGTGATTTTAGATGGGTCAAGTTTTACCCCCAAGCTTTTAAGGGCTAAACATAGTCCCACCGTTTTACGTCATCTGGGTAAAGTACTACCCAGCCAAAATTATCTGAGCCACGATTTGTTTATACGTTATGTTAATTATCTCTGCCCATCACTATTTATTTATTTAGTTTTCCACTTTTGAGTCTATATTCGCATTTTAAGCCCGGATATACATATTATATATATTTTGAGCTCGGATATACATTATGCATATGCATTTGAGCCCTGATATACATTCATATATGAATTTGAGCCCGGATATACATTTTACGTACGCATTTGAGCCCCCGGATTTATTTTTACGTATGCATTTGAGCCGGATTTACTTTTATACATGCATTTGAGCCTGTGATATACACTTTATATAGGCATTTGAGCCCTTGATATATATTTGCATATGCATTCTGAGCCCTGATATATATTTATATATGCATTTGAGCCCTGATATACATTTATCTATGCATTTGAGCCCTTGATACACATTTATATATGCATTTGAGCCCTTGATACACATTTATATATGCATTTGAGCCCTGATATACGTTTATATATGCATTTGAGCCCTGATATATATTTATATATGCATTTGAGCCCTGATATACATTTATATATGCATTTGAGCCCTTGATACACATTTACATATGCATCCGAGCCCGTGGTATACATTTTGACGTATACATCTAAGCCCGTTATTTGCATTTTAAGCCCGTTTATGCATTTGAGCCCGTTATTCGCATTTGAGCCCGTGATATACATTTATATATGTATTTTGACCCCTTGATATACATTTGCATATGCATACGAGCCCGTGGTATACATTTTGACGTATGCATCTGAGCTCGATATTGGCATTTTAAGCCGTTTATGAATTTGAGCCCATTATTCGAATTCGAGTCCGTGGTATACATTTATATATGCATTTTGAGCCCGGGGTATACACGATACATGCTTTTCAAGCCCGTTTATGCATTTCAAGCCCGTTGTCTGCATTTCAAGCCCGCTTATGCATTTTGAGTCCGTTATTTGCATTTGAGGCCGAATAAATCAGAGCTCTCGATTGAATTTATTGAGGCTCTCGAACAATTTACTTTCTTCGAATAAACATTTCTTCCACTCATCCGAAGGCGTCATAGTCTAAAGGCGTCATTTTTCATGGCCTGCAGACAACATTTCATGGCCTAAGGAATTTATTTTGTATACCATGGCCAGAGACATCATCCTTTTATCTCAAAGCAAACTTTCATTTGTCTAAAGGGAACTTGCATCATGTTTAATTTTCGCATCCGTTTATTTTACAAAAAGTATTTGATGCATATGCCGTTTTCGCGAATACCGAAGAAATCACGAGCTACAAATGATAGCGCTTCCCTACCTTATCTTTTGAACTGTATTCTCACCTATTTATTTTTGTAATGCACTCAAAATCATGACGATTCGTGTTACCCTATCCTTATCCAAGCCTCGTGTTGTCAATTTTTAGGGATCTCGTTCGTCCCTAAATCTCAAACTACACACGGCCTGATTCTCGTGACGCCCGAGATATGTAGGCGACTTGAAACTGAAGTCTCGGCCGCAACATCTTCATAACTTTATTTTCTTTTACTTGGCCCCACCAAAATTTTCCTTCGGTCGGACAAAATTGGCTACTAAGTCAACTTTCTTTGCTCAACAATTCATCCTTCATTCCCGAGCAAAGAAGGGGCAGCTGTTGACACCCAATTTTGACCGACCTGCGCCTTAACATGTTGCTTATATATGTATATACTTATTTTTTATTTTACGCAAATATTTGACTTGTTTTTATATTTTTAAAATAATTTATTATCATAATGTTGTGAAAATTCTTTCAAGTTACATATATATGACTTATATTAACTTTTAGTTTTTGATATTAAATAAGTATGTCGTATATAATATATTTCGTATTAATATGCGCCCTTATTTTTAAATATATCCTTTACTTAATGAATTATTTACCTAATTTTACTAAATTTTATAAATTTATTTGAATAATAATATTACTCGAATTTATAAATTATTTACGTTAATAATATGATTTTTATAATATTCGACAACTTAATTTTATTTTCTAGTCATTAAATTATTTTATAAACATAATAATTTAATTATATGATATTTACATAAGTATGCTTAAATTTAGAATTTATTTATTAATAATAATATTTATATGATTTTCTTATAATTTAAGCTATTTTATATCTATTTATTAAATTATTTTAAAGTGTAGTATATTTATTAATTTAATAGCAGCTAAATCCAATTTCAATCAATTTATTCAAATTATAGCCATTTCCTATTCAATTTCATTTCAATTTCGGACAATTTCTATTGAATTTATGTCAATATTAACCACTTTTGATCAATTGTGGCTACTATTTAAATTCAATTTCAACCCAAATTAATTCCCAACCCGTTTACCCATCCGGACAACCCGCTTTTACCCATAACCCGACCCAAATCTCCCTAAACCAATCCTACCCGCTCATCTCACTTGATCCTACGGCCCTAGTTAATTCTAACCCTTTTTCCTTATTTAATTATCATTAACCCCAAAAACCCTAAACATTTTCCATTCTTCCCCTTCCCACTTAACAGTAGCCGCCCCTCCTCCCTCTTCTTTCCTCTCTCCGGCGAAAACCCTAGCCGCCGCAGCCCAAAAACAGCCCAAAACAACCCTTGTTTTCCCTTTCTCCCATCTCCCTCTTCCCTTCGCCGGAAAACTATCAGCCCGCCGACCTTCGCTGCCGGCCACCTTCACCCTATCCCTCTCTTTACTCTCCACTGCCGGCGACGGCAGTAGCAGCCCTCGCCACTGCCCACCAAAGCAGCCGCCTCATCCCCTCTATTCTTCTTCGTCGCCGTCACCAAACCTCCATAATTTCCGGCGAAACCCTCAGTCCTCACTCTCTCTTCTCCCTGCCGCCCTTCGCTCCTCTCTCTTCACCCTCCTCCCTCTCGACCATCCGAACAGCCCGCCCAGCAACCCCCATTTTTTCCGGCGACGCACATCGGCGAAACACCTCTCACTGCCTCACCACCGTCTCTCCCTTCACTGCTCCTCGCCGCAGTACTTCTAAAAATGAATTTTTTTTAGATCTCGCATTTGTCTGAATGAGTTGTGATTTAATTTAATTTATTTATTTATTTATTTTTCTTTCTATCCTCTGATTATCTAATTAAAATCGTTATGCATGAAAGAAACCTCATATCTTAGTGATTTTCTGGTTCTAATCTTGTTGAATATAAATATAATATATACATATTATCTTACTTATTGAATTTGCATGACGACGATCTTTATACATTAAATACAAAATCAAATATTTTTGCATCATTTATGTATTTTCAAATTAGCGAGACAACCTTGTTTCTATATTCTAAGATTAATTTATGTTGTTTTACCTGAAGATTTCTTTGATTCACAAATCCTTTACTTAACTGTCTGAGGCAAAATATTTATAGTAATCTTGGCCAGATTGTTCTCCTTTCGGTATAATTTAAGGCAGCCTTCTATGTGGAATATGTTAAATTTATATTCTTACCGTGTGCATTGTGTAATTGATTGATTCTAGGACTAATTGATTCAGCCTTCTTGTTTAAGGAAGAACTGTTTCATGATTCATGTTTCTCATCCACCATTCCTTTTAGCTAATATTAATAACTTTGGTATTTTATTATTTTTATTTGTGCCAAATTTAGGTATTCCATTGAAATATTTATTCCTTTCACAGCGTATTCGGTAATTGGTGTGGTCATAATGTTGACAATTGTAAGGTGCGGTAAATCTTGATTACCACTGGGCGTCAGTACCACTGGTACCGAGTATGCAAAGCAACTGAAACAATACAACTGAATACAGATATCATAACTAACAAGTCTGTGAGCAGAAGATAACTGAATCTGAAGAGTTGATAGGAACTAGATCACACCTTTCTGCACTGATAGGCGGAAGCGTGTATGTAGCCACGGCGGCCTGCTGTCTATAATCTAGTATATATATAAAACACATAAATACATATATATTTAGCAAACAAGAGCCGATACCAACCCCCATAAGCCGGACGACGCCAAACAAGCAAACAATCTATATACCCCTACCCGGGTCAAAACCAGCCAAAAATAAGTCACTCCACTCATCTGCTCACTTGAGAGCTCCTCTACCGACCCCCTGGGTCTCCGGCTCGGGCCATGGCCTCCGATATAAGCAACCGTGTCTGGGTCCGGAGGACTCCTGTGTAGATAGTAACAGATAGGGTCTGGATCCTTGGACACAAAACTCAACAGGGCTATCTGGAACCGGAGCTACACCTATAATAACTGAATGTACAGACAGTAACAGATAGGGTCTGGATCCCTGGACACAAAACTCAACAGGGCTATCTGAAGCCGGAGCTGCACCTGTAATGCTGATCAGACTGCTATGGGGAAAGCTTCATCCCATCTTAGTCCAAGCTGGGGACGGTATGTCACTCCTTGGACTGACGTAAACCCACCCGCTCAGTGGGCGACACGATTAACAACCCAGGGGCGGCGAGGATGCTCAATAAGGGGCCCTCACGCCACAACAAGTCTCAACAAGCAAATAACACATATAAATAGCAAGCATGTATAACTGAAAAGATTATCTGAAATCTAACTTCTTATTCTGATCTGTTTCTATATTGAACTGATTCTTTACTGATTATACTGATTCTGAAATCGTTCTTTAACTATTGGCTAGCCTGTAGCCAATATTCCATCTGTCTGAATGGCTAGTCTATAGCCATAAAACTGTCTGTCTATCTGATTTTGCTTTACTAACTTTGTTCTGAAAATCTGTATTTTTTTATTCTACAACATGCTTGCTAATCATACAATAAGCAATACTGAATCTGCAATGCTAACTTACCCTTTGGCGCATGCTTTTCTATCTTTTGGACTAAAATACGATACGGCAACGCAAACCAGAATTTACTAAACTTATTCAATTCTCAACATTCAACTCCGAGAGTTTCAAATACGGAGTTTATTACGATTCACAAAGCTAAGACTTACTAACTTGCCGAAGAACAACTTCACATACCTTAACCTCGAGTTATTCGATTGTCGGACGAGGCTCGGTCAGTACTCCAGCTATTTCTCCCAACTGTACTCATATACACGTCAATTAGTACTAAATACAACACTATTCTGAAAGACGACGTCACTTTCGATATAATTATAGTCTAAACTTACACTTATCGAAAGACGGTCAAAAACTTGCTATTTTTCAAAGTCTAGAAGGGAGAAGTATTCACTTTATGGCTAGGAGAACATAGACACTAGTTTGGAGCAATTCTACTTACCTTATCCCGGTAGCTCGACGATTCGTCGGCCGTATTTTGCGAAATAAAATCCGTAGGAATGCTCTCTGCTGCTAAATACCTCGGTATCTGAGGTTAATTTGAGTTTGGACCGCATTTGACGGCGTAATCGGAAGGAAATCCCTCAAAT